>CM032456.1:129780814-130114085 GCA_019049505.1 Pachyrhynchus sulphureomaculatus
ATGTTTTTTAAGTAAGTACCGTTTTGCGATTCCGCCGCCGCAGCGATACGGTCGGCGTTCCGCGCATGCGCGCTGGTAACCTACATCTCATGTCTACGCACTGACGCCACTACAGTCTGATTCTTCATTGTATACGTTGTTTACTGAGTGTTTAAGATGCCTCCGACAATCGTGAGTCCCGCCGATTGTGAAGTACGGGCTGTTATACGATTTCTTAGTGCTAAAGGCGTAAAATCGATCGATATTCATCGTGAGATCTGTGAAGTTTACGGACAAAACATTATGAGTGATGGAATGGTAAGGAAATGGGTGAGAGCATTTAAAGATGGCCGCACAAATGTGCATGATGAAGAACGGAGTGGGCGTCCTTCGGTCGTTAATGAAGATTTGGTGCAGAAAGTGGACGAAAAGGTGAGAGAAAACAGACGCTTTACAATTTCATCATTGTGCGACTGCTTTCCTCAATATTCTCGTAGTGTTTTGTATCGCATTGTGACCGAGAACTTGAATTACCGGAAATTGTGTTCACGTTGGGTTCCAAAAATGTTGACGGATTTGCACAAAACCCAACGTTTAGGCAGTGCATTGACTTTCCTTGAGCGGTACCACAATGAAGGTGAACATTTTTTAGGCCAAATTGTTACTGGTGACGAAACATGGGTGGCCTACGTCACACACCAGAATCGAAACAACAATCCATGGAATGGCGACATTCATCATCACCCAAAAAAGTGAAGTTTAAGCAAACAATTTCTGCCCGCAAAATCATGTGCACAGTTTTTTGGGACAGAAAAGGAGTATTGCTAGTGGAGTTTCTGCCTCGTAATGAGACAATCAATGCAGCGTCTTATTGTGAGACATTGAACAATCTGCGTCGTGCAATCCAGAACAAAAGACGTGGCAAGTTGAGTAAGGGTATCGTTTTGCTGCATGACAATGCCCGTCCACATGTGGCTAATCGGACCAAAGATCTCATCAAATCTTTTAAATGGGAAACTCTAGATCATCCTCCATACAGCCCTGATCTGGCGCCCAGCGACTACCATTTGTTCCTGCACTTGAAGAAGCACCTGGGTGGTCAGCGTCTTCAAGACGATAACGAAGTCAAAACATTTGTGATACAGTGGTTAACAAGTCAGGCGGCAGAATTTTATGAGGAGGGTATTCAAAAACTGGTGCCACGTTATGACAAGTGCCTCAATATTCACGGAAATTATGTAGAAAAGTAGATTAAGGTACAGGCTTTCATGTAAAAATAAAATTATAGCGATATCTTTGCACGTCTTTTTTTAATTCCAAAACGGTACTTACTTAAAAAACATGCCGAGGCATGTTTTTTAAGTAAGTACCGTTTTGCGATTCCGCCGCCGCAGCGATACGGTCGGCGTTCCGCGCATGCGCGCTGGTAACCTACATCTCATGTCTACGCACTGACGCCATTACAGTCTGATTCTTCATTGTATACGTTGTTTACTGAGTGTTTAAGATGCCTCCGACAATCGTGAGTCCCGCCGATTGTGAAGTACGGGCTGTTATACGATTTCTTAGTGCTAAAGGCGTAAAAACCGATCGATATTCATCGTGAGATCTGTGAAGTTTACGGACAAAACATTATGAGTGATGGAATGGTAAGGAAATGGGTGAGAGCATTTAAAGATGGCCGCACAAATGTGCATGATGAAGAACGGAGTGGGCGTCCTTCGGTCGTTAATGAAGATTTGGTGCAGAAAGTGGACGAAAAGGTGAGAGAAAACAGACGCTTTACAATTTCATCATTGTGCGACTGCTTTCCTCAATATTCTCGTAGTGTTTTGTATCGCATTGTGACCGAGAACTTGAATTACCGGAAATTGTGTTCACGTTGGGTTCCAAAAATGTTGACGGATTTGCACAAAACCCAACGTTTAGGCAGTGCATTGACTTTCCTTGAGCGGTACCACAATGAAGGTGAACATTTTTTAGACCAAATTGTTACTGGTGACGAAACATGGGTGGCCTACGTCACACCAGAATCGAAACAACAATCCATGGAATGGCGACATTCATCATCACCCCAAAAAAGTGAAGTTTAAGCAAACAATTTCTGCCCGCAAAATCATGTGCACAGTTTTTTGGGACAGAAAAGCAGTATTGCTAGTGGAGTTTCTGCCTCGTAATGAGACAATCAATGCAGCGTCTTATTGTGAGACATTGAACAATCTGCGTCGTGCAATCCAGAACAAAAGACGTGGCAAGTTGAGTAAGGGTATCGTTTTGCTGCATGACAATGCCCGTCCACATGTGGCTAATCGGACCAAAGATCTCATCAAATCTTTTAAATGGGAAACTCTAGATCATCCTCCATACAGCCCTGATCTGGCGCCCAGCGACTACCATTTGTTCCTGCACTTGAAGAAGCACCTGGGTGGTCAGCGTCTTCAAGACGATAACGAAGTCAAAACATTTGTGATACAGTGGTTAACAAGTCAGGCGGCAGAATTTTATGAGGAGGGTATTCAAAAACTGGTGCCACGTTATGACAAGTGCCTCAATATTCACGGAAATTATGTAGAAAAGTAGATTAAGGTACAGGCTTTCATGTAAAAATAAAATTATAGCGATATCTTTGCACGTCTTTTTTTAATTCCAAAACGGTACTTACTTAAAAAACATGCCGAGGCATGTTTTTTAAGTAAGTACCGTTTTGCGATTCCGCCACCGCAGCGATACGGTCGGCGTTCCGCGCATGCGCGCTGGTAACCTACATCTCATGTCTACGCACTGACGCCATTACAGTCTGATTCTTCATTGTATACGTTGTTTACTGAGTGTTTAAGATGCCTCCGACAATCGTGAGTCCCGCCGATTGTGAAGTACGGGCTGTTATACGATTTCTTAGTGCTAAAGGCGTAAAACCGATCGATATTCATCGTGAGATCTGTGAAGTTTACGGACAAAACATTATGAGTGATGGAATGGTAAGGAAATGGGTGAGAGCATTTAAAGATGGCCGCACAAATGTGCATGATGAAGAACGGAGTGGGCGTCCTTCGGTCGTTAATGAAGATTTGGTGCAGAAAGTGGACGAAAAGGTGAGAGAAAACAGACGCTTTACAATTTCATCATTGTGCGACTGCTTTCCTCAATATTCTCGTAGTGTTTTGTATCGCATTGTGACCGAGAACTTGAATTACCGGAAATTGTGTTCACGTTGGGTTCCAAAAATGTTGACGGATTTGCACAAAACCCAACGTTTAGGCAGTGCATTGACTTTCCTTGAGCGGTACCACAATGAAGGTGAACATTTTTTAGACCAAATTGTTACTGGTGACGAAACATGGGTGGCCTACGTCACACCAGAATCGAAACAACAATCCATGGAATGGCGACATTCATCATCACCCAAAAAAGTGAAGTTTAAGCAAACAATTTCTGCCCGCAAAATCATGTGCACAGTTTTTTGGGACAGAAAAGCAGTATTGCTAGTGGAGTTTCTGCCTCGTAATGAGACAATCAATGCAGCGTCTTATTGTGAGACATTGAACAATCTGCGTCGTGCAATCCAGAACAAAAGACGTGGCAAGTTGAGTAAGGGTATCGTTTTGCTGCATGACAATGCCCGTCCACATGTGGCTAATCGGACCAAAGATCTCATCAAATCTTTTAAATGGGAAACTCTAGATCATCCTCCATACTGCCCTGATCTGGCGCCCAGCGACTACCATTTGTTCCTGCACTTGAAGAAGCACCTGGGTGGTCAGCGTCTTCAAGACGATAACGAAGTCAAAACATTTGTGATACAGTGGTTAACAAGTCAGGCGGCAGAATTTTATGAGGAGGGTATTCAAAAACTGGTGCCACGTTATGACAAGTGCCTCAATATTCACGGAAATTATGTAGAAAAGTAGATTAAGGTACAGGCTTTCATGTAAAAATAAAATTATAGCGATATCTTTGCACGTCTTTTTTTAATTCCAAAACGGTACTTACTTAAAAAACATGCCGAGGCATGTTTTTTAAGTAAGTACCGTTTTGCGATTCCGCCGCCGCAGCGATACGGTCGGCGTTCCGCGCATGCGCGCTGGTAACCTACATCTCATGTCTACGCACTGACGCCATTACAGTCTGATTCTTCATTGTATACGTTGTTTACTGAGTGTTTAAGATGCCTCCGACAATCGTGAGTCCCGCCGATTGTGAAGTACGGGCTGTTATACGATTTCTTAGTGCTAAAGGCGTAAAACCGATCGATATTCATCGTGAGATCTGTGAAGTTTACGGACAAAACATTATGAGTGATGGAATGGTAAGGAAATGGGTGAGAGCATTTAAAGATGGCCGCACAAATGTGCATGATGAAGAACGGAGTGGGCGTCCTTCGGTCGTTAATGAAGATTTGGTGCAGAAAGTGGACGAAAAGGTGAGAGAAAACAGACGCTTTACAATTTCATCATTGTGCGACTGCTTTCCTCAATATTCTCGTAGTGTTTTGTATCGCATTGTGACCGAGAACTTGAATTACCGGAAATTGTGTTCACGTTGGGTTCCAAAAATGTTGACGGATTTGCACAAAACCCAACGTTTAGGCAGTGCATTGACTTTCCTTGAGCGGTACCACAATGAAGGTGAACATTTTTTAGGCCAAATTGTTACTGGTGACGAAACATGGGTGGTGCCTACGTCACACCAGAATCGAAACAACAATCCATGGAATGGCGACATTCATCATCACCCAAAAAAGTGAAGTTTAAGCAAACAATTTCTGCCCGCAAAATCATGTGCACAGTTTTTTGGGACAGAAAAGGAGTATTGCTAGTGGAGTTTCTGCCTCGTAATGAGACAATCAATGCAGCGTCTTATTGTGAGACATTGAACAATCTGCGTCGTGCAATCCAGAACAAAAGACGTGGCAAGTTGAGTAAGGGTATCGTTTTGCTGCATGACAATGCCCGTCCACATGTGGCTAATCGGACCAAAGATCTCATCAAATCTTTTAAATGGGAAACTCTAGATCATCCTCCATACAGCCCTGATCTGGCGCCCAGCGACTACCATTTGTTCCTGCACTTGAAGAAGCACCTGGGTGGTCAGCGTCTTCAAGACGATAACGAAGTCAAAACATTTGTGATACAGTGGTTAACAAGTCAGGCGGCAGAATTTTATGAGGAGGGTATTCAAAAACTGGTGCCACGTTATGACAAGTGCCTCAATATTCACGGAAATTATGTAGAAAAGTAGATTAAGGTACAGGCTTTCATGTAAAAATAAAATTATAGCGATATCTTTGCACGTCTTTTTTTAATTCCAAAACGGTACTTACTTAAAAAACATGCCGAGGCATGTTTTTTAAGTAAGTACCGTTTTGCGATTCCGCCGCCGCAGCGATACGGTCGGCGTTCCGCGCATGCGCGCTGGTAACCTACATCTCATGTCTACGCACTGACGCCATTACAGTCTGATTCTTCATTGTATACGTTGTTTACTGAGTGTTTAAGATGCCTCCGACAATCGTGAGTCCCGCCGATTGTGAAGTACGGGCTGTTATACGATTTCTTAGTGCTAAAGGCGTAAAACCGATCGATATTCATCGTGAGATCTGTGAAGTTTACGGACAAAACATTATGAGTGATGGAATGGTAAGGAAATGGGTGAGAGCATTTAAAGATGGCCGCACAAATGTGCATGATGAAGAACGGAGTGGGCGTCCTTCGGTCGTTAATGAAGATTTGGTGCAGAAAGTGGACGAAAAGGTGAGAGAAAACAGACGCTTTACAATTTCATCATTGTGCGACTGCTTTCCTCAATATTCTCGTAGTGTTTTGTATCGCATTGTGACCGAGAACTTGAATTACCGGAAATTGTGTTCACGTTGGGTTCCAAAAATGTTGACGGATTTGCACAAAACCCAACGTTTAGGCAGTGCATTGACTTTCCTTGAGCGGTACCACAATGAAGGTGAACATTTTTTAGACCAAATTGTTACTGGTGACGAAACATGGGTGGCCTACGTCACACCAGAATCGAAACAACAATCCATGGAATGGCGACATTCATCATCACCCAAAAAAGTGAAGTTTAAGCAAACAATTTCTGCCCGCAAAATCATGTGCACAGTTTTTTGGGACAGAAAAGCAGTATTGCTAGTGGAGTTTCTGCCTCGTAATGAGACAATCAATGCAGCGTCTTATTGTGAGACATTGAACAATCTGCGTCGTGCAATCCAGAACAAAAGACGTGGCAAGTTGAGTAAGGGTATCGTTTTGCTGCATGACAATGCCCGTCCACATGTGGCTAATCGGACCAAAGATCTCATCAAATCTTTTAAATGGGAAACTCTAGATCATCCTCCATACTGCCCTGATCTGGCGCCCAGCGACTACCATTTGTTCCTGCACTTGAAGAAGCACCTGGGTGGTCAGCGTCTTCAAGACGATAACGAAGTCAAAACATTTGTGATACAGTGGTTAACAAGTCAGGCGGCAGAATTTTATGAGGAGGGTATTCAAAAACTGGTGCCACGTTATGACAAGTGCCTCAATATTCACGGAAATTATGTAGAAAAGTAGATTAAGGTACAGGCTTTCATGTAAAAATAAAATTATAGCGATATCTTTGCACGTCTTTTTTTAATTCCAAAACGGTACTTACTTAAAAAACATGCCGAGGCATGTTTTTTAAGTAAGTACCGTTTTGCGATTCCGCCGCCGCAGCGATACGGTCGGCGTTCCGCGCATGCGCGCTGGTAACCTACATCTCATGTCTACGCACTGACGCCATTACAGTCTGATTCTTCATTGTATACGTTGTTTACTGAGTGTTTAAGATGCCTCCGACAATCGTGAGTCCCGCCGATTGTGAAGTACGGGCTGTTATACGATTTCTTAGTGCTAAAGGCGTAAAACCGATCGATATTCATCGTGAGATCTGTGAAGTTTACGGACAAAACATTATGAGTGATGGAATGGTAAGGAAATGGGTGAGAGCATTTAAAGATGGCCGCACAAATGTGCATGATGAAGAACGGAGTGGGCGTCCTTCGGTCGTTAATGAAGATTTGGTGCAGAAAGTGGACGAAAAGGTGAGAGAAAAACAGACGCTTTACAATTTCATCATTGTGCGACTGCTTTCCTCAATATTCTCGTAGTGTTTTGTATCGCATTGTGACCGAGAACTTGAATTACCGGAAATTGTGTTCACGTTGGGTTCCAAAAATGTTGACGGATTTGCACAAAACCCAACGTTTAGGCAGTGCATTGACTTTCCTTGAGCGGTACCACAATGAAGGTGAACATTTTTTAGACCAAATTGTTACTGGTGACGAAACATGGGTGGCCTACGTCACACCAGAATCGAAACAACAATCCATGGAATGGCGACATTCATCATCACCCAAAAAAGTGAAGTTTAAGCAAACAATTTCTGCCCGCAAAATCATGTGCACAGTTTTTTGGGACAGAAAAGCAGTATTGCTAGTGGAGTTTCTGCCTCGTAATGAGACAATCAATGCAGCGTCTTATTGTGAGACATTGAACAATCTGCGTCGTGCAATCCAGAACAAAAGACGTGGCAAGTTGAGTAAGGGTATCGTTTTGCTGCATGACAATGCCCGTCCACATGTGGCTAATCGGACCAAAGATCTCATCAAATCTTTTAAATGGGAAACTCTAGATCATCCTCCATACAGCCCTGATCTGGCGCCCAGCGACTACCATTTGTTCCTGCACTTGAAGAAGCACCTGGGTGGTCAGCGTCTTCAAGACGATAACGAAGTCAAAACATTTGTGATACAGTGGTTAACAAGTCAGGCGGCAGAATTTTATGAGGAGGGTATTCAAAAACTGGTGCCACGTTATGACAAGTGCCTCAATATTCACGGAAATTATGTAGAAAAGTAGATTAAGGTACAGGCTTTCATGTAAAAATAAAATTATAGCGATATCTTTGCACGTCTTTTTTTAATTCCAAAACGGTACTTACTTAAAAAACATGCCGAGGCATGTTTTTTAAGTAAGTACCGTTTTGCGATTCCGCCACCGCAGCGATACGGTCGGCGTTCCGCGCATGCGCGCTGGTAACCTACATCTCATGTCTACGCACTGACGCCATTACAGTCTGATTCTTCATTGTATACGTTGTTTACTGAGTGTTTAAGATGCCTCCGACAATCGTGAGTCCCGCCGATTGTGAAGTACGGGCTGTTATACGATTTCTTAGTGCTAAAGGCGTAAAACCGATCGATATTCATCGTGAGATCTGTGAAGTTTACGGACAAAACATTATGAGTGATGGAATGGTAAGGAAATGGGTGAGAGCATTTAAAGATGGCCGCACAAATGTGCATGATGAAGAACGGAGTGGGCGTCCTTCGGTCGTTAATGAAGATTTGGTGCAGAAAGTGGACGAAAAGGTGAGAGAAAACAGACGCTTTACAATTTCATCATTGTGTGACTGCTTTCCTCAATATTCTCGTAGTTTTTTTTTTTTTTTTTTTTTTTATGGGTCTGCACACGTGCTGCAGGGAAGTCCCTAAAGCGCTCCAGGAGCGGCACGAGTGCGGAAAAAGCGATTCACGTTGTTCTTGAATCGCTGTAAATTGTACTCGGTGGGAAACACAGCGCTGGGCAAATTATTCCAAAGGGATGACGTTCTCCATATAAAAGATTGCTTGAAAAGCGTTGTACGCGGAGTAACAAGCTGAACCTCATACGGATGCGAAGCACCAGCGCGACGTGTATTTCTAACATGCACCGCTTTGGGAGGAATTAAGCGGGCTACATCCTTCGAACACTTTCCATGAAAATACTTGTAGAACAGACTCAAGTCGCCAACCGTTCTTCGATGTTCCAGCGAATCAAGGCCGCCGGTCAATTCCGGGTCCCCAATCAGACGGACCGCTCTTCTCTGAACAGAATCCAACAAATGCAGTGTATGTTTGGGAGCGGAGCCCCAAACGTGGGAGCAGTATTCCATAGTTGGTCGAATTCGGGCTTTGTAAAGAATTAACAGTTGCTGTGGGGTGTAAAGCTTTCTGGTTCTAAATAATATTCCCAACTTTTGAGAAGCTCTCCTTGCTATGCCTGCAACATGTTCATGCCAAGATATATTTGCTCCCAAACTAACGCCCAACAAATTGAGCGACGATGCTAGGGGAATGGAGTGACCCGACATAACTATGTCGGGTTCAGCAACGTTAACTTTTTTAGAAAAAACTGCCACTTGGGTTTTTGTAGCGTTAAATTCCACTTGGTTACTGTCACCCCAAGATAGAATTTCTTCCAGGTCTTTGTTAAGTTGAACGACCTCCTGCTGTCTGCGGATACTCGCCTGAGCAGCCGATGTCCGAGCGTTCAAGGTGAATGAAGAGACAAGCGTACTGTCATCTGCAAAGCTATAGACTGGATTCTCGGTCTTTTCCAGCAGATCGTTAATGTAAATGAGAAAGAGAGTAGGAGACAGTATGGAGCCCTGGGGCACACCGGCGTTGATAGTGAGGGTGTTAGAAAGAAATCCGTCGACCGCCACTCGTAAAGAACGCTCTCTGAGGAAACATGAGAGCCACAAACAGAACCTTTCAGACATACCATAAGAGCGTAACTTAGCCAACAGTCCATCGTGCCAAACACGGTCGAATGCCTTGGATATGTCAAGAGCAACCGCTCGAGATTCTCCAAAATGTTCAATTGCGTTGTTCCAAACATGTGTTACATAAGTCAGAAGATCTCCTGTTGATCTATGTTTACGAAAACCATATTGGTGATCGCTAATAATATTGAATCGTTCAAGATATTTTAGAAGATGCTCATTGATAACCTTTTCCATGACTTTCGATATTATTGAAAGCAGTGCGACTGGTCGGTAGTTATTTGGCAAGGTCTTCTTACCTTTTTTAGGTATCGGCTGAACCGTGGCACATTTCCAGCAGGACGGAAATATTCCTTTTCTGTAGGATAGGTTAAAAAGTCTACAGAAAACTGGTGTTAGTTCCCTTGCACAGTTTTTAAGAACTATGGCAGGTATTCCGTCAGCGCCAGAAGCCTTCTTGGTGTCTAGCTTCATTAAAATACGCTTTATGATGCGCTGTCTGAAGACAACATCGGGCATCCTTGACTGCAATATGGGAATAGTAGGTGGTGTTTTTCCTTGGAAATCGACAGTAGAATGTGAAGCAAAGAGTTCAGCCAACAAGTTCGCTCTCTCAACAGGTGTGGTTGCAATGGAATTATCTAGCCGTGTGAGTGGTGGTATGGTGGATTTGGTAAAATTTTGACTCACTGCCTTAGCGACTGCCCAAAAGGACCTGGAATTGTTGGGACAAGCGAGAAGTTTGTTTCTAATTCGTTGATTGTGTGCCTCCTTGGTTTCGTCGATAATTCCCTTGCATCTGTTCCGGGCATGAACAAAGATGTTACGATTTACGGTGTTAGGATTTTCACGCCATTGTCGATAGGCAATATGTTTAGAAGCAACAGCTTCTTTGCATTTTCGATCGAACCAAGGCTTGCCGTTGGAGGAGCATTTCTTCGAAAAAGGGATGTAAGCTTCCATACCAGCCAAAATAACATCGGAGACCTCCCTGGCGCAGTCAGATGGGTTATCGGATCGAAAACAAATGTCCATCCAAGGGAAAGTTCGAAAGTTTTCCATAAGATCTTCCCATTTAGCAGATTTGTAGTGCCAAATCTTGCGCGGCCTAGGCGCCTCTCTGTCACTGATTGGCAGGATACTCGATGTCGAACGCAGTTTATGGTCGGAAGAACCTAACGGCGGATTTACGGTAACCGTGTAAATCTCCGGATTGGTGGTTAAAAACAGATCAAGAAGACTGGCGAACTCCCCGTCTCGATCAGGGATCCGTGTTGGTTCGTCAATAAGCTGAGTTAAGCCATAACTGATTGAGAATGATTCAACTTCACGACCTTGTTCGTCGGTAGTATTGGAATATTTAAGCCAGTTGATATTGTGGACATTAAAGTCGCCCAGGATGGCAATTTCGGCACTTGGATAGTTACTTTGTAAATGATCGATGGTGTCTGCAAGAGAAGCGAAAAGTGTTCGAAAATTGGTATCACTTGGTGGTCGATATAGGATACAGATGAACCTTGTGGTTTGTTGAGTCGTTATTTTTAACCACATAACATCAAAGTTTGGGGGCTCCAGAGCTTCTTCTCGTTGACAAGAGAGGTCGCTTCTGACAAAAAGACAGATTCCAAAGTTACGCCTAAATCGGGAATAGAAGTCGTACCCAGGATAAAGATAGTTGACCGTGCTGGTCGATGGACTGACCTTGGTTTCACATAGAGCCAGTACATGAGGTTTATTTGATTGCAGGTGTTGATGCACTGAATTTATGTTCGAGTTTATACCTCGTATGTTGCAAAAATCTATCTTAAAATTATGATGTCTGCAAGTCGACGCCTCCGAACCAACCCCCACCCGGAGATCCGAACGGGGGGCCATTCTACTTGGTCCCACAGTAGTTAATGTGGAATTTTCCTGTTCTGTCACATGTTTATCTTTGCCTTCTTTGGCTTTGATCCAGGGGGTGTTATTATTGGGTAGTTTGGGTTCTGACCAGATACTTTTCCAATGACCTGTGAGTTGTTGTTTGTTTGGTGGCTCGGTCACTGCTGTCTGTTTGCTGTGCATAGTTTTCCGGTAGAATTGTGTTTGGCTTCTTCGGAAGAGGTTGTTGGTATCTTTCCTCTCGTTTGGTTCTTTGTATCTACGGAGTCTTGCGGCATATACGGATAATTTTTGTTTTAGAGTATCCAGGATTTCTGGCAGTGTTCTGTCGGGAGACCCGGACTTGATCTTGTTTATACTCTGTGTGATTCATTTGGACACGTTCCCGCTGATAAACTGGGTAAGGTGTCCTAGGTATCTCCTGATGTTGTTGATTTTGTTTTCTATTCTTATTTGCCGTTTGAATTTTGGTTTTGTGCTGTTGGGATTTCTTTGCCGTTGCGGGAGTTTTTTGATTAAATACTTCGTCGGTTGCGTTCATGATTGATGGTGGTGGGTCTAGGCGGTGAGTGATTCCCTTCTCAGTGGTTTTTTTTGTCAGGACTTGTGCTTTTATCAAAGCAACGCATGGTGTGTTCGTTTGTTCCTGTAGTATAACTCATGCGTTGCCCTGATTTTCCCGCCTTGGTGGGTGTCGGCTTACTCGCCTTCACAACACTTTTGGCAGGTCCATTGTCAGTTGCCCGGTCTTCATCGTTTTGGTCGAGCTGCCATTTCCCGCGACGTCCTCGACCGTTACGTCGCTCGCCCGATGCTTCTTTTATTGGTCTACTGTTGTTTGGGATGTTTTTAGTGTTTTGTGGTGTCAGAAGCTCAAAGTGTCCCGACATTGGGTTGCCTGTTAGTAGAAGGTAAATAGTTTCGGTGTGTTTTCTTGTGCTTATTATTGTTGGCTTGTCCCTAAAAGTTATTTTTGTATCTCTTGTTCTTCGTTGTTTTGAGAAGATATGAAAGTTGCTATTCTGGGTTTCCGAGAGGGCAAGTATCTCTAGGCTCGTTCCATAGGTGCCATTTTTCCTCATATAGTTATAGTAGTTATTGAAGTCTTTCATATCGTCGTCCCCAAATAATGAAAATGTGTTAAGTTCCGACCAGTTTTGTTGTATATATCTTAGAGCAGCCTCTCGGAGTCTTTCATGATGGTTTTGGTGGCCATATAAGTGTAAGCTAACTGCACGGAAAAGGCAATTTCCATCACCTACAATGTCGGATCTGGTAAAACTATCGGGAGTGTTTTGTATCGCATTGTGACCGAGAACTTGAATTACCGGAAATTGTGTTTACGTTGGGTTCCAAAAATGTTGACGGATTTGCACAAAACCCAACGTTTAGGCAGTGCATTGACTTTCCTTGAGCGGTACCACAATGAAGGTGAACATTTTTTAGACCAAATTGTTACTGGTGACGAAACATGGGTGGCCTACGTCACACCAGAATCGAAACAACAATCCATGGAATGGCGACATTCATCATCACCCAAAAAAGTGAAGTTTAAGCAAACAATTTCTGCCCGCAAAATCATGTGCACAGTTTTTTCGGACAGAAAAGGAGTATTGCTAGTGGAGTTTCTGCCTCGTAATGAGACAATCAATGCAGCGTCTTATTGTGAGACATTGAACAATCTGCGTCGTGCAATCCAGAACAAAAGACGTGGCAAGTTGAGTAAGGGTATCGTTTTGCTGCATGACAATGCCCGTCCACATGTGGCTAATCGGACCAAAGATCTCATCAAATCTTTTAAATGGGAAACTCTAGATCATCCTCCATACAGCCCTAATCTGGCGCCCAGAGACTACCATTTGTTCCTGCACTTGAAGAAGCACCTGGGTGGTCAGCGTCTTCAAGACGATAACGAAGTCAAAACATTTGTGATACAGTGGTTAACAAGTCAGGCGGCAGAATTTTATGAGGAGGGTATTCAAAAACTGGTGCCACGTTATGACAAGTGCCTCAATATTCACGGAAATTATGTAGAAAAGTAGATTAAGGTACAGGCTTTCATGTAAAAATAAAATTATAGCGATATCTTTGCACGTCTTTTTTTAATTCCAAAACGGTACTTACTTAAAAAACATGCCGCCGCAGCGATACGGTCGGCGTTCCGCGCATGCGCGCTGGTAACCTACATCTCATGTCTACGCACTGACGCCATTACAGTCTGATTCTTCATTGTATACGTTGTTTACTGAGTGTTTAAGATGCCTCCGACAATCGTGAGTCCCGCCGATTGTGAAGTACGGGCTGTTATACGATTTCTTAGTGCTAAAGGCGTAAAACCGATCGATATTCATCGTGAGATCTGTGAAGTTTACGGACAAAACATTATGAGTGATGGAATGGTAAGGAAATGGGTGAGAGCATTTAAAGATGGCCGCACAAATGTGCATGATGAAGAACGAAGTGGGCGTCCTTCGGTCGTTAATGAAGATTTGGTGCAGAAAGTGGACGAAAAGGTGAGAGAAAACAGACGCTTTACAATTTCATCATTGTGCGACTGCTTTCCTCAATATTCTCGTAGTGTTTTGTATCGCATTGTGACCGAGAACTTGAATTACCGGAAATTGTGTTCACGTTGGGTTCCAAAAATGTTGACGGATTTGCATAAAACCCAACGTTTAGGCAGTGTGCATTGACTTTCCTTGAGCGGTACCACAATGAAGGTGAACATTTTTTAGACCAAATTGTTACTGGTGACGAAACATGGGTGGCCTACGTCACACCAGAATCGAAACAACAATCCATGGAATGGCGACATTCATCATCACCCAAAAAAGTGAAGTTTAAGCAAACAATTTCTGCCCGCAAAATCATGTGCACAGTTTTTTGAGACAGAAAAGGAGTATTGCTAGTGGAGTTTCTGCCTCGTAATGAGACAATCAATGCAGCGTCTTATTGTGAGACATTGAACAATCTGCGTCGTGCAATCCAGAACAAAAGACGTGGCAAGTTGAGTAAGGGTATCGTTTTGCTGCTTGACAATGCCCGTCCACATGTGGCTAATCGGACCAAAGATCTCATCAAATCTTTTAAATGGGAAACTCTAGATCATCCTCCATACAGCCCTGATCTGGCGCCCAGCGACTACCATTTGTTCCTGCACTTGAAGACGCACCTGGGTGGTCAGCGTCTTCAAGACGATAACGAAGTCAAAACATTTGTGATACAGTGGTTAACAAGTCAGGCGGCAGAATTTTATGAGGAGGGTATTCAAAAACTGGAGCCACGTTATGACAAGTGCCTCAATATTCACGGAAATTATGTAGAAAAGTAGATTAAGGTACAGGCTTTCATGTAAAAATAAAATTATAGCGATATCTTTGCACGTCTTTTTTTAATTCCAAAACGGTACTTACTTAAAAAACATGCCGAGTATTATAACAGCGAATGTGTTGGTTACCAAGCAATATTTTTTTGTATGACGTTACTTTCATGTCTAGATAGAGCACCTCAAAAACACCCTCGTATACTTTATATATGTGTATATATATATATATATATATATATATATATATATATATATATATATATATATATATATATATATATATATTTATATATACATATATATACATATATATATATATACATATATATATATATATATATATATATATATTTTTATATATACATATATATATATATATATATATATATATATATATATATATATATATATATATATATATGGTTAGACACTTGTTTTCGATCCGACGACCCATCTGACTGCGCAAGGGAGGTTTCCGATGTTATTTTGGCCGGTATGTAGGCTTACATTCCTTTTTCGAAGAAATGCCCTTCCAACGACAAGCCTTGGTTTGACCGAAAATGCAAAGAAGCTGCTGCTTCTAAACATCTTGCCTACCGATAATGGCGTGAAAATCCTAAAATCATAAACCATAACACCTTTGTTCGTGCCAGATGCAGATGCAAAGAAATTATCGACGAAACCAAGGAGGCACACAATCAACGAATTAGAAACAAACTTCTCGCTTGTCCCAACAATTCCAGGTACTTTTGGTCAGTCGCTAAGGCAGTCAGTCAAAATTTCACCAAATTCACCATACCACCACTCATACGGCCAGATAATTCTATTGCAACGATACATGTTGAGAAAGCGAACTTGTTGGCTGATTTCCAAGGAAGAACACCATCTACTATTCCCATAGTGCAGTCAAGGATGCACGATATTGCCTTCAGACAGCGTATCATAAAACATAGTTTAATGAAGCTAGACACCAAAAAGGCTTCTGGCGCTGAAGGAATACCTGCCATAGTTCTCAAAAACTGTGCGAGGGAACTAACACCAGTTTTCTGTAGACTTTTCAATCTATCCTACAGAAAGGAAATATTTCCTTCCTGCTGGAATGTGCCACAGTTCAGCCGATACCTAAAAAAAGGCAAGAAGATCTCCCCAAATAACTAACGACCAATCGCACTGCTTTCAATAATATCGAAAGTCATGGAAAAGGCTATCAATCAGCATCTTCTTGAAGGATTCAACATTATTAGCGATCGTCAATATGATTTTCGTAAAAATAGATCAACAGAAGATCTTCTGACTTATGTAACACACGTTTGGAACAGCGCAATTGAACATTTTGAAGAATCTCAAGCGTTGGCTCTTGACATATCCAAGGCGTTCGACCGTGTTTGGCACGATGGGTTGTTGGCTAAGCTACGCTCTTATGGTATGTCTGAAAAGTTCTGTTTGTGGCTCTCATGTTTCCTCAGAGAGCGTTCTTTACGAGTGGCAGTCGACGGATTTCTTTCTAACACCTTCACTATCAACGCCGGTGTACCTCAAGGCTCCGTACTGTCTCCTACTCTTTTTCTCATTTATATTAACGATCTGCTGGAAAAGACAGAGAATCCAATTTACAGCTATGCAGATGACAGTACGCTTATCTCTTCATTCACTTTGAACGCTTGGACATCGGCTACTCAGACGAATATCCGCAGACAGCAAGAAGTCATTCAACTTAACAAAGACCTGGAAGAAATTTTATCTTGGGGTGACAGTGACACCAAGTGGAATTTAACGCTACAAAAACCCAGGCGGCAGTTCTTTCTAAAAAAGTTAACTTTGCTGAACCCGACATAATTATGTCGGGGCACTCCATTCCTCTAGCATCGTCACTAAATTTGTTGGGCGTTAATTTGGGAGCAAATATGTCCTGGCATGAACATGTTGCAGGCATAGCAAGAAGAGCTTCTCAAAAGTTGGGAATATTGTTTCGAACCAGAAATTTTTACACTCCACAATTCTTTACAAAGCTCAAATTCGACCAACTATGGAATACTGCTCCCATGTTTGGGGCTCCGCTTCGAAACATTCACTGCATTTGTTGGATTCTATTCAGAGCTGTTCGTCTGACTGGAGACCCGGAACTTACCGGCATCGAACAACGGTTGGCGACTTGAGCCTATTCTACAAGTATTTTCATGAAAAGTGCTCGAAGGATGTGGTCCGCTTAATTCCTCCCAGAGCGGTGCATGTTAGAAGTACACGTCGCGCTAATACTTCACATCCGTATGAGGTTCAGCTTGTTACTCCTCGTACAACGCTTTTCAAGCAGTCTTTTATATGGGGAACATCATCCCTTTGGAATAATTTGCCCAGGACTGTGTTTCCCACCGAGTACAATTTACAGCGATTCAAGAACGGCGTGAATCGCTTTTTCCGCACACATGTCGCTCCTGTAGCGCTTTACGGACTTCTTCCCTGCAGCATGTGTGCTGGACCCATAAAGATAAATATATATATATATATATATATATATAGATTGATTGTCATTCAAACGTTTTAAAAATGCTTTGATATTGCTTGAAGTGTGAGGTTAACGTTCCAAAAATATAAGATTTATCTAGTTTGCATAAAGAATATTATAGAACTTTGTAAAAACAGTGTTTGTGTTGACTACTTGTAGACAGTTATTTACGAGTATGTTACATCAATTTTCAGCAATCTTCAAACAGCATTATACCCCACTAAAAATTTTTACGATACTAAGGAAAATGTGTACACTCTTCCACTCCTGTTAATTATAACCTGTTTTTAGATTCGTCGTCAGTTAATTAATCAGTACATTGAATCACTATTATATTTGAAATTTTCGTGTACATATGGCATATAGCTTGATAGTTTATTCATGATATATGTATATATATATATATATATATATATATATATATATATATATATATATATATAGATATATATATATATATATATATATATAGATATATATATATATATATATATATATATATATATATATATATATATATATATATATATATCTATATATATATATATATATATATATATATATATATATATATACACATATATTCTACCATTCTACCATGGAGTTTTAGCTGCTTGTATGCTATCTCAACGAAGCGACGTAACGCCTTTTCTTTTACTACTCAGGTTTGTAAGTACCACATGTTTAAGTTTTTTCAAATAAAATTTTGAACTATATGTTAGGATTACTTTGAAACGTTTTTGTAACTTTAGTAGCTAACACAATTTAATTCTTTGTAGATTACTACTCCTGGTGAAGGAATAAAGATAATTCCGAAAGGTAGACAAGAAACAAAAGACTTTTATTTTAGCCAACGTTTTACCGCATCCTCAGTATTTTCTTTCTTACTAGTCGGTCACGTCCACCTTCCCTATTATATAAACAAATTTAACATGTTCTATATAAAAATTAGTTATGAGAATATATTTCATCGTACTTTATTTTCCTCGAAGGAGCTGTACAGAACAGTGAGAAGTCCATTAAAAGTCTGTTTATCACACACAATAGTGTGATAAACAGACAAATAAATCTATGATTACCGAGAACGAGATGAAAGGCTATTATGTTGCCACGTGTTTGTCTTTTCTTAGCAGTAGCTATGTATATTGTTCTAATATGTTTCGTTGTTCAACTGATGAAAGACCGTCTTACACAAAATGATAATTCGTAAGGCAAATATTCTTTGAATCTCTATCGCTACTAAAAATTTTTGTAGGAATAAGTAAAATATGTATGAAATATATGAAAATTCTGTTTGAAGAGATTGAAGAAAAGCCGACGCAGCTCGGGTAAGTTTCTAAAGTGTAAACATATTTATTTAGAAGATTATTTTTTTACCTCTAATGTTCTTGGCTGCGTCACGGAATTAAATTTAATCCTTTTGTCAAATCTACTTAAATTTTATAATTTTTAAATATCTTTCTGTTTTCAAGGTTATATGTTCTTAACATAGTTTGTTGTTACGCAGTTTGGAAAAAATAATAAAAATGAAAAACAACAACAAACTCAGAGTGATACGCATTTAAAATGACGCTTTTATATTTTGCCCAGTTCAGGTCTGTACTTCATGAACTAATGAAAGTACTAGAAATTCCACTTATTACTAATACATTTTATTACAAAAATCAAAATTATACTTTTTCTCTTTGTTTAATATAAGTTACACTGTTAATATTGTATAATATTGCAGATTAAAGGTTATTGATAGTCGAAGCATCATTCCAATCTGCAAAAGAATCGATCTGTAGCAGTCATTAAATATTATTTTAGGGATAGCGTAAGTCACTCATGGTGACTATTTATCATAAACAAACTCTCAGAAATTTTTAGATGGAAAAATGATTGGCTTAGATGCTAAACAAAATGTAAAATTGCAAAAATTTTGGAAATGGATCATAAGACCTACTTCAGTCGAGATCTATTTAACAGTGTGAACAAAAGAAACTAGACGAAAGTAGTTTCCAAAGCGAACATTCTCGATTACACTCTCTGCAATAAAAGTATGAAACTCATAAATCATATATTTCCCATTAATTCTCTAAATGAGGTTTTCTTATAACGGTTTTTGAAATGCTGCTAAAGGTCTTCGCTAGTAGTTTGATAATTTGCAGTGGCGTTTTATGTACAAATGAAGTAAAGAGAAAAAGAAGCCACAGGGTTCTAAATCAAGCAAATACATATGGTCAATAATCCAATACGGAAACTTGGTTTTTGCGTTGTTCGATCAAACTACGTTTTATCACCATTAACAACTAGGACAATTAAGCCCTTAAAAACGATCAAAATGTTGTGCACTCGAATATTTAACAATTTATAAAAAAAGATAGATACGAAATTTAAATAAAATAGTATCTCGAGGTGTATGCGATGTCAACACTAATTACCACATATATTAATTTACATCTACCTCAGGTTCAGATCCTTTAACTATTTTTAATGTTTTATTATGTATACTTTAATTTATTCATAATAAAATTTATATTATAATTTCAACGAATACTATGTTATAGTTTAAAATATAGTTGCTTGGGTTTACTATTTATTAAAGAAACAGATATTCAAGGTGTATTTTGGAAATATAAAGCATGGGCTGATCGAGTAGAAAGATAAGGAAGGGTATAGCGTCTTGTTTACGTATATGATCATCAAGTGATGGCAGAGGGACGCACTGGCAAGTTTTGGGATCTGATTAAAATGATTATGGGACTAGCACTGAGACATTGAGGACTCTATGGCATAATTGTAGGTGAGTGTCAGAAAGATCTCTATTTTTGATATAAAAATTTAAGCCCAACTCTGGGAAATTTGTCGAATATTTCTCAAATTTCATTATGTTTTTAAATAATTCTTATTTTCTTGGAACTATGTAAATTTTGTATAATAATACTTAATACTTATAAACGATTATTACCTTATCTTAAAAAAAAAACCTTTAAATTGCTGAAAAAAATAATATGAATCAAACTGTTCCTTTTACACACCACTCATAAGACAAGAAATGTACCTTCAAAAATTTTTGCTCGTGTTAGCTTTTGTTACTTACTCTGGTAAGCATTTGTGCATTTTTAAAATACTGGAAATCTGATACAGAATATTTCTTTAAACTTTTTTGATCAAATATTATCACAAATTAAATTATAACGAAGATGAATTTGGTTAGTAGTCAATACAACAAACCGTCCAGAATCCTGAGAAGGCATAGGTTAGATAGTATTTAAAACCTTAAATATTTGAACATAATATTTATAAATTATAATTTTTGTTAAGAAATATTTCCCAGATGAGCTAAATAACAACATTAAAATGCTTGATAGCCATGTAAAAATATGTTTTGAAGCCAAATAAAAATTTGTGGTTTTCTCGTAATTAAAAGTATTGCAATTTTTCTTAAAAATGGTCATGACAAATTTATGACTATTTCACCTCAACATCGTTCTACGAAATATAACAATGTTCTAAGTTACATTTTTGTAATTGTAGACTTTTCATTGTTATATTTCCTGTAATGGGCAGTAATTTTGATATTTAGGTGCAACTGCTACCTTATAAAGAATCATAGTAGTGAAAAAAAATAGAGTGGATATAAATTAACCTTAAAAAGATGAGCGCTCCAGATATATATTTATGTATCTTACGACGTCTCACATTATGTTACCTTTATTACTCAATTATAGTAGTTGATGAATAACAATACGTTATTTTTATATTGTTCTCTTTACACTGCTACTACATAATAAATTTGTTTTTCAAAATTGCACTAACGGCAACTATAATATTCTTTCAAGCCATAATCTAGAGTCACGCCAGGGCAATGATAAAACGATTATCAAATACATTAATGGCGACACACACACTATTTCTTACTCAAAAACTATAACTAACAGAATATTAGCCGCTTTAGTAACGTTGTAAACTATTTACTGATACAACACTACGTGGATTACTTATCGCCTTTCAGCAATATTATCACATACGACATAAATAAAAAAGTAGTAGTTGTGACAGGTCTAATAGAGCAACATCAAATATTCACCAAAATAAAAATTGGTCAACTTGACATCAAATTAGTAAAAGTTATTAGTATCAGGCATTAATTTTGCTGCTCTTTCATAGTCAGATCTAATCTTTTAAAAACTTATTCCTTACTACGATTCATACATAACATATAGCAAATTCCATGTTTGCGGGAGGTATGATAACAATAATAGATTAAATAATTACAGCAAATCCCCTGTTTGCGGGAGGTACGATGACAATAACATATTAAATAATTACTGTAATAAACTACTATAAAACATAATTTATTTAATTCAGCTTAAGATAAAAATATTTTTGATAATGGCACAGAGTGAACCAAATTGTACCGTACTGAAAATAGTTTTATTTTATTATTAATTAGTTGTTGTCATGCTGTGAGAAGCAACGGTAGGACCAGACACGTTTTTGACCTATTAGGTGCTCATCAGTAACACACAACCAAGTTGTACTATGCAAAAACTTGTAAGTTGGAAAAGACAAAGAATTGACAGGCGGGTGTAAGGATATTTGTGGTATAAGTTAGAAATCCAACTTTTTTGCCTGTGTGAAACTCTAACCTTGCATCCTATACAAATTTCTTGCCTTTTTGTTCCTATATTTTTCATATATATATATATATATATATATATATATATATATATATATATATATATATATATATATATATAGGTATATATGTCACGGTGGAGCGGAAGCATTTTTAAATGAAAAGTAATATATGAAACTTTTTTTTTGCATTCTCTTCTTACATATGTTAGTAACTCAAAAAAAAAATTAAGAAGTTTCCTCGAGGAATATCATATGTTTGAATTTACAAATTTAATCTATTTGTAATTTTAAAAATAAAAAAAATTTATATAAATATTTGTAACAAAAACCTAGGAGAACACTGTTTGGATTTTTGGGGTTAAAATTTGAAGGTAACATTTTCTAAATTCAGTACAGTAATTAGCGTAATCTGGATGAATATTTAGAGAAAAACAGGAATTAACAACAGCTTGAAACGCACGAAAGCATTTACTATAAATGTCCATAATTATTGTTTTCTCTCCACATCTTTGTAATAAATTAACTTTATGTAAAAGTTTTTGACAAGCATTACCAATAAAAGCCTGCTTTCCACCGTGGACATACTCGCCAGCTACGTTACATTCTTGAGTCCGTTTTAAACTTTCTTTTTCATTTTCCAATGACATGTGTTCATACAAAGTATCTACGACCCTTATCATTAAATAAAGTTCTGAGGGAGGAATCACATCAATTATCATTACCATTTTCGAATAAAATTAGTGAGTGCATAAAATTTTTAAATATTTTGTCTACTATTTTTTACCTCCATTATTTTTTCAAGCGAAAAAATTACTTCGACAGCTATCAATCGCCCTATTTACCGCATTTATCTCATTGTTTTTTAAGACATTCCAGCATGTGCAAAGGTAAGTACTCGAAAGTCAGTATTCCAGTGAGTGTATTGGAGAGTTTTATACTAGTAGTAGTTAGTATAAAAATCATTAATTCTTAAAATTGACATTAGCATATTTATGTTATTATAGTTTTCTTGTGTATGCCAATAAAATATGTTTCTTCACACCGTAACTTTTATATTTTTAGTGTTCCCTACGGAACACTTATAAGATCACTTCGGTGTCTGTCTGCCGTCTGTCCGTCTGTCTCACCCGATCTTCTCCGAAACTATTTGACATAGAAAGTTGAAATTTGTCACTAATATAGCAACTGATGGCCTTATTAGAGCCGTGTAGTCTCGAAAGTTAAATTTTGACTTAAGGTCGGACGTGAAAAAGAAATTTACCAGATCATCGACTGTGGTGTCAAATGAAAGCTTGTAAAAACACGAGTTCAAAAATATAAACATTGTAATACTTGTGCACACTTTTCTTTGCATTGTTTTTGAAAAATTGGGAAAAATTGCTGCTCCCTCCTCTTATCTCGAAAATTACTGAATTTTTTTTTTTTTAAATTCTGAAATATTCTCCACAGAGTTGAATTGAACCTGAACGAAAATTATCTATTTAATAATTTATCTGGTACATAAAAAAACGAAAACTTCAAGGTCATCAGTTTTCAGATCGGAAAAAAACTTTGTTGAAAATCCATTTGGAGCGTGTTTTGTGAAGTCATTGATCATTTTATACCTCCATAACCAAAATTTTTATCCTAAAAGCAACAACATACGGAACACTAATTGCGCAAGTCCGACTTGCACTTGGCCGGCTTTTTATTTATTTAGCGATCACATTCACATATCTGGGAACGGCAATAACAGCTAACTAAAATAGAACAGAAGAAGTCAGGAAACAAATCAGTAAAGCCGAAAAAATTGCAGGCTGCTTGAAGGACGTAATATGGAATAATAAATATATGAAACAAGACGCAAAAACCCGAATATACAAAACATGCATCCGATCGGTGATGACCCATGCCGCTGAAACAAGAGCCGATACAGATAAAACGAAATCCATGTTGCGAACAGCAGGAATAAAAATACTCCGAAATATAGCAGGACACCGACTAAGCGACAGAATAAGAACAAAATGCAATGTTCCCCATATCATAAGACGGACAATGAACAGGTTACAAGGACGCCAGTAGAGCGAATCGTAAGAATCGCACGAAACGTGGTGATTGGAAAACCAAGAACATGACGACCGCAGGGAAGACCGCCCAAGCGATGGCAAGATTGGTGGACGTAAACATGGCAAAATAACTAAGTTAGAACAAACAGGCCTTTAGCCTAAAATAAGAAATAAATAAAAAGAAGATTGTTAATCAAACGCCGTCGTTTATAGCTATTTTCATAATAAGTATCACAAACAGCAGCATATTTTTCAGTCGATTGTATAGGCAGGCATATCTTGAGAAAATTATCACCGCCGTCTACACCGAATTTTAAATAAACTTCCCTGAAGTTTCTTTTTTCTTCGAAAACATCAATTATGCCTACAACATTATTACAAAAAATCAAAGTTTTTTTTGTGTGTTCTTCTTTACAATTTTTTATACTAACTACGCCACACGTTTTTATTTCAAAGAATGAATCAAGCGTGTGAAGTGAAACACGCAATTTCTCCTTCATACATGGTTCAAACATATTTCTATTTATACTAATTTGACGAATTGATGTACACAGTTCAAGTACATTGTTTTGGGATAATCCTTAATTAGATCCAATTTTTAATACGCTAGTATATATTTACATTTTAACTTTATTTACAACAATCTTTTTTGGCATACCATAAATTGGAGAAAAAGTAATTTGTAAGCCTGACTTTTGTTGATCGTTTTATTTCGCTTTTACAATGTCGTTAATTAAATGCCACACCAAATGCTTTTTTCCTTTTGTTGAAAAACTGTTGTTCTTAATATTTTAGAAGTAGTATTTTTGAAATAAATATTTTGGATTTGCAACTTTTTAGAATTTTGATTTTTAATAATTTTATTACTTTCGGGAAATTCTAATTCATTTGTATAAAAGTTCTCATGTCTTTTTTTTTCTTAAAATTTCGCTTAAATCACAATCACAAATCAATTTTGTATTTTTAAATCTAGTACTTCAATCAATCATTTTATATTTAGAATAATCAGGTAAATTTAATGTATTATTTCCTGTTTTACAGAGTTATATACTTTTATTCTACAGGAAGCACAAAGAGCTTTTAGTAAACGATTATGAGTTCACAATTTCCTTAATTTTTTTCTTTCAGCTTATCTTTAATTTCTTGCATTGGGTCTTTCTTTTTTAAGCAAAATAAACAAATTCTTGATTGTTTAAACTCGTGATATACAATATAATTTTCTGCTTATTGAGGGTATAACTGTAATCTCTATATCACTTAGATAATGAGTAATAAAATATAATAATCAAATGTGGAAACACTTTTCCTAATTTATTTACAACTTTTCGGTTATCTCCACACAGCGAGAGTGAATGAATGTAGAATAATAATTTTCTTTTGAACACTTTTGTTTATTTAGATTCATTGAACTTATGTGCGCAAGCAACGTTACACTTATTTCATATAGTATCGAAGCCTAAAACACTTGATTATTAAAACTGGTGTACTGGATTTATTTTATCATTGAATGCGCAACTATACAAAATTAAATCTAGGAATTTCACGCTCTTTGTGTAGTTAGCCATTTTAAATAATGATACAAAAACTAACTTTTCTATATTTTCCTATGCTTCTCTATACATAATGGATGTCGAAAAAAGCTGATTTAATATTAAGATAAATTAAAAAACTTTTGATTTTTTTTCATATTATAAATAATGGAATTAGAAAAAGAAAGTAAGATTATTATTTAATAAAATAAAAAATTTCTGAACAGTTGAACAAATTTTCTAATTATCTTACCATTTTAAATTATAAATTCTACTTTAATCACCAACAGAATCTGATATTAATTGTGGGAAGAAAAACTTTTCAGTCAAGTAGGTTATAAGAACTTTTTGAAAACGAAAAATATGAAAAATATCAGGTTAAGTGCAAGTTGGACTTACGCAATTAGTGTTCCGTACTATAACTGCCTTTAATATAATTTTTTTTTATTACAGAGGTATAAAACGTTTAGTGATGAGTTGAGATGACATTGCAGAATTTTTTAAAAATTTTTGGAGCAGTAATTTTCCAGATAAGAGGAGGTCGTCGATTTTTGGCAAGCGTACGCAAATATTACATCATATATATTTCTGAACTTGTGTTTTCACAAGCTTTCATTTGATACCCCATTCGATGACGTGATAAAAAGTTTGTTTTCACTTCCGATTTCACCCCCAAAACTGTCCTTAAGTCAAAATTTAACTTTCAAAACTACACAGGTCTGATGGGGCTATCAGTTCCTATGTTTCTCCTAAATTTCAACTTTCTGTGTCAAATGCTTTTTGAGAAAATCGGGTATTACAGATGGAAAGACAGACACCGAAGTGATCCCATAAGTGTTCCAGAATATGAAAACTACATTATTTTTTAGCATTAAAGCTCTTTTTTCGGAAATTACTATGTGAATATTCTTTAAAAAGATTATTTTTAAATTATCCATATATATATATATATATATATATATATATATATATATATATATATATATATATATACATACATACATACATACATACATACATACATACATACATACATACATACATACATACATACATACATACATACATACATACATACATACATACATACATACATACATACATACATACATACATACATACATACATACATACATACATATACATATACATATAAGAATCATATGTGGAAAAATTTTTTGCTACATTTGGCCAGCAATATTGAGTTTTTATGGCAATGTTAACAAAATCTGATCCTACATTCTGAAGGATACTTTTTTATATAGAAAAGCAATATTTCAATAATATTTCTTTAGAGATATACCAATTTTGCACATGAACAACCTATCGATAATAAAACTTTACATTGAAAAAATGAGCTAATTTCATTTAAATTCATATTTTTATAAACTTACTTCTCTCAACCATTCTTCGAGGACATTTCTTAATTTTTGTATTTTTCAGTTAATAACATATGTGAGAATAGAATGCAAAAAAAGTTTCATGTGGTATCACTGTTCATTTATATATATATATATATATATATATATATATATATATATATATATATATATATATATATATATATATAAATATATATATATATATATATATATATATATATATATATATATATATATATATATATATATATATATATATATATATATATAATATATATATATATATATATATATATATATATATATATATATATATATTTATATTTATATATATATGTATATATGTATATATATATATATATATATATATATATATTTATATATATATATATATATATATATATATATTTTATTTTTATTTTTCAATTTTCTTGGGTTTGGAGGTCAATTATAGAATGAAACTTCCTAAACTTTATTGTGATCCTTTCCTTTTATTGACGTTTCGGCACAGTTTGCCTTTCTCAATTTTTTTTTTGTCGGGTTTGGCTAAAATTTTACATATTTTATCCATAAACTGCTATTGGAAAATACATATCTAATTAGTTTTCATTGTCATTTATTTTATTTTAATTTAAAAATTGGGACGAACACAACATGTAGACTGCATTTATAGTACTGCCATATATATTTGGCTCAGGTTATTTGTTTCTTTTTTGTTGTTGATAGCGGTTGGTATTTTTTGTATCATAATAGATTCCAATATTTCTCTTTTTTTTCCTATTCTTCTCAGTCATTAAAATCTTGGTTCCTTCATAATTAAATATGTGTTTCTTTTCCTCTTCGTGCTTTGTTAGTGCTGTTCTATTATTTTTGTCATACTTGTGTCCCTTTATCCTATTTTCCAAATATTGGCTAGTTTGCCCAATATAACTACCTTCACAATTATTGCAAGGAATCTGGTATACAACATTGCTCTTTTTATTTTTTGGGATTTTGGTTTTTAATTTTGAAAAGTTGGTTGCTAGTAAGTTATGGGCTCTATGAGCGATATTTATATTATGCTTCTTAAAAAGTTTTAAAATTTTTTGTGAAAATCCGTTTAAGTATGGTAAAACGATATGCTGTGTTTCTTTTGGGCTTTTTTGTTGTTGGTTTTTGTTTTCGGTAGAATTATAAAATTTTATGTATCCGTCTTTTGAATATTTGGTTTATATATCATATATATATATATATACATATATATATATATATATATATATATATATATATATATATATATATATATATATATATGTATATATATATATATATATATATATATATATATATATATATATATATATATATATATATATATATATAAGGTTTTGGAGATATTATAATTTCTCATTAAAGGTCCTACTAATACGGAGAAATAGAACAAAAAGAAAATAAAACCAACATCTAATGAAATTATTGTAACAATTTATACAAATATTCCTAAACTATTAAAATTTAAGTTTAAGTCCACTCATTAAATTTTTACAAATGACCCATGGTTCTTCAGATTTTGACGAGCTAAGTCGAATTACACCACCGCGTTTCCATCTCAAGGGGCGAGATACGGGCGGGCAAAGTTTCAATATTAAGTATATGAAATAGGTTGTTACAATATGAGTTCGATGACGACAAAACAAAAAGTCGTAGTGGAAACGACGAAGGCAACTATGCCTGACACAAAAAGCAACATAGTTTGATCCGTAAGCCAAACAAAATTAAGTTAGTTCACGTAAGTTTAGGGTAAAAATATAGTAAAGTGTAACTTTTGTCATGCCAATGCGTGAACATTGAAACTTTTGCCGCCCAACTCACCTCGTAGTATGATCGATTTAATTTTTTGCAGTAATATTCTCTTTAAACTGCTGAAGGTTGCTTAAAACAATAAATCATTAATTAAATTGTTTTTACTAAAGTGAAAATTTTCATTACGGTATTACAAATAAAAGAATATGCCGTAAGAAAGCACTCTGTGTCAAGTTTGACGCGATTTATGTGTTACTTACTCTAAAACTTTAAATAAAAAATTTTGGATAAAATTTCCATTAAGATAAATATTGTTATATCACTACATGTTTATATTATTTTTTCTTTTCTTTTATCTCAATCTATTATATTTTGATTATATTATTTACAAAACTCAAAAATGTAGTATTATGTAGATAAATAGAGGAAAACTAAATATCTAGCGAAAAAATTTCTCCTATTGACACCGAATTAGTGAGACATACTGGAAAAAAATTATGTTGTGGTACTCCTTCATATTAAGTAGATTCGTATTTCTAGTTGATACTATCGCTCATTCATTCATAATAATATGTTAAATTCTATCTTTGAAGAAGGCGTGATAACAATAATTTAGTAAACAGTTTTTTATAACAAATTATTGCAAAACATTATTATTTAATTGAACGTTGAATAAAAATACACAGGGTATACCAATTCTACAGCACTTAGAATAATTTCATTTTATTATTTCCTAACGGTAATATATCATCAGAAAAGAGCATATTGTACAGAGAGAGAGGGTTCAATAGTAATGTTTTCTGTCCCAACCACATTATTCAGGTCAAGGGATCTAAAAATTATCTTACTTTTTCATTATATCCCCTCTTAACAAAAATAATATGTAATTACAGAGTGACCTTAAAAAATATGTATAATTTTTTAGAATTTGAACAAAATTACTAGTTTTACAATATGAACCATAAACGATTTTACTATATATATTTTTATTTTATATATTCTAATTCGCTTTTACCCACAGTGTTGGATCCGATGAATTAATGTTTGCTTTTTTTAAAAGGCGTACCTAGAAAGCCCTTTTTAGATTTGCAATTAATATTTGGTGAATATGATACTAATGAGTCTGATATTAAAAGTATCCAAAAACAGTGCATATCAATATTTAAGATTTATACTTTAATCCACCATACCACCACTCACACGGCCAGAAAATTCTATCGCAACGACACCTGTTGAGAAAGCGAACTTGTTGGCTGAACTCTGCTTCACATTCTACTGTTTTCAAGGAAAAACACCACCTACTATTCCCATAGTGCAGTCAAGGATGCCCGATATTGTCTTCAGACAGCGTATCATAAAAAGTATTTTGATGAAGCTAGACACCAAAAGGCTTCTAGCGCTGACGGAATACCTGCCATAGTTCTCAAAAACTGTGCGAGGGAACTAACACCAGTTTTCTGTAGACTTTTCAAACTATCCTACAGAAAGAGAATATTTCCATCCTGCTGCAAATGCGCCTCAGTTCAGCCGATACCTAAAAAAGGCAAGAAGACCTTGCCAAATAACTACCGACCAATCGCACTGCTTCCAATAATATCGAAAGTCATGGAAAAGGCTATCAATCAGCATCTTCTAAAATATCTTGAAGGATTCAACATTATTAGCGATCACCAATACGGCTTTCGTAAAAATAGATCAACAGAAGATCTTCTGACTTATGTAACACATGTTTGGAACAACGCAATTGAACACTTTGGAGAATCTCGATCGGTTGCTCTTGACATATTCAAGGCATTCGACCGTGTTTGGCACGATGGGCTGTTGGCTAAGCTACGTTCTTATGGTATGTCTGAAAAGTTCTGTTTCTGGCTCTCATGCGTTCTTTACGAGTGGCAGCCGTCGGATTTCTTTCTAACACCTTCACTATCAACGCCGGTGTACCCCAAGGCTGCATACTATCTCCTACTCTCTTTCTCATTTATATTAACGATCTGCTGGAAAAGACCGAGAATCCAATCAACAGCTTTGCAGATGACAGTACACTTATCTCTTCATTCACTTTGAACGCTCGGACATCGGCTGCTCAAACGAATATCGGCAGACTGCAGGAAGTCATTCAACTTAACAAAGACCTGGAAGAAATTCTATTTTGGGGGTGGAGAAAGCAATATATATTGATAAATTAGTAGAAATTGTGGTAAATAATCAAAAAGCCGCTCAGTCAGATCAATAGAGAAATGAAGAATGAAGATTTAAAAAAAATTACTGAGATTCCTTGAAAATTGCAGCCAGAAAATTAATTTCGGTAAAAATTACGTATTGTCACCATAGTTAATAACGGGTGCAAGTTGGACTTGCGCAATTAGTGTTCCATACGTTGATTGCTTTTAAAATAACAATTTTCGTTAAGGAAGTATAAAATGATTAGTGACTTCAGAAAACACATCCCAAATGAGTTTTCAACAAAGTTTTTTTCCTATCTTTAGTGAAAACTGTTGACCTTGAAATTTTTTTTTATACCAGGTAAATTATTAAGGGTAATGCGCTCGTGACAATTTCAATCTACATCCTGTAGAGAATATTCCAGAATTTTTTCAAAATTTTTTAATCAATAGTTTTTCGCACTTTTTAAAAATAGTTCAAAGAGAATTTTGCACAAGTATTAGATTATACATATTTTTGAACTCATCTTTTTATAAGCTTTCATTTGACACCCAACTTGATGACCTGGCAAAAAAAAATCACTTCCGATTTTACCCCCCAAAACTAACCCCTTAAGTCAGAATTTAACTTTCAAAACTAGACTATTGAGGCCATCAATTCCTATGTTAGTACCAAATTTCAACTTTCTTTGTCAAATAGTTTCTGAGAAAATCGGGTGTGACAGGGAGACAGACAGACGGACACCGAAGTGATCTTGTAAGTGTTTCGTACGGAACACTAAAAACAGGACGGAGCAGTGTTGTTCAGAGACGCCGAGCCAGGAAAAGTTGTATTGTATGTAACAATAACGGGGTAAAATATGCACGGCATATCTAAGAAACTCAGTGAGGCATGTTTCACGAATCTGGGTTCCTCTAGTCAAAATGTGCAACTGAGGTAGACGGACAAGAAATTGTTATTAACATATAACACATGTTGCAATACAATACAAAACTAGGTAGTTCCAATTGAAGTTTTTGAAAGCTAACTAAAAATTTTTCTTTGGATCAATTCCATATTGGAAGTGGTATCTGGTACCCCTCTAAGCTTTTGCAAGATCGTTTAATTGCTTACTAGTGATGTTCACAAAAATGAAAATTAGAAACACAAAAACATAAGAAACACATACTGTAATTAATATTTTAACGTCATGATGTGCATCTGCACACAGATCATAGGTAAAATAAGATAGCGTAATGAAGCGATTATAAATAGTATTAACATTAGGGTAGAATTGTCTTGGTTAATGATATTGTGTGCGACGTAAAGTCCTGAGAAAATTAGTTAATTCAGTAACCTAACGAAAATATAGAGGAAAATTCGTTTTCATTTATAGGTACTACATTTCGCTAAACGTTTTAATCAAAATGTTAAAGAATTTTAGACCTTGACGAAAATGAAATCGAGAGTTGAGGAGTTATGAGCATTTTCAGGCAACTTGCCAATATTGCCAAATAAATTAAAATATTTTCGCGTATCTATTCTGTCTTCAGAAAAAAATCTAGGTACTTTATTGCGATATCAATTATTTTATACTGTAACTATTATATCAATACAAATTTAGTTTAAAAAATTAAAAATAACAAAATTTGCATTATAGATTAGACTCTATTGAGGCATGTACATAGGATTTGGTAAAAAAGAATCATAAAATGTATTTGTAACATGTTTCAGAATTTTCAATAATAATGACAATTTAAAATGCCCAGAAATTTCCTACAATTTTTACCTGCATTTACTATCGTAATGATCTTCATCTAATGACAGTAACAGTACATTAATAATTCAAAAATATTGATCTGTACATCAAGAATAATTCTATCTAGGACACAGAACTATAATTTCATTAAATAGTTTCACGCTACGCTAAAAAGTGTCCGTAATCGTTTGGAATAGTTTTGTATGTTGTTGAATGGCTATTTGTAAATATAACCCATAAAAAAAAATTGTAAAATATTGTTAGTCCGACGTTCCGAAATAAATATACAAGGAACACGGTAATCATCCACCGAATGTTTAAACTTACGTGAGCATACCCATCTGTCTGAGGCCGATATATGCTAAAGATAGTTTTACAATACACTATTAAAATTGTCAGGAATTAATTATACAAATATGGCTGCTGAAAAAGACCGAGAATCCAATCTACAGCTTTGCAGATGACAGTACGCTTATCTCTTCATTTACTTTGAACGCTCGGACATCGGCCACAGACAGCAGGAAGTCATTCAACTTAACAAAGACCTGGGAGAAATTTTATCTTGGGGTGACAGTGACCAAGTGAAATTTAACGCTACAAAAACCCAGGCGGCAGTATTTTCTAAAAAAGTTAACGTTGCTGAACCCGACATAGTTATGTCGGGGCACTCCATTCCTCTAAAATCGTTACTCAATTTGTTGGGCGTTAATTTAGGAGCAAATATGTTCTAACATGAACATGTTGCAGGCATAGCAAGGAGAACTTCTCAAAAGTTGGGAATATTATTCCGAACCAGAAAGCTTTACACTCCACAACAACTGTTAATTCTTTACAAAGCTCAAATTCGACCAACTATGGAGTACTGCTCCCATGTTTGGGGTTCCGCTCCCAAACATACACACATTTGTTCGATTCTATTCAGAGAAGAGCTGTTCGTCTGGTTGGAGACCCGGAACTGACCAGCGACCTTGATTCGCTGGAACATCGAAGAACGGTTGGCGACTTGAGCCTATTCTATAAGTATTTTCATGGAAAGTGTCGAAGGCTGTGGCCCGCTTAATTCCTCCCAGAGCGGTGCATGTTAGAAGTACACGTCGCGCTAATACTTTACATCCGTATGAGTTTCAGCTTGTTACTCCTCGTACAACGTTTTTCAAGCAGTCTTTTATATGAAGAACCTCATCCCTTTGGAATAATTTGCCCAGGACTGTGTTTCCCACCGAGTACAATTTACAGCGATTCAAGAACAACGTGAATCGCTTTTTCCGCACACGTGTCGCTTCTGTAGCGCTTTAGGGGCTTCTTCCCTGCAGCACGTGTGCTAGACCCATAAATATATATATATATATATATATATATATATATATATATATATATATATATATATATATATATATACTCGTATATATATATATGTTTATATATATATATATATATATATATATATATATATATATATATATATATATATACATATACATATAATAATTTTGACATTGAGATTTGCTGACAAGCTATTTTTTGTGGATTAAGAAACGAATAGCCTAAATGAAAAATTTGGAAAAGGTTATTTGAAGTTCGTTATTCATATCGCTATTATGGTAGGGTATGTTTAAGAATTAGACGAGGAAAGTACTGGATTCCAGAAATATAAGTAGGTGGGATTTGTGAAAACTAATGATAGAATGTAGGTTAGTCTCACGTACCTATTCTCTCTCTCTACATAGTTGTGTTTTCCGGAACAGTACTGGCTGTTATACATAAAGTATATTACACTATTTAAATAAAATTTAAAGACTATTGCTATTACAACAAGAAAATTCTGACGTCAGCTAAGCAGCCAATTGCTAAGAAAACTATGGATCTAAACTTGCTTTACCTCAATGCGCTACATAGTGCTTACAGTAGGTAATGTCTTATTAACAATATAAAATATATTAATGGCGTTATTTACTTACACCTAAACTAAAAGCAACCGGTCGATTCGGTATGGTAATGGAACCATACATGACCAATTTATAATCATCGTAGACGCACCCTGAGAAACAGCTGTTTCTGCTGTGACCGACATTTGACGTTTTGCATTGCCTTTACGTTAGAAACATAAAATTTGTTTCCAAAATTAAACATTTAATATCTGTCAAACAACAGAAAATACATGAAAAAGGTTAGAGAACTTGCAAGCATTGGTTGATAATATGAATAGTGTCGAAATATGTCTGACGATAAACACGGAAAAGCCAAAAGTTGTGGTCTTTTCTCAATATCAAATCAACAATTGTCAATTATTTCTTGAAAGAAAACAAATAGATGATGTAGAAAAGTACAAATATTTAGGCACTCATATCACATCCGACATTAACCAAGACACTGAAATTAAAACCAGAAGAGAGGTCACAAAAAAATCATTTTTAAAATTCGAGACAATGTTCTGCAACAGAAACTTATCCCCCGCTCTAAGATTACGTTTCTTGGAATGCCACGTATGGTCTCAACTTTTGTATGGAGTCGAGACATGGACGTTGAAGCAATACACTACTAAGAAGCTGAAAGCATTTGAAATGTGGCTCTATCGAAGAATATTAAAAATCCCACGGACAGCCAGGATCACTAATGAGGAAGTTCTACGAAGGATAGGCCAAGACAGAAAACTCTTGACAATCCTAAAAGAATGAAAGACATCTTACTTAGGTCATGTACTCAGAAACGACAAATAATCGCTATTGCAAATTATCACGCAGGAAAGAGTTGATGGTAGAAAGGGTATCAGAAGAAAAAAAATCTTGGCTGAGAAACATCAGAGAATGAATTGACATGAATGTAGGGGAGTTGTTTCATGTTGCGAAGGACAAAGAAACATTTAGAGAAGTGGTCGCCAACCTCCATTAGGAGAAGGCATGGGAAGAAGATATTGTCTTATATTTTACTGCATTACATGTGTTAAAACTTTTGTGTTTTAAGTGATGGTTTAACAAAATTTGATTTTTGACAGCGTTCCTTCAAAACTTGTATACTTAATTTGTTGGTGTTAAGAAGAAATTATTTTAAAAGGTAAAAATATTTATATTTTTTTTTTATTAAATTTGTTTTTTTTTTAAGTTTCTTGAATAATTGGAAATTAGGTTATAAGAAATTTTAGTAAATCAGATTCTCCTAGACGGATTATAGTTTTGTAATACTATTTATTCTAATAGGAAACTATTCTGGGGCAAATGGGTTAAAATGTCTATGTTTTAAGTGATGGTTCAACAAAACTCGATTTTTCACAGTCTTCCTTCAAAACTTGTATAATTAATTTGTTGGTGTTACGAAGGAATTATTTTAAAAGGTAAACATTTTTTATATTTTTTTAATAAATTTGTTTTTTTTTAAGTTTCTTGAATAACCGGACGTTACGTTACAAAAATTTTTAGTACATTAGATTCTCCTATGGCTTAAAAATATTAGTAAGTGATCATCTTTGGATAAAAATTTTTACTCTGCTTCTTTAAGGAGTAATATATTCAATATTTTTATATATTTTTTGTTTTTAAATTTATTCGGAAAGGTTTAGCTAAATCTGACAACACTGTAGATGGATATGTATGGTTCCCCAAAGGCGGCGTGAAAAAAATATTCATGTCACATTTATTCATCATTTCTTTAGGGTCGATTTTTCCTTTATTATTGAGATCCGCTATTTAAGGTGAATTTTCTGCAATCGGTCTTGCCATAAGGAGCCGCTAGTTCCAATATATGCAGTGAATTCCATAACACCTGGTATATATATATATATATATATATATATATATATATATATATATATATATATATAGCAGTATTATGTTCTTGGGGTAAGCGCTCTTTGGAAAAGAACTAAAAAGTTTCAGACACCTTTTTAGCTACGCCAAGCTTTCGAAAATATTTCATTTTCTTCATCAGGGCTACAATTATAGTAGATTATCAGTATTTTTGAGATTAAAAGTAAAGAACAACCCTATTTTATATGTAACATTAAAGTACTTACGGTGAAGTTCAAAAATTGTTCTTTGTGGGGGCACTTATTCATCAGAAAAAACATAATAAACTTTTTCTTCATTTTGTTAGAATGGTACGAAGAATTGTGTGGTTGTAAAGTGGTTTTAATTTATAAAGGATTTTTTTGTTATATTTTCTTGTCATTTTGCTAAGGGCAGTGTGTTTCTATCTCTTAGTTAAGTTGTGGTTAATTTATATTTGAAAGTAGAGTGACGTTGACATTTTGTTTGATCGTTTTAAAGTTGAAAAGTTAGTTAAAATCAGTGGGATTATTATCAAAGAGATATGTCAGATATGTTGTAAGAGTTTTCACTTTGACTGCCTATTTGTAATAGATTGGAGAAAAGTAAACTCAGATCTTCAATGATCTTATTGATCGAGTTCGGTTCAAGGTGGATTTCCACAATCTCCCTAAAGATTCTCCTGCCGAGATTTCTCTCTTTACATAGGATTTTGGTTTCAGTAAAATTAAATTCATGTGAAAATTGGCTACTATGCTGGGCAAGCGCACAAGAGTTTTTCTTTAATCTGCAATCAATTTTGTGGGAAGTGATTCTGTCTTTTAGGACTCTAGATGTTTGTCCTATATAGATTTTTTCACTTTGAGAGTAAGGGATGCTCTAAACTACTTCTGAAACTTTTGTGATTTGATCTTTATCTTTTAGGGAAGTCAAAATATTTTTGATAGTTTTTTTTTGTGTTTAAAAGCAATTTTTAAATTAGGTAATTTGTTAAAAAGTTTAGTTGTTTTGGTGGAGATTTCTTTTATGTATGGAAATGAAAAATAACATTTGATTTGGTTTTCAGAGACGAAAGCACTAATATCCGGTGTAAGATTGTTGTTTTGTTGTACGGGGGGTGTGGTTGAGTTAAATAATAATTTTTTTATTAATTGGATTGGACAGGAGTTGGTGCGTAGAGTGTCTCGTAGTTTATTTAGATTTTTTAGTCTGAGGGATGGATGAGAGATTCTCTCTATTCTTGACTTTAAGCCTAATATCATGTTTATTTTTATTTTAGTGGTATGAGAGGAATGAAAGTTAATGCATCGTCCTGAGTAGGTTGATTTAGTATACCAATCTACTATGACGGAGTTATCTTCTTTTCTGACTAGAAGAGTGTCTAAAAAGGGGACACTGTTGTTTGTTTTCTCTTCAATGGTGAACAGTAGTTTGGGATGAAAGTCATTAAAGATTCTGAGAATCTCATCCATTTTATTGTAAGGTAATGATATCATCAGCAAATTTTTTTATGAATGGTAAGTTGAAGGAGAGTTTAGGGATGGATTCCTTGAGGAGGTCGTCCTTCACATCATGTGATATGATAGGAGAAAGAGTAACCCCCATTGGAGTACCCACTATTTGTTTATAGAAAAGTTGATTGAATTTACAATATGTGAACTGGAAAATAAAGTTTAAAATTTCAAGAAAGTTGACGAGTGTTAATTTCGTGTATTTGCGAATATCAGTCCAGTGCTCTCTGATGCTTTTGATGACTAATTGTAAAGGGATGTTACTGTATAGAGAGACAGCATTCAAGCTTATTAGTACGAAGCCAGGAGGAAGCTTCATGCCCGTTATAAAATTAGTGAAATGAAATCAGTCAGTCTACATAGTACTCATTTTCTTTTACATAAGCATTGGCTAAAATTTCAGACAGGAACGTTGATAACTTGTTGTTAGGGGCATTGAGAGAGGAGATAATGGATCTCATTACCAACTGTGGTTTGTGGATTTTAGAAAGCCCATAGAATTTTGGTGTTGTGTGATTATATACCATAAGAGACTTCGCCATCTCCTCTGTTATCTCCCTTGATTCTTAAGTTTGGTTACTAACTGATTAGCTTTTTATTGAAAGGTATAAGTTGGATCTCTGGTAAGCTGAGTGTAGTAGTTCTGATCTTGTAAGATGGTGTTGCATTTTTCGATATATGTGTCTTTTTTTTAATATAACTGTGATGTTGCCTTTATCAGCGCTACTGACAATCAGCTCTCCATTATCCTTAAGAAATTTTTTAGTTTTATTTTATATTAAATCTAAATAAGTTTGATTTATGGATTTGTGATGGTAATTAGTAAACTTAGCTCTTATTATGTTTTTATTGTTATTATTCATTGTGATAGACTTTAAAATATTTTCGAAATCAGCTAGAAGTTCCTTAATTGAAATGTCTTTCTTGTTAGGATTAAGACTGAATTTGGGATTCAGGAATGTCAAACCCCGAGATGTTTCTGATCCAATTGTCTTCAATATGTATGTTAAAATTGTTTTGTTTAGCTTTGAATCCATTGAATTTTCTAATATTGTTGTTTTTGATTAAATTGAAATGTCTATTGGCACTTGTGTTTTGACGTGTTTTAAATTCATTAAAAACATCCTTTGGTATTACATTGGTTAACTGTTTTTCAATATTGTTAAGAGAAAGTTGTAATTTTTTAAATCTGAAATTGTGACCTTTATTTCTAAGTTAATAAGTCTGTTGTTTAACCTGTTGTTGAATGTTTGTGTAACTTGTCTCATGTATCCATCGTGTATGTTACATAAGAGATTGATGTTCTTTGTAGCGTCTGTTATATGTTTTGGTATAATGCCTTTTTTTTCTGCATCTAAGTAAGAAAATTCGTCTATTTTTATTGTGCAAATTTTGATGTTAGTTTTTGCCCAGTGTTTGAGAAGAGTGGCTGGTTCTCTACCACACTGTGTTGCGATATTTTGGTAAAACTCCATTCCTAGAATTAGAGGAGAAGGGTAGTCTTGACCGAATAGTTAAACTTTAAAACGATCAAACAAAATGTCAAGGTCACTCTACTTTCAAATATAAATTAACCACAACATAACTAAGAGATAGAAAGACACTGCCCTTAGCAAATTGACAAGAAAACATAACAAAAAAATCCTTTTTAAATTAAAATCACTTTACAACCACCCAATTCTTCGTACCATTCTAACAAAATTAAGTAAAAGTTTATTATATTTCCCAGAGATGAGTATGTTGAGTTTTTTCTCATATTTTTTTCTGTTTTTTTCTGATGAATAAGTGTAATAAAGTGCCCCCACAAAGAACAATTTTTGAACACACCACTTAGCAGTAAGTACTTTAATGTTAGATATAAAATAGGGATGTTCTTTACTTTTAATCTCACAAATACTGATAATTTACTATAATTGTAGCCCTGATGAAGAAAATGAAATATTTTCGAAAGCTTGGCGTAGCTAAAAAGGTGTCTGAAGCTTTTTATTTCTTTTCCAAAGACCGCTTACCTCAAGAACATAATACTGCTGTTTAACTAGTCGGTCAAGACTACCCTTCTCCTCTATATATATATATATATATATATATATATATATATATATATATATATATATATACATACTGGTGAGCAAAAAAATCGACTCAAACTATTTGGCTTCTTTTACATCGACAGAGATAGTTTTACAATACACTATTAAAATTGTAAGGAATTAATTATAAAATAATATATACTGGTAGTATATATGGTATATGTATATATATATATATATATATATATATATATATATATATATATATATATATATATATATATACATATATATATATATATATATATATATATATATATATTTATATATATATATATATATATATATATATATATATATATATATATATATATATATATATATATATATACGAGGCTGGTTTGAAAAGTCCGTGCAAAGTCCGAGAGATGGCATCACCGGCACGTATCGAGGTCATGTTTAGTTAGTAGCATCTCTTGAGGTTCAGCTTGTTACTCCGCGTACAACGCTTTTCAAGCAATCTTTTATATGGAGAACGTCATCCCTTTGGAATAATTTGCCCAGCGCTGTGTTTCCCACCGAGTACAATTTGCAGCGATTCAAGAACAACGTGAATCGCTTTTTTCCGCAATCGTGCCGCTCCTGGAGCGCTTTAGGGACTTCCCTGTAGCACGTGTGCTAGACCCATAAAAAAAAAAAATAATAAAAAATAAACGCACACCAAGTTTCAGCCATATTGGTGTATTTCTGTGTGTTTGGCATTCGTGTGAATCAAGGAAGTAGAGTGATTTTCAAGAAATGGACGAAAAAGAATTTCGTGTGGTGATTAAACATTACTTTATGAAAGGCGAAACGCCTCAGGAGACTAAAGAGAAGCTTGATAAACATTATGGTGACTCTGCACCTTCGATTCGAACAGTTTATAAAGTGGTTTCAAAATTTTCGGACTGGCCATATGGGCACAAGTGACGCTGAACGTTCTGGACGGCCTGTGGAGGTTACGACTCCAGAAATCATTGATCAAATCCATGATATGGTGATGGATGACAGAAGAGTTAAGGTGCGTGAGATTGCTAGTGCTATGTGCATCTCGACTGAACGGGTACATAATATTTTGCATAAACATTTGGACATGAGAAAGCTATCCGCAAGATGGGTGCCGCGATTGCTCACGCTTGACCAAAAACGGAATCGTGTGAAGTGTTGCAGCTGTTCCAGAAGAATCCGGAGGACTTTAAGCGCCGTTTCGTCACTGTGGATGAAACATGGATACATTACTATACTCCTGAGACCAAACAACAATCTAAACAATGGGTTACCAAGGGGGAATCTGCACCAAAAAAGGCGAAGACCGTTCCTTCGGCCGGAAAGGTTACGGTGACTGCCTCTTGGGATTCGCAAGGGATAATCCTCATCGACTATCTGGAAAAGGGTAAAACTATTACAGGTGAATATTATTCATCGTTATTGGACCGTTTGAAAACCGAGCTGCAAGAAAAACGCCCGCGATTGGCTCACAAGAAAGTCCTTTTCCATCACGACAACGCACCAGCACACACCTCAGCAGTTGTGGTCGCAAAATTAATGGAAATAGGATTCCAGCTCGTTTCACATCCCCCCTATTCTCCGGACTTGGCTCCCTCGGACTACTATTTGTTCCCCAATTTGAAGAAATGGCTGGCGGGACAAAGATTTTATTCAAACGAGTGATTGCAGACACTAATGGATATTTTGCAGACTTGGACAAATCCTATTATTCGGAAGGGATCAACAAACTAGAACATCGTTGGACGAAGTGTATAAGCCTAAAAGGAGACTATGTCGAAAAATAAAAAAGGTTTACCCCAAACACATAAGTAGTTTTTATTTTTGCACGGACTTTTCAAACCAGCCTCGTATATATACTGGTGACTAAAAAATAAACTCAAATTTAATTTTCAAACAGTGTTATAATTTTTGATACTCGTATCATTAGAATGCTGATTTTCTACTCTTTCCAATAATACTAAAAACATTTGGATTTCCCAAAAGTTCTACTGACTAAAACGGTTCTACTTTATATAAAATTTTAATATACCGTGAAACCATGTGAAGTAGTTAAAAAGAACGTTACATGGCTAGTGGCAGCTTTTGTTATTCTAAGTTTTTATACAATATTCCAACTAAATTTAAGCAAAAGTCTCCTTGTATTTCTCATGTTAAGGGAAAGTAATCTATTTGTGAAAAATCATCCTCAGAGATTTCTGAGTGTTCCTAGATCACGAAAAACATGGTTTCCTATTTCTGTCGGTTTGTCTGAAAGTCTGTTGGCATGATAATTCTCGATTAAATTTAGTGTTAATTTCCAGTTAGTACAAATATAATACTTGAAATAAAAATGGAACCTATTGATTATGGGTGATTTTGTTTCAGAGGAAGGGGTAGCAAGAGTGGGAGTCAGTAAATATTGTATGGTTTCCTTAGTATTAAGAAAATTATTCTTGCTTTTGGTTAGGATGGGGTTCCAATAATTATTTAAAGTAAAATATATAGTCGAGGAATCTGAAAATTATCTCTCTGTCAGACTGTTGGTCTGCTTATCTATTGATATAATAACTCTAAATCGAAATGACATATTGATATTAATTTTGGTACACATGTAATACTTAAAGTAGCGAAACAACCGATAATTTTGGAGCAATATCGTTTCGAGGGAAAATGATGAGTGAGATAATGGACCTGATGTAACAATAATTGTATAGTTGAATTTATAAAGGCTTGAAAAGACAGGAGTGAGGATGTGAGTGGTTGCTTCGTATATATCGTCTTTTTTAGGGTTCTTGGGGTTGAATCTAAATTAGAATATTTTTTCATGACTTTATATTCGACTCAGATATGTGGACCTCTTCGTCTGCTCACCTTTTTTCTCACCTTAAAGATACTAGTATTCAAATTAAATCATCTTTTAACACTTTTATAGTAGTATTTAGAAATGTCAAGAGTTAGAATTATTTGATTCGATAATTTATTGCCCTCCGTGATCAAACTGGTAAAGTCGATCGATTTATGAATGCAAGTAATATGATTGGTATTCAGCTGGTTACTATTTTTGGATATGTTATAGTTTTCTTGCAAAATACAGATATACATTTCATAGGCATAAAACATTAAAGGATAACTCGTTTTCATGCACAAAACCAGAAGCTAACTTAACTGAGGGGTTTAGTAACCCAGAAAATACAGCAGTGCCAATTTACATTAAATAATCTTTAGTAATATTAGAAAAAGGTAAGAACTACCAGAAACTGAGAACTAATAATAGAAAAAAAAGTTTTTCATTTGACTTTAAATATAGTATTATTGGTATTAAAAGTAAACTAAAATTGATTTTATTTAATGCTCATGTCCTCCATTCTGTTCATTTCATAAACTGGTTTTTGTCCGTTTATGACAGCCCAAATAATTCCATCTCCTTAATTATTTAAAATTGCGACCCCCTGTGTAAATTTCTCACTTGAACGACTCACTATTAAGTTTTATCTAGGTCTTCAGTACTGTTAAATTGGGAAAATAGACTCATCTATCCAACCAACCTTATTAAAAAGTTGTGCATCTTGATCCATACGTTGTTTTATCCCCTAATAAAACCCAAATGTAATTCCTTATTTTCTCGGATTATAAGCTGATGTGGTAAAACTTTTTATGGGAGACAAACATGTTTGGGTAAAGTATTTGGAATCTTGTAATATGTTTTGCTAAGACTTTTAACAGCATTTGTTATAGAACCTACTGTAATTTCAAAGATAAAATTTTTAATAATGACAAGGATGCAGACTTACTGCAATCAAAACTGTTAACATAAACAAATGCCATTTTCATTTTGTTCTATTGTCAAAAGTGCAGTAAGAAAAAGCGTTTTTTCTTTCTGCCTTTTCACAGTAACACCATAAAGTATATTTTTGCTTTTTTTTAGACTTATGAATACCATAAAACTAAAAAAAATACAGACCGAATGTTCCATTGAACAAATGTGAAGTTTGTCATATATGCCAATAGGAGATGACCGATTGTTTCTATTTTAGCTCCGTAAACAATTCTTTAAAAGCACCTCCTGTATTAACACTTTTGCCTAACTCTTTGAATAAGCGAGTTAAAGGGTGATATATTTATCTTCAATAACCCTATAAATTAATATTTTCATTTCCGTAATTTAACAATAAGATAAAGTTGTGTATTTAAAAACAAATATTTGTTTCAGCGTGCAGTTCACTGCGAATTGTAGATGGAAATTTAGCTGAAATATCTGATTATCCTTATGCCGCTTCAGTGCAATTCAACAACACACACATTTGCGGTGCAAGTATTATAGGTTTGAAATATATATTGACAGCAGCATCTTGTATTGAAAGTTATAAGTAAGTGTATTTACTGTGGAGTTAGATAATGATAATTAATTTAAGTTAGCTTAGTGTTTACGATCATATGGAATACTTTTATTTCCTAGTTTATTCATTTTTCGTAGTAAAAACAACTACCTAAAATATTTACCAAAAGGTATAAGATCTTTTAGTAAATACTTTATTTATAGGTGGCTCGGTTTCATAAATATTACTTCGATATTATAATAACTGTAGCATAAAAATAACTTTTAACGCTATGTATTTTTGTGATATAAAAACTATTTTTTCTGGTATTAAATCATGGAAAAAATCTATGGTATTTAACAATGAATTTTCATACTTACTATAAGGCCACTCTCTAAGGACTCGGATATTAATCCAATTTTAAGAAATACCCATGCTCCACTAACACAGTTAAATTTGCAATAGGTAATTATAATGTAAATAAATAAAGAGATATATACTTTCCCATAATTAAATTGCGATTCATGTAGCGAAATGTCTTGTTACCTGATTATTGCGAGTAACGATCGATCCAGAATATTTGGTAAACATAACTGTTCACCAAACTGTCGTAAAAATAATCTTCGTTGATTAATTTTTTTCTGGGTCGTTTTGTCATTCTCAAAATGTAAAATATATGACGCAAGAGCATCAACGTCTAAGATGTTATAAAAAATGCTAGTGGCCATCTTCTTGCTGCATCGTGTCAACACTAATTTTTTTTTTTTTTGTAATATTCAATTTTTTTTGTTTTTCTTATCTTCAGAAATTGTCATAGTAGATAACAGCATTACTGCTTTATTTTACTTTAGAACATACAAGCACATAATTACTTGATCGTGAAACCTAAATAAAGTAGAATACTTTACTAGACTTTTGTTGAATTTCATTTCTTCATAAATACATTTTTTATTTTATTTAGAGTACCCACTAATGTCAAATTCAACTACAATAAATGTTTAGCTAAAGGTAATGTAGTAAAAAAATTGTCACTTGATATATTTCGGCCGGATCCTCGATACAATGCAGCTAAATCTTTCACAACTCTTTCACCTTGATTCGTCGCACAATCAGCTCACTTTTTCCAGTGTATATTTGTCCAAGTAGAGGATAAGCATTTTCGCAATCACAAATCCACCATACCAACACCATATTTCGCAGGTTGTGATGGAATATACTGCGTTAATCGTGTCCTTTCTCGATATGGAAAAAGCTGCTTATCAGTAGCCAAACTTTTAAATGGTCTGTACAATCGAGATAAATTAGAATACAGCATGGTCAATATATCACGTATTGGAGCAGCTTTTTCTTTTGCGGCACGAGTAGCTCTAGTATTAGCATCATCAAATCGTATAAATCGGACCTATTAATGCTCCTCGCTGCTCGATACAATGGACAAGGTAAACGAGTAAACCGTAACAATGGATTTTACCTACTGTGGGTACCCGGGTACCCCGATAATAACCGGGGTACCCGTTCAATAGAATGACGTCGAAAGTTCCGGTTATTGACAGTAGGGTTAAGTTTTTCCTTTAATATAAATTATTAAACGATTATACCATTTTTTCTTATCAAACCAGTTCTTCTTTTCTAATAAAACATATCGTCCCTATTTTGGTTTTATCCTTATTCTAAATACCTTTTTTTAAAATTTGTTTTGAAAAAATAGATGTACCAAACGACGACAAAATTTATTTGAAAAAGTCTTATCTTTACAATATTCATTTGATCAACAACCTCTTATTAATTCAAAACAGTTTTGTGATGCATAATAATTTACACATTTATGGTTGCTTGCTATTTATTGAAGGTGTGAAATGGTTAATATACCCTTAAAACGTATTAATGGCGAGCAGTTATCTTTCCTCCCTTTGGAAAATCTTATATTTGCACCAGAATACGACTAACTAACAGCAACTGTTATAATATTGATACTTACAAGTAACCAATTCAAAATCCTTTTTTATCTTTATCGGTTTGCTAATCGTTATTTAAATATAGGTAAATAAGCTTCAGGTCGACAACGTATCCTCACCTCAAGTCTAAAGAATCGTGCTACAAATTTACCACTTTCTTACAAAGGTACAAAATTTTGTGTACACTAACACAGAAGATATAATTTTATGAACATAAAATTGTTTAAAAAATAATAATTTTCTTATCGAATACACAAAATTAAAAATGAAAAAAGTGTTGAACAAGTAGCATGACATACGTTATTTTATAATTTTATTTTAGTGTTTCATCGCATATGATGATATACATTGAAATAATTATCTTTATGTTTAATTTGTTTTCAGAACTAGTGACTTAAAAATTCGCGTAGGATCATCTTTTTATAAATCTGGTGGCCAACTGTTAAATGTTGACCAGATTCATATGCATCCAGAATATAATCAACCAACGCCTTTACTCAACAACTTAGCTATTTTAAAGTTGTCACTACAATTAGTAAGTATACAACTGTCATAATTTACACGCAGTAACTTTATCAAAGTATCTTATGGCCAGGGTCTAAATTTTGTTACGAATAATTAAAAACTTAAGAAATCCTTAAAATCCATTTTACATTCGACACCGTCATAAAATTAGTAGAGTTCGTACCTAGCATTTCTTTCAAAAGTCGTATTTCTCACGAACGCCCGTGATTAAAAAAATATATTATTGAAGTCAATTTTTCTATAAAAATTCAGAGTTACTGCCTTGAAACAGGTAGGAAATATAACAGTTTTCGGAATATTAATAAAATATTTCTCCGATTTAATCATAAATAATAACGAATCTACTGATCTTACATTGTACAGCACGATTTTAGCTGGCTTATGGGTACTCTAGTTAATCTTAACCCCGAATTGCCCAATTCGATGTTAAGATTAACTAGAGTTTTAAAATTATACTTTTAGTAAATGAGGCAGTAAAAAAAATAACCAACAAATATTTATTTATCAAAATTTGTATAATATATACGAAATATAGACAAATATATATGCTGCTTGATTCTCTGATAAAATCGTATGGGGAATCATATTTTTTAAACGAGCCGAAAAAATACTATTTTCCGACCAAAAAAAAATGTTCAGTAAATTACAGTTTTCCGGATAAATGCTTAATAAAATTCTTTATTAGCGTTTAGATCAAAATGTCACAATTATATCAACCGCAGCTTATAGAAACCTAGTTCCAGATCAAGGTACTATTGTAGGATGGGGAGTTATAGATCGTCAAAGTGGATTGGTTAGACCTTATAAGCCATCGGAGCAGTTACGGGTAAGTGAAGTATGATTTTACCAATACTTTACATTTTTTTTCTCATTTTTTTTCAAAGGAAGGTACATGGTAAAGCTATGAAATATTTCAGAATGTTCTTTAATAAATTATACTCTCAGCGGTAAATTGTCGACGAGCAAATGTAAATTTCCCTTTCAAAAAGTGTTTTACTTCATAATTATATAAGATTTATAAATTACAATAAATTCCACTAGTTCGAGGTCGGAAGTCTAAATACTTAGACAGACATAGTGACCCTTAGCTCTTATACTTTTTGTTCTGTTTTCAGTAAAAGCGTCCTAACTTTAAAATTGAATGAAACAAAGAGTTTTTAAGCAAAATTCATTCTGAAATTTTTATTTAACGGGAAATTTTATGCCATTTAAGATTTAAACAATGGCTATGGCACGACGCATGTTGCCCTCAAGTGCATCAAGAGTTGCCGGTTGGTTGCTGTAAACTCGTGATTTAACGTGGCCCCAGAGAAAATAGTCTAAAGGGGTTAAATCGCACGATCTCGGCGGCCAAGCGGTGGGGCCATTTCGTGACTCACCGAACTTGGCGCGCAATAAAGCCATGTTTGGGCTGGAAATATGGGGCGGTGTGCCATCTGGTTGGAAATAAAAGTCGTCTGCGTCTATTTCGTCAAATTCTGGGAAGAAATATTCCTGCAGCATCGAGTTATAGTGCTCGCTATTCACGGTAACGGTAGCTCCCCCCTCATTTTTAAAGAAATAAGGTTCAATAATGCTGCCGTGTCATAATCCACATCAAATTGTGATTTTTTGCGGATGCAAGGCAGTATCATAAATCACTTGTGGAATGGATTCGCTCCAATAATGGCAATTTTGCTTATTAACAAAGCCATTGAGCCAGAAATGGGCCTAATCGGAGAAGATGATTTTCTCATGAAATTGGCTATCGGCTTCCGTCATCTCCAGAAACCAATCGGCGAATTCCTGGAGTAAACGATGGTCCGTAGGGACAACACCATCTTATACGGATCCAATCGCAAAATTCGCCAAGTTGTCGTCTGAGATAGGACCAAGTCTTTAGAACAGCGCGAAATCGACACATTTTTGTTCTCACGGACACTGGCTCGAGCGGCGGCGATATTTTCTTCACTCTGAGCGTTTCTTACACGTTGAGGCACCTTTTTATTGTGGGGAGTAAATTCGCTTTCAAACTTTTTAATTATATCATTTGGAGCAGAATGACGATCGTGTTTTGATCGAATTGCTCTTTCCGTAACGCGAACTGAACGTAAATTTGCTTAGTAATTTTGGACAATTTCCAATGGCAAACCTTACTAAATACAACTGATATCAGATGTCAAACATCTGCCAACCAACATGGCCGCTATTAGCTGTCAAAAGTCGGACATCCCTAATGGAAAATCCTATATATATATATATATATATATATATATATATATATATATATATATATATATATATACATACATACATACATAAATATATATATATATATATATATATATATATATATATATATATATATATATATATATATATAACATATATATATATATATATATATATATATATATATATATATATATATATATATATTTTTTAAGGTTATTTCGAGTTGTGGAATTCTAAAGTTCTGCTAGTTTTTTGATTGTTTACAATTTAAGCAGAATAAATATGTAAACGTTATTGTTAGGTTTCACTCGGATAAAGTTTTCATCTCGTGTGAAAAACTCAAATAAGGTATTTACTTCAGAATTACGTCTTTGTAATGGGAAGTACTTAATAAAGCATTTTACTGATTTGTTCAATGTCAAATCTGACACTTGCTTTTATAAATACCACCCTAATTTATCATTCTAAGTACCAACAAAAAATTTATGAAAAATAATACTAATCAAAATAACATAACATACATTTTTATTAGTATTTTTTTTTTCATAATAACCCTGTAATATTTAGTTTTAATAAGGATTAAATTAAGACACAAATTAAACTGTTAAATATCTTTAAGCAACCTCTTAGTGACTTAGGGAATTGGATTCTGTAATACTAATTATCAGTGAGAAACTACGAGTAGAAAATATGTGTTTCCGTAAATGCTTTTGTACTTAAAAAGTTATTATTTTTTCTTAATTAACAGTGCATCAGTTAAGGTGTAAAAGAATAATTATATTTTTTATAGGTACAGATTTATTCATCTAAATAAATCCATGTCACAATGGGGACCTACAGCTAATTAAAGAAACACCATTCAATCCAGTAAAAAGATCTTCATTTAAACAATCAAAATTTTGTGATGAAAAAAACATCTTAAGTTCAAATTTTAAATTAATTTCATATATTATTTTATTATTTTTCCTTGCGGAACGTAGCCAAAGGTTACAGACAGTCGAAACTTTATTACTTAAAATTTTTAACTAAGAACCATAGTTTTTAACTTAATTATTTTTTCTTACAAACTATCCTGCCAAATATAATTGAAAATAATTTAATAGATTTTTCCTCCCAGAAAAGGGCGAACTCAAAATGCCATTTCTAATCTAAAAATAGATCTTTTTAACTAAATCTGTTCCTATCAGATCTGATATTATTGATTTTATTTTATTCGAAAAAGCATATTATTATCGCACCCCAAAAAATTAATAGTAATTTTTTGATATTATAATATAATTTCTTCAGTCCCCTAGTAACACTTTCCTATCAAGGAAAGACATAGCCACCAGTGGAGTTACACTAACGCCAGAATTATGGAAAAATTCTTGATATTTAATTAAATAAAATATACTACATTTTAAATATATATATTCGGAAAATTTCCACAATTTAGAAAAAGTTGTTTTTGTTTCATAATGAAATAAAAAAATCTATGTGGTTACATTCCCATAATGGAAGAAATACTCAAGCAAGTGTAATTAGTTAAATTGATGGATTTTTATTTTCTAGCATATAACACAACCAATAATAGGATAGTGGACTTGTGAAAAAAACTTTTTTGAAGGATGGGATGGCGATACAATGTTTTGCGCTGGTACATCACTTAAAGATAATTGTGTTGTAAGTAAAAAATATTGGCACTACAGTGGGGGGAGGTTGAAATGAGCTATTATTATAGGGCAGTATACAAAATTTTAAAGTTGCTTTACATGAAAAATAAAAAATTAACAAACATAAGGACGACATTCGTTCTTCACAGGGAATATACCATATACACCCCTTATAGACATTTTCTTATTCTGCCATAACTTTTTTGAAAAATGACAACCAATCTAAGGTTTTATTTTGTTATTATATTAATAGTAAAATAGTATTATATATATATATATATATATATATATATATATATATATATATATATATATATATATATATATATATATATATATATATATATATTTATATATATATATATATATATATATATATATATATATATATATATATATATATATACTCGAAACTTTTTATAACACTCGAACATTCATTATGTATTTTAAACTGAAGAATGGGGAAATTTTAATTCAAAAATAAAATCTATTTTTATCTCTTAACTATTTTAGGGTGACTTAGGAAATCCATTTGTCATCAATAACATTCTGATCGGCATGGTATCTAGAATCCATACAATGTGTGGACGAATGCCTACAGCATATGCCAATGTGACTAGCCAGCTAGATTTTATATATGGAATCTTAAACTCCTAAATAATTTAGAAGAATTTTCAATAATGGTAAAATGTGCATTTAAGAAAAAAAAACTGAAATAAAGAAAGGGTGATCAGGAATCTGAAATATTCTACTTCTTACTTGACTAGCATTGTATTAAGATATGAAAAACAAGACGAATTTAGAAAGCTTAGTTTTTCTCTAACGTGCATAATTTTGACATTTTAGCATGTTACGAGAATACTTTGTTGTTAGAAGAAAATTAAAATAAGATAGGTCTGATTGTCTCTAGGTTACTAAATATGAAACAGTATCAAAATTTTCAAAAATACCAGAAAAATATACTTTTTTGTGTGCAGCGTCCTCAATATACATACACTTGACACACAAAGTTCTATGTAAAAATTTTAAAATATAATTATCCGAAATTTTCTGTGCTCAGATTCCTGACATTCTAAACAAAACGTAGGATGGCTATAAGATGATGTGTCAATCTAGCTGAAACTTTCTGGTTTGTGTCACGGGTTCTCAAAGTTGAGTATATGGGATATCGGACGAAACTTTGAGAGTCTCTAAACTAAAAGTTCCCTTGATGACTTTTATTTAGAGGGCTAGGAACTATTTTAAGGCATAGATTCAACTAGTTTAAGAGAGATAATTTTTGTAGTCCATGTCAGACTTTGTCTGTCTGTATCATAAAAATTGCTAAACAGTTGTTCTGCTCATTTAAGTGGTCGAAATGTACAGGGTGGTCCAAATTGGACACTTTTAAAGGTAAACCCCTTTATCTAAAAGAGATAGACAAAAACTGATGTCGGTGTCTGAGGCTTAATTTTTATGATAAACTCAATGGCGAAAACTGCATATCGCTATCTAATACCATTTCAGATATACAGGGGATTTTTCAAAAATCTGCATTTTGGAAAAATGTTTGTAATTCTTGTCCGATTTCTGTAAAAACATTCTCAAAGCACTTTTCCACGTGGATTTCAATAGTGTAAGTTACATTTTTTTACAACTAATATTTTAATAGTTATTAAAGCAAAAATATATTTTTTAAATAGGATACCCTGTATATTTTTCCTCATCCGAATAGAACCTTAAATTACCATTCTAAAAATATAGCACACTTTATATTTTGCTTAAATATATTTCAAAATATAAAGGTTTTCAGTTTTTAGGCTAGTTTTAAATGCACATTTTGTGAAGTAAGCTTTGAACGGAGCGGCAATATTAATTGTTTACCGATAGCAGTCAAATCGTAACAAAAAATCCCAGAAGTAGCTCTAAGAGTCATAACTACAATGAAATTTACTAAATGCTATAGTACTTTAAACTATGTAGACAATAAAACAAAACAAAAATTTAGTCCGAGTAGAGCAAACTAAAACAAAACAATTTTCTATAAGAGATGTTTGAAATGTCGACCAGTTTCATTTACACATAGGCGCACCTTTTCTGGACACTTCGTACCGAGTTGATTAGTTCAAGAGGAATGAGAGCTGCAAAACTTTGTATCACTGCGACTTTTAACTCTTGCCTGATGTTTGTCGGCAATTTAAAATTTAGATCTTTCATTCTCCCCAGAGATAGAAGTCCATGGGTGTTAAATCCGGTGACCTTGCCGGCCAACGGTTCAGACCTTCGTTGGCTATCCAGTTGTTGTGGAAATTGGCCGATAAAAATTACTAGTAACTGCAGCGTTATGAGGGGTTGCCCTGTCGTGTTGAAAAAATATATTTCTAAGGTCCATTAACGGCAGCTCATCAACAAGAGGTTCTATTTGCTGCCTTAAAATTTCTAAATAGCTCTGAGAGGTGAGCGTTCCTTCGTAAATAAATGGACCTATAACCCTGCCTATAACAATTCCTGCCCACACATTACATCCAAATCTGCCTTGATTTCTTTGCACCATAACTAATTGAGGATTTTCCTGTGCCTACGTATAAGAATTGTAACGGTTAAAAATACCTGCACTGTTTACATAAGCTTCGTCTGTCCAAATGCAACTTAATGAAAAATTCGGAACATGGTTACAATTCTCCAGAAACCATTGGCAAAAATCCATACGCCGTTAAAAATCTCCATCTCTAAGGTGATGAACTTTTCTTGTCCTATATGGCGGCCTGAATTTGTGCTCCTTCAAAGTACGATTTACGATAGTTCTTGATAGTCCAGTGGATTCTTTTAACTGTCGGGTTGAAGTGTTGGGATTATTCCGATAGTTCCTAAAACTATTATTTCTTCTAACTCCTTATCCCTGTTTCATACATAATTTTTGGGTCGTTTCTAGTCAAACTGGCCACTATTAACTAGGTTATGTCGCAATTGAGTGAATATATCCTTGAAGGGTTGACGCCTCTCTGGATATCGTTCGTGGTACAAATTACTTGCCGCTACCGAATTTTCTCCGGTTTATATGAAACACACTGTCATATCCCATTTTTCGTAATTTGCACACTTAATTGTGATTTATTTGACAATTAATAACTGAACCTGAAGTAAACGGGTACACAATTGAATTAAACCATATGGTCGCTCCGTCCAAAGCCTACTTCACAAAATGTGCATTTAAAACTCGCGTAAAAACTGAAAACCTTTATATTTTGAAGTAGATTTAAGCAAAATATAAAGTGTACTATATTTCTAGAATGGTAATTTAAAGCTCTATACGGATACAGGGTATCCCATTTAAAAAATATATTTTTGCGTTAATAACTATTAAAATATTAGTTGTAAAAAAATGTAACTTACACTGTTGAAATCCATGTGAAAAAGTGCTTTGAGAATGTTTTTACAGAAATCAAAAATTTTCAATAGGAAAAGAATTACAAACATTTTTCCAAAATGCGGTTTTCACCGTTTATCAGTCTATCATAAAAATTGAGCCTCAGATACCGACATCAGTTTAGATAAAGAGGTTTACCTTTAAAAGTGTCCAATTTGGACCACTCTGTACATTAAACATGTAGCAACGAAAATATATTTTTTAGTAGTAATAAATAAATTATCGTGCACTGATCCTCCCCTATATTTTTTACAACCGATTCACACAACTTTTCGTATACGAATGTGTCTCCTGATTGCCCTTTAACTTTGAGAATCTTGAAAGCTTGTCTATTTTTGAAAATTTCAATTGTAGTATTAGATAGACCATACTGAGTTTACAAAGTTAATCCTAAATTTACCTTCATCGTCTCACAAAATCCCTTAATATCTTCATTATATAAATTTTTTTTTTTTTGTCAAATGGGTGGGCATTTTAATCATAATTATCGCACTATTACCGAACTAAATGGTGGTTATCTGTATAGGATACTAAGTACAGTTTTTTTTGCGTTTGCAGTATAAGGAATTTATGGGAAAATTACTATACTAAAGTCTGTCTCCTTGTCTGTAAAAAGGAAAACCGCAACACTGCTCACTAGCAGGGTCTGAGATTCCTTATTTTTCTTGCGTCCTAGTTCGGAAGTCGGTATTGCTATCTAATATAATTTATTCAATATACTAGGTAGGGCTATGCCGTATTACTATTATTACTTGTGCTGATCTAACATGAGTATAATTCTGAATCTTAAGTTACTTACGTATTAGTCACCTAATTGACTTAACCTAGGTTTTTACATAAATGGGATAAAAACTTAAGATATCTAAGACTTCGTGTATTTCATGAATTATTACTAACTAAATACTAATCTGGGTAGGGGGTCAGATAGTAATTGGTAGTGAGTCCTGTCGTTAGGTGAAGGTGCGTAACCATTTCTGGCTCCAGAATTGCTCACGAATTCCCAGATTGTTGGCATCTGAGAGTGACAATGCATTTTGGTACTACAGACAAATCATCGGGCCTTGACAATGATGCGAAGGGCCTTGGGGAATTTTATAATCGGTTCTTATTCTGTTCCTTGCAATAAGACCATTAGGAAGTGATGTATCACGCCCTTGATGCCTTCAGTCTGTACTTCAAACGGCAATGTACTACTACGGTACTAACTAAGCAATATTAATTAACCCAACTCTAAAAAAAGTTTTAATTAAACTACATATTATAGTTAACTGTTTATAATCCAGAAAGAACCAAAAAGCATGTAAAATAAATATTTTAGTTACTTCGTTACAGCAGCAATAATCTTTAGAAAATAAAATAAGATTTCAATTTTTGAAAGTCACATTAATTACTGTTTTAAAAATCTCGCTTAAATTGTTTTTAACAGAATCCGTTCAGAAGTTTATTTGGAGTTTAAGGAAAACATATTATTTTAAGAAGTATAGGAACTTACGATATAAGTTGTGATATATAATTTTGCTTTTCTAGTGAATAAGAAATGTATAATATTTAAACAATATTTTTAAATTATATAAACTCGTTCGAAAAGTTATATTACAGTTTTCAGAAAGATATTATTTTATTTAACTAGTGATGTAGATATACAATTTAGTTACAGTTCTATCATTATTTTTACTGGTATATTATTTATATCTATTATGTTACTTATATTTTAGGACAGTAAAATTAGCCTTAATTTGTTTGTTTTTTTTTTAAATTGTTTCGAATAGTAGTAAGTAAAACTTCATTATTGAACTATTTTTTAATGTTTCTGATATAATGGACAAATAGAAAATATGTAACAATCTTTAGAATTAAATAAAACAGTGTATGTATACATATGTAGGATCTATTTTTAATAATTTTGTTGCATTAAATTTACTTACAAATGCAAGATTAGAAAAATGCTTATTTTGCTATTTTCCTCTTATCCCCGTTTCACGAGACCTCCTAATTATAGCATAGCAAATAGTATTTGTTAGGAAACGCTGTAAGCGAAGAATTTACACAAATAATACAACGAGAAATAAGATAATGAAGAGAGTTTCTTTTTTTGATGCTTTATCGCCTAAAAAGATTACATTTATATTTGTTTGCTGCCACATACATAGTTGTAAATTTATTGATGAAAATTAGAATCAAACACTTAACCTGGTAATCTTAAACATATATATATATATATATATATATATATATATATATATATATATATATATATATATATATATATAGAGTGTTATGAAAATCGTTTTTATGGAGGTTCCCAGGAAATTCCTTGGGTCAGTAACGAATCATTCACTACCTTTTATTCTCATTTTGGATATTTTTACAATCTAGTAAAAGCCCCATCTATCAGCCCTTGTAACAAGCCTACGAACATTGTCGCAAAAGGTTCATCTTTATTTATTAACATGATAATTTCTTAGAACATAGTAGTAGAATTTTTATCATAAAAAAGTTAAAGTTACAGCAATGTTTAAATATTTTGCTATTGCCAATAGGAAACCTTACCGAATTAAACTATTGAGTATTATGTCATTACAACAAACTACGTTTCAGTAGCAACAGTAAATGTAGTGTTTAAGTCTTAACTTAAAGAAAACAGTAGCTTTTCACAATACTCGAATATATCAAACAATACTAAATAAACTTATTAAAACTCATTAAATGAATATTAAGAAAATGCGGGCTGCACTACCTAAACAAATATATAAAACAGAATTGTGTTTGTCTCTTTACTTAAGTACTAGATAAGAATTACTAAGTAATAATGGCTTTAAAGTAGTAGCAATAATAAAATCACCGAGCACACTACAGGGTAACATGTGATTAACAATTGCGTCGGAAGGAAAAAGTCAATCACAAAAAAGCCTGTGGAAGAATATTTCATTTATTAAAACGGCTATTCTGTATTGAGGTAAATAAAAATTATATTTTGTATCGTTTTACACTGCGTCGTAACGAATCTACTGCCAAACATACATATATATATATATATATATATATATATATATATATATATATATATATATATATATATATTAGGGTGTCCGTTATTTACCAATTTGGTTTTTGACTTTGCAGCGCCCCTAAAATTTTTAGCTTATGACCTAAAAAATAATATCAGACCCATATAAGCTCTTAATATTAGTATTAAACCGTGCCACAACGACGATTCATTTCCCATTTAAATAACATGGGATTTTTGTACTTTTTGCAATTAATTTTTTTGTTCCTCAACCAGTTCATACAAAGCTGTGGCAATCAATGATTTGTGTAGTAAATTGAACGCTCTACAAAAATTTCTTAGTAATTTTTTCGATAAATTCACTTGCTTAAAAGTTACTCCAGGTCAAACTTCAACTAAAAATAACTTATTAATTTTCTTTGTATTTTGACCGAAAAACTATCATTATTTATATTAAAATTTATTGTTTATTGCAAGAAATATCTGATTTCAACTTATCATAACCAAAATTAGTGTTAAACATCCCGATTACCAAAAAATTTAACTGACGATATAAGTTAAGCTTAAAATATTACAATTCATTGGTAAAAATGTGGGAGATTTAATGACTTTTCCAACAAATTGATGAACAAAATTTATTTTGTCAAACATTCTTTGGTGGCATTTGGAAATTTTTTTTTATATTCACTTACAATTTGAATGACATACTGTTTTTGATCTTCGTGCTTAGCTAGAGTATTAATATATTCTTCACTTAGTTTGACAGCTCGTTCTGCAGAATCATTGACCACTTTTAGATGCTTAACAATTTCCAAACCTTTTAAATAATCTGGATGATTAGACCATTTACTATCATCTAATAGAAGAAAATTTGTATCGATATTATATCTTTCGAAAAATTTGATGGAATTAGAATTAATAAAATAATCAACGTTTTTGTCAAGAAACCAATTAAAATCTTTTGAATTGAAAATAAAGCGTTTAGGAAAATCAAGTGCATCCTCTTCGCTTGATATTAAAGCCGCCACCATTTTTTGCTTTACTTCAGAAGAAATACTTTCATCGAAAAATGATAAAGCTGCTGCTTCAGGACTTAAATACCATAAATGGTTTCTGAATTCGCCAAAACTACTTCGGATAACTTTTTATCAATTGTTTGATAATTATAGACTGCTTTTAGAAATTTTAGATCTTGATTCGGAGCAGTTGCAGCTAACGGTGCCGTATACCAAAATGGAACGTATACAAAAACAATAAATAAATAAATTTCTAGAACACTTTTTTCGTCTTCCTTGGTTAAATTGAAACAGTTTCGGAAAATATAAATTTTTAAACAATAAATTGTTTTGGACATCCATCGAGCGTGGTGGAATGCTCCAGGTTTATAAAATTTTATATTTTCAGAGTCCATTGTCCCTAGAAAGATTTTACTCAATTCCAAGAGTTCTCGATAGTCATCACGTGGTAAAAGAGTATTTAAAAATTAATCAATTTTTGCAGTCACTTCTGGTATTTGATCTCGTAGTATTTTCTTCAATTTATTTTTCTGTACACACTTATATTTAGTATTGTTTATAGAGCTCCATTCACTTGGAAATTTTTCAAATATTGGTACATTTGGTCCGGTTGTGCCTGGCATCTTTGTAGAGTGAACGCAGGATAATACCAATTCATAAATGTGTTGTCTACAGGGGAGGTATAACAAATCTCTCTTAAGTTTGCGTTCTAAAATCACTGCAGCTCCATTTCTCCAACCAAGGTTAGAAGCAGTCGTATCACAACAAAGTGCTTTAACGGGATGGTTTAAACCCCACTCACAAATGATGTTGTAAATTTCCTCTGCTTGAGTAGACCCAGATCCATCAGATAATGCAGGTACACCAAGGAATTTTTCTTGTCCATTACAAGTAATCAAAACAGGCAGTCTTTCAATACGTTCACAAGTCATACTGTCTGGGATTAGTTTACCGTCCCAGTGTATGACTGCAGCATCAACAACACTTTTGTTAAACAGTAGTTCAATTTTTTCAGCCATATTCTTCCGTAAATTAGATCGTATTTCATGGAAAGAAGACTTATTTAACACGAGATCTTGTGGGTCAACTCCCATAGCTCATGCCAAAGCTGATGTAAGACGAACTGATTCTCTGTAAGAAATATTACAGCTGTCAAACGCCGCAACTACATCTTCTGTGAGGATGTTAATAGTTCCTCTAAGACGTTTTGAATCATAATATCGCCCAGTTGCCTCATATTCAGACACAGAAGTTGATGGTGAGTTACTAAAAGTCTCTCCACTAGATTTTATTTTACTAACGGTTTGTGAAGTGCTAGACGTATCGGTATCTGTTGAACAAGAACAACAAAAACTGGAGATTTTATGAAATTAAAGCACTTAATATTACCAGATATTTTTTGTGGACTCGTCACAACATGATCTATTACCGCAAATAATTGAGTTAAAGGCGCATTCCTAGGGGACTCGTCATTTTGCAGCTGATTCTCAGAAGATGAAATAAGTATTTCTATAATTAAATTATTCAGTATTAATAAATTTAAATAAAATGTTTAATTGAACTTATTTATCATTTGCAACGCAATTTAAATGTGAGTTCGCTGATCAATCAAAAACTTTTGTGTCTCATCATCTATCATTTCAAAAGTCTTACTATCAAATAATTTGTCAAAAATATCACATAATTCTTGTTCTTTTGTTTTATTTTTTCTGTTAGCAATTTTTTGCACGTGTCTGTAGTCTGTATAAAGCTTATTTAATTTTGCGACACATTGTGAATTATCTCGAGTCGGGATTCCCGCTTTATTCCAAATGTTTTTAATTTCTGATATAACAATTAAACAGCTGTCCTCTATTGATTGTTTTAGATCTCTCGTGTGATAAAATAATAGCTGCAAGGCTTCTTTATTTGTAGCTAATTTTTTATCACTTATAGTATCTATTGTTTTACCAATCATTTTTTCTTAAATCCATACATTGATTGTCACTCATCGTGAATAACAATTTAATTAAAATTCTAGGTTATGACTGTTTATAAAATTGTAATAATATAATCTTTGATACTCTATATAGGTTCTACTTACAAGTTTATAATATAAAGAACGTCACTAATAATAAGGTTATACTTCACCGATTCCAGATAATAATATAAATCACATGTAATTATAATGTAATAATAAAAGCAACATCTCCAATATTTGACGACAGAGATTTTTGCTAACAGCTGACCATAGTCGACACACTGAGCCGACTAGTCAAGGTACTAAATTTTTCTTCAATGCGTATGCGTAACTACGAGTTTCATTTTTTCATTCAAATAATTGTGAATACGAAATTTTAAGTTTATCGGACTTTCTTTTTGATAAATTTTACATTCCTCTTTTCAATAATTTTAACAGATCCAACAAAATAGTTGAAATCAGATATTTCTTGCAATAAACAATAAATTTTAATATAAATAATGATAGTTTTTCGGTCAAAATACAAAGAAAATTAATAAGTTATTTTTAGTTGAACTTTGACCTTGAATAACTTTTAAGCAAGTGAATCTATCGAAAAAATTACTAGGAAATTTTTGTAGAGCGTTCAATTTATTACAAAAATCATTGATTGCCACAGCTTTGTATGAACTGGTTGAGGAACAAAAAAATTAGTTGCAAAAAGTACAAAAATCCCATGTTATTTAAATGGGAAATGAATCGTCGTTGTGGCACGGTTTAATACTAATATTAAGAGCTTATATGGGTCTGATATATTTATTTGTCCAGTTTGTGTCAAAACAACACAATATTAATATAATGTTCGTTTAAGTTAAAAATTTTATATTTTATATGAAAATACTAAGTCTTATTATTGTTAATTTTTTCCAACATCATATTATAACATAAATCGTTGATGGCCAATAAAATTTGAAAAACATATCATACCATCTCTTGCATGATATGAGTTATATAAATAATATAACACTAGAAACCCTGGGACAGAGGTCATAAAAAATATTGTTACTATAACAAAGAGTTTATTAAAAATAAAAATATCTACAAATTGTTATATTTATTGTGTATATATATATATATATATATATATATATATATATATATATATATATATATATGTATATATATATATATATATATATATATATATATATATATATATATATATATATATATATATATATATATATATATATATATATATATATATATATATATATATATATATATATATATATATATAGTAAAATCTCCCTTGGTTGGACACCAACGAGGCTGACCCAAAGGGTCCGTTCAAGAGGGGTGTCCGCTTAAAAAAGAAATACAAAAGAAAATGAAACTGTAATTGAAGAATTTGGGACATTTAAAATGTATACATATGTATGTACATATTTTTAAAATAAACAAAAAACTTAAAACTTAAGGAAAAAACAAAGATTTGTTACCTTTAGATACATATAAGATATAATAGGATAGAGTTATACATATGAAATAAAAGGTCACTTTGATGATGTAAAAATTCATATATTGCTGTTTATCTTCTCTGCATCTCCATGATCTTCGGCTAAACTTTTAAGCTGCTTGGTTAGGGTAATAAATTCACCATAATTTGGGATAGCATCTGTTGGTACTGGAACCCCATCGACATCAGAATCTTTGGAAAGTCCTTGTATTTCAACTGGATTTTCAATTTCTTGTTCTGAATCTGGATTTTCAACATACAAATTTTCACCTATGTTCTAAAAATCATGAAGGTTTTCATTATCAGTCAGCTCCAACAAATTCTTATTTTTGAGGATATCTGCAAGTACGTTAAGTGGCAAGTCATCTTCAGGATCAGATGTAACAGCCTCAGTTAAGTGGTCTTCACTTTGCATGTTTTCATGCTTAAATCCCGCTTTACGGAAGCAATTTTTAACTGTTTCGTTGGTTACTGGTTCCCAAGCGGTTTTTACAAAGTAAACTGCATCCAGTGGCGTAATTTTCTTAATTAACTCAAAAGCTGTACCAGCAGTTTCAATGGTTACTATCATGTGTTTTAGTATTAGACCTCGGTTTCAAATTTTTTGTAATTGCCTGGTAAAGTGGTTGACAAGCTGACGTACAGTTAGGGGTCAGAAACAATATTTTTATATTTTTTAAGCCAACGTCTTTTGGATGAGGTCCTGCATTGTCTAAAAATAAGAAAATGTTTCTTTTTTGTTTTGTCATTTTCCAATCAAGATCTTGCAACCACTCTGTCATAACTTCTCCTGTCATCCAAGCTTTCTTATTATATTTCCAAGTTACAGGCAGATTGTTTATGTTAATATTTTTAAATGCTCTGTGTTGAGCGGCCTTACCAATGACTAAGAGTTTTTCTTTTTTTCCCGCACAATGCAAAATTGTAAACCTCTTTACCCCCAACATATTTTTCTTTTTTTCATATTAGCGTTTTGTTGGATAGAGCCCTAAAATACAAGCCTGTCTCATCGACATTATAAATGTCTGATGATGCTGAAGATGATGAAACATCTTCCGCGGCAACCGAAACTCCTTCTCCTGAAATCGCTTTAAAACTTATATTGGGCGGATTCTAAATTTATTAAGCCAACCAGAAGAAGCACTGAATGTAGAATGTCCCAGAGACTCGGCTATTTCTTTTGCTTTGCATAGTATTAGCGGACCTGAAAAAAACGTTAACAATAAGTTTTTTGCATGCGAGGAAGTCTCTCAGTAAAGGCAGGTTGCGACGTAAGCGCGCGGCGCGATTTGGAAACGCAACAGCGATACTCGCCACAGGAAAATTAGACAAGGGTTTTATTTGTTATTGTTTTTTGTCCGGTTAAGAGAACATTTTTTTGTGTCCACGTCCGTACAAGAGAATGTCCGTCCAAGAGGGAGTTAACATAATGCCAATTATACGAGAGTCGGTCGGGACCATGTCCATTCAAGAGAGTTGTCCGTGTAAGAGGGGTGCCCGCGAAGGGGAATGTATATATATATATATATATATATATATATATATATATATATATATATATATATATATATATATATAAAATAAAGTAAGTACAGACAGTTTGGAGGACAAAAATCAAAAAAATATAATAATGAAATATATTTTTATATTAATTTCTAATTCTTTCACATCCATATTTTTATTTTTCTTTTTCGCAAAGCAATCTACTATATCACAATGCTTTTAAAGTTTATAATGTTCATCAATAGGACATTTTCATACATCTATTAAAAAATTTGAACATTACAATAATAACATTTACAGCCCTTACAACCTTATTAAATAATAAAAGTCCGAAGCAGCTAATATTTCAGAATTCAATTTTCCACTCCATGTTTTAAAAGAAATTAAAACCTTTTTTCATAAGTTTAAATTATCAATTTCCTTTTCAGCAGATTCTAAACACTAGTTTTAAACACATACACGTTTTAAAAGAAATGAACTTTTTTCATAAATTTATATCATTTATTTTCTTTTCAGCAGATTATAAACACAAGTTTTAAACACTCAATGCAGAATAAAATTGAAAAACTGAAATACTTTATGATGTTATACATGTCAACCAAATAAAGTTGAGGGGGTACAGTAAGCATAAACAAATTCGTCATTTTCTCCAACCCATTGATAAAGAGGAATGTCGCAATGTCCCCAAGTAAGCGTATCGTAAGGATTTGGAATTTTGAATCTTTTATCATCTACCGAGTATAAAGTTAACTTATTTTTCTAATTCTGTATATATTATGCATCCTAGATTGAAACACATACATAAAAAAAGGTATTACAATTACCTTCTACAGTATCTTTATAATCGATAATATCCAATTGTTTATTAATACCATTTTTAATCTTCCGTAAGGAAGACTTATAAGAACACTTCGGTGTCCGTCCGTCCGTCACATCCGATTTTCTCCGTAACTATTTGACATAGAAAGTTGATATTTGGTACTAATATAGGAATTGACGGCCTCATCACAGCTGTGCAGTTTTGAAAGTTAAATTTTGACTTAAGGTGTTAGTTTTGGGGATGAAATGGGAAGTGAAAAATTTTTTTTTACTAGATTATCAAGTGGGGTGTCAAATGAAAGCTTGTAAAAACACGAGTTCAAAAATGTATATAATATAATACTTGCGCACACTTTTCTTTGTTTTATTTTTAAAAAATCGCGAAAAATCGCTATCCTGCCCCCTTATCAGGAAAAGTGCTGATAAAAAAATTTTGAAAAAATTGTAGATTAAACGAAAATTATCAGGATTGAAATTTAATAATTTGGCTAATATATAGAAAAAAAAACAAAAATTTCAAGGTCATCAGTTTTCAGTAAAGATCGGAAACAAACTTTGTTGAAAACACATTTGGGGTGTGTCGTGTGAAGTCACTGATCATTTTATACTTCCGTAACAAAAATTTTTATTTTAAAAGCAATCAACGTACGGTACACTAATTGCGCAAGTTCATCTTGCACTTGACCGGTTATTTTTAATTCCCTTAGGCTTTTTAAGTATATTATATGTGATTTTCACACAATATGCTTTGGCTTTAGTTCCATAAAAATATTCTATGGGTTCACCAGCGAATTCATCTTTAAATTTACCTGCTACAGACTTATGGGCATATTGTGAACATTATTGGTTTTATAATTAGAGGTGTCAAAATAGACAATATAATTTTTCGTATATTCATAAACATTATCTGTTTCTCTTTCCAAAATAAAAAAGTGTTGATATTAAGAAATCATAAAAGAAACCATACATAGCAATGTTAGAAATATCTAAAAGAGAAAATCCTACATAAACAGGACTGTGGTATTCAGTTAGTATTTTATTGATTTGAATAGCAACTAAATTTTCATTAAAAATTACTGATTCTTTAAAGTGTGGTTTTGCAATTTTCAGAACTACCTTTCCTACCATTTTTTTTCAAATTGACTAACTAACCTGATGTCTGATCGTTCTTCAACATTCACCATTGTTCTCCATATATACTATTATTACTAAGCTTATAAATGTTTCCATCAAACTAGTGTTTAGTCTTTAACCATGAAGATTGTGTAAAATGAAAGATTCTATGATTTTTATCTAGTTAAAGTACATTTCGAACACACTGTTTTAACAAAGTATAATGAAGAACATATAGTTGTTTATTTAATAAATTTGCAATTAATTTTGCATGTTTAGAATTAGGAGGCTTATAATTTTTAGGACAAAAAGAAAATCCGTTGTGAAAGTCGTGTAAATCAGTAGGATATATTAAATCAACTTCTAAAACATATCCTTTCTGAAATGGTCGAGGCATAAAACTATCAATTTTTTTTCAGACAGCCAAGAAAATCGTTCTATGAAAGATACTGAGACATCGCATAACTACATAAGTTAGTTGCATGAACATATAATAAATGTTTATAAGGCTTAGATGAATCGAAACTTTTAAGAAATGTATTGTTTGCGCCGGATTTTCTCGTAACATAACTCCTCCTCTTATATTATCCATAAAAAAATGTTCATATCAGGAACAGTTAAAAGATCTAATTCTACGTCTGTGAATTTTAAACAAGCATCGTAACTTAATTCTGGAAACATATAATAATGTGCAGACTCTAGCTTATAGGTATTTAAACAGTTTTTTCTAAAATTTTGGAAAATATCTGCTAAAAGCCATACATCTGATTTTAGATAAATATCAGAATATTCACCTATTGAATTACAGTTAAACAAATTCTACCCAATTTTTGCCCTGTTATAGTCATCTTCAGTAATATTTTCCCGGGTTAAATCGTTATCCAATTGTTCCATTTCTAGCAAGACATTCTCATCTAATTTTGTATAATTACTAATATAGCTATAAAGAAAAACCTAATTTTGACGAATAAAATCGAACTTTTATTTTTCATTGAAAAATTTTAAAATTTCTTTACGTTGTTGGTCTTCTAGAGTGTCAGATAATTTTGATAATGAAGTTGGTAAAAACTGAAAAGAGTCTAGAAATCTTATGCAAAACTGTTTTTTTTTAGCTTACCTGATTGTTTATTGGACTATGTGTCTACATTGATATATTTTTCGAATGGAGTATACTTTTCCTTGTTCTAGGTAATAACTTTCAATTGTTCATTATGTTGATATACATTTTTGATAAATAAACGAGCATCATAATTATTACGTTATGTAGTATAACCGGAATATAATTTGGTAATTTAAAAATTGAATTCCATTTTAGTGAGCTGCTTAAGATGCTAACGGATTTAAATAAATTTAAAATCAGCATAGATAACGAAGGGAACTTTAATTTGTTTTTGAATATTAGTAAATTTTAGAGTATTTTCAGGCACTACATTGTCAAATTTATCAATTTTGGGTGTCGATGATAGTAAGTTGATTCTAACATAATTACAATCATAAGCATTATATATCGTTAAACTGTTATTGTTTGGAAAATACTGTATACATCCATCGCAAATAAACTTTTTTCCATGATCTTTTGAAAGCTGATAAGTTGACTGATCTAGATAAGTCTTTTATGCAACAATAACGAAAATTCCCTTCATCATAGCTTATCAAGAGTAAATTAAAATGGCGTTTTTGCCTTTGTTTTGTCCAACGCAATGGTCCTACAACTTCATAACAATAGGTTGGCTCGGTTTTGAGCTTTTCCCATCCATAAACATTTACGGAAATATTTTTTAAAAGTTCAAATTTAGCTATATCTTTTAACCTAGCCAAACCAGAAATGTCATCTAAAGAAGATGAAGTTTAATTCGTTCGGGTTGTGTAAAGCTGCTGTCACGAATTATAAGAAGCAATTATTACCTTCATTCCGCATATTGATGGTGGTGCACTTCCTGTCAATTTCATAAGGTAGAGGAATAAACTTCGAAACTCTCAGGGGGTTGTACTTATTTACGTTAACCTCCAAATATAGTCTAACATGCAACAAAAGAAACAAACATTCAAATTCTTAAATATTAAATTTGTAAAAAGTTAGCAATAAAAAAAGACTTTAAAATTAGGAATAGCTCTAGGCTCCAGAGAAAATAAAAAGATAGTTGGAAACATATAAAAAATTAATAATAAATCTACTAGAATCCCTTTCCGCTAACTCGTCTACTTTTGTGTCAACTGTTTCGTAAAACCCATGGATTATATCTGGGATATCTGAACTGCTGCAAATGAGTTTGAATTGTGTGTTGAAAGACTTGACACTGTCGGTTAGATTAGTAGGTTATAAATAAAGCCCAGTGAGTTCCGCATAGCTAAATCTGTCATTTCAATGTTACTTACTCATTATTACTCACACACAAAAAACGAAAGCTTCAAATAAATTTGCAAAGGTAAATGGGAAGATATAAAAAGATCAATGAAAAATGTTAAAAATTAATAATATTAAATGGATGTCCAAACAGAAACACGCCGTTCTTAGCGAATTAACAAACTGTAATGACGAGTACGAGAAAATAATACCACGCTTTGCCTCAAAAACGGTTTTATACGTTGCTAGTAACGCCATGCCAACAACACTCCACCTTGATTCTTTTACCACGGTTAGTTTTATTGTTTTAGTAATTGCTTAGTTGTTTTTTAGTAGAGTTAAGGAGTGGAAAGCGATATTATTGGTGTTTAAAATGAAAAATGCTGGGGAAGAGGAAGTAAAATCATGTTATTGGCTGAAAGGGCGTGGTTTCCATTCTCAATATTGGCGTTTAGCTCCACCTACCTAATTTTGTAGTTTTTCTCTATCTTGAACATGCTTCTTTTGCCTTTCTAAAACATCTGCCTTCTCCCACTATTATTTAGAATTTGTTGCGCATAAAAGCAAAACTTTCGGAAGAGTTTGTTATATTCGGACTTTGTCCTTATTTCACTAAGTTAGTATCAAAATTAAATTGAAAAAAACAATGGCATTTAAAATAGAACTCTATATCAAGTTTTCGATAGTAACGACAAAATTATACCACAGTATAGTTCGGCAGCCTCAATGCAAATTACTTAAGATAGTTGGCTTTATTTATCTTCTCCAAACGAACCTGTTAGTTAAATTTTTTTGTTTGTTTATTTTAGTTTATTTTTTATGAATTTTTTGATGTTTTGGTGATTAATGTAATTGCTAACCTAAACTAAAAACTCATATAAGGACAGTATAAGAAAAGCATAGGGTTCAAAATATTTTTTATTGGTGTTATTTTAGAGTGACAAATTATTCATACAACAAAGAATAAGCTACTAGTTCTGCGTATATATATATATATATATATATATATATATATATATATATATATATATATATATATATATATATATATATATATATATATATATATATATATATATATATATATATATATATATATATATATATATATATATATATACATATACGAGGCTGGTTTGAAAAGTCCGTGCAAAAATAAAAACTACTTATGTGTTTGGGGTAAACCTTTTTTATTTTTCGACATAGTCTCCTTTTAGGCTTATACACTTCGTCCAACGATGTTCTAGTTTGTTGATCCCTTCCGAATAATAGGATTTGTCCAAGTCTGCAAAATATCCATTAGTGTCTGCAATCACCTCCTCGTTTGAATAAAATCTTTGTCCCGCCAGCCATTTCTTCAAATTGGGGAACAAATAGTAGTCCGAGGGAGCCAAGTCTGGAGAATAGGGGGGATGTGAAACGAGTTGGAATCCTATTTCCATTAATTTTGCGACCACAACTGCTGAGGTGTGTGCTGGTGCGTTGTCGTGATGGAAAAGGACTTTCTTGTGGGCCAATCGCGGGCGTTTTTCTTGCAGCTCGGTTTTCAAACGGTCCAATAACGATGAATAATATTCACCTGTAATAGTTTTACCCTTTTCCAGATAGTGGATGAGGATTATCCCTTGCGAATCCCAAAAGACAGTCGCCATAACCTTTCCGGCCGAAGGAACGGTCTTCGCCTTTTTTGGTGCAGATTCCCCCTTGGTAACCCATTGTTTAGATTGCTGTTTGGTCTCAGGAGTATAGTAATGTATCCATGTTTCATCCACAGTGACGAAACGACGTTTATAGTCCTCCGGATTCTTCTGGAAACCATCCTTGCAACACTTCACACGATTCCGTTTTTGGTCAAACGTGTGCAATCGCGGCACCCATCTTGCGGATAGCTTTCTCATGTCCAAATGTTTATGCAAAATATTATGTACCCGTTCAGTCGAGATGCCCACAGTACTAGCAATCTCACGCACCTTAACTCTTCTGTCATCCATCACCATATCATGGATTTGATCAATGATTTCTGGAGTCGTAACCTCCACAGGCCGTCCAGAACGTTCAGCGTCACTTGTGCCCATATGGCCAGTCCGAAAATTTTGAAACCACTTATGAACTGTTCTAATCGAAGGTGCAGAGTCACCATAATGTTTATCAAGCTTCTTTTTAGTCTCCTGAGGCGTTTTGCCTTTCATAAAGTAATGTTTAATCACCACACGAAATTCTTTTTCGTCCATTTCTTGAAAATCACTCGACTTCCTTGATTCACACGAATGCCAAACACAAAGAAATAGACCAATATGGCTAAAACTTGGTGTGCGTTCATTCAAGGGATGCTATTAACTAAACATGACCTCGATACGCGCCGGTGGTGCCATCTCTCGGACTTTGCACGGACTTTTCAAACCAGCCTCGTATATATATATATATATATATATATATATATATATATATATATATATATACGAGTATATATATATATATATATATATATATATATATATATATATATATATATATATATATATATATATATACATATATATATATATATATATATATATATATATATATATATATATATATATATATATATATGTATATATGACGTTGACGAAAGTGGATTTTCAACCGCTCAGAAAAAAAAAAACGCAAAAGTTTTAGTATTAAGTATTCAAAAGAATGAGATAAAATCCTGAACTGGGGAATGGCACACTTTCTGAATATTATAATAGTAACCCTTGAAAATTAAGTGTTATTTCTTCTCGATGGAAAGAAAACATATTCGAAGAACTGGGAAGCGTTAAACATAGCAAAGGCTAATGTTACAGATGCCAGGCATTACTGCTCACCGGCTTCAGCTATCCGACGTTTGTTTTTTTAAACCTATGAGCTCTTATGGTCTTCCAGCAACAAAAAAATAATTTAGAATAAATCCAGGTCGTCAAGTAACGCAATATCAGATTGTAAGTTTATTTGTAGAAGCTCAGAAAAGAGTATCATTGGCACCATTGTGAACAAATTTCAAGCGGCTGGAGTCTGACACATCGACAAAAACATCTTTCCCTAACATTTGTTTAAAGCAGCTGAAAATATAAATACTCTCTCTCAAATAAGCTCAAGTGATAAAAGCACATCGATCCTAAAAGACGCTTCTATTCACATTTAAATAATGAACCGTTTATTTCGGGATTTATTGCTCAAGCATTAAAAAAAATTGTAAAATTTTTATGTCTAATACTACAAAAAATACTGTACAAAAAACTGTGGAAATTATATTAAGTCCTTATAAAAATATGATAAACAAAAGACATATGTATAATATAATAACACGAGCCTCCTCTACAACACCTTGGTTTCTTTGTTAAATTGATGTACGATATTATTTTTTTCGGCATATTCATACATAACAGATCTTAACTTCTTTAGCGTAATCCCATAAAACATAGCATCTGAAGTCTTTATATGATCAACTAGTTCTTTTTTTTCCGCATCAAGCGTAAAAGTGGGTCTAAATCTGCTGGATGTAGCAACGTCTTCTCTTTTTAATCTTTTATGTAGGCTGGACTCGGGCATTCCTACCATTTTCCGTGCAAGATCCAATATCTCTTTAGAACAATTGATTCGGTTGGTTTGTCTTTGCTTGGAAGCCATCTAGAAAACAAGAAGATAAAATAAATCCAAACAGTACACAAGAGTACAGAATCCAAAAGAGTGCGCATGCGCACTCTTGCTATAGACACTCTTGTGGAAAAGCTTGGGTCCGAAACAAATTGACACATTAGTGCTATGTATTGAAATATGGCGACAACAACTACACAATCTACTGGTTATGACATGTTTTACACGATTTATTATCAAAAAACGCGGTCACTGTTTACATAAACATACTACACTAGTTGAAAAAGATCATATTATTTTACCAAAACACCGAAATATCGAAAATCTTACCTCTTTGCTCCAAAATGAATTATTTTTATGGGGAGTTTTTGCAATAGCATCCTAGTACAGAGACGCTCAAAACACAACTGAAGTTGGCATGCTTTGAAGTCAATCGTCGCAAATCTCAAGTCAGAGTACTCTTGGGGACCGCGCACACTTGCGACACCTTACCCTATATACTAGCCGTGATCGCGGCTCCGTTCGCGTGGTCTTGTTTCACGATTATCGTCACTACATATTTCTTATGTTACCTTACGTAATAAAATCCATCCCATAACTTGGCCAGAGAACATAAGTATTTTTTTTAAATTTTTTTATAGGTCTAGCACACGTACTGCAGGAAAGTCCCTGAAGCGCTACAGGAGCGACACGTGTGCGGAAAAAGCGATTCACGTTGTTATTAAATCGCTGTAAATTGTACTCGTTAGGAAACACAGTCCTGGGCAAATTATTTCAAAGGGGTGATATTCTCCATATAAAAGACTGCTTGAAAAGCGTTGTACGAGGAGTAGCAAGCTGAACCTCATACGGATGTGAAGTATTAGCGTGACGTGTACTTCTAACATGCACCGCTCTGGGAGGAATTAAGCGGGCTGCATCCTTCGAATACTTTCCACGAAAATACTTGTAGAATAGACTCAAGTCGCCAACCGTTCTTCGATGTCCCAGCGAATCAAGACCACCGGTCCGGGTCTCCAATCAAACGAATAGCTCTCCTCTGAACCGAATCCAACAAGTGTATGTTTGGGAGCGGAGCTCAAAACATGGGAGCAGTATTCCATACTTGGTCGGATTTGAGCGTTGTAAAGAATTAACAGTTGTTGTGGAGTGTAAAGCTTTCTGGATCGAAATAATATTCCCAACTTTTGAGAAGCTCTCCTTGCTATGCCTGCAACATGTTCATGCAAGGACATATTTGATCCCAAACTGACGCCCAACAAATTGAGTGACGATGCTAGGGGAATGGAGTGCCCCGACATGACTACGTTGGGTTCAGCAACGTTTACTTTTTTAAAATTTCTTCCAGGTCTTTGTTAAGTTGAACGACCTCCTGCTGTCTGCGGATATTCGTCTGAGCAGCCGATGTCCGACTTTTCAAAGTGAATGAAGAGATAAGTGTACTGTCATCTGCAAAGACGTAGATTGGATTCCCGGTCTTAACCAGCAGATCGTTAATGTAAATGAGAAAGAGAGTAGGGGACAGTATGGCGTTGATAATGAAGGTAGAAAGAAATCCGTCCACTGCGACTCGTAAAGAACGCTCTCTGAGAAAACAGGAGAACAACAAACAGAACTTTTCAGACATACCACAAGAGCGTAGCCTAGCCAACAGTCCATAATGCCAAACACGGATTCTCCAAAGTGCTCAATTGCGTTGTTCCAAATATGTGTTACATAAGTCAGAAGATCTCCTGTTGAACTATGTTTACGAAAGCCATACTGGTGATCGCTAATAATGTTTAATCTTTCAAGTTATTTTAGAAGATGCTGATTGATAGCCTTTCCCATGAATTCCGATAATACTGAAAGCAGTGAGACTGGTCGGTAATTATTTGGCAAGGTCTTCTTGCCTTTTTTAGATATCGGCGGAACTGTGGCACATTTCCAACAGGAAGGAAATATTCCCTTTCTGTAGGACAGGTTGAAAAGTCTACAGAAAACTGGTGTTAGTTCCCTCGCACAGTTTTTGAGAACTATGGCAGGTATTTCGTCAGCGCCAGAAGCTTTTTTGGTGTCTAGCTTCATTAAGATACGCTTTATGATACGTTGTCTGAAAACAATATCGGGCATCTTTGACTGCACTATGGGAATAGTAGGTGGTGTTTTTCCTTGGAAATCGACAGTGGAATGTGAAGCAAAGAGTTCAGCCAACAAGTTCGCTTTCTCAACAGGTGTCGTTGCAATAGAATTATCTGGCCGTGTGAGTGGTGGTATGGTGGATTTGGGGAAATTTTGACTAACTGCCTTAGCGACTGATCAAAAGGACCTGGAATTGTTGGGACAAGCGAGAAGCTTATTTATAATTCGTTGATTGTGTGCCTCCTTGGTTTTGTCGATAATTTCTTTGCATCTGTTCCGAGCACGAACAAAGGTGTTACGGTTTATGGTGTTAGGATTTTCACGCCATTGTCGGTAGGCAAGATATTTAAAGAGAAGCAACAGCTTTTTTGCATTTTTGATCAAACCAAGGCTTGCCGTTGGAAGGGCATTTCTTCGAAAAAGGTATGTAAGCGTCCATACTAGCCAAAATAACATCGGAAACCTCCCTAGTGCCGTCATATGGGTCGTCGGATGGAAAACAAACGTCTAATCAAGGGAAAGTTCGAAAATATTCTATGAGATCTTTTTATTTAGCAGATTTGTAGTGCCAAATCTGGCTCGGTTTAGGCGCCTCTTTGTCACTGCTTGGTAGAATACTCGATGTCGAAAGCAGTTTATGGTCGGAAAAACCTAACGGAGGATTTACGGTGACCGTGTAAATCTCCGAATTGGTGGTTAAAAACAGATCAAGAAGACTGGCGAACTTCCCGTCTCGATCAGGGATCCGTGCTGTTTCGTCAATAAGCCGATTGAGAATGATACAGCTTCACGACCTTGTTCGTTGGTAGTATTTGAATATTTAGGCCAGTTGATGTTGTGGACATTAAAGTCGTCCAGAATGGCAATTTCGGCATTTGCATAGTTAATTTGTAAATGATCGAGAAGAGAAGCGAAAGGTGTTCTAAAGTTAGTATCATTTGGTGGTCGATAGAGGATACAGATGAACCTTGTGGTTTGTTGAGTTGTTATTTTTCACCACATAACATCAAAGTATTGGGGCTCCAGAGCCTCTTCTCGATGGTAAGAGAGGTCCCTTTTGACAAAAAGACAGATTCCAAAGTTACACTTAAATCGGGAATAGAGGTCGTACCCAAGATAAAAATAGTTGGCTGTGCTGGTCGATGAACTGACTTTGGTTTCACAGAGAGCGATTACATGAGGTTTATTTGATTGCAGGTGTTAGTGCACTGAATTTGTGTTCGAGTTTAAACCTTGTATGTCGCAAAAATCTATTTTAAAATTATCATCTCTGCATGTCGACGCCCCTGCACCAGCCCCCACCCGGAGATCGGAACGGGAGGCTATTTTACCTCCGGAATATTTTATATCCAGGGGCCTCATCATACCATTTGGTTCCACAGTCCGGGACATCGGCACAGCTACGAAACGTTAAGCAACTGCACGCCCCCCTAAGCGGATGGGAGGGTATCACACCAGGCAATGCCTGGTGGGATCTGGGCATCCTACCATCTAAGTTGTTCTTGAAGTCGCCTTCTACGACAGGCAGAACATACCGGGGGAGATATTCTATCCCGCTCCCCCACGGGAAATTTATTATTATAAAAAAAAAACACGTAAATCGGATAAGTGGTTCTCGAGTGCTAAATGCACTAACGGACAGACAGACGTTGCATTTTATATATATATTATAGATTTTTTTTGATAAATATTAAGTTAAGAATTGGAAAAAACACGTAAATCGAATAAGTGGTTCTCGAAAGATAAGCACATTAACGGACAGACAGAGATACCTTGCGTTTGATATATTTAATTATATAGATTGTTATTAATATTATATAACCTGACCAGAGAGCATATGTATGAATTAAAAAAAAAATGTAAATCGGATAAGTGGTTCTCGAGTGATAAGCGCACCAACGGACAGACAGACAGACAGAGAGACGTTGCATTTTATATATATTATATTCTTTGTTACATGCTATTGCATATTTAACGATTTAGGCAGCGTATTGCAAGAGAGTGCGCTAGAGGCAAACTTTTTTCCAACTTGATTCACTATTATCGTCACTGTTTATTTCTTATATTACCTAACGTAATAAAATATATTGTATAACCTGGCCAGAGACCATATGTATGAATCTAAAAAAAAAAACGTAAATCGAATAAATTATTCTCGAGAGTAGTTATGTAAGGCGGGTTCTGGGGTCAATTTAGGCCCTTTTGGCACCGGCTTTTACGGCGCGCGTCATCGTGGCAGGTCAGGTCTGGCAACGCCGCGAAGCGGCGTTGCCAGTTCTGACCTGACACTTTGACTTGCGCCGTAAACGCCGGTGCCAAAAGGGCCTAAATGGGCCCCAGAACCCGCCTTACATAACTACCCGGCTTTAACCGCAGACAGACGGACAGACGGATGGACAGTTGACAGTTGAATGGTTGTTAACAGTCAGCTGTCAGTTGATAGCTGTCAGCTGTCAGCTGACAAATGAGAGGCATACGGACAGACAGCAGTTCAATCCATCTATCTATTGTTCAACGCACATCTGTTTGAAATTTTAACATTTTAGATGAAATTACCTACGCCCATGGAAGCGCCGCCTGCCACTTTATTAAACCTCTTCGTATTTTCACCGTTAAAGTTAACGTTAATTTTAACCATATCCTTTTTACATGGCTTAAAATATTTTGCAATTAAAATATGCTAAACTTCATTATTGACCTTAGAACCCGCCTATCAATACTACTATAGTTGTACAATAAAGATACTAGATGTCGCTGCTAGTATCAAATATTAATATTTTGACCAGAGGTGTAGGTAATTTCAACTAGGAGTTTGACTGGTGATGACCAATGTGAGGGTGAGGGGTGTATCTTCGGATGACAGACCTAAGAGTAGCACATACGTTAGTGTGGTCATCACAGTGACGCCACTTGACCTTGAAATGGAATTTGGGTTGGATTTTGGCTCTCCATACATACATAGCTTTAGTAACAGATTGCTTCTCAGTGTGTTAACAACAATATTATCATGAATTCGCTAATAGTACGACTACGTAACCTTTGTGCTAGTGATGTGAAATGGGCTCCAATGGGATATATGTATGTAGTCTCTAAACAGAGGGAAAATATTGAAAATTATCCTGATCATGTTAGGAAAGAATTGCAAGAAAATGCTGAAAATTATCCTGAATGGCTTAGTGAAATTATAGAGACGCTTGGAAAAGTGGTGCAAGATTGTGAAAATTATCTAGAAACTAAAGACGATTCATTTCTCATATCTGCATTGAGTTTATTAAAAGAATTGCGAAGGTTAAGTTATCTTGAATTTGAAACTGCCATTGAAGAATACTTAGATAAAAAGAAAATATGTTAGGTGTCACTCGTTAAGCTCACCCCACCATCTACAAGTGTGTAAATCCTATTGTTGATGTTACATTACTTATATTTGTATTAATAAATAAATAAATAAATAAATGAATATTATTTTTCCTCTATAGTCCAACTCGCCTCAGCCTTTCACCATCACATATTATTATGCTATAAAATTAAAAACCACGTGCGGATGATCTCATGCACGACGTCTATAGCTTCAGGCGGAGTCGAATACTTTCCTTGTCTTATTTATGTGTAAGGCTAGTCTCATCTCATTTTATTAAATTCAATTTTAGTACAAGGAGCGGCATCTAGTATTTTTATTGAAAAGACTGCCAATTGCGCGCTGCAGGAAACTCGCTTCGAATACTTTCCTTGTCTTATTCACATGTAAATAGGGTATTGCTTTCTTTGTCAGCGTAAATTAATATTTTTACATATTAAAAATCAATTTTACGCTGACAAAGAAAGCAATACCCTATTTACATGTGAATAAAACAAGGAAAGCATTCGAGTCGAGTTTCCTGCAGCGCGCCATTGACCGTCTTTTGCTGCATGATGATGACAAACACATATATGGTTAACAACGCACTGGCGGAAGTTCGATTCGAATGCTTTCCTTGTCTTATTCATGCGTAAATAGGGTATTGCTTTCTTTGTCAGCGTAAAAATGATTTTTAATATGTAAAAAATTAATTTTACGCTGACAAAGAAAGCAATACCCTATTTACATGTGAATAAGACAAGGAAAGCATTCGAGGTGAGTTTCCGGCCTTTTCATTTTTGTATCGAGCAGTGTATTTAGCAGAAATTTCTAGCCGCTCGTGGTACAGTGTGCAGTGCGGATTTCCGACCAAAAATTCGTAGTACGTCGCGATTGGTCAAATGTTTGTTTCCCGGAAGCCGGATTTTTAGAGAGAGAGTTCTCACGGCTTATTTAAGAGTCTGCAGAAAGCAGATCATGGCTTTTTTCCATCGAGCCGCCGAGTGGGCTTTTTTTCATCTAGCCGCCGAGAAGGCTTTTTCCATCTAGCCGCCGAGAAGGCTTTTTACGACCAAGCCGCAGCCAGGCTTTGCCCATCAAGCCGCAGTAGAGGCTTCTGACAATATTTACGAGAGCCAAGTTAAGCACGAGTTTTTTAACGTAAAGCCGTAGTGGGCTTTGTGTGTTTTTTTACATGGAGTAGCCGAAGTAGGCGCTTCTCATCGGGAAGCCATATTGATAAGTTAGTGATGGAATGTGTGAAAGCGGTTTTGTGTTCAATTTAAGGCCTAGAAGCCCGTAGGAAAACCGTAAGTCACCAGAATCAGTAGATCTATTTCCCGCAAATAAGTGTTTTAACATCAATTTGAACTGATAAATCGTGAAGTGAATATCACGACTCTTCGATTTCGGGTGTAGTAAAGTTTTAGAAGTAAAATGTCTGATTTAGGAACTCTACTTTATAAGAACTACCTTTTAGGCTAAAATTTTTGTTATTCTCGAACTGCAAGGGTTAGAACTTTTAATTTAAATCATTAATAAATTTTTCTTTTTTGTTGATTAAAGCTAGTGTTTCACTGTACACCTATCTTTCTTTTCAGGATAAGAAGGGTTGTACCAGACTGATTCTTTTATTTAACAACTGTATAACACTTCAGTATTTTTTCATTTTTTTAGCTGAAATTAGATCCTTTCTATTTTAAAATGAATGGTGCCCAAAATTAGTACAACTAAAGTTTTTTAACAATAGAAAATAATTCCAAAAAGACGTACAAAAATTATCTCTTACCCATATTACTCTACCAAGGAAAACTGAGCTAGTGTTTGTTTAATTTCTTTAGTTCTTTTAAAATCATTATTCACTCAATTCATTCTCAGAAATTAAAAAGGGGCTGCAAAAAGTGCGCCTCAAAGTGCGGGCGAGTTGCAGGCCACAAAAATGACGCTGTCAACGCGGGGCTTTTGGAATTTTATTTTTTAAGGGGTTCAGTGTACTAGCTTTCGAACAAAGTAAAAGCTCTAACTTTTCAGATATTTTTTATTTCATAAGGTTTATTAAACGAAACTACACTATAGCAATAAGACAAAAGCAGGAAATTTGAAGAATTATTTATTTCAATTTATCTGATGGTGGTATAGATATTTGAATTTTGTTAATTGACTCTAATTTAAGTGATTCCTACTTTTTTTCTTAAAAGCTAGCTTTATAGTTCAGATTGGCGGATGTGCTGGTCTACTTTAATTTTGCACTGTAGGATTTATTTACTTTGCGGTTAACTGAAGAAAAAACTGTACGTTTTTTCTCACCTATATTTTGCATGAATGTTAAAAATACTTTGTTTATACGAAACGGTATTTAGAGATTTTTTTATAGAAAATTCTTAAAATATTTAGTAAAGGAATTTTAATACAAGGCAATACTTAGAAATTTTTTTGAAATTGTTGAAGATTTTTTAAATGTTTGGTAAAGAAGTTTACATATTTTAATTGTCTTTACATATTTTTATTTTGACTATTGGGAGCACAGGAGAAATATTTTCACGACTTTTCAAACAATTCTTTTAAATTTTATACATTTATCATGGAAGCCTTCAATTTTAAAGTCAATCACCTACTGGAATATGAATTAGACTATGAACTGAAAATCCGTCGTACTTTCTCAGAACGTCCGGTCGCGGATAAAAGAAAGATTCTAACGAGGATCGATCTTAAGTAAAGAAATTAATGAGCCCGGAAAAACGATAAAGATAGGGGATGACACTCTGTCTATTAAAGAGGAAACGGCTGGTATCGAAAAGAGTTTAAATTCTATCTAAAACTTAATCGATAGTTATGACGGCGATCCAAATGATTCACTTGTACACCGGGTTAAGTCACGTTTATCGCATGTAGCGGGTCGCGTACAAAGAATTCCCATGCCGGATGACAAAGAGGAAGCGTCGAAATTTTCCAAATATGTTCAAGAAACAATAGCTACGTGTGTGCTCATGGAAGCAAATCTTGCAGAAAAGATAGCTCCTGGTCATGAGTTACCACAGTTGTCTATTACAACCCCAGTCATAAACGTACCAGCTCCAATCGTGAATTACGCAGCCAGAAATATTCCTGTCAGCGAATGGCAATTGAAATTTAATGGAGACTCAAAGAGACTCTATCCTTTTTTGGAGAGGCTGACTGAAATAGCTGAAGCTAGGAAAGTATCGGAAGATGAACTTTTCAGCTCTGCTGTTGAATTCTTCACTGGCGATGCCTTCACTTGGTTCAGAAGCCTAAAATCAAGTGTCAACGACTGGCATTCCTTGGTAGATAGGCTAAAGAAGGATTTCTTACACTGTTATGAGGATGAAGAATTGTGGTCGGAAATAAAGAGGAGGAGACAAAAGAAGAATGAGTCCACTGTGATTTTTATTGCCCACATGGAATCTTTATTTGGTAGGTTATCCACCAAGCCTCTGGAAAGTACCAAAGTTAAATTTATACGTAGGAATATTCTGCCTAGCTTCGTCAATCGGTTAGCTCTACTAGATATTAATTCGGTAGCCGAACTCGCCGGGTTATGTAGAAAACTTGAAGAGTCCGATTATTTGTTGGAAAAGAGCAGACCAAAGGGCGAAACTAAGGTACATCAAGTAAAGTATAATCCAAATGGCCGAAGTGGAGTCTCGACAAATAAAGATGGGAATTTAAATCGGAACTCTAGGAGTAACCAGAAAACGGGTAAAAGAAAAGATAGTGATTCTAAAATTAGCGACACTGCAGCTACAGTGAATGACAAGTCGGTTTCACCTAAGGCAATTTTCACGTGTTGGAATTGCAAAGGTCCGAATCACACTTACCAAAGTTGTACAGCACCTAAGAGGGTATTTTGTTTCAAATGTGGAACAACTGGTGTGAGACTAGCATCATGCCCCAAATGTACAAAAAACGAGTAAGGACGGTATATTACCGAGGCGGATATACTAAGTCCAACAAAAAAGCCTCTAATCATTCGGCTAAGTCACAAGCTCACGTTCGCAGTAAAGCCCCTAATCCAAAACGTTCTAGAAACACGGACGAACAAAAATATTCCAATAGATCAGATTGGACTAAATGGTTACAAAAAGTTTCAGATTTTTTTAAGTCTAATAAAAGTTCTCCTTCTCAAGTTAAAACTCCTGCTTCTCCAAATGGTCACATGTCTCCTTTATTCGTGCATAAATATTTAGATAACAGACCGCATATCAAGATAAATCTATTAGGTGTCCATTTCTCGGCTTTATTTGACTCTGGTGCAAATACCTCCGTTGTAGGTCAGAATGGTATTAAAATTTTAAGTCGTTTAAGTATAAAAATATGCCATGTCAAAAATAGAAGTGTTACCACTGCAGATGGCAGCCGTCTAAAAGTTTTAGGTACGGTTGAGTTGCCGCTAGTCTGCAATGGTCATTGTTTAGTAATCTCTGCTCTAGCTCTAGTAGTACCTTCTCTATCACATACTTTGGTTTTAGGATGTGATTTTGCACAAAAATTCGGAATTTTAGTAAATTTTAAAGATAATTCGTGGTATCCACAGTCCCTAGAAGTCAATTCTCATACAAGTTTTAAAGATTGTTATTCAGAAAGTTCTTTAGAAAACCTTTTCTCGCGTCTATGTACCCTAGATGATCTCTCGCGGACGGAACGCTTAAAGGCAGAAAAAGTAATAAGCTCTTTCAATGAAATAAGTAGTAAAGATAGGTTAGGTCGAACGAAAAAAATCACCATGTCTATAGATACGGCTGATGCCAGTCCTGTAAAGACAAGGCCCTTCGCCATGTCTCCGTACATGTCAAAAGTATTAAATAAAGAGTTAGACGAAATGTTGAAACTCGGAGTGATCGAAGAATCAAACAGTCCTTGGTGTTCTCCAATCTTATTGGTGAAAAAGGCCGATGGACAGTATCGTCTATGCTTTGACGGAAGAAAGCTCAACGAGGTCAGCAAATTTGATAACTATCCATTACCGAACATCGACAGAATTTTGACATCACTCAGGAATGCTAAGTATGTATCCTCGATAGATCTTAGAAAGGCTTTCTGGCAAATTCCTTTGGACAAATCCTCTAAGGAAAAGACTGCTTTTGCAGTAGTAGGCTGAGGTCTATTTCAGTTCGTCACTATGCCGTTTGGTCTAAAGAACGCTGCTCAAACTCAGCAACGTTTAGTGGACGCTATATTTGGTCCGAAATATGAGCCACATGTTTTTACCTATCTCGATGATATTTTAGTAACATCGGAAGACTTCGAATCGCATATTCGCTTACTTAAAGAAGTAAAAGATAAATTGAAAGAGGCCGGACTGACGATAAATTTGAGCAAATGTGATTTTTTCAAAACTTCTCTAAAGTTTTTAGGCTATATTGTAGGCTCAAATTCCTTGCGTACCGATCCGGATAAAGTAGCAAGCATGGTTAATTATGCGAGACCTACTAATACTACGGAAGTTAAGCGTTTCGTAGGAATGTGTTCATGGTATAGACGTTTTATTGAGAATTTTTCTACCCTGTTGTCGCCTATTAATGATCTTTTGAAAGGACGAAAAAAAGGACAATCGATAGATTGGACAAAGGCAGCAGAAAGATCTTTTATAAAGATTAAAGAGCTATTGGTTTCAGCTCCAATTTTATCCCAACCAGATTTTTCCCAACAGTTTTATATTTCTAGTGATGCTTCTAATACCGGTTTAGGGGGCGTCCTAACACAGAAAATCAATGGTGAGGAAAGAGTGATAGCGTATGCCAGTAGAACTTTATCAAGGGCTGAACGTAACTATTCGGTTGTTGAAAAAGAATGTTTAGCAGTACTCTTTAATATCGAAAAGTTTAGACCTTACATAGAAGGTGTTCCTTTCACGGTCATAACAGATCATTATAGTTTATTGTGGCTTAATTCTATTAAAAACCCTAGTGGCAAAATAGCGCGTTGGGCGATTAGGCTGAGACAACATACGTTTAATTTAATTCATAGAAAAGGAGTCCACAATGTTATTCCTGACGCTTTGTCAAGGATCCCAGATCATACAGTGGACGAAAACAGTCTTAATGCACAGATTGGCGTAAGAATTGATACAGTTGATATAGATCGCATTGATCCATGGTACGATAATTTATGGCAGCAAATTAAAGAATTTCCTCAAAATTTTTCGCAGTGGAAGGTGGAAAATGATTTCGTGTACAAGTTTATCCCAAACCAGTTGCCTTTAAAAGTTAATGTACCCGAGTGGAAAATACTAATTCCTAAACCACAGAGAGAGGAAATTATAGACATGTGTCACACTCCTCCTACTTCTGGTCATTTTGGTTTTTATAAAACTCTTCACAGGGTTCAAGAACAGTATTATTGGCCAAAAATGCGCTTTGATATCTTAAAGTTTGTGAGGACTTGTGAAGTATGTGGAGCGCAGAAATCTCCAAATACACTACCTATGGGACTGATGGGAAAAGAGAAAACGGTTAAATACCCTTTTCAAGTCATAGCAGCTGATCTAGTAGGCCCATTCCCACGTTCAAAAAAGGGAAATAAATGGCTTCTCGTGGTTTCTTGCTGGTTTACGAAGTATACCATGATATTTCCTTTGAAAAGCTCTAAAGCAGAATATATAGAGAGAATTTTGGAAAATAATGTCTTTCTAATCCACGGTGTTCCATCGCTCTTGATATGCGATAACGGTACTCAGTTTACCTCTAAGAGTTTTAAGAGCTTAAGTGAAACTTATGGTTTTAACGTCCGTTTTAATCCCGTGTACTCTCCACAATGTAATTTTGTTGAACGTAATAACCGAACAGTCGGGACCGCTTTAAGAAGTTACGTTGATTCACATGACACTTGGGATAGAGATATTGCCAAAATTCAACAAGCTATAAATACCGCAAGACACGAAGTAACAGGGTTCACACCGTCTTTCTTAGTTTACGGCAGACATATACCTCTATCTGGATCGTATTATAAATTTGGATGTCAATGTTAACAGCGAAATAATTCCGGGTAACAGGGGTGCGTACGCCGAAAATTTAAAGGGTTTAAAAGATATTTTCACCGACGTGCGTAGTAGGATACATAAGGCTTATGAACGGAACAGTAAGTCTTACAACCTTAGAAAAAGGAATTTTTCCTTTAAAATCGGTGATCACGTTTGGCGAAAAAATAAAATTCTTTCCAGTGCAGCTGATAAATTCACATCTAAGTTGGTACCTAAGTATGTGCATTGCGTGATAAGAGAAAAGATTTCAGATTTAGTTTATGGTTTAGTTAATTTAAATGGGACTAAAGTAGGACGATGGTATATTAAAGACTTAAAACCATCCAATGGACCTAACCCTAGTGAAAGTTTGTCAGAAGAAGAATAATTTATATTTACATTATCTTAATTGCTTTACTTTATTTTTTTTGATGTTGCTCTGTAGAGGTGACGACCTCGTTTTTTTGACTGTTATAAAAGTTGAGCAGAGTATAGCTTACTTTTATTATTTTTTGCTAAGGTTTTGGGTACTGATCATATTCAAACTTAGGTTGATGGTGATTGATGTTTAGCATCGACTCAGCTGTTGCGAGCTTGCGAAGGAGTCAAACTCAGGATATATCATAAGACTGGTATGTCGGTGGTCGCGGGATTTGATTTGCTTATGACCCCAAATAATATCCAGTTCTTGACACTTGGGAGCGAAATCTTGATAAGAGGCAATCCAAAGTGATCTTGAGTTAGGACAAGCGCAAGATGTGGCTCGTGTAGTGTGGTGTAGAGTCAAATGATTTTTTTATGAGCAGTTTCAAAGTTTGTTACCCGAGTGGGTGTATTTCTATTACCTCAGTGGTATATTTTGGGTGCAATTAAGAGTAAATTGATTTTGGTTTATCCAGTAAGTCTAAGACTTGGATTAATTTGATTTAGATCTTCTTCTGAATTGACAAACTGAGGGTATCTTCTATTCTTTTCAGGGCCGTTTAAACGTTACCTTTGAGTCACTAATTTTTTTAAATTTTTTTGTATAGACTCATAAGCGTATGATGAGTTTTTCGGTCTACTATCAGATTGATAGGAAATTGAAGTCCTGCAGGAGAACTAAAGGCTGATCATTTACAGGAGATGAGAGCAGAGTAAGACAGTCGTTTCACAAAGAAATGATCAAAATCTGATACCGAGAAAAGAACCTTGTCAAGAGTGGCTAAGCGCAGTGAAGGAAGATTCCTAACCGAATTTTTAGATTTCCAAGAGGTAATCTAGAAGTTTGGGCTGACAGAAAACGGTTATGCCTGATACCTGTAGCAGTTTCTTCTAGAGGCTATTGTCTAGGGAGACGATTAACACCATGATCGAATATTTTAGCTGTCAACGATATGTTATCTGTTTTTACAGGCTGTGATGCACCGGGTGCTAACAGATGCCGTTACGACGTTTGGCAGGGAGTTAAGTCTTCCTGAGGAACAGACTGATTGGAAGGGTAGTCTATGGGGGGCGAACGTTTGACCTTTGGGACCTTTAGAGATTTTGTTACTCAATGGTTATTTCTATTTGAGCCAAAGGAGAGCCTAGCTACTGTAGTCGACCTCAGCTCCAATTAGCCTATTAGTAGTGACAGGTTGTTGGCAGTAGTGTGTTTCGGAACACCCTATTGATTAATTTTTTTGACTTATGGTGGTGTGGTAGACACCGTTTTAGTTTAGTGGATGCTATAATCTACTCCCGTTTGTTGGTGGACACCAGGGTCACCATTTCCGTATTTTATTGTCTCCACCTTTCAGTATATCGTGGTGAGGTGTTTGTCTCCTGTTATGTGGGATGGATTAAATTTCTTTCGTTGTTGTTCTAGGGCGAGACCAGTACACGAGGGTTCTTCATGCAACTTGAAGAAGCGCAATGCTGGTTAAATTTTATATCTCTGTGTAGCCACCCTGAAGAATGACGGAGGGCGTTTTTTTCTGGCTCATGTTTCTAGGCAGATTTGCCACTTTGGTGCGATGTGCCGAAGATTTGATTAGCTTTTGCTAAGAGCTTTCACCAAGCTCGATATGGAGTTATCATAACCAAGAGTTTGGGATTTGAACTCCTGTATATATTTTCGTATATATTTCGGTATATTGGTTGCCTGAGGGCATGTGCTCAAAATGAGTGATTTTGAGTCGTTTTGTTTATGGACTCCTATATACAAAATTGTGATTTTAGGGAGGTTCTATTTCGAGACTTGCTGTCTCATATAGTTATTTTGGGAATGTTTCCTTGAATGTTAGTTGCGCGCGGACTAATCATTCTGTTCTTTGTGAACATTGCTTTTTGAAGCAGGATCATTCAGTTTAGTGAATTTTAGCTTTTATAGCTATTCACTGTGTTTAGGGTGAATTTTAGCTTTTACAGCTATTCACTGTGCTTATAGTGATATTGTTAGCTTTTATAGCTGCTCACTATGTTAATGGCGAGATTGTTCTTTTAGAACGCAGACTTTGTGTAGTCGAGGACTATTTACAGAGTGTTTTCTTGGCGAGGAGCCGAGGTTTTTTTCTGGCGATGTACCAGAGTGTTTTCTTGGCGAGGAGCCGAGGTTTTTTCTGGCGATATACCAGAGTGTTTTCTTGGCGAGGGGCTGAGGTTTTTTTCTGGCGATATACCAGAGTGTTTTGTTGGCGATGAGCTGACATGTTTTCTGGCGATCAACCAGAGCGTTTTCCCTGGCGATTTTAGCATGTCTGGATGTCTTAGGACGTCGACATTGCGCTGTAGAGTGCGATTATTTTCTGAGTGCGACTAGTAGTGATACTAGATTTGGAATGTTCTCTCAGCGGTGAGCTAGAGCATTGATGGCGATTTTTCCCGAGCGTTTGTCTGGAGTTTCATCCAGATGTTTTTCTTAGCCTTGTACTAAATGGTCTTACAAGACTTTCTCCTTTTAGTGTTAGTGTTTGCACTAGAATCATTTATTTTTTATTTTTCTTTATTTAAGAATTTTTCTAAATTTCTTTTGCTGAAATAGAAAATTTTCTGACAATCCTTAAACTATTTTAAGGGGGGTGTTCATATTTTGTTTCAGTTCACTTTTTTTGATTTAGACAAGAGTCTAGACAAAGACATTTTTTTGTTTTGGTAACAACAATAGAGCTGATTCTTTTATATAAGAAGACCACTATTGTTACTTTGGAAAGGTATTTCTTATGTTCATGCAAGGATTTTTATTTACTTTTTGATGTACTTAACCTTAGTGCTTAATTAAGTTAAGTCTAGTTATAAGATTCTTGTGATCATGCAAAGACTTTCATTTGGTTTTCATTGTACTTAATATTAGTGCTTAATTAAATTAAGTCTAGTAGTAAGGTCCGAAGATTGTAATTTTGTTTTAAGTTTTGACCTTAGTATTAAGTGACAGTGTACTACTTTGTAACTTTTTTTGATGAATAGGCTTAGTTTAATAGACTAATGTAGTCTATTTCTTTTTGGAAGGGGGTAAATGTAACATTCATTTTTTCCTAGATTTTAAGAGCATGAAATGTTACTGATTTTTGGCTTTACAATGTACTTCTTTTCATTTTTGTATCGAGCAGTGTATTTAGCAGAAATTTCTAGCCGCTCGTGGTACAGTGTGCAGTGCGGATTTCCGACCAAAAATTCGTGGTACGTCGCGATTGGTCAAATGTTTGTTTCCCGGAAGCCGGATTTTTAGAGAGAGAGTTCTCACGGCTTATTTAAGAGTCTGCAGAAAGCAGATCATGGCTTTTTTCCATCGAGCCGCCGAGTGGGCTTTTTTTCATCTAGCCGCCTAGAAGGCTTTTTCCATCTAGCCGCCGAGAAGGCTTTTTACGACCAAGCCGCAGCCAGGCTTTGCCCATCAAGCCGCAGTAGAGGCTTCTGACAATATTTACGAGAGCCAAGTTAAGCACGAGTTTTTTAACGTAAAGCCGTAGTGGGCTTTGTGTGTTTTTTTACATGGAGTAGCCGAAGTAGGCGCTTCTCATCGGGAAGCCATATTGATAAGTTAGTGATGGAATGTGTGAAAGCGGTTTTGTGTTCAATTTAAGGCCTAGAAGCCCGTAGGAAAACCGTAAGTCACCAGAACATACATCAGTAGATCTATTTCCCGCAAATAAGTGTTTTAACATCAGTTTGAACTGATAAATCGTGAAGTGAATATCACGACTCTTCGATTTCGGGTGTAGTAAAGTTTTAGAAGTAAAATGTCTGATTTAGGAACTCTACTTTATAAGAACTACCTTTTAGGTTAAAATTTTTGTTATTCTCGAATTGCAAGGGTTAGAACTTTTAATTTAAATCATTAATAAATTTTTCTTTTTGTTGATTAAAGCTAGTGTTTCACTGTACACCTATCTTTCTTTTCAGGATAAGAAGGGTTGTACCAGACTGATTCTTTTATTTAACAACTGTATAACACTTCAGTATTTTTTCATTTTTTTAGCTGAAATTAGATCCTTTCTATTTTAAAATGAATGGTGCCCAAAATTAGTACAACTAAAGTTTTTTAACAATAGAAAATAATTCCAAAAAGACGTACAAAAATTATCTCTTACCCATATTACTCTACCAAGGAAAACTGAGCTAGTGTTTGTTTAATTTCTTTAGTTCTTTTAAAATCATTATTCACTCAATTCATTCTCAGAAATTAGAAAGGGGCTGCAAGAAGTGCGCCTCAAAGTGCGGGCGAGTTGCAGGCCACACATGATGACAAACACATATTTCCATTAAGTTATATGGTTAACAACGCACTGACGGAAGTTCGATTCGAATGCTTTCCTTGTCTTATTCATGAGTAAATAGGGTATTGCTTTCTTTGTCAGCGTAAATTAATTTTTAATATGTAAACAGGTTTGAAAAATAAAAACACACATTTTTGAAAATCTATTTATTTGTAATATAATTGTATAAAGTTATAGCATTGTTTACACTACAAGAACACATAGCAAGCTTATGGTAATTGCATTGACTTATATAATCCTTATCTAATTTTGGTACTCGTATGCTTGAATATTCAAGATTTATTATATCAGGATGAGCCGTGCAACCATTCTGGTAGTAATAATCCAACAGGAATTCTTTCTTTATATGTCCTTTAACGTAGATAACTCCCACATCTGATAATTCGTCTCTAAGTATTCGATCAAGGTCGTTATATTCCATGCAGCCAGAATTGTATGGAATGCCGTGAATATAATAAAAGGTATATTTAGCTGTTTTCTTTAAATTTTCAGATAAATTTCTAAGTAAGGTCTTCGGTTTAAAAATCCATGATTTTATTTTCTTCCCATCATAAATTAGTAGTTCCTTTACTTCAAAATTCGGTGTTACGTAGCCCTGTACGTCGACCACTACAGCCTTCATGGTATTGAAAATTAATTTGTTAAACTATGGATCCTATAGTTCCAGTAAGAGTGTTCTATTACCCGATCATGGATAATTATACAATACGCTCGAGTATCTTTTGGGAATTGTTCAGAACTTTGAAATTCTATTTTTACATCGACGATACCAGATTTGAGATTTTCATTTTGTTTTGAACAATCAATCACGAATAGAGCACGTGAAAAAAAGTCTGAAAAGCTTAATAATGGTTCGCAAAACGGTTTTTGTAAATATGTATTTTGGAACTCTGTATACATTGTGTAAGCTTCGCTATATTTTTTATCATTAAAATTTAAATTAAGTGATTCATATGGGTAAACTTCTGAATTTAAATAAAGTCTTACATCGGTAATATTTATATTGTCAAAATATGTACATTTCGATGCGGCGTTATCTTTTCGGTTCGTTTGGAAAAATACGATGACATATCGTGCTCTTTCGGAAGCTGATTTCACCATCCAAATATCTTTCGTTGCCGATCTAAGTGTAGGCAATTCGTGAATTTCCCAGTTTCTAAACGACATAAGAATGGAGCGATTACTGGCTATTTCTTCATATCGTTAGGGTAAACATGTTTAACTTTTAACACAATTGATGAGATATTTATAGTAGCCTTCTTATCCCCAGTGGTATTTGCATAGCAATTTTCATCAACTCTCGCCCTAACTAGTTTAATTTTTTGCCTCCCCATTATAACACCCTTGTAGTCTGAAAATATACCGAAAAGAAACCGTAGAGGTATTAATAAGTTGAAATTTCCATTTTCATCAGTTGCATTACCAACAAAGGTTGCCAGCACACCTGTAGGCCATTTCCATCCAGCTGCATGAAGAGATTTGCTTTCCTGCTCATTAAGACATAACATTGCTTTTATGGAGCTGATAAGACCTGGATCTCGAACCTTCTCAATTTCAATCCCATTCAGTTCGTATGTAATCGATTCAAATAAGAATGCTCCAGGATTATTTGTTAACTTACATTTTCCCGTTTTACCTGCGGTAACTTCCTCAGTAAAGGACGCTTCTATATGAAGGACAGCTTCGCTAATATCCATAAAAGTATCCATCTGGTTAATTACTATTTCGATTTCATCGTTATTGTTAAATGAAGATGTAAATGGATGGTAACTATGAAGTTTTTCTGATACGATAGCCATACTTTTGTGCTATAGATTGTAACTGGAATAGACTCCTGGACGTGAGCGATTGCCTTAGCGTCTGATTATAGACCGAAATTGGATGGTTGCTGGCGCTAATTAAATAATTTTCTAAATTGCGATTATTAATCACTAAGCCCATGTTTCTTTAGCTCCAACCGTATAATTATTTCTTCACCTCGAAAATTTATCGGGTTTGAATTCTGATCAAGTAAATCTACAGTTATATTATCAATACTGGATTTATTTACAGGTAAATAAATTAAATTTCTCGGTTCTATAATTATACTATATCCAGGATCAACATCCGGTGTAAACTCATATACCGTATGAGAGGGATGATTTGTATAATAAGATCCAGAGACGATATTGCACTCAAGTCGTATAGAAGTAACCTTAATAATATTCACAGGAAGATCTGATTCGTATATTGTATTTGGTTGCAGGTACTTTTCAGAAAAACCTAATAATTTCCCTATGGAATCTTTAGGTTTGAAATCGACACCATAAAGGCACCTTAGTTCAGACTTGAGAGTATTGTTGTTTGGTTTCAAGCGAAATTTTATAGCAGTTCCACCCTCGTTGATATCCAACTGTTTAATAAGAAATGATTCAATATCGCTAATCTCATAAGCTCCTGTTGGAATATTTATAAATTTCTCCACACCCTTCGAATTGGTATAATAAAATTTATCACTTCCAGGTTCTATATTTGGAATAGAGTTCCAGGTGCTCAGTGAAATGAGGGCTAAGGAATAATTATACCTCGAATCCAGTACAATTGGCGGGCTAATGTCAATTCTTAGGCAACTAGAACGACCCTTCAATGTAAACGTTTGAGACATTACTAACAAAAAAATTAAACACGTTATGTACTTATAAGGATTTATTGTAAAGAAAAGCTAGTGCAAGATGTCCACAATTGTAGGTATTAAATTTCTGATATTGATCAAAGTTATAATATATAGTACAATTTTTTAAATATTTAATTACTTCCATTGGAGGATTTAAATTTCCAAAACTATCAAAGTAAACAGCGTTGTTTCCAGATTTTTTATAGGCCACCCAATGAGTTCCAGCTCCTTCATATTTATCTAAATTAATTATACCACATTCAGTCTTCCATGGAGTTCCAGGTAAATTGTCTCTCATAAACACCCCCCTAAAGTTGGGTATTTTCAAATGTTTTGCTTGTTTTTCGATGTTAATATTAGATAATGGATGATTGGGTAACCTTAATGGAAGTTTTTTGGCATTTTCTTTAAATACAATCCATAACCAGTCTTATATCGTTTAAGATATAGTCCCTGCCCTTTACTCTTTCCGAGAGCAATAGCTTCCATTGTTTCATTATGTCTCTTTGCTACTTCAAGTTTATTTTTTGCATCTCGAGCGCTAATTATCGTTTTGGACAACCCGGCGACTCCCCCCGTCATGGCCCCCAGTGCGTTTAACCCTGCAAAAATAGGAATAAGGGGGAGGATTCCACCAAGTTTCGGCACCCGGATAACTCTAGGAGTCTTAATTTTTCTCTTTTCTCCATTATTTTTTACAGATAATCGAGCTGCTTTAATGGCACCTTTAATGCTATCCTTCAAGGAACCACCCTCCTTATATTTATTCATATGTTTTTTTTATGCTGTTAACAACACCCAAGTTAAACGATGTTTTTCCTTTAGTTGCTTTTGCTCTTCTCAGTCTCTTTCTTCTTATCTTTCTTTTTGCTCTTCTCAGTCTCTTTTTTCTTATCTTTCTTAGTTTTCTTGCTTTTAACTTCTTATTACCCGCTCCAAGTGCTCGCTTAGCCTTCATTGCAGACGTTATAATCCAAGCTGCACTCCTTTCTCCTAAATTCGAATCTACAGCTGTAACTCGTTTCCAAGCTCGCTCCTGTAATACTTTATCAGCTTGATGACGTTTTGTTAGGTCGGATGTTTTTGAATATTCGATATCGTGCTCCTTACAATAACTGTCCAATTTATTTTTTGGTTGGTCACCGCGAGCCAATCGTTCTTTAAGACGGGTACCTGGTCCACAATAAGAATAACCCGGTAAATGAAGTTCGAACGGTAGCTTATTGATTAAGGTATTTAATACACCTGCACCTCTTGAGGTGTTCATTAGTACTAAGGTTATACTTAACTAAACACCCTTTATAAGATGAAAAAAGAAAAACAAGTTCTCAACCTAAATATTACCAATTTCGATATATGTGAAAATCCTGCAGCACATAAACGTCATAGCGAATTGCTACCAAATTCAATTAGAGCTGTTATTTGTGGTCCTAGTAATGCAGGGAAAAGCAACGTAATGTTAAGTTTGTTAATCGATAAAAACGGAATAAGATTTCAAAATGTGTATATTTATTGCAAATCACTTAGTCAAGAAAAATATAAATTTTTAGAAAAAAACCGTAAGTCTAGTATCCGGCGTGAATTATTACGCATTCAGCGATAACGATGCGGTTATAAATCCTGAAAATACCAAACCAAACTCGATATTTATATTCGATGATATAGCCTGCGAGAAACAGGAAAAAATAAGGAATTATTTTTCTATGGGCAGGCATAATAAAATTGATTCATTTTACCTTTGCCAAACCTATTCAAAAATACCTAAACAGTTAATTCGAGATAATGCTAACATGAGTATATTATTTAAACAGGATGACTTAAATTTGAAACATGTGTATAGTGATCATGTAAACACAGATATGACGCTAGAAACGTTTAAAAGAATTTGTTCGGAATGCTGGAAAGAAAAATACGGATTTTTAGTTATTGTTAAAGATGATGAAATAAATAAGGGGAGATATAGAAGTAAATTTGATACCTATATAAATCCCTAACTCTTCAAGCTATTATCAGTATATAATACACTGCTCAACAAAGCAGCGGTAGCAGTCATGCCTAAAGTTTTAAGTAAACGAGATAAAGCAATTAAACAGAAAATTCTTAATGCTGCGAAAACCATTAAACAAAAATATTTATCCTTAAAGTTGGAACGAAGCGGAGAAGATGACGCTCTCAATAAAATATTAAACCCCATAAAGGAACCGCTTACTAAAATTGTAGAAAACACTGAATTAACTAAAGTTAAAGCAGAAAAGGAAGATGCCTTAAAGAAGGAACTGAAGGATGAGGAGACAAAAGAGGAGGATGTTTCCTTAAAGGAACCGAAGTTTATAGGAGAATTGGGAGCGGATAATGACTCTGATAATAATGTATTTGAAGAACATCGTGAAGAAGTCGACAATGAGCTTCAAAAATCTATTAGCGAACGATCGGCTGGGTATTTGGAATATCTAAATCAGTATCCTCCTATTGCTCAAGAGTATATAGATAAGTATTTTTGCAATTCTGAAAAGATTGATCTCACATACGGTCTGAGTCATGACAAAACAGTAGATAAGTGGAAAATGGGGTCAGAACTCTTGTCATTTAATACAAACGGTGATATAAATATAGGTAATCGTACATATAGGGGGACTCGGGGGCTATATGAATTAATATTTATGAAAGAACCCATGTACCCAACGAGAACCGATGAAGCTGAATATCGAGAGATTTTAAACCAAACTAATGTACATAGAAGAGATAATAAACCATCAAGTCAAATTAAAGGAAGTAACTCAGTAAAATACAAGCAGTATATTCAACCATTATTCTCTGCAAAATCTGCAGCTGCTAAGTTAAATAAAAAACGATTATATTCAGCTCCAGGCAAGTCCGGTTCTGGTTTATTAAAGTACACAAAACAACCTAAAGAGTATGTGTATTATGATGACGTAAACGAGTTAGTGGATAGACTAGCTAAACTGAATGCCTCTCAAGATGCTGGAAACGGAAATAATATCAATGAAATTATGAGTATATTAGAAGAATTGAGAGAGCTTGACGTAATTGAATTTATATAAGCATGACTAGAACTAATTTTATGTCATAAGTATAGCAATCATGGAAAAGTTCGGTCGTTCCGCACATTCTAAGAACCTCACACGTAAACCCATGCAAATTATACAATCAGGCCTACCGCTAACACCTCAAAGTGCATATGATATTGAAAATCATCGCCTAAGTAATTTAAAGAATCCAATGGAAGAGCATGATGCTGCAACAAAGACATACATAGATTCAATTAGAGATAATATAATAAAAAAGAAATTCCAACAATAAATACATTCCAGCAAGTTCAAACTCTAGCAAATTTTGAAACGAAATTAGGTAACATTAGAAGTGAATTTAGTGCCTCTATCGCTAATATTATTAAAGAACAGAAATCTTTATCTGGTAGGATTGATGCTGCTGAAGAAAAGGACATATATTCTCAAGAATATGTTGATAACAAAATAACCAGTATTTGGGGAGAAATTAGAGACATAGAGGCTAAGCTTAAGGTAATTGAAGAAGACATAGGCCTAGCTAAAAAATAATAAATAACCAGTCTTAAGAAATAAACGTTCACAATCTAAAAAACAACTAGATAAATAACACCTGTAGCAATAATGAAAGTAAAAAAACAATCCAAAATTACTGAAGCTAGGCAACAGGTTGTTAGAGAGCTACACAAACCAGCTCGAATTAAATTTAAAAGAAGGAGATTCATCCAGCGCGGCTTAGATGATACAGTTGCAACCGACTTAGCACAGTTGGATCAATACAGTCGAGTCGAGTAATTCGAACCATTAAGGGAAATTATTCAAGTATTTTACTCTACATGGGAACCATAAATGGTTAGATCTGCTTCCGGTTATTACAGATACGTATAATAATACAAAACATTCAACAACGCGTATGAAGCCTATAGATGTTAATATAAAAAATGAGGGAAAATTGTTAAATACTGTCTATAGTCATTTAAAAGTTGCTGAAACCCCCAAATATAAAATTGGGGACATAGTACGTATAAATAAATACAAACATGTGTTTCAAAAGGGGTATATACCAAATTGGAGCACAGAGCTCTTTAAAATAATTAAGATTAATATTACATATCCAAGAATCTATTTATTAGAGGATATGAATGGACATCCTATTAGCGGAGGGTTTTATGAACAAGAATTGCAGAAAACAAAACAAACAGATGTTTATTTAATTAAACAGGTACTACGTAAAAAAGGTGATAAATTGTATGTTAAATGGTTGGGTTTCGATAAGTCACACAATAGCTGGATTGATCAAACAAAGGATATAACCTAACAACATCCGCATCCGGTTTTAGCATGTTATACAGGTTCTGCGGTTGTGTAGACAAGATCTGACTGGTTTTAAATAGGTTGTTATGTTAGTTTTTTGTCAGTACTAGTTGCGCCGTGTGCTAGAAGATGTGTTCGTCAGATGAAGGTGGTGATTATTCACATACATTTAGTGAAGAAGGGGACATGGATATGGATACAGATATAGAGGCTTATAACCGTGAATTAGATGAAATCTTAGAAAAGTTCGAGGCTGCACCCAAAAATGAAGATGTTCATCTCTTGCATTCCACTTATACGATTGGATCATATGTAATAGGATTCGGATTGAGTCCAGTTCGATCCTTTAGTCCTGCAGTTATTTTAACATATCAGCAACATAAAATATCGTTTAGTGCTTATGAGTGGAACACATTTATAAATCTAATAAAATCAAGAATTGAAGATTTTTTCGACGATCCGGCTGTAGCAGCAACACCGATAACATATCCATGTGGAGACTTTGGCAAGCTAACACAAATGATACGAGATGATGGTGTTAAGGTTCTGGAACTTCTGAAATACAACACAGTATTCGACTTTTCGGAGGCAGATATACTTAGAATCATTGACATTAATTCAAAACTTATTGATCACCGCATAGCTGCATTAGAAGATCTGAACTTTTGTGCTTATTATTATAACGTAATTGACATTATTAAAACGCATTGTTCCACTAAAAATAGCGAATGTACTGAGATGAATATATAAAAATTTTACAACTATGTCTAGATCTATGTTTTCCAGTAAATATGCATGTTGTTAGTGCCTTTAAGGAATACCTATACTTTTATGAAGCCAATGTGTTAAAAGACATAAGTAAATAGTGTAATAAACTCATTTATAGTGCGGCGGTCAGTGAAAAAGGTCACCATGAATTGTGCTACAGATTTGGTGGAGCATTTCATTGGAGGTAAAAGTATTAGAGACCTTTCCAGCGAACTTACCTAAAGGTTGAGTGCATGGATCTTTTATATATTTGGTCTATATTGCCGTATGAATATACGCAAAATTTTGCGTTACAAATAAAGTTGCCATGTTTTATACATTATAACCGTCCTTGGATGACTGTACACTTCGATGGCCCCCCAAATTCGCAAGAAAAATGTCGATATTGTCAAAAAGGTTGTGCAACATATAATATGAAGCAGTAGTTTGAATACCTTAAACTAGTCAAGATGTATTTTATCTTTACTTTTTCGCTTATGGCTGCAATTGCTAACAATGTTATCTACATATATGCACCACCAAATGTACGTAGAGCATCCTATCAAGTTGAAACCGATAGCTATAAAGAAGTAGGCATATGGAGACAGGCATATTATACTTCACCTAGTGTTGTAGGAGTAATGGTTCCCTCATTTCAAGCTATGCTACCAAGTTCAAAGAATAAGATTTATCGCTTTAAAATTAGGTTGGAACTCATAAATAACACAATCATAGAAACTGCAAAATGGACTACAATTATAACAGATTCAAATGAAATAGTGAATAAATCAGCTGCTGATGGTTTGGAGCCGATGACTACAACAGAGTCTGCAACAGTGTCTGCAATTAACCTAACCACATCGATGCACTTGAGGGAAGTAAATAATGGAAATAATATTACCATAAACGCTACTAATATATATATTCATGGTGTAAACGTAACCACTGATGTTGACGAATTTTTAAAAGACTATATAATATACGCTCATTTTGCAAACCTCTGTATTATAGTTTCTATTATATCGCTTGCATTTTTGTTAACTGCTAGATATATTTATAAAATAATTATCAAAAAACAATGTGCTCTTTTCCAATTAAATAAATAGTTCAAATATTATGAATTTGTGTATTTTTTCATTTTGCAGTCATGAAAACGGAAACCGATGTTTATATTTTTCATGTCGTGCAATATTTGTTTGCGGTTACAGATTGCAGTTGCATGTTAAATGTAGGGCGTTGGCACTTTTATAAAATAGCTTGCTGAACTGGCAATGCATTCAGTACGCTTACAACATTTCAACAAGTTGCAGTGTTTAGTGCTAATTTATTAGTGACCAACACAATTTCCGTTACTCCAATTAACATTCAAAAATCGTAAGTACAAAATTTTTTTATCGTTGCACTTTCTTTTTTGTTTTTTAACTGTTTTATTATTTCAATAAGTATTTTTTATATTTCCAGATGGACCTAAAAAGTCTTAATACTACCTGTGCAAAATTTTTTATCGATGCTTTTTCTTTTTATTTTTACCTATTTTATTTCAATTTTACGCTGACAAAGAAAGCAATACTCTATTTACATGTGAATAAGACAAGGAAAGCATTCGAGTCGAGTTTCCTGCAGCGCGCCATTGACCGTCTTTTGCTGCATGACGGTAAACACATTAACAACGCACTGTCGGAAGTTCGATTCGAAGGCTTTCCTTGTCTTATTCATGTGTAAATAGAGTATTGCTTTCTTTGTCAGCGTAAATTAATATTTAATATTTCAAATAGATCTATTATATTTTCATTTTCAATAAGTATTTGTTATATTTCCAGATGGATTTAAAGAGTCTTAATGCTACCTGCCTTACAGGACTCACTCTCACCACAACTAGAAGCCTAAAAGATCTACCTGTGAATGTACCACACCCAATCCACAAAGCATGCATCCAAACAACCCAATTTGGTGAAACAGTTCGATTGGAATTGGAGAACACATCTGTATTTCTACCTAAGAGGGTTACAGCCACATTCAAGCCTCACCTTGATCAATTCGTTAGTGGAAGGTATTCAGTGGTTTACCGTGGACTGAAGGAGTTAGGTTGTGGTCTCAATCCTATGATCGCATTTGAAATATTAGAAACAGCTTGAGAACGTAAGTGTGTGTTAAAATTTGTATTTATGATGGATATTATTAAAAAAACTAAAAATTTAATTGCATCATTTAGATCACTTAAAAAACATATTTTTCCTAATTTTTCAAAAAGAGATAAGACTATTTGGTTAAGGCGCATAAATTTCCATATTAAATCTTGTAATAATTTAGTTCGTATAGGTAAGATCTCTATTCCTATTCAACGCAACTTGCAAACAACCATTCTACAATTAAAAACATTAAAAATATTTATTCAAAATATTCACCTGCAGCACCACGGTTCAGGGTTAAATCTACCCCCTAGTATTAAACACAGAGTTGCATGGAGAAATGTGAATTCATGTTTTCAAAGGCGAATAATAACAGGTGCTATAATTAACTTGGCGCACAAGGATGTGCAGAAATTTTTTCAAGATTCCTTTATATTATTTAAAAGAAAAATAAATTTAATTTTGAAAAGATTTTCCTTAATTAAAGTCAATACAACTTTTTGTGGAGAGTTTGTTAAGCAAGAATGTGTTGAATTAAAATATTTTAGTACCAAAAATGTAATAATTGATTTAAGCACAGATTTACATACATGGTTTTTTTGAAAACGTTTGTGATAAAATTTTTAATAAATTAACCGAATTCAACGAGGGCAAATCGGGATTTGCTTTACAAAAAATAATTTATTTGGAAGTAAATATTAATAAATATGAAATGGGTTCAGGAGGTTCATCCTATATTAAACTACCCCATGAAATACTAATAAAGCGAGCGTGCCTTAATATTAAAAACTATGATCATGCTTGTTTTTACTGGTCGATTATGGCTGCTTTGTTTCCAAAAAACAATCGCTCCAATCATACAAATTCCTACCAACATTATAAATCTATGTTAATTACAGAAAATTTACAAGCTCCAATGCCATTAAACCAGATTTCTAAATTTGAAAATTCTAACCAAATTTCCGTTAACGTATGTGCCTTAGAATTAATTAAGAGTGATAGAAAATCATTTTTTAGTGTTATCCCTGCGCGATTAACTGCCACTAAACTAGAACAGCATGTAAATTTACTCTTAATTCAAGATAAATATTTCCCTAAATTAAATGATTTTGATGCTCTACCAATTGAAGTGGCTGAGGAAGAGGAATCATCAAATATTAATTACCACTACTGTTTGATAAAAAATCTTTCACGTTTAGTTAGTGCGCAACTTAATAATAAAAAAAAAAAAAAAAATTCATTTGCGACAGATGCTTAAATTATTTTTCTTCACACGAAAAATTAAATATGCATGAAGAGCTATGCATCAAATTAAATGAATACAAAATGTCATTCCCTAAAAATAAATATGTTCAATTTAAAAACCATATATATAAACAAAGAACTCCTTTTGTTATTTATGCTGATTTTGAATGCCTATTAGCACCTGTTGATTATAATGTTGGGGTGGCAACAAAAAAATATCAAAATCATATTGCCTACAGTGCTGGTTATTATCTGAAATGCTCATATGATAATACGTTAAGTTATTTCAAAAGTTATCGAGGGGTAGATTGTATGGATTGGTTTATTAATGAACTTAATCTTTTATCGGATAATATTTATTCTAAATTTAAAAACGTCAACCCGATTATGAATTCACCCGATCTAAGTAGCGCATCCCATTGTCATATATGCAGTGAATTATTTAAATCAAGTGATAAAATCGTGCGTGATCATGATCATTTTACGGGATTGTTTAGGGGGTTTGCACATTATATTTGTAACTTAAATTTCCGCAAATCGTTTATAGTTCCAGTGGTGTTTCATAATTTATCTGACTATGATTCCCATTTTATAATTAAGGGGCTTGCCAAGAAGGGGTATGTAAACGTTTTACCATCCAATAAAGAAAAATATATTTCATTTACATATTATAAACAATGGGAAAATTGCATTCGATTTAGATTCATAGATTCCTTCAGATTTCTTGGCACCTCGCTTGATACTTTGATGACTTCAATGGAAAAAAAAGATTTTAGTATTTTGAGGGATGAATTTCCAACCTTAGAGGATAAACAATATGAGTTATTAACTCGAAAAGGAGTGTTTTGCTATGATTACATTGATAATTTGGAAAAGTTGAAAGAAACCGCGCTACCACCAATTAAAGCCTTTTATAATAAGTTGGAGGACTCGAATATTAGCGAACAAAATTATTTACACGCACAAACTGTGTGGAGTTCCTTTGAGGTTCAAGATTTAGGTCAGTATTCAGACTTATATTTAAAAACCGATATTTTAGGCCTAGCAGATGTGTTTGAGAATTTTCGAGACAATTGTATTACATCTCATGGGCTTGATCCTGCTTGGTATCATAGCATGCCGGGTTACGCGTGGGATTGCATGCTGAAGCTGTGTAATTGTAAGCTGGAATTGCTGCATGATATCGACCAAATCATGTTCATAGAACAAGGTATACGTGGAGGACTTTCTGTCTGTGTTAATAGATTTTCTGAAGCTAATAACAAATACCTACCTAATTTTGATTCTTCTAAACCCTCTAATTACATATGTTTCCTGGATATGAACAACCTCTATGGAAGAGCTATGGTAGAACCATTACCATATGGAGGATTTGAATGGGTTGATGACATCACCAATTTTGACGTAATGTCAGTACCAGATAGCTCACCCATTGGCTATATTTTAGAGGTTGATTTAGATTATCCTGAAAGCTTGCATGACTATCATAAAGATTTTCCATTTTGTCCGGAACATCGCGTACCTCCACACTCAAAATTCAAAAAATTAATGGGTACTCTACATCATAAGAAAAGGTATATTTTACATTATCGAAACCTCAAACAAGCTCTAGATAATGGTCTAATACTGAAGAAAATTCATAAAATTTTAAAATATAACCAATCGGCCTGGCTTAAACCCTATATAGAATTAAATAATCATTTGAGAACAAGAGCTACATCAACATTTTTGAAAAATTTATTCAAGCTATTTAATAACGCTGTGTTCGGGAAAACGATCGAAAATATCAGGCTCAGGCGCATTGTGAAATTTGCTCGATCTTGGGGTGGTCGTTATGGTGCTAAAAACCTAATTGCAAACCCTAGATTTCACAGTCGGGTTGTACTTGACGAAGAATTATCTATTATCGAGATGAAAAAAAAGCAGAATTAATATTTAACAAACCGCTTTACATTGGAATGGCAGTTTTAGATATATCCAAATTATTTATGTATAATTTCTATTATGACTTTATGCTCCCTAAAATGGGGGGAACTGAGCGTTGTAAACTTATGTATACAGACACAGATAGCTTTATATATGATTTGAAATGTGACGACGTATATAGTGAAATTATTAATTCTAATTTAGATAAATTTGACACATCTGATTATCCATTAAACAACCCTTACAATATACCACAGGTAAACAAAAAAATTTTAGGCCTTTTAAAGGATGAGGTAAATGGAAGTATCATTACGCATTTTGTTGGGTTAAGATCGAAAATGTATAGTTATAAAGTTCAAGGTGGGAATATTTGTAAAAAGGCTAAGGGGGTAAAGTATGGAATAGTAAGAAATAAATTAAGTTTTGAAGACTATATACAATGTTTAAAAAATTGCAAAATAATTGACGTCACACAACGTTCAATTCGTTCATACAGTCATAATGTGTTTAGTATAGAGCAAACAAAAATTGCGCTAAGTCCTCACGATGATAAACGCTATATTCAAGAGGGTAATTTTGATACTCTTCCTTTTGGTCATTATAATCTGAGCTAATTCTTTTTCTATTGTTATAAGCCTATCTACCTGTGAAAGTACCTATCCCTCAACCCCAAGCAAGCCTCCAAACAACTCAATTTGACGAGACAGATCGACTGCACACAGCTGTAGACCTACCAAGGAGGGATACATCCACATTCAATCCTCACCTCAACCAATTCGTTAGTGAAGATAACTGACTAAAAACGGACACCTCAACCAATTCGCTAGTGGAGATAACTGACTAAAAACGGACACCTCAACCAATTCGTTAGTGGAGATAACTGACTAAAAACGGACAAGATGTTGTCACTAAGTAACTTATGTGTAAAAACAATTTGTGAAAATGTTCCAAATTTAAGTGAATTTTTATTAGAGTCTCCATTGCCATGGAAATTAACTGAGCAAGTTTTAAAAAAATATTCTAAGTATAGATGGGAATATATAAATCGTTTAGCACTTAAGGATGAATCTCGAACTTTAAAATGTTTGGAAACCGTGCATCATGAAAAATTTATGTCACCATCTATGCGAAATGTTGTGCTTACCGCATCTGACGCACCATTTTTATGGTCTGAGCGCGGTGTTACCTATTGTTTTTGGGTTAATCTTTATATTGTTAGAAATTATAAATTTTTCATATGTAAATCTTGTTATGATAATTTTAAAACTTTTAGACTTCCTAACAAGAGCAGATTATTTATTGTTAACGATCACTATCATAGCGCAGACTATACTCAGAACACTCTATTATATTATCAAAATAAGGCATATTGGTGTCAGAGTTGCTTCTTAGAAGTTTTATTTGAAGTACATAATCAAGTAACTTGCATTAGAAAACTTCATAGACATTATTATGAAGGGGATGTTGATCAATTGTCTGAAAGAATTCGATTTAGAGGACGCTATGATAGTGACTTAGAAATTGATAATTATGAATTAGAAGATGATAATTAAATTGTCATCCGTTAGAATTATTAGCTCTCTTCCCCCTTTTCAACGCAACTGTTTTCTTAACAATATTCTTAACCGGAGCTTTTTTATGTAACCCTTCACCGAATGGGTTCAATTACGCCAACCTGCAATTCAACGCCAACTGGCAAATCATTACGCCAACCGGCAAATCAACGCCAACTGGCAAATCATTCAGACTAATGGTGGATTTAGAATCTCTATCTAACCCTTCACCGAATGGGTTCAATTACGCCAACCGGCAATTCAACGCCAACTGGCAAATCATTACGCCAACCGGCAAATCAACGCCAACTGGCAAATCATTACGCCAACAGGCAAATCAACGCCAACTGGCAAATCATTCAGACTAATGGTGGATTTAGAATATATTGTGCTAGTCTTTTTAATAATCCATCATGCAAATTATAATACAGTTCTTGCGCGTTAGAATCAATCATTTGTTGCTGCTGTTGATTCTGTACAAATATAAATAATTATAATTGTTTTTAATGTTAAGATTATTCGACTTTTTATCAAATGAATGGTTTATGTGAGCAAGCACTCTTTTTTTACAGAATTAAGCTTACTCTGTCAGAGTCCCGCATTTTTTTTGAACTAATTTTTCAAAATGTTGTAATATGCTTCTGCTTCAGTTCTCGTCAGTTCGTTTTCAGTTGTAAAATATTTCTGCGATATTATTGTATTTTAGGATACAGATTACTATATACGTCTATATTTATTTTTTAGAATAATTTCTCATTGCAGTTTTATGATTCTCTGTAATGAAGGGTAGCTATTAGTTGAGATGCTTTGGGATGTAATAGTCATACCTGTAAATCTCTTGAGGTCGACCTAGCGCCAGCTATTATTTACCTACAATATTAAAGTTTTTTAGTGTATAAAAACTTTTTAAACATAAAATCTGCTTCTTCATTAATATTAAAATAGAGTCCCACATTTTTGTCTTCAATTAATTTAGTATTTTATTATGATATCGGAGTCCCAGTGCATCTCGTAAAATTTAGCTACGACTTCAAATAAATTTCTTACTTGATTTTTATAATTTATGTTAGTTATATTTAACTTTTACTTGATTTTTATTAGTTATTTGATATAGATCATATACTTCTTCAATTAAGTTAGTTATATTTAACTTACCACCCAGAGATTTTTGGACTTGTAATTTGGTAAAACTGTTACTAAGATAGTTCTTCTTCCTCACTCGAGTAAGGAAATGTAATTTTAGCACTATGTTTATGCTTATTAAGTTGACTGGTGTGTCTAATTTGTTGAAAATTACTTTATTTACCAATCGGTGGCTGCTTTTCCTCAATAGCAAGTGGTACGAGTTGTATCGTTGTACTAACCGTAGAAGATCTTGTAGTATTCAGGAACACCCCCAGTACCGATCTCTACAATTAATTCTAATGATTTTAACAAAATAGCCTTTTCTTCTTCTTCTTCTTCTTCTTCTTCTTATTCTTCCTTTGAATTATTTCCAAATGATCAAATTGTTGTAAAGATCACACTTTGCCAAAAATTTTTGCTCATTTTTGTTGTAACGTCACCTGACGAGTCGTCACGTGACATCACTTTAGTGCGAACGCGTTAGCCATTGGTATGTAATTTTTTTTATCTTTAAATACTCTCTTTATTAAAAAGCGTTGCCAATAATTTTATGTCTTGAAAATTCAACGGTTTACTAATTCAGTTCAATTTTGATGTTTTCAAACCCACTGGTCAACCTGTCATTATTATCACAGTCGATTTGCATGGACCTTTAATTGGATTTGAGCGTTATTTTGAAAATACTCCTGTACTACCTGTCATTATTATCACAGTCGATTTGCATGGTCCTTTAATTGGATTTGAGCATTATTTTGAAAATACTCCTGTACTAGAGCGTTATTTTGAAAATACTCCTGTACTAATTTTACACATTTATCAAAAGCCTTGAGTTTTATGTGGTGTTATAGTAATCTTCCACAACTCCAACCAAATTTTCATATTTACTGAGCTTTTCATCAGGTGAATAAAGTGTCCAGGTAATATACTTGCAATCGTAACAAGTTCTATCCATATTACTTTCACAGTCAAGCTTTTCTCTCTAAATGCAGCCTGTAGAGGGGTCTCATCAGAGTCACTAGAAACTCCACTACGGGTTTTCCATTTTAAATGGTTTTGGTTTTGTATATTTAAAGGTCTTCGTAATACTCATTTGCCGCAACGGTGTTCCATTCTGCGACGTCTCCATATGCATTACTCAAGCTGTTTGCGTTGATGTCTCTGTTGAGGGTTGAACATGTTTGCTGAAATAATTTCTAAAAATTTTCTCATTGCTGTTTTATGGATCTCCGTTTTTCTGTGAGTGTTGTGACCTGCCCTTCAGGTTAGCATCTTGAAAAATTGATCGTCTTTAAATGTGACTAGAATTTCCACAGTCGCGATTTATCTGTAGCTTCTGCTTCCTTTCTTGACGGTTTTTGTAGGTTAAGTATCCAGGTAATATACAGGCAATCGTAACAAGTTCTTGTGTAATTTTATACAGACAATCGTAACAAGTTCTTGTGTAATTTTCTGTAAGTGTTGTGACCTGTCCTTCAGGTTCTGTTATGCGGCACGGTTCTTAGTTCCTCAATAAATATGTATTTTATTATGATAATGAATGATGATGATTTTATGAATTTGTTATATTAGTAATTATGATAATGATTTTATTAATAATAAATATATAATTTTAATTAATGTCTAATAATATATATATATATATATATATATATATATATATATATATATATATATATATATATATATATATATATATATATATTAGAAATTATAGCGATTTTGTTAATAATAAATATATATATTTTAATAAATGACTAATATATATAACATATGTGTTTGAATATTATTTGCCCTACATTCCCGTACTATTTTAAATTACTTGATTTTGGATGACATCAAATTTACCTCTTACCGTTAGATGACCGTAATAAATAATTATTTAATAACTAGTTTGATAAATACCAAAAGCAATACTGCTATTCACATTTCGAAGCATCTGACTAATGTGAATAACAGTCTTGTTTTATGATTTTGGTGAGAGCGCTCGTTATTCTTGACATTAAGAAATGATGTGAGCGTTGCAGCATGTATTAAAATGGCACACTCTGTATATTATTATTATTATTTTGTCAGATAGATTTTTCAATTTTACCCTTATTTTAATATACTTATGCTATATAATCTTAATGCTAGGTGATTAATTAATAAACATATTATATCCAATTAATTTACTTTACAAAAATATAAAACACTGATTAATATACTTTACAAAAAATACACTGTACTTAATTAGGCAGATGGTCCTGCTGCAGGTTGACCCCCATCCGCAGAAGGATCCCTTTTCCTTTTGTTGTAGCGTTCGAGGTGTTCATTATATTGGATGTTGAAACACTTCTCCCCCAATTTCCTCATTGCTCTATCCATCCATTGCTGATGCTTATCTGCCAGCATCCCCTGTACGTTGGTTGGCAGCACCATGCAACATCGTTTGCCGTTATATGTGGTGGACACTTCCACCTGGAGGTAGCACGCCTCACAAACCTTCTTGCGAAGGGTGTGCAACATCATCATCCAAGACAAATTATATGATGAAATCTGTCTACTATTCCAGACACCTCTTACTTGTACACCACTTCTACTGCACTTGACTATAACTACGTAAGGACATTCCATTTTGCTTTGCACTTAATTACTGAGCTACTAAAATGCATTGGGTGTGTATATTTTTATCTCCCTTAATCAGCCGTGCATCATGAAAAATTTATGTCACCATCTATGCGAAATGTTGTGCTTACCGCATCTGACGCACCATTTTTATGGTCTGAGCGCGGTGTTACCTATTGTTTTTGGGTTAATCTTTATATTGTTAGAAATTATAAATTTTTCATATGTAAATCTTGTTATGATAATTTTAAAACTTTTAGACTTCCTAACAAGAGCAGATTATTTATTGTTAACGATCACTATCTGCCAGTATCCCCTGTACGTTGGTTGGCAGCACCATGCAACATGGTTTGCCGTTATATGTGGTGGACACTTCCACCTGGAGGTAGCACGCCTCACAAACCTTCTTGCGAAGGGTGTGCAACATCATCATCCAAGACAAATTATATGATGAAATCTGTCTACTATTCCAGACACCTCTCACTTGTACACCACTTCTACTGCACTTGACTATAACTACGTAAGGACATTCCATTTTGCTTTGCACTTAATTACTGAGCTACTAAAATGCATTGGGTGTGTATATTTTTATCTCCCTTAATCAGCCAGTTTAAACCACAAACGAATTCGTTATTTAAAAAATTATACCATATTTACAGGTGAATAAGCGCCATCTGCTTGGTTTTTCATAAAGTTCTGGAAACAAAGATATAGGGAAATTTGCTTGTAAGTCTGAAGTTAGCAATAAAAAAACTAGATGGCGCTGCTTGTACTAAATATTAATATGGTAACAAAGAATGCAACTTTACCTACCTGGGGCGTAGGTAAATTCGACTATAAGCTTAGATCAGATGGGCATGCGGGTGCTGGACAATAGATAGATGGATTGAACTGCTGTCTGTCCGTATGCCTCTCATTTGTCAGCTGACAGCTGACAGCTATCAACTGACAGCTGACTGTTAACAACCATTCAACTGTCCATCCGTCTGTCCGTCTGTCTGCGGTTAAAGCCGGGTAGTTATGTAAGGCGGGTTCTGGGGCCCATTTAGGCCCTTTTGGCACCGGCGTTTACGGCGCAAGTCAAAGTGTCAGGTCAGAACCGGCAACGCCGCGAAGCGGCGTTGCCTGACCTGACCTGCCACGATGACGCACGCCGTAAAAGCCGGTGCCAAAAGGGCCTAAATTGACCCCAGAACCCGCCTTACATAACTACTCTCGAGTGATGAGCGCACTAACGGACAGACAGACAACCAGCCGGAGAGATGTTGCATTTTATATATATTTTCGAAGATAGATTATTATTATTATACTCATGTAACATGGAAAGAGAACATATGTATAAATTAAAAAAAAAAAACACGTAAATTGGATAAGTAGTTTTCGAGTGATAAGCACACTAACGGACAGACTGACAGATAGGCAGAGAGACATTGCATTTTATATATATTATAGAAGATTATAGATAACCCGGCTAGAGAACAAATGTATGAATTTAAAAAAAAATCATGTAAATCGGATAAATGGTTCTCAAGTTATGACTTGAGCTGGTTAGATCGAACAATTATCTAGTGAAGATATTTTAAGACACTGAAGAGGACAGCATCTACCAGGAACATGAGAGCTTGGAGGAAATGGAGATCCCTGAAGAAGCTGCAGAAGAACCAGGACCATCTGAGAGCAAGAGGATGAAAGTTTCATTTGCAAGGGGCGTTTAAAGAAATTTTAAACATGAAATTGTCCATTTTATTAGATCGATGTAACGTATCCGACAGAAATGCCAGGAGAATTTTAATAGCTACACTAGAAGCACTAAACCTTAACCCTCTTGAGTACAAAGTCTCGAAAACTTTATTACATGATAGAAGGCAAATGTTCAGAGAACAATATAATAAAAAAATTTTGATAAAGTAAACATTCCTGAAAAAGAGCCCGTGGTTATCCATTGGGACGGTAAACTTTTACCGGGTGTTTTAAAAAATGAACAATGTGAGCGAATAGCTATAGCTATTTCATATGGCGAAAAGGAACAGCTGCTGGGAGTTCCTGTAACAGCAAACAGCTCTGGAGAGGAGCAAGCCGTAGCCGTATATGAATGCCTACATGAATGGGGTCTTCTCAACACCGTCAAGGCGATGTGCTTCGACACTACAGCATCCAACACGGGAAGACTCAAAGGAGCATGCGTCATATTGGAGCAAATGTTAGGAAGAGAATTGTTATACCTAGCTTGCCGTCACCATATCTTGGAAATTCGGTTAAGAGGCGTATTCGACACAAAAATGGGATCAACCACTGGACCTCATCCAGACATTTTCAAGAGATTCCTCACTGCGTGACCCAAGATAGACAAAGGAAAATACGACACAGGTATCAGTGACAATCTAATACAAAAGCAGCTAACTCCAGAAGTAATTGCAAATGTTACTGCTGAATTCTAGACCAAATTAACTGAGAGCCACCCCAGAGATGACTACAAGGAGCTATTGCAGTTGGTTCTCGTATTTGTTGGATCACTAGACGGCAATGTTGTGGGTTTTAGAACTCCAGGAGCCATTCATCACGCTAGGTGGATGGCAAAGGCTATTTACTGCTTAAAAATGTTGATTTTTCGTCGTCAATTTAAGATGTCTAAAGAAGAAAGTTCTGTGCGTGCCATTTCTGTTTTCCTAGTCAAAATTTATTGTAAAGCTTGGTTCAATGCTCCAAAAGCTCATCTTGCACCAAAGCAAGATTTAGGTATTTTGCATAGTCTGTTAGACTATAAAGAATGTGACAACGACATTGTAGAAATAGCCCTGACCAAATTTTCGAACCATTTGTGGTATTTGAATGCAAAGTTGGTGGGATTATCGTTTTTTGATCCCACCATTACAGACGATGAAAAGTTGTTAATGGCTTATAAATTGCTCAGTAGTACAGATGAACCATCACAGCACGCTAGGGTTGTAAATCCAAAAGTTAGGAAAGAAAACTTAAAAGAGGTAGTTGATGGAGGATTGGTAAATTTACTTACCAAAGAAACGTTTACATTCTTTGGCCAATTTAATATAAAAACAGATTTCCTAAGATAACATCCAAACACCTGGCCTCAAAATAATGACTTCCAAGAAGGATGGAAAATTGTCAAAACATTAAAAGTAGTTAATGATATGGCTGAGCGTGGTGTTAAATTAATAACCGACTTTAACGACCTTCTGACAAAAGATGAAGACCAAAAGCAATATGTCCTGCAAGTTGTAAGTAAATGCCGAGCATTATATCCTGACGTTTCAAAAACTACTTTAACGAAAGCTCTAGAATAGATTAGATAACTATGTAAAATTATCAACTCATGTAGGTACTACGTCTGTATCTTTTCTGTGTCTGTTTTGTATGTATTATATACCTAATTTTTATATTTTAAAATAAAAAATGTCACTAGACTTATCAGTATTACTTGCTTTTTATTATATTTCTACTTTAAACTCAAAAATATACCAAAAAAAAGCAAAATTTATCACTTAATAACAAAATATACGAAGTATGCTCTTAGTGGTACCAGGTCACGTTTTTGGGGCTAAAGGCTGTTGTAACTCGGTTTGACTTAAAATAACAACAATTATGTATAGAATATAAATTTTGAAGAACAACATTAGCTTTCTTTTGAGATATTAAGCGTGTTTCTATTATTTACCGTTCTGGAGTTATGGCTCCATATGTCAGCTTTCTGGCCAAAAATTTGGATTTTTTCAAACTTTGAGCGACGAGCGGCACGGGTTAACGTAGTTTAATCGAGCTCAAATTTCGGCTATCTCAATATCTGGAAAGGGGAATCGTTTTGTAGGGTCCAGACGAACAAGATTCCGACATTTTTTTTCCCCCTCTATGAGATCCGGTCACTCATATATATATATATATATATATATATATATATATATATATATATATATATATATATATATATATATATATATATATATATATATATATATATATATATATATATATATATATATTTATATATATATATATATATATATATATATATATATATATATATATATATATATATATTATAGATACATATTATTATTATTATATAACCTGGCCAAGGAACATATGCATGAATTAGAAAAAAAAAACGTAAATCGGATAAGTGGTTCTCGCGTTATAAGCGCACTAACAGACAGACAGACGTTGCATTTTATACATATTATATTCTTTGCTACATGATATTGTTCATATTTAACAGTTTAGGCAGCGTATTGCAAAAGAGCGTGCTGGCTACAAACTTTTTTCCGGCTTGATTCACTATTATAGTCACCACTTATTTCCTATGTTACCCAATGTAATACCTAATCTATAACCTGGTCAGAGAACATATGTATGAATTTAAAAAATTCACGGAAACCGGATAAGTGGTTCTCGAGGGATAAGCACACTAACGACCAACAGACAGACAGAGAGACGTTGCATTTTATATATATTATAGATATAGATTATTATTATTATTATCATTATATAATCTGGCCAAAGAATATATGTATGAATTTAAAAAAAGACAGGTAAATCGGATAAATGGTTCTCGCGTGATAGGCGCACTAACGGACAGACACACAGACAGAAAGACATTGCATTTTATATATATTATAGATTATAGATATTCTCTTCTACATAATATTGTTCCATATTTAATGGTTTAGGCTGTGTATTGTAAGAGAACGCGCTAGCAGCAAACTTTTTTCCGACTTCATTTACTATTATCGTCACTGCTGATTCCTTATGCTACTTAAAGTAACAAAATGTAGCCTATAACCTGGCCAGAATATATGTATGTTTTAAAAAAAATACATAAATCGGAAAATTGGTTCTCCAATGATAAGCGCACTATGTGTGTGTATATATATATGTGTATATATATATATATATATATATATATATATATATATATATATATATATATATATGTATATATATATATATATATATATATATATATATATATATATATATATTTACTGCACTATATATATATATATATATATATATATATATATATATATATATATATATATATATATATATATATATATATATATATATATATATATATATATATATATATATATATATATATATATATATATATATATGGTTTTAAGCCTCTGTCAGTTAAATTTTTTCTTAAAATTTAGAGGAAGATGTGAATGATAGTTTAGATATTTTCCAGAATTTGTTGGTTTTGTATACCATTTGCTATTTATTTTGTTATTTTCTCTTATTAAAGTTAAATTTAGGAAGTTTATGGCGTTGTTTTGTTCTGTTTCGCTGGTGAATTGTAATTTATTGTTGAATTGGTTGAAGGCTTTAACTGTGTTTTCTATTTGGTCTCCTTGTAGGGCTAGGATGCAATCATCTACGTATCTTTTGAAAAAATAGGTTAAGCTGTCAATAACATTTCCCTCTAAATACTCCAGCTGGGCAAGGGTAACAGAAAAAAGTGCCCTCATTGCACAACCTTCCATTTGAAGGTAGAATAACTTTCGACATTGAAAAAAGTTGTTTTTAAAAATTATATTTATGGTGTTTATGAATTCTTCTTGTGGTAGGCATATGTGTTTTTAATTTGTTCCCATTTTTTTGTTATTGCGGCGATTATAAGGTTTATGAGTAAGTTTTATATAAGGACACGACATCGAGGGATATGAGTATACTTTCTTGGGCATGTGTATACTATTTACGAAATTTTTAAACTCGAAAGAGTTTTTTATATAAAAACCATTTTTCCCAGTGACTTTAGAAAGAATATTTGAGAGAAACTTGGAGATATCGTAGAAAGGGGACTGTATACTAGAAACTATCTGTCTCAGTTTCTCGTATACACTCTCGTAAAAATCAAAATTTAAAGTCATAAAGAAAAGTAAAGGATGGAGAAAAATGTACAATGATTGAAAATTTTCAATTTTTAGATGATAAATAGATAAATATATATATATATATATATATATATATATATATATATATATATATATATATATATATAGATATATATATATATATATATATATATATATATATATATATATATATATATATATATATATATATATATATATATATATATATATATATATATATATATATATATATATATATATATATATAGATATATATATATATATATATATATAGATATATATATATATATATATATATATATATATATATAGATATATATAATGAATATATTTTCAATTTCTTGGACTCTATGATTCTTTTGTTTCAAGGATAGAGAAATTAAATCATGTTCTAGTTAGAATATTATAGAAAACGTTTCGCCTAATTTGTAGGCTTCTTCAGTTCATCTAAAAATTGAAAATTTTCAATCATTTTTCTCCCTTCTTCACTTTTCTTTATGACTTTAAATTTTGATATATTTATAATATATATATATATATATATATATATATATATATATACATATATATGTATATATATATATATATATATATATATATATATATATATATATATATATATATATATATATATAGGAGATCTCAATAATAAAGGAAAAAAAGTCCTGGTCTTGCATGATTTCTTGCAAAACTTTATGTAGTGTAGATATTTCTATCTCAATAAAAAAAAATGGTGTAATTATTGTTCTTACTGCATTTTTAAAGTCTTCATCGACCTCTAAGGGCTCCTTTGTGATTCTGAGGTTCGTTGCAAAGACCGCGTCATGTTGGCACTAGTTTCCACAATTTCACAGATTTAGCTTGTTGGCTGTTGATGCACTAGGGCATCGTTAAGTATCATTTTTTTGTCGCAGGAAAAACGCAGATTTACAGACTCCGCGAAGTTTCACCTGGGCAAAACTGAAAGTTGAGGCCATCGCTGTTCTGATTCGAATTAAGCTTACTATAGGTTTTTGCTTTATTTTTATACTTACACAGAATATTTTTATTGCACACCTAGGTACTTAGGCACCTACCTACCGATAAGTACTTTGGTTAATTATATTCAAATAACTGCTAAAATCCCAAATAATTTTATTGTACCTGTTATCATTAAGCTTTATACCTAACCTCTAGGTTTCTAGTTCTTAAGAATTGTTAATTGTACTCGTTTAGGCCTTTATCATACAAATAAAATTTTTAGTTTCATCATTTACTCATTAAAATAAACTTTGAAATCCGTTGATTTATATAGCTTATTGTAAAGTTTAGAAGGTATGTAATAAAATATTTTTTAGAAAAAGGTCGCCCTGTTGTATAGAGAGAGAAAATAAAGGTGATAAAACTAAAAATGCAAATAATTGGTAGAGAAATTTCGGACGCTTTTGGTTTATGACATTTTAATGTTTATAACCCATGTTGTGTGCTATCAACTCCAAACAAACAGACTTTAACTGTGTAGTAAAAATATATTGTTAACCGGGAAGTATCCTAAACTGCTAAATATTCCCGTAAAATTCAGAAAAATTTAAGATTTTTTATGTATTCTTCAGCTTTGGAGTGATCAGATTATTAAGCGAATCCTGGCGTAGATTCAATGCTTGTAAAGTATTATGGGTTAGGCATAGGCGAAATGTCGACATATTTCTTTAAATTAACATGATATATCTACAGAAATACGATATTTTAGCTGACCGTTCCATGTTGGCTGTCTACGTTTTATAAAATTATCGAAGTTACAAAACAAGACATAGATAGTTTTCAACTGAGAACAAAAAATCCTTTGTAAACCATGTTGTAGTTATAAACCAAAGCTTGTCCACAATTATTAACGAAGTAAGCGGCATTATCATTATCAAACAGCCGTAACTCTCCATTATTAATCAAACACAAGTATAAGATGATTCTGATAAATTGGTGTAAAACTGCTTCTCACTTGCGGTCTCATAATATTATTTGGATATTTGTGGATACCTAATGAATGCGTTTTTGAAACAAAGCACGGATTGCTATTTGAACTTCTCCCTCTTTTATTTGGGGCGGCCATTTTAATCTTTATCTGCAACCCTGGATCAGGGAATCTCAAGAGGTACTAGCAAGCAAGGCTCAAGAAACCCCTAGAATCTGCTTTGGATAAGAATTAATTCACCTTGCTTGCTGGATTGAACTAATATTTTATATTTTACCAGTGAGGTACATCATTGTAGACTAATTAAATTATTTTGTGTGTGAGTGTTACGGAACCTCAGAAGAGCATCAGAAAAAGATTAATGTTTTGTAAGAATATTATCGTAAAAATAAAACTTAAGTAAATGCAGTTACATAGGTTTTTTCAAGGATATTATAAAGTTTCATATCATAAGAAATTACAGATCAAGTGAAACATTAAATTAATTATTGTAGATAAATTATATTATTTCATTTTGGTTGGGCCAGTTCTACAATTCTTCGTGATGCTTTGTAGCTCAAGGCCCTTGAACTAACTTTAGAAATAGATTGGGATAGGACGTCAGCAGACTCTCCGTCTATTTTCTTAGGATTTACAAATTTAGGTTTGGCTAGATTTTGTATCCGCTTCGTTGCTAAAAAAAAAACAAACAATTTTAATAATAAAGATACTTTTAGTTTTCAAGCAACCCAGTTACGACAATACACCGAATCTTAATGCACATTTCAAAGCATTATTCTAATATCTATACCTTATTTTAATATATGTAGGGTTGATTTTGAAAACTGACTGGAATATTTTATTGTGTGGAATTCGTGTAAAACTCGTCGGGATTTAACTCAAGATGGTTTTAGGTGCTTGCCTACTTATCATACGATTTTCTCTACATGCAAAAGAGGAACTTCATCAAATTCCATATTTTCTTTTTTAAACATTACAAAAATTGCAAATTTGTGCCATTTATTCAAGTCAGAGTGAATTAAAACCAGTTCTAAATGATAAAATTAGTCATAATACAATATTATTCTGATTTTTTAAAAATTTTTATAAAACAGAATTTGATGAAAATATTGTTTATTATAATATTTTGATTTTCTTTAAATTAAGCTTTGATTGTGCTTTTAGTTAAGTTTATGTTAGATAAAATCAATAAAAATGGCCTCCTGTCTTTGGCAATCAATCAATTTCCATCCATAACATCATGTTCACCTAAAGAGTAATAAAAACAGAAAAAGTTCGCTGGGTTAGTAATTACCCTTTTAAATGAACTGGATAAGTCTTAAAGAATTCAAAAGAAACTAAAATTTACAGTTAGTCACCGACCAGTAAACATGGATAATGCCAAATAATATCATATATATATATATATATATATATATATATATATATATATATATATATATATATATATATATATATATATGGGTCTTCACGGGTGATGGAATGCAATACGTTGAAATCCCGGGTTTCAGTCCATTCATCTAACAAAGAATTTGCACGACGTTTCGCCAAAATCTCATTTGGCATTTTCAAGTGGTCTTGCTGCTGCTTCTGCTACTTGATACCGTGATCTTGCTGTTGCTGCTGCCGCTAGAAGCTTCGAGCCTGTTTTGTTATTCTTGCGTTCGATTATGAATCTTAAAATTTCAGAGGAATCTGTCAATTAAAAAAAAATGCAAAAAAATCCATTGGTTGCATGACTATTTTAACAATAAAGAAAAAACAGAGTTGTTAATTTGCAAAAATGTTATCTTTTGACCGTGTCAACTTAAAATATAACAACATTAAAATTTAAAAAACTAATGTATAATTTTCTATTGTAAATAAAATTGTTCGCAAAATTCTAGTTCCCCCATTCCCATTGCTGATATATCGGGAACAATCAAACTAACAAAATTTTCCGGGCGAGATTGACAGATATTTAACATTAAAATAGCCTTCACGTGACCTAGCTAAGAAAAAGTATTATTAAAGCATGATATAAGGTCACACAGTTTAATGTGCACGCCGATATGTTTAGCCTGAATAAATGACACCATACATGTTCAGAAGAAGTATTTTGAGTTGTAAATATAATATATAGTGGCGGATTATGGCATATAAAATTTTGTTAATTATTCAGTTTAGAACTTTCAATTTTTACTTGTATTTTTTTTAAACCAGCCCAAGTCAAGCTTTCCCATTTTCAACAAAAATCTTATAATTTGGTCATTCCTTGCTAGTAATAATACGTAATTAAAATTTTCAATATTGTAAAAATAAAATGAAAAAAAGTTTAAAAGAAACATGTGGTTTTATTTCTTATTTACAGTTTTTTACTAACTTACCGTAATAATTTAACCTGTATATTCTGATGCTCGCAAGTTCAAAGCAGGTTTTAGAATTTCCCATTACGATCACACTATAAAATATTTCACTACAATTCATTTCATTTTTAACCGTTTGGAAATATTACACTTTTCTACAAAATATCTTGAGACTTAGTTAACAAGAAATACTTAATTTTACCTTTATATTTAAGCGTTGATTTCTTTATTCCTGGCTGAGTGGGTTCTTCTTCAGTAACAAAACTGCCTCTCTTAGGTTGAGCAAGTCTGGAAAAGTGTTCAGAAAATTTAGCTCTGGCTATTTCTTTCTAAAAATGTATACTTAGTTTAAACAGAAAAGAAAAAAAAAACAGAAATAGACAGCTCACACACCCTTTCAGGACTTCTTCTCAATTTTGATTCAATATTTTCTGCCATGATTACGTAGAATTTTGATATTTATACAGCCTAAAATGTCATATTTTGACAATATTTTTATTTACTGGTGGTTATTCCAAAAAGGAGACAATGTAATTCATTTAGGTATATTTTTTTGATATGTCACGAAAATCTAATACCTGTTTTAATTAAATTTCAACGTTGGCATAAGCGTTTGCTTTAATACATGAAATATAATCTACTCTAAGGTAATCAGCCATGTTAATTCTGCTAAAAAAAATTGACATTAAAACAAAACACGCTGAAAGAGAAGCTTTTTTGTTAGAATTTTGAAGAATTTTCTGAACAACAGTTATTACTTTATCCATGGCGAATAAGTATAAATTCAAATGTCTATTTTTTACTACTTTTTATTATTGAAAAAAACATAATCTCTGCAATATCATATCATACTATTGCAACAAAAGCAAAAATAATACTTTAAAATTCCTTTACATTCAATGAAAAGTTGACACCATATTCATAATTTATGATATACAATAAATCAAATTTTTCGGTACGAAATTAGTGTTTAAATAAGAATAAATAAAAAAATGTCTTGCCTGTGAAGTACGAAATATCTAATAAAAATTAAACTTAAAGTGACCTAACATGTCTACTCTAGGTATTTCGGTGTGTAAATATTTACAGCTTATGTAGTAAATTAATAAAACAAACATATTCAATTGAGGTGTAGGTATATTTATCACGTCAGCTTGGCATCATGGTTATGGAGTTTTTCCTTTCCATTTAAAAACATAGCACTATGGTAATCTGTAAGTTTAAAAAGGTAACGATATGATGGAACACTCTCTTCCTCTAGCATCATCCCTTAATCTGTTCGGCGTTAATTTGAAAACTAATATGTCTTGGCCCGATCATGCTGCAAGCATAGAAAGATGAGCTTCTCAAAAGCTGGGAAAGCTGAGAATATTATTTCGAACTGGATAGTTTTACACTCCACAACAACTGCTAATTCTGTACAAAGATAAAATTCGACAGACGATGGAATACTGCTCCCATGTTTGGGGCTCTGTTCCCAAAAATACACTACATTTGAGAGAGCTGTTCACCTGAGTGGAGATCCAAAACTAAGCAACACCCTTGATTCCTTGGAGCATCCAAGAACAGTTGGCGACTTGAGTCTATCTACAAGTATTTTCATGAAAAGTGTTCGACGGATGTAGCCCGCTTAATTCCTCCCAGAGCGGTACATGTTAGAAAAACACGTGGTAGTGACACTTCACATCCGTATAAATTTCAGCTTGTCACTCCTCATACAACCATTTTCAACCAGTCTTTTATATGGAAAACCTCATCCCTGTGGAAACATTTGCCCAGGACTGTGTTTCCCACGGAGTACAATTTACAGCGATTGAAGAGCAACGTGAATCATTTTTTTCGCACATGCGCCGCCTCTATAGCGCTTTAAGGTTCGATTTTGTTTAGGTGTCAATCTTAACAGGTAACGGAAAACAGGTAGCTACCAACTAGAGTAGCCCATTTTTCCATACCAAGAAGTATCTGAATTTATATCTTCTGATAGTTAAAAAGAGATTATTTTAAAATTGACACGATAGGACTAAATATTTTGTTTTTAGAATTAAAACGTGTATACCGTACCTTATAATTATTAAAAACCCTGAAAATTCAAACAGGTAATAAGTAGTTTTCTAGACAGTTTTCAGTTTGTAGTAATATTTTTTTAATAGTTGTAGTTAAAATGACGGACCATTAAACAAAAGAAAAATAGAGACCAATCTAATAAAAGAACAGCTTAAAGAACAATAACAATAGCTAAGAGAAGGAAGGAAAAGAAGTTCTTAGAAACATGGAGTATTATCCAATATGGACCAAGAAAAGATGCTGTAACATTCAACTTGTAGCTATGGAAAAGGAAATTTACATTATGAACTAACCGAGGAAAGATTTTAAGCCATTATAAATTCATCATCGGAGTTGCTCTAATGGTTTTTATGTCATGTTATCGACCTTTATACACGCTCTTTTTTTTGAGCTTGAAATTTAACCTTGGAGATTTTGATGTTCAAAGTCATGTCCTGTTGGTTCGTCGGATGTGAGAAAGAAAGGGAGGAAGAAAGAAAGGTTGCAAGTTAAGTTATATATTTTTAGAAATTTCTAATTATCCAATCCCTATACTTGTTATTTACATTAGAACGGATGTGTGTTTATGTACCAAGTATATTAGTAAAGGTACTCGCCTTCTGAAAATAATTAGGGACAATTTTTGATTGATGTCCATATTAATGTCTCTATGGATAATTCTATTCGATGTAAATATCATCGCATCAGGGATTATTCTTAAAACTTTATTTTGTAGAATTTGTTATTTGCTAAATTGGGTTTAGCTTATGGTGCATCATGATACTAATATAATCAACACAAGTTCATCAGAATATTTAAAGAATATTTTTTATTTTATTTATGTTAATGCTTATATTATTAGGCTGCCTGTAATCTATTCTTCATTACCTTCATTATTCCATTTGTTTTAATTGGATCACTTGATCGATTTTCAGAGAATGGTTTATACAGATTATTTGCAAATAATCTCACTTTTTCATTTACTCTAAAACTAGGATGTTACTATAGACGCCCTTAATGGAAGGACTGGTGAGAACATTTTCTTAAGGATCATTTTATAGATACCTCCGTATTTGATTTTAAAATTCTTTATTTTGTTTTTCCAGTCTTCGTATTATAGATTTTTAAGTAGATTTTTGGTAATTTACGTCGAACTATTAGCCTTTATTTTTACATTTGCATCACCTATTCTATACACTAGTTTATTAAGATGGTTATTACGTCGGATTGTTTAATGTCTTTATTAATGAAATTAAATTTTAAGAATGATTTATTTTAGTTTCCGAAGATTTGGTAAATTTAAGTTTCGTGTGATAATGTTACGTGCAGCTTCTACATCTTAATTATTGCGAATAGTATGCCGAGACTCATTTTGATTTAATAAGTTACGAATCTTTAACCAATTTGTTTTTGTTTCAGATATAAATCCATGCCTTATATATATAATATTTACATACTCTATTATTACTGATAAATGACTTCAAATAAGGTCATGTACCACTATTAGTTTTGGAAGTCGGTAGTTTTAAAGGCAAATATATCCAATATTTATCTAGCAGTTTGCTTCAAAGTGCATCGGATCATCCAGTGAAAGAATGTGAACGCGTAGACTACTTTTTGATAAAATGCAGGAACAAAACACGCCGAATCTTTAAAAAAAATTGATATATCTTAAGAGTTATATTTTATCACAAGATGAATATTGTAATGAGCAAAGGACGAAAGTGAAGCATAAGTTCTCCTATTTGAAGTCACAATTCAAGAAAAAGAGGACGGTATAAAAAAGCAGACGTTTTTCTTAAAAAGAATGACGAATGGTTACAAGTAACATTTCAAACACCTAGGGTAAAACGCCGTTCTTCTGGTCGACAAATAAAGTCATTTAAGGAATCCACTGAGAGAAGCAAACGTCGAAAAACAGGGGACGTACGCAGTGCTGTAGATAATAAAGTAATAATGCGTGCTGCTCAAATAAACTAAAAGGCATAACTCATTCTCCCCAGATAGCCTGATCATACTAGAAAGCATACAAAATGTCAAAGCTGCATGAAAAACAGTGACTGACCTCTCAAGGAAGCAGTATGAAATAATAAGGAATAGTAACAAGAGGTATTGTCTGAGTTACTTACAAAAAAGACTTGTTATACGGTGAAAGAGGCTTATCGGGTAACTGAAATTTGTGCTTGGAACATCGAAGAACGGTGGCGACTTGGCTCTATTCTACAATAATTTTGATGGAAAGTGTTCGATGGATATAGCCAACTCAATTCTTCCCAGAGCAGTATGGAGTCCACATCGCAGTAATACGTCGCATCCGTATAAGGTTCAGCTTATCACTCTTCGTATAACCCTTTACAAGAATTGTACTCTATGGAAAACCTTATTACTTTGGATTTCCAACGAGTACAATTTATAACAATTCAAGACCAACGTGAATAGCTTTTTTCGTATACAAGTCACTCTTGTAGCGCTATGACCATAAAAACAAATGTACCCTTTTACAAGAATCATATTTCTGTCCACTCGCCTTTCTAATCTATCGTTTCGAAATTTATTTTAATTTAGAAATAAAAATTTGTTTCCGTTTAACCATAGTTCTTGAACTAAAAACATGTTAATATCGTTGACTTCAGCAAATTTAATTAATCCGGTTATTCATTTTTAATATTATTAACATATTTGGAAATGACCTTCAGATAACAGTTTGAAGGGCTAACAAGCTGAATCAATCAGTATCTAAATGGTGCTTCTGTATTAGATGAAGAGAGAGGTGGATACATCTAATCAATAAACAAAAAGAGGAATAAACTGAACAGCTTGAAAAGATTTTAATGTATAGTAAATTCACCATATAATATTTTGGCTCAGTGTTTGAAGTTAATAATGTAGACGACTTTTTTGGTGTCTAGCTTCATTAAAATACGCTTTATGATACGCTGTCTGAAGACGACATCGGGCATCTTTGACTGCAATATGGGAATACTAGGTGGGGTTTTTCCTTGGAAATCGACAGTAGAACGTGAAGCAAAGAGTTCAGCCAACAAGTTCGCTCTCTCAACAGGTGTGGTTGCAATGGAATTATCTGGCCGTGTGAGTGGTGGTATGGTGGATTTGGTGAAATTTTGACTAACTGCCTTAGCGACTGCCCAAAAGGACCTGGAATTGTTTGGACAAGCGAGAAGTTTGTTTCTAATTTGTTGATTGTGTGCCTCCTTTGCATCTGTTCCGGGCACGAACAAAGGTGTTACGATTTATGGTGTTATGATTTTCACGCCATTGTCGGTAGGCAAGATGTATAGAAGCAACAGCTTCTTTTCATTCTCGGTCAAACCAAGGCTTGCCGTTGGAGGGATATTTCTTCGAAAAAGGGATGTAAGGTTCCATTCCAGCCAAAATAACATCGGAGAGCTCCCTGATGCAGTCAGATGGGTTGTCGGATAGAAAACAAACGTCCATCCAAGGGAAAGTTCGAAAATATTCCATGAGATCTTCCCATTTAGCAGATTTGTAGTGCCAAATCTTGCGCGGCCTAGGCGCCACTCTGTCACTGATTGGCAGGATACTCGATGTCGAAAGCAGTTTATGGTCGGAAGAACCTAACGGCGGATTTACGGTGATCGTGTAAATCTCCGGATTGGTGGTTAAAAACAGATCAAGAAGACTGGCGAACTCCCCGTCTCGATCAGGGATTTCCGCCCTGCTGGAAATGTGCCAAGGTTCAGCCGATACCTAAAAAAGGCAAGAAGACCTTGCCGAATAACTACCGACTAGTCGCACTGCTTTCAATAATATCGAAAGTCATGAAAAATGTTATCAATCAGCATCTTCTAAAATATCTTGAACGATTCAATATTATTAGCGATCACCAATATGGCTTTCGTAAACATAGATCAACAGGAGATCTTCTGACTTATGTAACACATGTTTGAAACAACGCAATTAAACACTTTGGATAATCTCGAGCGGTTGCTCTTGACATATCCAAGGCATTCGACCGTGTTTGGCACGATGGAGTGGCTAAGCTACGCTCTTGTGGTATGTCTGAAAAGCTTTGTTTGTGGCTCTCATATTTCCTCAGAGAGCGTTCTTTACGAGTGGCGGTCGACAGATTTCTTTCTAACCCCTTCACAATCAACGCCGGTGTGCCCCAAGGCTCCATACTGTCTGCTACTCTCTTTCTCATTTACATTAACGATCTGCTGGAAAAGACCGGGAATCCAATCTACAGCTTTGCAGACGACAGTACGCTTATCTCTTCATTCACTTTGAAGGCTCGGACATCGGCTGCTCAGGCGAATATCCGCAGACAGCAGGAGGTCGTTCAACTTAACAAAGACCTGGAAGAAATTCTATCTTGGGGTGACAGTAACCAAGTGGAATTTAACGCTACAAAAACCCAGACGGCAGTTTTTTCTAAAAAAGTTAACGTTGCTGAACCCGACATAGTTATGTCCGAGTACTCCATTCCCCTAGCATCCTCGCTCAATTTGTTGGGCGTTCGTGTGCGAGCAAATATGTCCTGGCATGAACATGTTGCATGTATAGCAAGGAGAGCTTCTCAAAGGTTAGGAATATTATTTCGAACCAGAAAGCTTTACACTCCACAACAACTGTTGGTTCTTTACAAAGCTCAAATTCGACCAACTATGGAATACTGCTCCCATCTTTGAGGCTCCGCTTCCAAACATACACTGCATTTATTGGATTCTGTTCAGAGAAGAGCTGTTCGTCTGATTCGAGACCCGGAACTGACCGGCGGCCTTGATTCGCTGGAACATCGAAGAACGGTTGGCAACTTAGTCTGTTCTACAAGTATTTTCATGAAAAGTGCTCGAAGGATGTAGCCCGCTTAATTCCTCCCAAAGCGGTGCATGTTAGAAATACACGTCACGCTGGTGCTTCACATCCGTATGAGGTTCAGCTTGTTACTCCGCGTATAACGCTTTTCAAGCAGTTTTTTATATGGAGAAGATCATCCCTTTGGAATAATTTGCCCAGCGCTGTGTTTCCCACCGAGTACAATGTGCGGCGGTTCAAGAACAATGCACACATGCCGCTCCTGGAGCGCTTTAGGGACTTCCCTGCAGCACGTGTGCTAGACCCATAAAAAAAAAAATAGATGATAATCTGCAGAACCAGAATATGGCCTAAAAAACTGCTTGGAAGGCTCACATGGTACATAATAAGTGCTTTTCTACTAGACGAATGAAAAGTTGTATACTATACACACAAAAAAAATAAATTAGACTGATTCAATAACACAGATATGTAGTATCAGTAAATACTGCCCTAAATCGTCTATATGAAAGAATTCTTAGCATTAATTGAAATTAAATATGGAGAAAACGCGGAGGAAGAACAATCTGGATTTCAAGCTGAAAGATCACGTATGGATAACATCTATTATCTAAAACAATTGATAAAAGAGAAGGTCAAACATAAGTTAGGAGACTTTATTAAGTTCATATATCTCCATAAAGCCTCTGATACTCGTCATTGTTGTAGAAAGTGTTACGGTGAATAAATATTAACTACACCATAATTAATATTCTCAATAACTTGTTCTACTGCCTAACATTAAAAACAAAATTTTCACGTGAATTTTTAGTAAAGAAAGGCTTAAGACCAGAATGCTGTGTATCTTCTATACTCTTTAAAATATATGTCGCACAAGCCTTAAATCAACAGAAAAGAAAGCTCAAAAATACTTATGCAGTGGCTTATGTTTATACTTGTATACTCTCCAGTTTGTCGAAGATCAAGAAGACAAGAACTCGATTTGCATAAAAAAAAATACCTACTCGTAGGGACAGAACCAATACATATTCGACTAAAACCAAAAAAAAACTAGTACTAATTAAACTTACTTGGGAATAGATTTTGAAACAACAGGCAGAGAAATAAATCGAGAAATAATTTACGCAAAGAAAATCATGAAGTGTCTTAATGGAATACTGTGGATCCCTAGGATGGAAAATAAGCAAAAATATATCTATGGAACAGTTATTAAAAGTAAGATTTATGACGCAAGGACATGTATGACCATGACCAAAGAATGTCGAAACAGAGGGATGTCACTGGAAATAACTAGAAGGGAGAGAATTCGAAATAAACACGAAACAATAAATGAGTTTTGACGGTTTTATGTTGGTGAATATTTAAGCTAAGTAACTAAGATGGTAGCATAATGTATAGAGAATGGGAAACTAGATTGCAGAAACAAATTATGAAATGGGTGCCGCTAAACAGTAGAAAACCTAGAGAGCCAAAGAAGTCCGGAGAAGAAGTAATCTTTAGAACAATGAGCTCAAGGAAATATAAAAATTACACATGGCACAAGACGTTTGAAAGCCGTTTTCATATTATATCATCCGATCGTAATTAACTTTATAAAATGAGACTAATGGGCGTTTGTAATTAAGAAAAAAAATAAATTCAATAACGTAAATAAAAGAGCGTAGGAAAGATGTTTACAACAACCAGAATTTGGAGAGATTAACTTTATCAATCAAAACGGACGATAAATTCAGCAAAACTGTGGTTAAAAATATATAAACTATAAACGGCCTCACCGCACTCGTCTGATGACAGCGTTGTAAAATGATGATATATATACAAAAACAAAGGCTAATATATGAATGTTAGTATTATATATGAGAAAACGAATATTCTAAAAATAAGATACAGCTGTAGAAGTCTGTAATGTAATTTTACAGGTTTAATGTAAACTAAAACTTAAAAGCTTATTAGAATAAAAACAATTAGCTGAACATTCTAAACTAAAACTGATAATCTAAGCGAAAAATAAACATTCAGAAACTAGGTACCCAACCACCAAAAGTCCGTGATCTGTCTTACGTCCTGTCGGCTAAAATTATCATTGAAAATAATGTCTTTGTTGGACCACCTCCACGTAAAATTCCTTTTTTTTTTGTCAAGGTCACATTATATATATATATATATATATATATATATATATATATATATACTCGTATATATATTTATATATATATATATATATATATATATATATATATATATATATATATATATATATATATATATATATATATATATATATATATATATATATATATATATATATATATATATATATATATATATATATATATATATATATATATATATATATATATATATATATATATATATATATATATATATATATATATATATATATATATATATATATATATATATATATATATATATATATATATATATATATATATATATATATATATATATATATATATATATGTTATATATATATATATATATATATATATATATATATATATATATATATATATATATATATAGCAAAAAAATCGACTCAAATTATTTGGCTTCATTTAACACGGATCCTAGAATTCAGTGTTCATATATTTTTACGGATTATAGTATCATTTGAAAGTCTATTCTATTTTCTTTCTAATGATCCCAAGTTCTATAGCATCCCTCATGCTTTTTACTGATTAAAAATTGAACGAGGAAACAAGGAGAACAAGAATTGAAAATAGGGGTAACAGGAAGGAAAAATTAAATAAATTTTAAGTTTAACAATTAAATTTATTGATAAAAATCAAAATCAATATTTTGTATTTCCCGTTTTAGGTCTTATCATTGCTTTCAGCCGGTTTTTTATGGAGCGGGTGAGCTTTTTAACTATTCTCTGTGGGAGAACTCCGTGCACGCCAGTCTAATCTGGGTATTTCCACTTCCGTACTGACGCAGCAGCATGTGACCTCGCATTATCGTGCATAAGCACGAAGCCAACAAACCTAGCGTAGGGAACGACGTGTTCCTGCAGGATCTCTTCAATATACCGATGAGCAGTTAATCTACCGCTACGAGTCTTATCAGTCAGGAAAACCAAATCGGTTTTCGCATCCGGTGAGATACCTACCCACACCATACCAGAACCTCCTCAGTGGGCGACCGTTTCAATAATACAGCACTACGCATAGCGCCCCACATGCCTCCTACCATCATTACCATGTAGGCACATTTGGGACACGTCGGAGAATAAAAAATATTGCTCTATGGTCCAGTCGATATGTTCTCAGGCAAATCTGAGTCGCGCTTCTCGATGGGCAGCTATCAATTTGGGTCCAGTAGGTGGTCTCTTTGGAGTTAGGTTTGTCTTCTTCTGACTGTCCAATAACTGAGAGCCCGACCACGAACTTGTCCGAGCTCCTACTGGACCTCAACGCCAGTCAAGTGATGATTTCCTGTAGTTGTGTTGACAACTTAGCGGTCGTCTTACTCCGAGGTACACCTTCTTCTTCCTGATCCTGGTCTCCGTGTAAAGACGTCAGTGTCTTGGTAACGTCTGTGGACTTTAGAGACCGCTGACTGGCTTAGGTGCAGTTGCGCAGCGACTACACGTTGGCTATGCCCTTCTTGCAATAGGGCAATGACTTGTGCCGTTTCTTCAGGGGTGGTATCCATTTTCCGATTACATAATTAATGAGCAGGGATAGCAGAGATGTTGACGATTCACGTTCCGATAAATGAATGATAGGAAAATGCAGTTGCATGTGTCTTTATAGGGATGAATAACGCGCAACGAGTACGTTTCTGGAAGAGCGAAAACGATTCTATTGAGTAAAACCGTTTTAATATATATATATATATATATATATATATATATATATATATATATATATATATATATATATATATATATATATATATATATATATTATACGCACCGCCCTTGGCCGATTATATACGTTCTAGATCTGTTAGAAAGGTACTTTATTCATGTTAAAAAACTTTACAGCCTTACACACGTCACCATAGTCTCAACAAATTCGTAATGTAACTTATAACCTATTATAGTAACATTGCAATAAAACAGAGTTAAAAAAAAACTACTACAGTACAGTTCTTACGTATAAAACTTAAAATTATATAAAAACAACACTATGTTTTAATTTCCAATATATTTAAAGTCACTTGACAATTGTTTCACCATACAATGGCTTCAGTCACTTGACAATTGTTTCACCATACAATGGCTTCTTCTGAAGAAGCCATTGTATGGTGAAACAATTGTCAAGTGACTTTAAATATATTGGAAATTAAAACATAGTGTTGTTTTTATATAATTTTATCATGAATTTCCAACAAGTATCGGCTAACACAATCAAAGATGGTATAAAACTTAAACAAATATAAGCAATGAAATGAAAAGAAACAAAAAAGAAAGAAGAAAAAAGCAAATCATAAAAGGTATACAATACAAAATGAAATTGAAAGGTATAAAATACAAAATGAAATTGAAAGACAAGGACTGTCCAAGCAGGAAAACCAACAGAACCTGTCACACAGGCAGAGGCGTAGACATAAACTCGTCGATGCTGTAGAAACCATGTTCTAAGGGTATATTCCTTATTAGGGTTTTAAACTTTTTGAGATTTAACTTTCGCGTAGTACATTGCAATTTATTATAAAGACTGATAGGCAGAGAATTTTTTTTTGATTTCTGCAGTTTTAATTGAGGTGCTCTTATCTGCTCAGCACTTCTTGTATTGTAATGATGAAAGTTGGAATTTAGAGCAAATACATGTTTGTTTCTATGAATCTCGAGAAGAGCATTAAGAATGTAGATACTTGGCAAAGTAAAGATTTTTAAGACAATAAATAAAGGCCTACAGTGCTCTCGACAGTGAGCACCCACCATGACCCTCACAGCCCTCTTCTGAAGTCGAAACACTCTGATAGAATGAGAGGAGTTTCCCCACAAGATAAAAGAATGCATAGTATACATTTAGCAGACTACATAGATCCATAAAACCTCTAAGTGGTCTCAAGAGATACTTGAAGATAGACTCCTACACAAATTATCAACATGGGCGTGCCAAGTAAGCCAATCGTCAATAATAACTCCAAGCAGTGTGACACTCCTACCACTGCTGTTTTTAGGATCACTCGATATGACCGACTCCTGAGTGTCGTCCTCATTCATGCTCAGTTAATTATTGTTAAACCACTCCCTAGCTTTCCCCACAATGGCAGACATCCCCACCCGAAGGCTCTCATGACTCCCAGCAGATTACAGAGGTCATTGATATACAATGTAAACATTATAGGTCCCCCCTGTGGCCCCCCGAACCTGACTGGGCGAATACTAGAGAACACACCATCACCTCCAACACACTGGGATCTATTTGAAAAGTAAGACCTGAAGAAATCCAATGCAACTCCTCTAAAGCCGTAATAATACTCTATCTTATGTAGGAGAATGTGATGGTTAACACAGTCGAAGACTTTACTAAGGTCACACAGTGTCAAAGCAGTGTGCTTCCCCTCCTCAAAGCCGCCGACTATGTCATCAACCAGAGCAGAGACTGCCTGTATGGCCGATAAACCCGCCCTGAAACCAAACTGGCTAGGGCTTAGAATATTCCAAACATTTTGTTAGTCTTGCTTTAAGCAAGACCTCAAACACCTTTCCAAAGATAGATATGATGCATATAGGTCGGTAGTTAGAAGGGAGGACCTTTCGCCTTTTTTAAAGATCGGTATCACCCTGCTAATCTTAAGACTATCGGGAAAAAGGCCCTTTTCAAGTCAAAGATTAAATAAAAAAGTCAAGGGCGTAACTAGGAAGTCTTGGATGTGCTTGATCATAGCACTGTTCAAATTATAAATATCTACAGCCCTAGATTGTTTCAAGTTGCTTATTGTCTCTGCAATTTCGCCAGGGCTGGTAGGAGCAGGGGAGAAAGAACCAACACACGCAGGCATAGTAACTGCGGCCAAACCATGATCTGAACCAAGAAGATACCTTAGATATATTTACAAAAAAGTTATTAAAAGTTTCTATGTCAATACGGATCTGTTAGAATCAAAATTTATTATTTTCCAACTATCTTTCATTTTATTCTCAGAGTCATTGATATAATTTTGATAAGCTCTCCCTTTTGTTTCTTCGAGACATCTTTTATAGTCCCTCCTAAGGTGCCGATAAGCCGGCAAAATAATCTGCAACAATTTTCACAGCTTGTAAGATATTTCTCATGTCGCGTAGTTCTTAGGTAAACCAGTTAACTGGTTCTCTGAGAACCACTGGGCACCCTCCTCAAGACTGAATGTTCAAGAAGAAGATTACTATAGGCTCTAATCAGGAAGTCAGACAAGGCTGTCACCGACCCCGGCCCATAATACTCGGTCCAGTCCATCTCCTAGAGACACTCGTACATTCTATTTAAGCCAGCTTCAGTAATAATTCTTCTGTAGGAAAATTCTCTTTGAGCTGGCTTCAATATTTCAAAAAGAAAAGTCAGACCATAGTGGTCTGAGAGACATGGGTCAATGATACCAGTCCGAGAATTATCATGCGGAATGTCTGAGAATCTATGCACGACGACGATATCCCTGAAACCCTAGTTGGTTCATCAACTCTTACAGCTATATTAAAAGAAGAGACTATACAAGTAAGTTCCTCAACAGAGGCAGACAGGCTCAAAATGTCTATGTTAATGTCTCCGTTTACAAAAATGTTACGATATTTTGATGTCAAGGTGTTAAGCAGTAGTTCAAGCAACACAAAAAATCCCTCACATCCTTATTACAGGACATGGGACCTGTAAACCGTTACAACAAGAATGTGTTTTACAATTTCTATTCCACAGAACTCTATCGTGAGCTCCCTACAATATGTATTCAAATCTACACAATTACAAGAATTTACCAGGTCATCCTTGACAAACATGGCCACTCCTCCATGCTTACGTTCACCTCGACAGAAAGAAGAAACAATTGAATATGGTATTCTAACTAATTTTAATTTTTCATGCGTGAGCCGGTGCTTAGAAAGATAAACAACATTAAATGTATTTTGATTTAGGAATAAGTTCTCTAACCAGTGTATTATGAATGCATCTGTTCGGAATTATTGGAGTTTCGCGAAAATCATTTTTTTCTGGTCTGTTTTACCATAAATTTCCTATATTAGCATCAAGATGTACAGGTTAAATTTCATTATTTTTTTAAATTGGCAATCGATCTAACTGGACAGACTGATTGGTTGATTTAACGTGAGTTGCCATTTAATATCTCAGCAAGTCGCGATCTTGTGGAGTCTCTGGTATGTTTCCGAATATATCAAAAGTTGCTAAATGCTCTCTTTGCGAATCTACAATAAAAGAGAGTTCATGCTCTGGACTTACGGCGAGGGAGTTTAATAATCAAGCCACTTTTTGGAAAAAATCCAGAACAACCACCTGGACTTGTATTTCTTGCCAGGCAGAGACTGATGGCCTTAATAAAGAAAATGTTGCTAATAGATCGGGTGAAACTACCCAAAAAACATGCCACCGTCTCTCGATTGGCCCCGGGACATCTGTTCTTTCTGCGCGTGGTTCCCCAAAGGGGTCGTGCGCTCCCTTGGTACCGGGCGATACTCCTCAAGTCTCCTTGAATAATATAATGGATAAACTAAATGCAATGAAATCTCAGTATAGAATTATTTTAGCTAAATATGAGGATCAAATTAGAATTAACGCGAATTTTAGGCAGGCTGACATTAAAAAATAGCTGGCTGGTAATACCAGCTGTCAACAGCATGAAAATCAGTCACATGATGTAACTATGAGGGAATCTATGCGTGAATTCAATAATAGACATATGGGTCAGAGGAATCTCATGATTTTCGGTGCTAGGGGGAATTCTTCAGCGGACGATCGGTCGGGGAGGGATATGGATTGCGTTGGCTACTGAAATTATTTTAAAAAAACCTACCCCAGGACGAGCATCCAAAACATCAAAGTGTTCCGTATTGGTAGAGGATTACTAGACTAGACTAGATCATTAAAGGTGATATTGGAGTTGGCAGATGACCTTGTGAACATTATTAAGCAAACGAGACAGCTAAGAAAAGCTGACGCCTATCAGGGTATTTCTATTCGTTTCGATAAAACGCCTAAACAAATCGAAGAATGGAAAGCTCTAAATGTAATCTTAAAGTCCCGCCGGCAGGATGGAGAAAAGGATCTTAAGATAAAATATGTGCGGGGCATACCGGAGATTGTTAAGGTTATCAATCAAAAAAACTAAAATCCTCGGGTAATCCGAATAACGCATATAAAAATTATATAATTTACTACCAGACTGTGAGGGGCCTGGGAACTAAGATGCAGCAGTTGATGCAGTTGAGAGACTATAACGTATTTTGAAAGGACTGGTCCGACCTGACGCGTTCTAAATGCCGTGGTGTTGGTGTGCTGATTGCGGTTCATAAGACTCTCCATTCTCAAGAGATTGGTCTAGTTGGTGTTAATGTCTGGGTTAGAGTCTGCACTGTAATTATTGGTGGAGTTTACATTTCCCCAAATGCTTCATTGAATGTTTACAAGGACCATTGTGTTACTATTGATGAGGTATTGTGCAAATAGTCTGATAATTGTGTGTACTTGCCAGGTGTGGTATGGTCTAATTGTAATAATAACGGCTTCGTCGGGAGTGGTAGAAGCCCTTCTGTTCAGGTTAGTCCAGTTATTCTGGAATTGACCAGTTTTTCCCGGTTTCAAAGCTGACAACCCCGAAATTCTCCCGATGGAATGACAATGAACTAATGAGTTTAATAAGAGAGATAAAGAGGGCGAATAAAAAATATAAGGTCACTAAACAATTCAGTGACTATCTCGCATTTTCACGTTTACGAGAACAATGCAAGATAAGTAGCGAGAGATGTTTTCAGAACTTTGTCCACGAAATGGAAAACTCGATACCTGGCAACATAAAATCTTTTTGAGATTTTGTTAATGCTAAGCGTTCAGATAACAGATTGCCACGGTCCATGTTATTGGGTGAGTGAGAGGGCATCTCACCCATCGAGATTGCTTCTCTTTTCTCCAAACATTTTAGATCGGTCTTCAGGCTGGATATTCTTGACTGCTTCCCCATTCGGTTGCTAACACTGTTACGGTTATGAATGACTGCGTTATTGATTTGAAGACAGTTTATGGATTCCATTGCTCTTTGAAAGTCGATGGGGGTCCGGAGCCGGATGGCATTACGCCCCTTCTTCTACATGTCTGCAGATGTTCTCTTGCCAAACCGTTGTTGATACTTTTCACCTCGTCCCTAAAAGACGGCATATTTCCTGATCGTTGGGAACAAAGTTATGTAACGTCTATTTATAAAAAAGGTAACAGGTCTATCGTTTTAAACTATAGACCCATAAGCACCATTATAGAATTGTTCGAGAACATTATTACAGATCACATAAAGCGAAGGGTCACATTGGGTTTGATTCAGCAACAGCATGGCTTTTGCAGCGGAAGGTCGACTACTACCAACTTGATGTGCTTTGCACAGTTTGTTTCGAGAGCTTTGGAGAGGCACTTGCAGGTTGATGCAGTCTATATAGATTTCTCCAAGGCGTTTAATACTGTGAACATAAGAGTGTTGTGTGCAAAATTGGGCTCATTTGGCTTTGGGGGTTGTTTATTGAAATAGCTGGAATGCTATCTCACAGGAAGACAGCATGCCGTTCGCATAAAGAGTTCTCTATCCGAGTGCTTTGCTCTACCTCTGGTGTACCTTAGGGCATCAATTTGGGTCCCCTTCTGTTTAATATTTTTATTAACGATAAAATGTCCGTTTTTATTATTTGCGGACGACTATAAGATTTATAAAGTAGTAAGCTCTATATTAGATTGTCACCAGTTACAGAATTGTCTCGATTCTTTTTCTGTTTAGTGTAGGACTAACAGCCTGAGTCTCAATATCGATAAATGCCAGGTTATGTCCTTTTACAGAAGCAATTCTCCTCATGTGTTTTCCATATTGTTTTAATGGACAGACCTTGAGGTCCGTCGATAGGATTAGAGATTTTGGTGTTATTCTTGATCAAAAATTGAGCTTTCATTATCATTAGGATTATATTATTAATAAATCAACAAGGGTACTGGATTTTATCTGCAGGCCCGCCAGGGGTTTCTATAATATTGGCACTTTAATACTATTATACCGGACCCTAGTCAGACCGGTGTTGGAGTATTGCTTCCCAGTTTGATCTCCTTATTATGAGAGTCATATTCATTCCATCGAGAGGCTGCAGAATAGATTATTGCGTTTGATTTCTTATAGGCTTCATATCCATGAATTCAGTTATTAGCGTCTATAGCTTTGAGGTCAGTTGCTCGCCTTCCGAAGCTCTCGACAAGAAGGTCAGATACGGAACTGATATTTTTGTATAAAATAATTAATTCAGTGTCGCAGATCGGTTTTTTATTTCACTCTGGAGGTGAAGGAGACATTGCACTTTTTCGCAGTCAAACCACAAGTTCAACTATGCCATGAATTCCCCAATTGCCCGACTTCACGCAGTGGGTAATGTAACCGATATTGATTTTTTTTTAACCTATCGCTAAATGGCCTAGTGAGACTATTAAGAGAGTTCGCTCAGGAACCTTTGACTCTTCTGGGGGAGGGATGTTAAGCGCAGTGTGATTGTGATTATGATTATGTTTTGCTTAGTATGTATGTTTTTATACTGATGTAATGTGATATCTTATTTGCGCTATTTGTTTTATTGCTTTGTACTTTGTTTTAGCTTCTTATCGTATAATGTTATATGTTATTTATTTAGTGTAGTCTGTAATTTATTTGTATTGAGTTCTTGTTTTCTTTATGTAATGGATTATCCGTTGATGAATATATATATATATATATATATATATATATATATATATATATATATATATATATATATATATATATATATATATATATATATATATATATATATATATATATATATATATATATATATATATATATATATATATATATATATATATATACATATATATATATATATATATATATATATATATATATATATATATATATATATATATATAAATACAATCTTAGTTGGGGAACTCGGCAAGAAGGGGGCGTGATAAGAGATCACACAATTTTCATTAAGCCAATATTTCGGTCCTGGATTGGGACCTTCGTCAGGGCAGAACTGAAAAGAATAACAAAGCGTATTCACTGATCGTGTCTGGGACAACTTTAAATTAATGATGTTATCGTTAGGCCGTTATAATAAATAAAATTAGTGTAGAACAAGAATAAGATATTAGTAATAATAAGTTAAAAAACTCACATGAGAAGTGCAAAGATATACATGTAAAAGAACGTTACATTTTTATACCCGATTTGAGTAAAATGTGTGTAAATATTAAGGTTAACTAAAAAAAAAAAAACCGACCAAGTGCAAGTTGAACTTACGTAGTTAGTTCAGGTTATATATATATATATATATATATATATATATATATATATATATATATATATATATATATATATATATAAATAGGTGTTTCGGTTAATAATGTCGATTTTGCTAAAAGAGGGCGTTATTAATACATTTGTTGGTATAGACTAGTGATATCTATGGCGTTTTGGAAGGTAAGCATACGCCATCAAAAGCCCGTTTGTTATTAATTGTCATTGTGTGAGAAACATAGTTCTTCATAGCTTTCAATATGTTGTGTTTCGTACCAGAAAAAGACGTTTTGCGGAGAAGTTTAATAACCTTCTTTCATTTGGAAAAAACGGCTGCTGAAAGTTATCGATTGTTGGTTGAAGCTTATGGTGAACATGCTCAAACCTAAAAAACTTGAGTAGATCCAGGCCAGCCTTCAACATAACAACCAGAGCGCAATATACAGGGAAAGAAAGCGTTGCTCTGTATTTGATGGGATAGTAGAGGAGCTGTGTATTACTAACGGCTGAAACCTACTACTCACACAGTCAAACCACTGTTCAAATAAATTACCTTCATAATTATCAGTTAAATTATAGTGATCGGGACATAAGGTTTATATTGTTCCTTGTCATGTTGTTTGTGTTTTTAATTGTTAGTAGTGTGTGAATGTTAACATCACCTTTGATTTTGTGATACTCTGTTGGTGAGTCTCCTTGGTTTATTCTTGTTTAGTACATACAGTTTTTTTTTCTTCTACTTTCAGTTTTTACATTCCTGATGAAGTTGAAAGTTACCAACGAAATATAGAATTTAACAACAAATGAGTTTCCTCTTATTGACCGATTTCCCGAAAATAAAAAGATAAAAACTTTAACTATTTTTTACAATAACTACGGTCGCTATCAACGAGAATTAAAATAAACTATATATATATATATATATATATATATATATATATATATATATATATATATATATATATATATATATATAAATATATATATATATATAAATAGGTCTAGCACACGTGCTGCAATAAAATCCCTAAAGCGCTACAGGATCTACACGTGTGCGGAAAAAGTGATTTACGTTGATCTTGAATCGCTGTAAATTGTTCTCGGTTGGAAATATAGTCCTGGGCAAAGTATTCCAAAGGGATGAGCTGCTTGAAACGAGTTGTACGAGGGCAACAAGCTGAACCTCATACGGATGTGAAGTATTAGCGCAATGTGTATTTCTAGAATGCACCGCTCTGGAAGGAATTAAGTAGGGTAGAATAGACTCAAGTCGCCAACCGTTCTCCGATGTTCCAACGAATCAAGGCCGCCGGCCAGTTTCGGGTCTACAATCAGGCGAACAGCTCTTCTCTGAATAGAATCCAACAAATGCAGTATATGCAGTATTCCATACTGAATTTGAGCTTTGTACAGAATTAACAGTTGTTGTGGAGTGTAAAGCTTTCTGGTTCGAAATAATCTTCCCAGCTTTCAAGAAGCTCTCTTTGCTATGCCTGCCACATGTTCATACCAAGACATATTTGCTCCCAAATTAACGCCCAACAAATTGAGTGACGATGGTAAAGGAATGGATTGCCCCGAAATAACTATCTCGGGTTCAGCAACGTTGACTTTTTTAGAAAATTCTACCGCCTGGGTTTTTGTAGCATTTAGTTCCACTTGATTACTGTTACTCCAAGATAGAATTCCTTTCGGGTATTTGTTAAGTTGAACGACTTCTTGCTATCTGTGGATATTCGTCTGGGTAGCCCATGTCCGAGCGTTCAAAGTGAATGAAGAGATAAGCATACTGTCACCTGCAAAGCTGGTCTTTTCCATTAGATCGTTTATGTAAATGAGAAAGAGAGCAGGAGACATTATGGAGCCATGGGGCACACGGGCGTTGGTAGTAAAAGTGTTAGAAATAAATTCGTCGACTGCCACTCGTAAAGAACGCTCTCTGAAGAAACCTGAGAGCCACAAACAAAACTTTTCAGACATATCAACAGAGCGTAGTTTAGCCAAGAATCAATAGTGCCAAACACGATCGAGTGCCTTGGATATATTAAGAGCAACCGATAGAGATTCTCCAAACTGTTCCATTGCATTGTTCCAAACATGTGTTACATAAGTCAGAAGATCTCCTGTTGACCTATGTTTACGAAAGCCATATTGGCGGTCGCTAATAATATTGAATCCTTCAAGATATTTGAAAAGATGCAGACTGATTGCCTTTTCCATGACTTTCGATATAATTGAAAGCAGTGTGACTGGTCGGTAGAAATTTGGCAAGGTCTTCTTGCTTTTTTAGGTATCGGGTGAACTGTGATATATTTCCAGCATGAAGGAAATATTCCTTTTCTGTAGGATAGATTAAAAAGTCGACAGAAATCTGGTATTAGTTCCCTCGCAAAGTTTTTGAGTACTATGGCAGGTATTTCGTCAGCGCCAGATGCTTTTTCGGTGTCCAGTTTCATTAAAATACGTTTTATGATACGCTGTCTGAAGATAATATGGGGCATCCTTGACTGCACTATGGGAATTGTAGGTGGTGTTTTTCCTTGGAAATCGACAGTAGAATATAAAGCAAAAGTCGCCAAAAAGTTCGCTTTCTCAACAGGTGTTGTTGCAATCTGGCCGTGTGAGTGGTGGTATGGTGGATGTGGTGAAATTTTAGCTAACTGCCTTAGCGACTGACCAAAAGGACCTGGAATTGTTAGGACAAGGAGAAGTTTGTTTCTAATTCGTTGATTGTGTTCCTCTTTGGTTTCGTCGATAATTTCTTATGTTTCGGGCACAAACAAAGATGTTACGATCTATGGCGTTAAGATTTTCACGCCATTGTCGGTAAGCAAGATGTTTAGAGGCAACAGCTTCTTTGCATTTTCGGTCAAACCAAGGCTTGCCGCTGGAAGGGCATTTCTTCGAAAAAGGGATGTAAGCTTCCATACCGGCCAAAATAACATCGAAAACCTCCTTGGCGCAGTCAGATGGGTCGTCGGATCGAAAGCACACGTCTAATCAAGGGAAAGATCGAAACTATTCCAAGAGATCTTCCCGATTAGTAGATTTGTAATGCCAAATCTTAAGCGGTTTAGGCGCTTTCCTGTTACTGATTGGTAGGATACTCGATGTCGAAATCAGTTTATGGTCGGAAGAACCTAACGGTGTTCATCTAAATCTCTGGATTGGTGGTTAAAAACAGATCGTGTTGGTTCGTCGTTAAGCCACAACTGATAGAGAATGATTCAGCTTCACGACCTTGTTCATCGGTAGTATTTGAATACTTAAGCCAGTTAATGTTGTGGACATTAAAGTCGCCCAGGATGGCAATTTCGGCATTTGTATAGTTAATTTGTAATTGATCGATGGTGTCTGCAAGAGAAGCGAAAAGTGTTCTAAAGATTGTATCACTTGGTGGTGGATAGATGATGCAAATGAAACTTATGGTTTGTTGAGTCGTTATTTTTATCAGCATAACATCAAAGTTTCGAGGCTCCAGAACCTCCTCCCGTTGACAAGAGAGGTCGCTTCTGACAAAAAGACTGACTCCAAAGTTAAGCCTAAATCGGGAATAGAAGTCGTGCCTATGATAAAGATAGTGCTGGTCGATGAATTGACCTTGGTTTCAGAGAGAGCAAGTACATGAGGTTTATTTGATTGCAGGTGTTGCTTCATTGAATTTATGTTCGAGTTTAAACCTCGTATGTTGCAAAAATTTATTTTAAAATTATAATCTCTGCATGTCGACTCCCCTGACCCAGCTCCCACCCGGAGATCCAAAGGTGGGGCTATTTTACCTCTGGAATTTTTGTATCCAGGTGCCTCATCATGCTATTTGGTCCCACAGTCCGGGACATCGGCACAGCCACGAAATGTTAAGCAACTTCACGCGCTCTAAGCGGATGCGATGGTATCACACCGGGCGATGCCTGGTTGGATCTAGGCATCTACCATCTAAGTTGTTCTTGAAGTCGCCTTCTATGACAGGAAGAACTTACCGCGGGAGATATTCTATCCCGCTCCCCATGGGAGAGCGGGTTAGGATATAAAAAATATCTCTTAAAACAACAATACCACCAGATGTCAAAAATTTGTTGGCTTTGGGACCCAAGTTCAATGTGAACCCTAACCTATCAAAATTAAATATTCCCAATGTGTTGTCAGATTACATATATATTATTTATCCTTTTGACGAACAACAAAAAAATATTTGTCTTAATCAAATTACTAATATCATGGTAAATTACTTACACAAAAATAGAAGTTCACAAAGTGTTTCCATCAACACTATCAATAACACAAAGAAATTTCTTAGCGTCCATCCAGATCTAATAATAACCCTTAGCTGTAAAGATAACTTTATACTCTGCAACTAAACAGGCATATGACCCAATATAACAATAGAGAACATAGTAGTACGTAACTCGGATCTTTAGAACATTTATAACGGTGTTTGTAAATTCACTATGTTCAATGATTTGAATTAGACGCACTGTAAAACCTTTTAAAAATTATTATACATATAATACATGCGCATTCAGCAAGACAGAACACTTTACCGCCAAATACCGCCTAACCCCGTAAGATATAACCCTACGAAATGTAAATCAACATTATAGTCTATTCTGTTTCAATGTTTTTCTTAGTTTTAAGTGGTTTTTAAAAGAAGTTTTAATTGTGAAATGTTTTTGTTGAGTGTAACCAATCTTTCTGGAAGAAAAAATTCTCACGCTTTGTAAGTAGAAATTGTAAATTGTAACGGAATTAGTAATAATTGGTAAATAATACTTACAGGTGCCTTAAAGAAGAAATAAATTAAATTTCTAAAGCTCGGAAACTAACAAAGAGTCTTATTGGCCCGGAATACCTGTCTGCAATCATATTATTTAAAGTCGACAGATGAAATGAATAGAACAGTGATGCGCTGTTACTACACCGCCACCAAACTAGAAACAGTGACATCAGGCTACAGACTGGAACTACACAGACTTTTCTTGACCGAATATCCACATCTGCAATTACTTGTTACAGAACAGAGAGTAATAGACCAAAAAAGAGTTATTACCAAGAACAATCGCCTCACACCTTTCGAATTGCAAACCATCAAAGATACAGTAGCTGCTAAACTGAACACAGACCAACCAAACAATAGAAACAATAAAGCAGATACCGAACCAGCCTCACACACACAACCACCTAGTCGAACACAAAAGACCCACCACCCAGGAGGAGCATAACGCAAAATAATATTACAAGGTAAATAGCGAGTACCGCGCAACCCCCATATCACAGACAACAAAATGAATCACTTGCCACCCTCAACAACATCCACACAACATCACCCCGAATCACCTCTCATACAAACACTCAAAGCAAAAATGGAGTCACATCTGGCTCGATGGTCAGGCACCGACCCCACAACAAGAAATCCCATCCCTCGTTTAATTTTCAAATAGAGCACACAACCAATCCTCAACACACTAAACAAGCACATAATACCTTAGTATATAACAGACTTAAGCACAATCGAAGACATAAACACAATAATATACGCAGCAGAAATCACTACTTTAAAATCAAAAATTCCCGCAACGACCAAGATACCCCAACTGCAGAAAACCTAAATTTAAATGGCAAATAAGAATGGAAAACAAAATCAACAACATCAGAAGAGATCTGGGACACCTTACCCAGTTTATGAACGGGAACGCATCCAAACGTATCACACAGGGTGTAGACAAGATCAAATCTAAATCTCTCAACCGAACACTGCTAGAAATCGTTGATACTTTGAAACAAAAACTATCCGTATATGCTGCAAGACTCCGTAGAAGAAGCGAAAAACAGTTCTACCGAAAAACTATGTACAACGACAGTAGTAACTGAACCACCAAACAAACAAGAACTCGCAGATTATTGGAAAAGTGTCTGGTCAGAACCCAAACTACATAATAATAACACCCCCTGGATCAAAGCCGAAGCAGATAAACACAAACGTGTGACAGAACAAGAAAATTCCACACTAACTACTGAAGAAATTACAGAAACAATCAAACACACACACAACTGGAAATGCCCTGGGATAGACAATATACAAAACTTCTGCTAAAAACAGTTTACCACCAAACACGAAGCACTCACACACCAAATCAACAAAGCCATTCTACAACCACACACATTCCCCACTTTTCTTACACAAGAAATAACATACATCAAACCCAAAAGTTCAGACACCACAAACCCGTCAAACCACCGACATTTTCGTTTCAGAGGCGACCAAGATAATCTTTAAATTTTTGTACATTGTAAAATGCCTCTTCCAATAAAATATTCTTTAGTCTCTTTTTAAATCGGTTAATGCCCAGGTTTTTCATAGACACAGGCAATAGGTTATACAGTACAATACTTTCGTAAAATGTACTATTATAGTATTTGGCTGTATTTGGCAGGACCGAGCGAATGAGGTCTCTTCTAAGAGGGTATGCCTCAATCCTAGAGCCAGAAATATATTTGTTCTTCATTTTGTGCATTATTAATAGGTTCTTATACATGTAACAAGACGGTAATGTCATAATGCGATCTTTTTTAAAATATTCTTTATATGAATCTCTAGGTTTTACATTATTAATTGTTCTCACACACCTCTTTTCAGCACGAAAAATGCCCAGACTTCCAGGCTCATTCCCCCAGAACTGAACGCCATAAACCATCCTTGAATGGAAATATCCATAGTAAACCAGTTTCAAAACCTTGAGAGTCACTACATTTCTCAGAACACGTATAGAGAAGTATATTGCATTAAGTTTTTAGTTTAAGCTCTCTCAATTTCTTAACGATCATCTAGATCTAATAATAACCCTTAGCTGTAAAGGTAACTTTATATTCTGCAACTAAACAGGCATATGACCCAATATAACAATAGAGAACATAGTAGTACGTAACTCGGATCTTTACAACATTTATAACGGTGTTTGTAAATTCACTATGTTCAATGATTTGAATTAGACGCACTGAAAAACCTTTTAAAAATTATTACACATATAATACATGCGCATTCAGCAAGACAGAACACTTTACCGCCAAATACCGCCTAACCTCGTAAGATATAACCCTACAAAATGTAAATCAACATTACAGTCTATTCTGTTTCAATGTTTTCCTTAGTTTTAAGCCATCTTTTTGGAAGAAAAAATTTTCACGCTTTGTAAGTAGAAATTGTAAATTGTAACGGAATTAGTAATAATTGGTAAATAATACGTACAGCCTTGAAGCAGAAATAAATTAAATTTCTAAAGCTCGGCAACTAACAAAAAGTATTATTGGCCCGGAATACCTGACCGCAATCATATTATTTTAGGAATCTTATTCTATATATATATATATATATATATATATATATATATATATATATATATATATATATATATTATATATATGTATATGTATATATATATATATATATATATATATATATATATATATATATATGTATATGTATATATATATATATATAATATATATATATATATATATATATATATATATATATATATATGTATATATATATATATATATATATATATATATATATATATATATATATATATATATATATATATATATATATATATATGTATATATATACATATATATATATATATATATATATATATATATATATATATATATATATATATATATATATATATATACTAGCCGGGCCCGCGGCTCCGCTCGCGTGGACTTGATTCACTACTATCGTCACTGCTTATTCCTTATGTTACCCAACGTAATAAAATATCTCCCATTATTTCTCCTTATCTCCCAATATTTCTCCTTACGTCCCATTTTCTCTACATAATTTCCATTATCTAGGCTTATCTCTGCTCATCTCCCATTATTTCTCCTTATATCCCATTATTTCTCCTTATCTCCCATTATCTCACCTTATTTCCCATTATCTAGGCTTATCTCGACTTATCTCCCATTATTTCTCCTTATTTCCCATTATTTCTCCTTATCTCCCATTATCTCACCATAACTCCCATTATCTAGACTTATCTCTGCTTATCTCCCATTATCTCTCCTTATCTCCCATTATTTATACTTATCTCCCATTATCTCACCTTATCTCCCATTATCGAGGCTTATCTCGACTTATCTCCCATTATTTCTCATCTCTCATTATCTCACCTCATCTTCCATTATCTAGGCTTATATCGATACATATATATATATATATATATATATATATATATATATATATATATATATATATATATATATATATATACATATGCATTAATTATATATATACTAGCCGTGCCCGCGGCACCGCTCACGTGTACTTGATTCACTACTATCGTCACTACTTATTCCTTATGTTACCTAACGTAATAAAATATCTGCCATTATTTCCCCTTATCTCCCATTATTTTTCCTTATATCTCATTATCTCTACATAATTTCCATTATCTAGGCCTATCCTGCTCATCTCCCATTATTTCTCCTTATCTCCCATTATTTCTCCTTATTTCCCATTATTTATACTTATCTCCCATTATCTCACCTTATCTCCCGTTATCTAGGGTTATATCTAATTATATAGAACATATGTATAAATTTATAAAAACACGTAAATCGGATAAGTGGTTCTCAAGTGATAAGCGCACTAACGGACAGACAGACAGACAGAGAGACGTTGCATTTTATATATATTGTATTCTTTGCTACATGATATTGTTCCATATTTAATGCTTTAGGGAGTGTATTGCAAGAGAAGGCGCTAGCGGCAAACTTTTCTCCGACTTGATTCACTATTATCGTCACTGCTTATTCCTTATGTCACCTAATAAAATATATCCTATAACCTGGCCAGAGAACATACGTATGTTTAAAAAAAAAAGCACGTAAATCGGATAAGTGGTTCTCCAGTGATAAGCACACTAACGGACGGACAGACAGACAGACAGACAGAGAGACATTGCATTTTATATATATTATATAGATAGTCTCTGCTACATAATATTGTTCGATATTTAATGGTTTGGACTGTGTATTGCAAGAGAACGCGCTAGCGGCAAACTTTGTCCGACTTCATTTACTATTATTGTCACTGCTCATTCCTTATGCTACCTATCGTAATGAAATATAGCCTATAACCTGGCCGGAGAACATATGTATGTTTTAAAAAAAAAAGTACGAAAATCAGATAAGTGGTTCTCCAGTGATAAGCGCACTAACGGACAGACAGACAGACAGAGATACGTTGCATTTTATATATATTATAGATGTAATAAAATATATACCTATAACCTGGTCAGAGAACATATGTATGAATTTAAAAAATCACGTAAATCGGATAAGTGGTTCTCGAGGGATAAGCGCATTAACGGACAGATAGACAGACAGACAAACATTGCATTTTATATATATTATAGATATAGATTATTATTATTATTATTATTATATATAACCTGGCCAAAGAATATATGTATGAATTTAAAAAAAGACAGGTAAATCGGATAAGTGGTTCCCGCGTGATAAACGCACTAATGGACAGACAGACAGACAGAGAGACATTGCATTTTATATATATTATAGATTATAGATGACAGATATTCTTTGCTACATAATATTGTTCCATATTTAATGGTTGTGTATTGCAAAGGCACGCGCTAGCGGCAAACTTATTTCCGACATCATTCACTATTTTACGTCACTGCTCATTCCTTATGCTACCTATCGTAATAAAATATAGCCTATAACCTGGCCAGAGAACATATGTATGTTTTAAAAAAAAAAGTACGTAAATCGGATAAGTGGTTCTTCAGTGATAGGCGCACTAACGGACAGACAGACAGACAGACAGAGAGACGTTGCATTTTATATATATTATAGATATATATATATATATATATATATATATATATATATATATATATATATATATATATATATATATATATACTATATATATATATACACTTTATATATACACTTTATATATATATATATATATATATATATATATATATATATATATATATATATATATATATATATATATATATATATATATATATATATATATATATATATATATATATATATATATATATATATATATATATATATATACATATATATATATATATATATATATATATGTATATATATATATATATATATATATATATATATATATATATATATATATATATATACACATATATATATATATATATATATATATATATATATATATATATATATATATATACATATGCATTAATTATATATATACACTAGCCGTGCCCGCGGCACCGCTCACGTGGACTTGATTCACTACTATCGTCACTACTTATTCCTTATGTTACCTAACGTAATAAAATATCTGCCATTATTTCCCCTTATCTCCCATTATTTTTCCTTATATCTCATTATCTCTACATAATTTTCCATTATCTAGGCCTATCCTGCTCATCTCCCATTATTTCTCCTTATCTCCCATTATTTCTCCTTATCTCCCATTATTTATACTTATCTCCCATTATCTTACCTTATCTCCCGTTATCTAGGCTAATTATATAGAACATATGTATAAATTTATAAAAACACGTAAATCGGATAAGTGGTTCTCAAGTGATAAGCGCACTAACGGACAGACAGAGAGACGTTGCATTTTATATATATTATATTCTTTGCAACATGATATTGTTCCATATGTAATGGTTTAGGCAGTGTATTGCAAGAGAACGCGGTAACGGTAACCTTTTTTCCGACTTGATTCATTATTATCGTTACTGATTATTCTTTATGTTACCAAACGCAATAAAATATATCCTATAACTTGGCCAGAGAACATATGTATGTTTTAAAAAAAGTACGTAACGCACTAACGGACAGACAGAAAGGCGTTGCATTTTATATATATTATAGTTAGATAACCTGGCCAGAGAACATATGTATGTTTTAAAAAAAGTACGTAAATTGGATAAGTGATTCTCCAATGATAAGCGCACTAACGGACAGACAGACAGACAGGCAGAGAGACAGGCAGACATACAGACAGAGAGACCTTGCATTTTATATATATTATAGATAACCTGGTCAGAGAACATATGTATGTTTTTTAAAAAAAGTACGTAAATCGGATAAATGGTTCTCCAGTGATAAGCACACTAACGGACAGACAGACAGACAGAGATACGTTGCATTTTATATATAATATAGATGCAATAAAAATATAACCTGGTCAGAGAACATATGTATGAAATTAAAAAATCAGGTATATCGGATAAGTGGTTCCCGAGGGATAAGCGCACTAACAGACAGACAGACAGACAGAGAGACGTTGCATTTTATATATATTATAGATATAGATTATTATTATTATTATTATTATTATTATTATATAACCTGGCCGAAGAATATATGTATGAATTTAAAAAAAGACGTAAATCGGGTAAGTGGTTCTCGCGTAATAAACGCACTAATGGACAGACAGACAGACAGAGAGACATTGCATTTTATATATGTTATAGATTATAGATATTCTCTGCTACGTAATATTGTTCCATATTTGACGGTTTAGCCTGTATATTGCAAGGGAACGCGCTAGCCGCAAACTTTTTTTCGACTTCATTCACTATTATCGTCACTGCTAATTCTTTATGCTACCTATCGTAATAGAATATAGCCTATAACCTGGCCAGAGAACATATGTATGTTTTAAAAAAAGTAGGTAAATCGGATAAGTGGTTTGCCAGTGATAAGCGCACTAACGGAGAGACAGACAGACAGAGAGACGTTGCATTTTATATATATTATAGATATTATAGATATACATTATATATATATATATATATATATATATATATATATACATATACATATACATATACATATATATATATATATATATATATATATATATATATATATATATATATATATATATATATATATATATATATATATATATATATATATATATATATATATATATATATATATATATATATATATATATATATATATATACATATATATATATATATATATATATATATATATATATATATATATATATATATATATATATATATACATCCTTGTGCTATTGTCGAGGTCGGATGTGTCAGGGAGTGTTCCTAAACTTCAAAGACTAAATGAAAACTTAAAGACTAAATAAACAAAAACTTTCTACCGTTGTAAAAATAAAGTGGAAGGAATGTGTGTAAAAAAAGATTATTTTTGTGCTCGTTAAAGTATTCTTGTGGGACGTACAATAGTAAATTCGCCTTAACTTACAGTAACATAATAATAATAATAAATTATTTGCTTGTACAACCACCGTCATGGAAGGAAAGTCTAAATGCTGTAGATCATCTGAATTTAGAAATTTCTGCTGTGTGGCATGTACTGAGGTCTTTCATCCCAGTTGTTTGGAGCGAAAAGCAAAATATGTAAAGCTTAATGCACATAAAATATACTGTTCTCTGGAGTGCCAAACTAAAGAACAAAAAAAAATACAAATTGGAATTGTTGCAAGAAGAAATAGAAAAACTTAAAAAAGGAAACAAAGAAAAAGACAATAATATTAAACGCCTAAAACGCGGATCCAAAATTTTTGAAGAAAGTGTGGTGGAACAGGATTATATAAAACAATTAAAAAACCAAAAAGGAGATATTGATAATCTTAAGAGTAAAATTGTCACGTTGGAAAATGAAAACGGAAAAATGATGGAGGAATTGGAGGATAACAAACAGTTGATAGAGAGATTGGAAAATGATCTAGACGAAATGAGGACAATTAGCAGACAAATGGTAGATACTATCAGATTCTTGGAACTGGATAATGAACTATATTTGACTGAAATAAATAAACTAAAACTAAAACTAGCAATGAAAAACATTGAGGTGCAATGGTCAGATGAAACTATACTTATAAATGATAGTGCTAATGATGATAGTTTAGATTGTTCAAATGTGTATTACGAACATAAAGATGAGAGTAATAATAGGATGTTAGTATTAGGAGATGAAAACTTATATCATTTTAAGGATATGTTGTTAAAATCATTAAAAAATTTTAAAATACAAATAATTATAAAGCCTCATGCGTTATTCGAACAAGTCATTGACGATATTGTAAATTTAACTCAATCTTTTACACTTAATGACTACGTTCTTGTATTGCCTGGGACAAGTAATATCTTGAAGGGTAGACTCCCTTCTCTGAAAACTCTTCACTCAAGACTAAGATTTTGCTCTCATACAAACTTTATTTTTATGTCTATTCCGTATTTTCCTACAATTCCTAATTTACATAACTTGATATACAGTTTTAATGTAAGAATAAATAAATATTTGTGTGGTATAAATAGATATTCTGAGGGTAATATTTGTTTTATACATATAAACAGCAAGGGTTTTATAATGTACCAATCAAAAATTGCTAACTTAATTTTAGAACATGTAACAAATGTTTCATATAAAAACAAAAATCTTAAGTTTATAAAATTGGACAATAGACTCAGTAATATGACAAAAGGTCCTCATGAATATGCAAGTGTGACAGTAGATGAATTTCTGATGCAGAGTCCAGCTGGTAATAAAGACATAATAGAAACCAGCAACATGGATACAGGTAATGGAAAACATTTTTTATGACCTCCCGTGCCTCTGATAGTTTATATTTAAGTCTTGACAACAGTAAAAAAGGTGAGATCTTTTATATCAATATCCAATCAATGAAAAATAAGAGACATGAATTGGACGTATTTTTAAGTGACTTAAATTTTCAGGTATTGTGTATTACTGAGACATGGTTAAAATGTGGAGAGACTATAGCATTAAATAAATATGTATTGTCTGCATATTATTGTCGTCAGTAGAGTGTTCACGGGGGTGTAGCTGTTTTCCTCGGAAGGGACGTAATATTTAAACCAATAGATCTGGAAATGTATTGCAAGGAAAAAATTTTAGAATGTTGTGGCGTGCAGTACAACATGCCTATAATAGGTACTTCTATAATTGTGTGTGTCTATCGTAGCCCAGGTACAAATATTAATATATTTTATGCAGAATACGAAACGTTATTACACTATCTGTCTAATTTAAATAAAAGTATAATTATATGTGGCGACTTTAATATTAATGTGGCTGAAAAAACGAATGACTACTATGAATTTGTTTCATTACTTAATAGCTATAATTTAAAGCTTGCGATTTTTGTGCCAACCAGGCAGTACGGTGGTCCTGCAACGACCATTGATAATATAATTACAAATGTGAATCCTGAACTTTTTTATTGTCACGTCCATGATATAGGGCTTTCGGATTACAATTCTATTATTTTCTCTATTAAAAACGGTAAGATACCACATATGTCTGAATTTAAAAAAATTTTCTCTGTCAAAAATCTTAAAAAGAGTACAGTTTGCATGAATTCTCTAGACTGGACCATACCAGAGGTTGGTACAAAAGAAGGATTTGATTGTTTTTATAATAAGATGAACCCCATTATTGATGTATGTTTTCCTATTCAGAGGCTGACTAAATTTAAATCGAAGGCCTGGATGACAGCAGGTATTAAATGCTCCTATCGGCATAAGAGGCAACTCTTTAGGTTTCTTAAAAATAATCCTAATTTAGTTCTTAATAACTTTTATAAGAATTACTCTAAATTGCTAAAAGAGATTATAGAGAAAGCAAAAAGTCTGGTTATTGAAGAAGAAATAAAACAGTCGAAAAATATATCTAAAACCGTATGGACAATAGTAAATAATGAAACTGGTAGGGGAAAGCATATAATGAATTATGAATGGAAAATTACTATAGATAATGATGATATAACGGATAGAACTGCAGTTGCTAATATTTTCAATACTTTTTTTACTGGTGTTGCAAACAACTTTATTTTTTCTAAATTGATATTACCAAGAATAGATAATACACCAGTCAGTTTCTTCTTTAGTCCTGTGACAAGTACGGAAATAAAAATGATAATTTCATAATTAAAAAATGGCAATTCCATAGGTATTGATGAGATACCACTAAAATTTATTAAAACTCATCAAAAGATTTTATCCCCCATTCTAACACACCTGATTAATGTATCTTTTGCTGAGGGGTGTTTTCCGGATCAGTTAAAAATATCTAGGGTAATACCAGTTTATAAAAAAGGGCTACATAATGAAATAACAAACTATCGTCCAATTTCATTAGCTAATGTTATTACGAAGATCATTGAAAAGACTGTACATACCCGTTCAAAAAATTCTTAGAAAAGAATAATTTGACGACTCCTTCTCAGTATGGATTTAGATCCAATTTATCAAGAACGAGTGCCCTTTTTGAAATTTTAAATTATGTTTATGGTGTGTGAAACCAGGAAAAGTATTGTGTCATTGTACAAAGTGATTTATCAAAAGCTTTTGATGTAGTAGATCATAATATTTTATTACAGAAACTCGAGAAATATGGCATGAGAGGCGTAGCACTAGATTGGTTTTGTTCCTATTTGTCTGATCGAAAACAATATGTATCAGTTCTTACTGACGGGAATCGCTATGATTCTGATCTTGGGGATGTGACTGCTGGGGTTCCTCAGGGATCTATGCTTGGACCTTTGTTATTGATCTTCCTAAACATATCAAGGCAAAAGTTGTAATATATGCTGACAACACAACTTGTCTCCTGAGTGACGACAATCCCGAAAAATTGCAGATAGCCACCAAAGATTGTATAAATGAATTAACTAACTGGTTCGCTGCAAACAAGCTAAAGCTTAATGTTGATAAAACCTGTCTCTTGGTCTTCAAAAATAGAAATTCGGAACCGCTATGTGAAAACATGTTTACAAGTGATTATAAAATCAACCCCATTTTAGAGTCAAAAATCTTGGGTTTAACTGTTGATTAAACCTTAAATTTGAAACACACCTGAGAGAGCTTAAACTAAAACTTAATGCAATATGCTTCTCTATACGTGTTCTGAGAAATGTAGTGACTCTCAAGGTTTTGAAACTGGTTTACTATGGATATTTCCATTCAAGGATGGTTTATGGAGTTCAGTTCTGGGGGAATGAGCCCGGAAGTCTGGGCATTTTTCGTGTTCAAAAGAGGTGTGTGAGAGCAATTAATAATGTAAAATGTAAATTCATGTAAAGAATATTTTAAAAAAGCCAAATACTATAATAGTACATTTTACCAAAGTATTGTACTGTATAACCTATTGCCTGTGTCTATGAAAAACCTGGGCATTAACCGATTTAAAAAGAGACTAAAGAATATTTTATTGGAAGAGGCATTTTACAATGTACAAGAATTTAAGGATTATCTTGGTCGCCTCTGAAACGAAAAACTTTTAATTAATTCAGTATGTGTATTGTGTATCATGTATTTGCAGTTATTGTTGTTTATCTGACTTATACTTGTTTTATGGAATTAACTGATAATTTTATATATGTATGTACTTTAGGACTAAATTTAAGTCATAACACTGTCTAAAGCTATTGCAAAATGGACAATAAAGATTATTATTATATATATATATATATATATATATATATATATATATATATATATATATATATATATATATATATATATATCACTGGCTAGCGAGAATAAGATTCTTAAAATAACATGATTGCAGTCAGGTATTCCGGGCCAATAAGACTCTTTATTAGTTGCCGAGCTTTAGAAATTTAAATTATTTCTTCTTCAAGGCACCTGTAAATATTATTTACCTATTATTACTAATTCCGTTACAATTTACAATTTCTACTTACAAAGCGTGAGAATTTTTTCTTCCAAAAAGATGGGTTACACTCAACAAAAACATTTCACAATTAAAACTCCTTTTAAAAACCACTTAAAACTAAGGAAAATATTGAAACAGAATAGACTGTAATGTAGATTTACATTTTGTAGGGTTATATCTTACGAGGTTAGGCGGTATTTGGCGGTAAAGTGTTCTGTCTTGCTGAATGCGCATGTATTATATGTGTAATAATTTTTAAAGGGTTTTACAGTTCGTCTAATTCAAATCATTGAACATAGTGAATTTACAAACACCGTTATAAATGTTCTAAAGATCCGAGTTACGTACTACTATGTTCTCTATTGTTATATTGGGTCATATGCCTGTTTAGTTGCAGAGTATAAAGTTACCTTTACAGCTAAGGGTTATTATTAGATCTGGGTGATCGTTAAGAAATTTCTTTGTGTTATTGATAGTATTGATGAAAATACTTTGTCAACTTCTATTTTTGTGTAAGTAATTTATCATGATATTAGTAATTTGATTAAGACAAATATTTTTTTGTTGTTCGTCAAAAGGTTAAATAATATGTACGTAATCGGACAACATATTGGGAATATTTAATTTTGATAAGTTACGGGTCACATTGAACTTGGGTCCCAAAGCCAACAAATTTTTGACATCTGGTGGTATTGTTGTGTTAAGAGATATTTTTTATTTTTTTTTATAGAATATCTCCCGCGGTAAGTTCTTCCTGTCATAGAAGGCGACTTCAAGGACAACTTAGATGGTAGATGCCTAGATCCAACCAGGCATCGCCCGGTGTGATACCATCGCATCCGCTTAGAGCGCGTGAAGTTGCTTAACGTTTCGTGGCTGTGCCGATGTCCCGGACTGTCGGATCAAATAGCATGATGAAGCACCTGGATACAAAAATTCCAGAGGTAAAATAGTGGGCAACTTTAATGTCCACAACATTAACAGGATTAACTGGTTTAAGTATTCAGATACTACCGATGGACAAGGTCGTGAAGCTGAATCATTCTCTATCAGTTGTGGCTTAACGACGAACCAACACGGATGCCTGATCAAGGCGGGGAGTTCGCCAGTCTTCTCGATCTGTTTTTAACCACCAATCCAGAGATTTATATGGTCACCGTTAGGTTCTTCCGACCATAAACTGATTTCGACATCGAGTATCCTACCAATCAGTAACAGGAAAGCGCCTAAACCGCTTAAGATTTGGCATTACAAATCTACTAATCGGGAAGATCTCTTGGAATAGTTTCGATCTTTCCCTTGATTAGACGTGTGCTTTCGATCTGACGACCCATCTGACTGCGCTAAGGAGGTTTTCGATGTTATTTTGGCCGGTATGGAAGCTTACATCCCTTTTTCGAAGAAATGCCCTTCCAACGGCAAGCCTTGGTTTGACCGAAAATGCAAAGAAGCTGTTGCCTCTAAACATCTTGCTTACCGACAATGGCGTGAAAATCTTAATCGTAACATCTTTGTTTGTGCCCGAAACAGAAGAAGAAATTATCGACGAAACCAAAAAGGAACACAATCAACGAATTATAAACAAACTTCTCCTTGTCCTAACAATTCCAGGTACTTTTGGTCAGTCGCTAAGGCAGTTAGCCAAAATTTTACCAAATCCACCATACCACCACTCACACGGCCAGATAATTCTATTGCAACAACACCTGTTGAGAAAGCGAACTTTTTGGCTGAACCCTTTGCTTTACATTCTACTGTCGATTTTCAAGGAAAAACACCACCTACAATTCCCATAGTGTAGTCAAGGATGCCCCATATTATCTTCAGACAGCGTATCATTAAACGTATTTTAATGAAACTGGACACCGAAAAAGCATCTTGCGCTGACAAAATACCTGCCATAGTACTCAAAAACTTTGCGAGGGAACTAACACCAGTTTTCTGTCGACTTTTTAATCTATCCTACAGAAAAGGAATATTTCCTTCATGCTATAAATATGTCACAGTTTAGCCGATACCTAAAAAAGCAAGAAGACCTTGCCAAATTTCTACCGACCAGTCACACTGCTTTCAATTATAACGAAAGTCATGGAAAAGGCAATCAGTCTGCATCTTCTCAAATATCTTGAAGGATTCAATATTATTAGCGACCGTCAATATGACTTTCGTAAACATAGATCAACAGGAGATCTTCTGACTTATGTAACACATGTTTGGAACAATTTAATTGAACAGTTTCGAGAATCTCGATAGGTTGCTCTTAATATATCCAAGGCAATCGACCGTGTTTGGCACTATTGATTTTTGGCTAAACTACGCTCTCTTGATATGTCTGAAAAGTTTTGTTTGTGGCTCTCAGGTTTCTTCAAAGAGCATTCTTTACGAGTGGCAGTCGACGAATTTCTTTCTAACACCTTTACTACCAACGCCGGTGTGCCCCAGGGCTCCATAATGTCTCCTGCTCTCTTTCTCATTTACATAAACGATCGAATTGAATGTCTGGTTTATAAGCGAGTTCAGTCTTTTAGTAATTTTTAGTTCTTGTAAAATAGACTGGTTAGTTCGATATACATACATATATATATATATATATATATATATATATATATATATATATATATATATATATATATATATATATATATATATATATATATATATATATATATATATATATTTATAATTTACGAGTTCTTGGATTTGTTATTTATTTATTGACGGTTCGACCTTCTCCAAAAGTTGCTCTAGGAGATGACATTAGAAGAATTAAATAGTATCATCAATCAATAATGTCATCTTTTAGAGCAAATTTTGAAGAAGACCTCTTCCGAAGGTCGAAACGTCAATAAATATATAACAAATCAAAGAATAGTTTTAATGATCTAATTCCAAGAACATGTAGCATAAATTATATATATATATATATATATATATATATATATATTTATATCATTTCTTGATTTAAGTCTCTCAAGAAATTATACACGCACTACAGAAATGAAAAATAGAAAGTGGTGCTTGCCTTCAACCTTTCCTTGTAGGACCGGTGATTCTAGCTCATGTCTTCTGCTGAGGTGGCCGAAATATCTCGATATATATATATATATATATATATATATATATATATATATATATATATATATATATATATAAATGTATTTATATATATATATATATATATATATATATATATATATATATATATATATATATATATATATATATTATAATTTTACGTGTTCTTGGATTTGTTATTTATTTATTGACGGTTCGACCTTCTCCAAAATTTGCTCTAGAAGATGACATTAGAAGAATTAAATAGTATCATCAATCAATAATGTCATCTTTTAGAGCAAATTTTGAAGAACACCTCTTCCGAAGGTCGAAACGTCAATAAATATATAACAAATAAAAGAATAGTTTTATTGATCTAATTCCAAGAACATGTATATTATATATATACATATATATATCGAGTTAGCCTCGAGCGCTAGCAGCAGCAAGATCACAGTATCGAGTAGCAGCAGCAGTAAGAGCACTTGAAAATAGCAAATGAGATTTTAGCGAAACGTTGTGCAAATTCATTCTTAGACGAACGGATTAAAACCCAGAATTTTAATGTTTTACATTTCACCATCCGTGAAAACCTCTATTGTAACATATATATGTATGTATATATATATATATATATATATATATATATATATATATATATATATATATATATATATATATGTATGTTCGTAAACAACGATACTACATCCAATGAGAGCAACACATAATCTGTTGGTACTTGCAAACCATTGACTGCATTTACAAAGGAAAATGTATCTTTAATATTATAGTCAGTAGTATTTCCAAGTGAGGTACTCAGAATATCTGATAGATACTTTGATAATTCATATGTGGTAGCGTTCACCGAACTAACAATAGGCCTTAGTGGAATGTCTGTTTTGTGTATTTTAGGTAGAGAGTATAACCTTGGAAAAGTTGAATTATAAATAGTAAGTTTCTTGGCATCCTGTTCAGTTATTTCTCCATTTTGTTTAAGACTTTTTATTAGAAGATTAAAATTTGTTTTATTATATTTTTATATAAAATTATAGAGTTTTTCTTTAACAACAAATAAGTATTTTATTCAAGACCGCTTTCCCGAAATCTCTACACTTTCTCATAAATTTTAACGGTCGAGAACATTTACTAAAATTAATCAACAATGGGTTTTTATCAAGATATGAGAAATATATATGGTATTCATACTACAACTTAAATGAAGCAAAGAACGTAAATAGGCGAAATTTCTTACTTAGATGTAGAAGTACAAAGTTATTGCCAAGACATACGAATGATGGCATGAAAAGTATACAATGTCTGCTTTTTATTGGAAATAGTAACAATATGATTAATATAATAGATAGGTTTGTCTGTAATCTTAGCTTTAAGGTTTTGTCCTTAGAAATAAGGATAACGTGTGACACTATCTCGGGGACACGGCGGGTTATTGTTTCATTGCAAAATCAATTAAAAAACCTTATTCCCGAAGATGTATTTATATATAAGTTACAACATAATTATGACAAGTTGTTTAAGAAAATAAAACAAAAAAATATTAACAAATATAACAAGTTATCCAAAAAAAACACCAACTAATTTCTGTTTATTTCTAAATAATCAAAGTTGGTTTAAGAATATCTCTAATACAGTTATTCCAAAAGAGATTTCTGACATTCTATCTCTCGGTCCTAAGTTTAGCGTCCCAACTCAACGTAGTGACTTAAGGTCATTTGTTGGCAGATGTTGAAAATATCATCGATCAAACACCTAATGAACGGAGAGATATATTAAGAGCCCAAACAGCCAATGTAGTTACTAATTACTTGCAATGTACAAAAAATAATAAATATTTAATAATTTTTTTTTTTTTTAATAAAACTAAAACATTTTTATTTAATAAAACTAAAAAATTTTTGAAAGATCATTCCGAAATCTATGTATTGCAAGCAGACAAGGGAGGATGTACTGTTGTGATGAATAAGACCGAATATATGAACAAAACTGAAACGCTTTTACGTGATACATCAACTTACATTCAATTAAATCGGGACCCCACCACTACAGTGCAAACAAATTTTAATCTTCTAATAAAAAATCTTAAACAAAATGGAGAAATAACTGAACAGGATGCCATGAAACTTACTATTTATAATTCAACTTTTCCAAGGTTATACTGTCTACCTAAAATACACAAAACAGACATTCCACTAAGACCTATCGTCAGTTCGGTGAACGCTACCACATATGAATTATCAAAGTATCTATCAGATATTCTGAGTACCTCACTTGGAAATAGTACTGATTATAATATTAAAGATACATTTTCTTTTGTAAATGCAGTCAATGGTTTGAAAGTACCAACAGGTTGCTCTCACTGGATGTAATATCGTTGTTTACGAACATACCACTTGAATTGGTAGTTGAAATCTGTATCTGCTAACTGCACTCAAGTAATTTTGGACATTTTTAACTCTTTTCATAATAAACTACAATTTACCGTGGAAACTGAAAAAGATTTCTAGACATAAAATTCATAAGAAATACAGATAATAAAATCATTTTAGGCTGGTACCAAAAACCCTCGGCATCTAACAGATTTATCAACTTCTTTTACAACCATCCCTCTAACCAAAAATTGAATACAGTTACAGCTATGAGAAACAGAATAACTCACATCATTGACGAAAGCTTTTTACACACAAACTTAAAAAAACTTCTTCATATCTTTCTCAATAACGGATTTCCAAAACACATTCTCAAAAAGGATTATTTACAACTCCAATATTTATGATGGGCCCTTGGATGACAACAGTCACGAACCTAAAAATATCAAACTACGATTTATACCCGAATTAACTCACAAAATAGTAAAAATTTTTAAAAAAGTTCCTCACCTAAGGATTGCAAAATATAGTAGCCTGAGTAATTGGACCCTGTTCAGAAAAGTTAAACAAAAAAACTCCTCTTTTCTATAACAACAATATAGTATACAAGATATCCTGTCTAGATTGTAATGGTGTCTACATTGGACAAACATCTCAATGGCTCAAGCAGAGAGTAACACAACACAGGAGTGATTGCTTAATAGGAAAGAACTCTTGTGCTGCAATGAACCATCATGTATCAACGGGACACCAGTTGGATTTTAAGAATGTAAAGATTCTGGAACAAGAAAACAATCACAAAAAACGCTTGTTCCTTGAGATGTGTCACATTAACAAAGAAACACACTCCATAAATTATAAGTTAGACACCAACAATTTGACTAATATATACTCTAATATTTTAAATAACTTAACATCACACAATTAATAGTCATATCTCATTTACTAACAATCAACACACTTCTATCTCTTTTCGTGTTAATTTACTAACAACAAACACAAAATAACTTTTCCTATACTGAACCACTGTTCAGATTTCTGAAGAAATAAACACAATAAATAACAACAGTGTCATTGCAGCTAGAGCCACAGTATGTTGTTTCGTCTTGTCTGTTCGTAGTTCTGTTAGTTATATATATTTAAATTGAATGTATTTTTATGTAATACCTCTTTCAATGGAGGAATACTTTGGTTGGTGAGTTTTTCCTTTTTCTTTTAACGTGATAAACTTACCAATAGACTGCTTTATTATTTTCTAGTTTTTAACTCCAGATGAAGCTGAAAAAATATCAGCGAAATATAGAGTTTTTCTTTAACAGCAAATAAGTATTTTATTCAAGACCGCTTTCCCGAAATCTCTACACTTTCTCATAAATTTTAACGGTCGAGAACACGTGACTAAAATATATACATATATATATATATATATATATATATATATATATATATATATATATATATATATATATATATATATATATATATATATATATGTATATATATATATATATATATATATATATATATATATATATATACACAGTCGAAACTGTTTATAGTGAAACTCTATATAGTGAAAAACTAGAGTTTTTCTTTAACAACAAATGAGTTTTTTATTCAAGACCGCTTTTCCGGAATCTCCCACACTCTACAAGTATGAAATGCGGATTTCAGACAACAGATGATGCACCAATGCAGTTTATGCTATAAAGATTTGACACTGCGCCATTTTGTTGTATCATCAACAAGTGTCAGGCGCGCATGAGTGATAAATTGGAAAAGTGTGTGCATAGTGTTGTGTTGTAGTGTTCAATATGTCGAAATTTATACCGAACAAAGAGCATTCGCGGACAGCATTAATTTTTTGTTTTCATTTGAAGAAAACTACTGTTTAATCATACCGATTACTTCAAGAAGCTTATGGTGAACATGCTCCATCGCAAGATACGTGTGAACGATGGTTTCGGTGTTTCCAAAGTGGTGACTTCGATGTTGCACACAAGGAATGTGGAAAACCGCCAAAAAAATACGAAGATGTGGAATTGCAAGCACTGTTGGACGAAGATGATTTGCAAACACAAAAACAACTCGCCGAACAATTGGGCGTTAGTCAACAAGCTGTTTCCAATCGGCTCCGAGAGATGGGAAAGATTCAGAAGCCGGTAGATGGGTACCACATGAGTTGAACGACAAGCAAATGGAAAACCGCAAAAACACGTTTGACATTTTGCTCGCTCGGTACAAAAGGAAGCCGTTTTTGCATCGTATAGTTACAGGAGATGAAAAGTGGATTTATTTTGAGAATCCCAAGCGCAAAAATCATGGGTAGACCCAGGCGCACCATCCACATCGAGCGCAGAAAGATGATGCTCTGTGTTTGGTGGGACCGGAGTGGCGTGGTCTATTATGAGCTGTTAAAACCTGGGGAAATGGTTAATACTAAACGTTACCAACAACAATTGACCGACTTAAACCGTTCGCTGGTTGAAAAAAGGCCAGAATACCGAAAGAGGCAATACAAAGTCATTTTTCTTCATGGCAATGCTCCAACACATACGGCAAAACCAGATCGCGACATGTTGGAAGCACTCGGCTGGGAAGTTCTACCCCATGCGGCTTACTCCCCAGACTTGGCTCCTTCCGATTACCACTTGGTTGCATCGATGGGTCACGCACTTGCTGAGCAGCGCTTTGGTTCGTACGAAGATGTGAAAAAATGGCTCGATGAATGGTTTGGAGCAAAAGGGGAACATATTTACTGGCATGGTATTCACAGATTGCCCGAAAGATGGGAAAGATGTATAACAAGCGATGGTGCATACTTTGAATAAAGCATTTTTTATCATTCTTCCGAATTTAACATATTTTTTTTAGAAAAAAAATCCGTATTTCATACTTGTACACCTGGTATATATATATATATATATATATATATATATATATATATATATATATATATATATATATATATATATATATATATATATATATGTATATATATATATATATATATATATATATATATATATATATATATATATATATATATATATATATATATAGGTTTTCACGGATGGTGGAATGTAAAACATTAAAATTCTGGGTTTTAATCCGTTCGTCTAAGAATGAATTTGCACAACGTTTCGCTAAAATCTCATTTGGTATTTTCAAGTGCTCTTACTGCTGCTGCTACTCGATACTGTGATCTTGCTGCTGCTAGCGCTCGAGGCTAACTCGATATATATATGTATATATATAATATACATGTTCTTGGAATTAGATCAATAAAACTATTCTTTTATTTGTTATATATTTATTGACGTTTCGACCTTCAAAAGAGGTGTTCTTCAAAATTTGCTGTAAAAGATGACATTATTGATTGATGATACTATTTAATTCTTCTAATGTCATCTTCTATAGCAAATTTTGGAGAAGGTCGAACCGTCAATAAATAAATAACAAATCCAAGAACACGTAAATTATAATATATATATATATATATATATATATATATATATATATATATATAAATACATTATATATATATATATATATATATATATATATATATATATAATGTATTTATATATATATATATATATATATATATATATATATATATATATATATATATATATATATATATATATTTATGTATATATTATAATTTACGTGTTCTTGGATTCCAAGAACATGTATATTATATATATACATATATATATATATATATATATATATATATATATATATATATATATATATATATATATCGAGTTAGCCTCGAGCGCTAGCAGCAGCAAGATCACAGTATCGAGTAGCAGCAGCAGTAAGAGCACTTGAAAATACCAAATGAGATTTTAGCGAAACGTTGTGCAAATTCATTCTTAGACGAACGGATTAAAACCCAGAATTTTAATGTTTTACATTCCACCATCCGTGAAAACCTCTATTGTAACATATATATGTATATATATATATATATATATATATATATATATATATATATATATATATATATATATATATATATATATATATATATATATATATATATATATATATATATATATATATATATATATATATATATATATATATATATATATATATATATATATATATATATATATATATATATATATATATATATATATATATATATATATATATATATATATATATATATATATATATATATATGTATATATATATATATATATATATATATATATATATATATATATATATATATATATATATACCAGGTGTACAAGTATGAAATACGGATTTTTTTTCTAAAAAAATATGTTAAATTCGGAAGAATGATAAAAAATGCTTTATTCAAAGTATGCTTCATCGCTTGTTATACATCTTTCCCATCTTTCGGGCAATCTGTGAATACCATGCCAGTAAATATGTTCCCCTTTTGCTCCAAACCATTCATCGAGCCATTTTTTCACATCTTCGTACGAACCAAAGCGCTGCTCAGCAAGTGCGTGACCCATCGATGCAACCAAGTGGTAATCGGAAGGAGCCAAGTCTGGTGAGTAAGCCGCATGGGGTAGAACTTCCCAGCTGAGTGCTTCCAACGTGTCGCGAACTGGTTTTGCCGTATGTGATGGAGCATTGCCATGAAGAAAAATGACTTTGTATTGCCTCTTTCGGTATTCTGGCCTTTTTTCAACCAGCGAACGGTCTAAGTCGGTCAATTGTTGTTGGTAACGTTTAGTATTAACCATTTCCCCAGGTTTTAACAGCTCATAATAGACCACGGCACTCCGGTCCCACCAAACACAGAGCATCATCTTTCTGCGGTCCATGTAGATGGTGCGCCTGGGTCTACCCATGATTTTTGCGTTTGGGATTCTCAAAATAAATCCACTTTTCATCTCCTGTAACTATACGATGCAAAAACGGCTTCCTTTTGTACCGAGCGAGCAAAATGTCAAACGTGTTTTTGCGGTTTTCCATTTGCCTGTCGTTCAACTCATGCGGTACCCATCTACCGGCTTCTGAATCTTTCCCATCTCTCGGAGCCGATTGAAAACAGCTTGTTGACTAACGCCCAATTGTTCGGCGAGTTGTTTTTTTATATTTGCGAATCATCTTCGTCCAACAGTGCTTGCAATTCCACATCTTCGTATTTTTTTGGGCGGTTTTCCACATTCCTTGTCTGCAACATCGAAGTCACCACTTTGGAAACACCGAAACCATCGTTCACACGTATCTTGCGATGGAGCATGTTCACCATAAGCTTCTTGAAGTAATCGGTATGATTAAACAGTAGTTTTCTTCAAATGAAAACAAAAAATTAATGCTGTCCGCGAATGCTCTTTGTTCGGTATAAATTTCGACATATTGAACACTACAACACAACACTATGCAGACACTTTTCCAATTTATCACTCATGCGCGCCTGACACTTGTTGATGATACAACAAAATGGCGCAGTGTCAAATCTTTATAGCACAAACTGCATTAGTGCATCATCTGTTGTCTGAAATCCGCATTTCATACTTGTAGACTGTGGGAGATTCCGGAAAAGCGGTCTTGAATAAAATACTTAGTTGTTGTTAAAGAAAAACTCTATATTTCGCTGATATTTTTTCAGCTCCATCTGGAGTTAAAAACTAGAAAATAACAAAGCAGTCTTTTGGTAAGTTTATCACCTTAAAAAAAAAGGAAAAACTCACCAATCAAAGTATTCCTCCATTGGAAGAGGTATCACAGAAAAATACATTCAATTTAAATATTTATAACTAACAGAACTACGAACAGACAAGACGAAACAACATACTGTGGCTCTAGCTGCAATGACACTGTTGTTATTTATTGTGTTTATTTCTTCAGAAATCTGAACAGTGGTTCAGTATAGGAAAAGTTATTTTGTGTTTGTTGTTAGTAAATTAACACGAAAAGAGATGGACGTGTGTTGATTGTTAGTAAATGAGATATGACTATTAATTGTGTGATGTTAAGTTATTTAAAATATTAGAGTATATATTAGTCAAATTGTTGGTGTCTAACTTATAATTTATGGAGTGTGTTTCTTTGTTAATGTGACACATCTCAAGGAACAAGCGTTTTTTGTGATTGTTTTCTTGTTCCAGAATCTTTACATTCTTAAAATCCAACTGGTGTCCCGTTGATATATGATGGTTCGTTGCAGCACAAGAGTTCTTTCCTATTAAGCAATCACTCCTGTGTTGTGTTACTCTCTGCTTGAGCCATTGAGATGTTTGTCCAATGTAGACACCATTACAATCTAGACAGGATATCTTGTATACTATATTGTTGTTATAGAAAAGAGAAGTTTTTTGTTTAACTTTTCTGAACAGGGTCCAATTACTCAGGCTACTATATTTTGCAATCCTTAGGTGAGGAACTTTTTTAAAAATTTTTTACTATTTTGTGAGTTAATTCGGGTATAAATCGTAGTTTGATATTTTTAGGTTCGTGACTGTTGTCATCCAAGGGCCCATCATAAATATTGGAGTTGTAAATAATCCTTTTTGAGAATGTGTTTTGGAAATCCGTTATTGAGAAAGATATGAAGAAGTTTTTTTTTTAAGTTTGTGTGTAAAAAGCTTTCGTCACTGATGTGAGTTATTCTGTTTCTCATAGCTGTAACTGTATTCAATTTTTGGTTAGAGGGATGGTTGGAAAAGAAGTTGATAAATCTGTTAGATGCCGAGGGTTTTTGGTACCAGCCTAAAATGATTTTATTATCTGTATTTCTTATGAATTTTATGTCTAGAAATCTTTTTCAGTTTCCACGGTAAATTGTAGTTTATTATGAAAAGAGTTAAAAATGTCCAAAATTACTTGAGTGCAGTTAGCAGATACAGATTTTAACTACCAATTCAAGTGGTATGTTCATAAACAACGATATTACATCCAGTGAGAGCAACACATAATCTGTTGGTACTTTCAAACCATTGACTGCATTTACAAAAGAAAATGTATCTTTAATATTATAATCAGTACTATTTCCAAGTGAGGTACTCAGAATATCTGATAGATAGTTTGATAATTCATATGTGGTAGCGTTCACCGAACTGACAATAGGTCTTAGTGGAATGTCTGTTTTGTGTATTTTAGGTAGACAGTATAACCTTGGAAAAGTTGAATTATAAATAGTAAGTTTCATGGCATCCTGTTCAATTATTTCTCCATTTTGTTTAAGATTTTTTATTAGAAGATTGAAATTTGTTTGCACTGTAGTGGTGGGGTCCCGATTTAATTGAATGTAAGTTGATGTATCACGTAAAAGCGTTTCAGTTTTGTTCATATATTCGGTCTTATTCATCACAACAGTGCATCCTCCCTTGTCTGCTTGCAATAGATAGATTTCGGAATGATCTTTCAAAAATTTTTTAGTTTTATTAAATAAAAATTTTTTTAGTTTTATTAAAAAAAAAAATTATTAAATATTTATTATTTTTTGTACATTGCAAGTAATTAGTAACTACATTGGCTGTTTGGGCTCTTAATATATCTCTCCGTTCATTAGGTGTTTGATCGATGATATTTTCAACATCTGCCAACAAATGACCTTAAGTCACTACGTTGAGTTGGGACGCTAAACTTAGGACCGAGAGATAGAAAGTCAGAAATCTCTTTTGGAATAACTGTATTAGAGATATTCTTAAACCAACTTTGATTATTTAGAAATAAACAGAAATTAGTTGGTGTTTTTTTTGGATAACTTGTTATATTTGTTAATATTTTTTTGTTTTATTTTCTTAAACAACTTGTCATAATTATGTTGTAACTTATATATAAATACATCTTCGGGAATAAGGTTTTTTAATTGATTTTGCAATGAAACAATAACCCGCCGTGTCCCCGAGATAGTGGCACACGTTATCCTTATTTCTAAGGACAAAACCTTAAAGCTAAGATTACAGACAAACCTATCTATTATATTAATCATATTGTTACTATTTTCAATAAAAAGCAGACATTGTATACTTTTCATGCCATCATTCGTATGTCTTGGCAATAACTTTGTACTTCTACATCTAAGTAAGAAATTTCGCCTATTTACCTTCTTTGCTTCATTTAAGTTGTAGTATGAATACCATATATATTTCTCATATCTTGATAAAAACCCATTGTTGATTAATTTTAGTAAATGTTCTCGACCGTTAAAATTTATGAGAAAGTGTAGAGATTTCTGGAAAGCGGTCTTGAATAAAATACTTATTTGTTGTTAAAGAAAAACTCTATAATTTTATATAAAAAATATAATAAAACAAATTTTAATCTTCTAATAAAAAGTCTTAAACAAAATGGAGAAATAACTGAACAGGATGCCAAGAAACTTACTATTTATAATTCAACTTTTCCAAGGTTATACTGTCTACCTAAAATACACAAAACAGACATTCCACTAAGACCTATTGTCAGTTCGGTGAACGCTACCACATATGAATTATCAAAGTATCTATCAGATATTCTGAGTACCTCACTTGGAAATACTACTGACTATAATATTAAAGATACATTTTCCTTTGTAAATGCAGTCAATGGTTTGCAAGTACCAACAGATTATGTGTTGCTCTCATTGGATGTAGTATCGTTGTTTACGAACATACCACTTGAATTGGTAGTTGAAATCTTGGGTAATAAGTGGGATCTTATAAAGATACATACTAGTTTATCAAAGAACAATTTTTTAAAATTAATCACATTTATCTTTAAAAACACTTATTTTGGATTCAATAATAAATTTTATAGTCAAATATTTGGTATAGCGATGGGCTCACCCGTTAGTCCAATCTTAGCCACCATAGTTTTAGACCATCTGCTTGACTGTGTGTTACCAAAGTTACCGTTTGGAATTACTTTTATATACAAATATGTTGATGATATTGTATGTTCCGTACCTGCTAACTGCACTCAAGTAATTTTGGACATTTTTAACTCTTTTCATAATAAACTACAATTTACCATGGACACTGAAAAAGATCACAGTGTACCTTTTCTAGACATAAAAGTCATAAGAAATACAGATAATAAAATCATTTTAGACTGGTACCAAAAACGCTCGGCATCTAACAGATTTATCAACTTCTTTTCCAGCCATCCCTCTAACCAAAAATTGAATACAGTTACAGCTATGAGAAACAGAATAACTCACATCAGTGACGAAAGCTTTTTACACACAAACTTAAAAAAAACTTTTTCATATCTTTCTCAATAACGGATTTCCAAAACACATTCTAAAAAGGATTATTTACAACTCCAATATTTATGATGGGCCCTTGGATGATAACAGTCACGAACCTAAATATATCAAACTACCATTTATACCCGAATTAACTAACAAAATAGTAAAAATTTTTAAAAAAGTTCCTCACCTAAGGATTGCAAAATATAATAGCCTGAGTAATTGGACCCTGTTCAGTGAAGTTAAACAAGAAACTCCTCTTTTTTATAACAACAATATAGTATACAAGATATCCTGTCTAGATTGTAATGGTGTCTACATTGGACAAACATCTCAATGGCTCAAGCAGAGAGTAACACAACACAGGAGTGATTGCTTAATAGGAAAGATCTCTTGTGCTGCAACGAACCATCGTATATCAACGGGACAGTTGGATTTTAAGAATGTAAAGATTCTGGAACAAGAAAACAATCACAAAAAACGCTTGTTCCTTGAGATGTGTCACATTAACAAAGAAACATACTCCATAAATTATAAGTTAGACACGAAAAATTTGACTAATATATACTGTAATATTTTAAATAACTTAACATCACACAATTAATAGTCATATCTCATTTACTAACAATCAACACACGTCCATCTCTTTTCATGTTAATTTACTAACAACAAACACAAAATAACTTTTCCTTTACTGAACCACTGTTCGGATTTCTGAAGAAATAAACACAATAAATAACAACAGTGTCATTGCAGCTAGAGCCACAGTATGTTGTTTCGTCTTGTCTGTTCGTAGTTCTGTTAGTTATATATATATTTAAATTGAATGTATTTTTATGTAATACCTCTTCCAATGGAGGAATACTTTGGTTGGTGAGTTTTTCCTTTTTTTTTTTAACGTGATAAACTTACCAATAGACTGCTTTATTATTTTCTAGTTTTTAACTCCAGATGAAGCTGAAAAAATATCAGCGAAATATAGAGTTTTTCTTTAACAGCAAATAAGTATTTTATTCAAGACCGCTTTCCCGAAATCTCTACACTTTCTCATAAATTTTAACGGTCGAGAACACGTGACTAAAATATATACATATATATATATATATATATATATATATATATATATATATATATATATATATATATATATATACACAGTCGAAACTGTTTATAGTGAAACTCTATATAGTGAAAAACTCTATATAGTGAAAAACTCTTTATAGTGCAATTTTTTCAAGACCTAGAATATTTTAGTGAAATTTCATGTAAAAAGCCCCACATATAGTGAATCTGTAAAATAGTAACACTCTATATAATAAAATTTTTACCGGAATTTTATGTATAAATTTTTATGCATTTATTGAAATATTGACCATTTCGAGTTTCCCATTTTTATCTAACATTAGCACGAATTCCATTTTTATAACGCATTCTTTTGAAAAGGTTCTTAATGCGTTTATAACGCCTAATGGTTGGCAATAAATCAGGTAGATTTCTGTGAGAAACCCGGGGAATAACCCATTTTATAGAAACCCGGGGAAAAACCCATTTTATAGTCGGGGCCTAGTAATTCGCAAATTCAGGTTCAGTTTCTTTTTGTTTAAGAATCAAGTAAGATGTCCAAGCGAGTGTGTTTAAGTTTAGCTGAGAAAATTAAAGTTTTGGAGGAAGTTAATAACGGCTGCAAAAAAATTGATGTTGCTGCAAAATTTGGTGTTTCTCCAAATTGCGTCTCTCTGATAATAAAAAGTCGGGACAGAATCATCAAGAAACCTAGTGTTCCAAGCAGTCGAAAACGAGTACGGGCGAGTACTTACGAGGATGTAAATGAAGCAGTTTTACGATAGTTTCAAGTGGCCCGTACGCATCAAAACGTACCAATATCGGGAAATTTAATAAAGCAAAAGGCCCTACAATTTGCTAAAGAATTTAACTGCGTTAATTTTCAAGCTAGTGAAGGGTGGTTGAGTGCCTGGAAGACTCACAATTCAATTGTTTTCAAGACGGTGTCTGGCGAGAGTGCAAGCGTTAGTCAGGAGGACTGTGACATTTGGACTGAAACTGTTTTAAAAAATGCATTGAAAAAGTACGAGCCAAAAAACGTTTTCAATTGCGATGAAACCGGTTTGTTTTTTAAATGTTTGCCAAATAAAACTTTTGCTTTTAAAAGTGATAAATGTTTTGGTGTTAAAACAAGTAAAGAAAGGGTGACACTTATGGTTGGAGCCAACATGGATGGCTCAGAAAAACTGAAATTACTGCTCATAGGTAAAAGCAAAAATCCCCGTTGTTTAAAAGGAGTTAAATCTCTGGAGTTAGATTACGCCAATAATAAAAAGGCATGGATGACTTCTGAGATTTCCGAAAGATGGATCAAAGAACTGGACACGAAAATGAAAAGCCAAAAGCGAAAGATTGTGATATTTATAGACAATTGTCCTGCACATCCAGTTACTGTAAGTAAAAAATTAAGGAATATTGAAATGATCTTTTTTCCACCAAACATGACCTCCAAATTGCAACCTATGGACCAGGGTATTATAAAAAACATAAGACATCATTACCGAAACAGAATTTTTCACAAAATTGTTAATGCGATTGATAACAACCTTCCAGTCCAAAAATTGATTACCCTTAAAGAGTATATAACCGAAGTCGCTAAAGTATGGAGTGAAAATGTTTCTCAGAAAACTATCAAAAACTGCTTTTCTAAAGCAGGTTTTACTGAAAAAAATTGACGAATGGGAAGAAGAAGACGAAATGGATCTCGCTACCTTAAAAAGGCAATGGGGTATTCTACAAAAAACTGCTACCGTCGACGCAGATTTTTTACTTGAAGATTTCTTAGAAATCGACAATGATGTTGGCACGACAGATCTCCCAACTGACCAAGACATAATTGACGATATAAAAAGTATAAAAGATCATGAAGAAGAAACTGAAACCGGGGAATGTCCTGCTAAATTTAGTGAAAATGAAATAAGAGATGCATTTGACATTGTGCGAATTACTCTCAGGGGCCAGGAAATTGTACCTGATCAAATCTTTATGCATTTGAATAAATGCGAGAATTTTGTTGAACAACAATTATTTTTCAAAAGTAATGTTCTAATAATCAGTTATTTTTCCTAGTACCTATGTACGTAGTATGTATATATGTATTAACAGATTTTGTATTATTCTTTTTATTTCGTCTGTAGTACATACATACATAAAGTCCGTACGTTATATCTTTACACGTGCGTCATAGTTTTCAGGCAATATCCCAGACGACTATTATGTTTTTTGTCTCTTTTTACCAATACCTACGATTTATTGGTGAAAAGAGACAAATAATATAATAGTCGTCTGTTATATGGCCTGAAAACTATGATGCACGGGTAAAGATATAACGTACGGACTTTATGTATGTATTTAGCCTTGTACATGCTATGTACTATTTAAACTTTCGAATGTTTAATAAAATATTTTCTAATAATTCAATTTTGCAATTTTTTTTGTTGCTTGTACCTTATAAAATACAAGTAAATGATTACCAATATAAAATACATACATAGCAATATATACGGATTTATATTGTGAAAAACTTTCTATAGTGAAATTTCGGTCAACATTTTGGTCTTTCACTATATAGAGTGTCGACTGTATATATATATATATATATATATATATATATATATATATATATATATATATATATATATATATATATATATATATATATATATATATATATATATATATATATATATATATATATATATATATATATATATATATATATATATATATATATATATATATATATATATATATATATATATATATATATATATATATATATATATAAATATATATTCTCATGATATCGTAAGGGGATCAAACTAACAAATCTATTTTACAAGAACTAAAAATTACTAAAAGAGTAAACTCGCTTATAAACCAGACATACTCGAAGTGTTTTTGGCCACCTCAGCAGAAGACATGAGCTATAATCACCGGTCCTACAAGGAAAAGTTGAAGGCAAGCCCCATCTTCACTTGGAGACTTTCTGTTTTTCATTTTATGGTGGTATATATATATATATATATATATATATATATATATATATATATATATATATATATATATATATATGTAGAAGTAGAAAATAGCGACTGGCTAGTGAGAATAAGATTCTTAAAATAGTAGGGTTGCAGTCAGGTATTCCAGGTCAACAAGACTCTTTGTTAGTTGCCGTGCTTTCGAAATTTAATTTATTTCTTTTTCAATGCACCTGTAAGTATTATTTACCAATTATTACTAATTTTGTTACAATTTACAAGTTCTACTTACAAAACGTGAAAATTTTTTCTTTCAAAAGGATGAGTTGCACTCAACAAAAACATTTCAGAATTAAAACTTCTTTTAAAAACCCCTTAAAACCCCTAAAAAACTAAGGAAAACATTGAAACAGAATATACCGTAATGTTGATTTACATTTTGTAGGGTTATAACTTATGAGGTTAGGCGATATTTAGTGATAAAGTGTTTCGTCTTGCTGAACGCGCATATATTATATTGTCTCTTCTGTAAAATTTTTTAATTAAATGATTTGTGTGTTTTAATCGAGCTTGTTTTATGTCATCCGCTATGTCCATCGTTCTTATATGTCTTCTTTCTTCTATTTATTTCATTGTTTCTTCTGACATCCTGTGTTTCCTGTGCATTCTCTCTGTAACTGTACTTTTCTTCTCATTTTGTATAGATATAGTCTGTCAGACTTGGCCTTTTAATTTCTCGAAACAGCCTTTGGAATGTCTCCGGATTTGGATTTCTGATCTTTGCTTCTGTTTTTTGATGTTTCTTGTTTAAAATTTGATTCTAATTTTTCCCAGGAGTAAACGACGATCAGATCCACATTCTGCTCCCGGTTTTGTTTTAATACCAGTAAACGAGGTGCGCCACCTCGTATTTATCAGTATAAAATCTATTTAATTTTTATACTTGCCATTTGGAGATGGAGACCCATGTATAGAGGCGACGAGGATGCTCATGAAAGGTGGTGTTGAATATCGTCATTTTATTTTCGATTGAAAATTGAAGTAACTTTTCGCCCCTTTCATTCCGCAAGACCGTGTTTTCCAACTGTTTTACGGATATCAACATCTTTTAGCAGTGAAATCTTTAGAGATATAACAATCCTACTTAGGTAAGATTGTTATTTCTTTATTCGGTTTTTCTGTCATAATTCTTTCGATTTCTCTGTAGATATCCTCGGTGTGGTGAGTCTGAAGTTGGCATATAAATTTGTAGAAGGTGTATTCTATGTGATTTTGCTGCTAAAGTCATTTTAATTAATCTTTCGTTGATAGGGTGATATTTTTCCACATATTTACTTACTTTTTTAGATACCACAATTCTTGTTTTTTTTGTTATATTTTATACATGACGAATGAGGTGAATGTGGCGAACACAGAGTATAAAAATATGATTTACATAAATAAATAAATAATCTATTATTGATATATTAAGATATAACGGAAGCTTTCATGGCTTAGATTAGTTAAAAATCATGGTTCTTGGCGTTAGATTGGGTAAAATTAGGCTAATTTTTCGACGTTTCAGCTACAACTGAACACAATTCAGGGTTCCAATCCCGAAGAGTAAAGATTTCTAATGATGCCTCCTAGGCAAATGTCGGAGAGTCACTCCAATTTTATTAGAACCAATTCCAAGAATCATCATCATCATATTAGTATAATGGCAATTTAAAAATTTTCACACTTGGTGTAGCGGGATATATATGGATAGAAGTTAAAAATGTATAAGTTATGTTGTTAAATAATTATTTATGTGTAAACTTCGGAAAATGATTTTTACAGGACGAGTATTAACTTCTGGTAAGACATCATAGGCGCAGTCCCGAAAGCTAACGGATCCTGCTGCATTATCACTTTCCGAATGTGAAGTGTATAACATTTTTTCGAGCTTTCTAGTAAATTAAAATTGTTTTTCTTAAAATTGGCAGAAATAAAATATCGATAAATAGACGTCATATCGTACTGCTGTCCGGTAAAGTAGTATAAATAAATTGTATTATCCACATTAATCCGGGAAGTACTATTGTTACAATAAAAAATTGTTTAGAAAGGCCGATGTACAAGAAAGTATGTTGTAGTTTAGTACTATACTTTAACACCTACACTGTATGAGCAAATATAAATTATCGCATTGCAAAACTGAATTGCCCATACAAAAAAACTTTTCGGGGCTAATGGATCATCCTATATAATTTTAAATCAATTATAGTATTACTTTATTTCACAATTGTATAATAAGAAACTCTTTAAAAAGTCACAGTATATCTTAGAAAGCTATAATTTTTACAGTTCAAGCCAAAAAACCATTTGAGGTAACAAGAGTAATAACAAGCGTTTTTGTACTCCACACCGATAATGACCAACAAATTTCTGCAATATTATCAATCAAAATATAAAAATCAAATATGGAAAAAATATATTTATATTTTTGCTTCATTATATTTTTAGACTGGTAAATAAGAGAACATAACTTAAAACTATAGGTGATGCGGAAATACATGTTAAAAAGAATGTAAAAGTCACTGTCACAATACTTTTCATTAATATCGTCAAAATCAGTCGTGTCTCAATTCTCATTTCAAAATGCAGTGCCCCACTAATAGTACAGAACAAGTTCATTTGGACATAACTGTTCTGCCCACCATTCCACTTCCAGAACCCGTTATAGTTTCAACTATTCCACCAAAACTATTGGCTATTATGAAAAAATATAAGTATAACTGGAGGTTACATCAACTTTCAAAACCAACTCATTTAACTCCAAAATTTGTAACCACGGATGAATACTTCCAGAAATCAAAGTCACTGATCAAATTAAATGACCAAACTATTTTTTTTTCCGATCAATTGGCAAGGCCTAAGTTAAGGTAAGACGATATCATTGTTTTTTAAAATATACTAAGATAAGTAATACTTGCTATAAAATATACTGATCCTGTAAGTCTTAGATGTAACTTAAGATATTTACAGAATTTTACTAATAAAACGATCTTGTATACCTCTCCGTATACAGGTTCTTTTAACTTCAACACGATTACATTTCCAAGGTTTTTGACTTCCTAGAAACTATTGATGTTAGCAAATATTTAAATTCTAATTTAAAATTTTTGTCAAAACTAATCTTCTCTCATATACTAAAGAAACTACATTCTAAAATAATATAATTAAATAATAAATATCAATAAAAACATATGATATTAAAAATCAGTACGGCTAAGTAATAATTTACTATTGTGATTTGTTACAGCTTGTCTTCCTACAAGCGAAGTAATTCTAGGTATTGATATACCGCGTGGCACTAAGATTTGGTATGTAAGGTTGAACATACGGCCATATTTTATCTTGCTCGTTTGCAGAAACTGAGAAAAGTGTTAAATACGAAAGTTGTTGCTAATAAAGAAATTTGTTAAACTGGTTTTTTTTGTATATTCATGGTATTCTGGAAATGCGTGTAAGGTAAAATTTGCAATTTTATGGGTCCCTGGATTCTACGATCAATTCCAAATACATTTTATTACTATATCTTATACCTCAAGTTAACGATACGGTCCAATGCACTGTAACGCCTCACCCTAAAAGTGGTTTTACTATTTGATAAAGATTTATCGCTTCGTTTTGATACAAAGGGGCTTTCGCCTTAATATCTTTTAAAAAGAAATCCAGTAAGCATGAATTTTTTTAATCAGTATATGAGAAAATTGATTGTGTCAGTTAAAGTTGATTCTTTTAATAGAGAATAGAAAATCAAGATATGGACATGTAAGGTGTTTTAGGCAAAACATAAGGGCAATTTTGTAGCCGAAATACTATACGCTGGGAATGTGGAATCTTTGGCACAATGGCACTACTCAGTATATATCACCAATACACCAAACACTTTATTTTTGCACTAGGCGCGCGTTTCTCTAACCATATTAGCTTTATCAGAAGCAATGAATAACTGATTGAGAGTATATACTCTGTTAAAGTTAGGTAGTGTAAAAATCTTTATACATTTAGCTTTTTCATTTGGTTATAGGATATGTTGTATAAAAGTATAGAATGAATTTTAGAATAGCAATAATAATATATTGGTAAAATTATTTTCCTAGTATTTTCTTTGTCAACACTATCGGTCTACCAGTCACTATTTTTAAGTACCGCATCGGTAGCACGGTGGGTATAAGCCTACAATAATTACCACAGGAGGGGCTTGGAAAAGAGCTAGTAAACCTTCTTAAAAGGGACGTCTGTGATGGAATCAAGAGCAGGTAGCATAATCAGCCAAGAGGCTGAAATGCAGAAAATAGCACAATCGTCTGCCCCGCATGTAACCAACCAAACACTTTATGGTAAGATATTAATTCTAGAAAAAGAAGAAGAGAAAAGGGGGGGTTTTAAGAAAGTTGTAATCCTTCATGTCTTTCTATTTACTATCTTTTTTAAAATTCAAAATAATAAAAAATAAAACAACAACATTTTCACCTTGAAAAGGACGTATAACACAATATATATAAAGCAATCCCTCTCACTCATTTCCTCATCTCACTTACCCCTACATGTTAGACAATACATAACTGAAAATATTTAAGAAATAACATAATTTTCAGATTTCTCGACTCTAAGACTCCTAGAAACGACTCTTCAACCCTCTTCCCACCATATTAACCATTTATAGGTTAGATCATAATTAATTAAGAATAATGGTAAAATAACACAATTTTCAGATTCTCGAGTCCACCTACGCTGAAATAGATGTATACTACGATACATACGACGTTCCCCTGTAACCTACTCTAAAGGTTTCTAAAAAGGACACATGGCACATAATATTTGATGCAGCCTCTCTAACCTCCCTCTCCACCTTTTTAAACCTTTGCATATTTTACTCCAAATATTCATATATAAAATTTGTTTATTATCTTCACCAAAAGTCACGAAAAGTTCCCACTTCTTTCATCTCTGAAGCGACACTGTTCAATAAGAGTTTAATTCATATTCAACTATTATATAATCATTTTATTCGAGAGTTATCGGGGCAACAAGCCACCAGTCAGACGACAGACTGACGAACATGGAAGCTAAGTGAAGAAAAGCAAAAAATCTTCAAGGGTAATTTTTCTATAAGCACACCTTTATCAAGGGAAGTAAAAGCAATTATTTACTCTGCCATAAGTATGTTTCTATCATTCATTTCTAAGTCGTTTTCTATAATCAACTTAACATTTTCAACTTTATACTGTAATAAGATTTCAATGTATTATGCATACTTTTTCTTTTCAAATTGGAAATAATAAAAAACGACATTAAAATGGACTTATATTAGGATATATATCGCCTATTCCATCCCTTTCACTACACATATTTTTTAGTGTAAATTATTACGCCAAAATTTTGTCGAATATCCTAACTAAAAACCAGACAAATTTTTTATAGTCCTATTAATACTTTTTGTCCCTGATCGCATTGAAAATAATGAAAAAATAATGTGATATTTTGATTGTTAGGCTTAAAGAACGATGAAAAAGCCTTTAGCATGATAAATTCGGAGTTATCTTTTTTACTCTCATGCTCATCCCTTCAGCACATTATGTATTTCTTCTTTTTCTTCTTCTTTCTTATATGGTGTGTCATATAAGTAGGTATACTGCCTGTTTTATCCCTATTAGGCCTCTTCCGTGGACGTCCAGCATTCCTTCCACCTTTTATGAGGTCTGCCCCTAGTTTTTCTACCGCAGGATTTATTGAGTTTGGCCCTTTTTACCAGTCCGTTGTCGTCCATCCGATCTAAGTGTCTATTCCATTGTTTTCTTCTAGTTCTGGTCCATTTGGATATTTCTTGGATCTTACTTAGTTCTAGTATATCTTTGTTGCGGATTCTATCATGGATAGTTCTTTCCTAATCACCTTCATTTGTGCTGCTTTACATATATCAACTCTCGTTTCTGCAGCATATGTGAGGATCGGTCTTATTGTTGTCTTGTACATTTTTATTTTACTTTCCACTGTAAGATATTTATTTTTCCATACTATATCCGTCAAACAACCTGGTATTAGTCCTTCATAGGATGGTTTTTTACTTCCCTGTTTAAGTATCCGTAGCTTTTTATCATTGTTCTCAGGTATTTAAAATTATTAACCTGTTCAATAATACTTCCTTGGATCTGGAGCTTGCATCTTAATAATTCTTTTGAAGCTACCATACGTTTTGTCTTGGTTGTTTTGATAATCGTGTTTAGTTTTCTCGCTTCCAAATTGAAGGAATGAAAGATCTTCTGAAAGTTGTCCTCAGAATCGGAGATTATTACTGCATCATTGGCATAGCAGATTGTGTGTAAGTGTATGTTGCCCATTTTGTATCCTCTAGTTTTTAGAAGATTCTTCACTATTCTGCCCTTGATGAGGTTGCAGATGAAGGGACTAAGTAAATCGCCTTGTCTTATTCCGGCATTTATTTTTACTACCTCGCTCAGTAGATGCCTCACTTTTATATTTGTTTTACATTCTGTTTTAATGTCATGTATGATTTTTATTAGCTTCTGGCTTGTCTGCTTTTCCGGTAATAATTTTATAATAATATAATATCCTGTAATAATTTTATATATAATATACAGCTTTTTCTATTATCTACGTCACTATAAATATGACATCTATGGTCGATCGATTTTTGCGGAATCCCTATTGTTCGTCTCTTATTTAAATATTCTTGCTCATTTCTTCCAGTATGATTTTTGTAAATATTTTGAAGGTATTATTTGGGAGCGTTATTCCGCAGTAGTTTTCGGGTGGTCTTTTGCCCTTTTTTGAATATTGGAATTGTTATGCTAGTTTTTCATTCTGTAGGTATCACTTTTTACTATGTCTGTAAAGAGCTGTGCTAATTGTTGATATAGGTTTTCTCCTCCATATTTTACATCTTATCTGTAATGTCATCTGATCTTGAGGCTTTTCTGCTTTTAAGACTTCTTTGTATAATTTCTCAAAGTATGTTTGCCATTCTTGAAATGTAAGTTTTCTTTGATCGCCATACAGATCACATTCCATCCCCTTAGTAAATGTCTCTCAATATTCTTCTTAATTAGTTTTCTTGTTCTATTCATCAAGTTTCTTTCTGCAAGATCTGCATTCCAGTGGCTTTTGTTGTGTATTTAATATATATGTATTACACTATAAATAATTATAGTTCAAATTTGTAACCAAAAAATCTGGTGAAGTTCTTATAATACTATTGGAACTACACAATATTCGCCACGTCCACTTTTTCAGTTTCTTTTCATACTATAACTGAAAGTACTGAAAAATCATTTAATTTAGATTCCTAGAATACAAGAACCCCGCAAAAGATATATAACACGATATCAGTCAAATTCTCCTTGCATATTTATAAAGCTTTACGGGGCTACTACTATTAATATTGACAACTAGAAATAACTTAAATACGAGAGTTCTTACTAGACCATCCGTGTAAAAAAACCTTACACATTACTCCTCATATTATGAGTGTGATACATGATAGTGTTCAGATCTAAACGTGTTTACAAAAAGCTCTAAAGTTCCAGACTTTTGACAAAAATTTCTGATCAACGATGGAATTGACAACATAAATTCTAAGTTGGGAATGTGGAACCTTTGGCACAATGACACTACTCAGTATATATCACCACTACACCAAACTTTATTTTTGCACTCGACGCGCGTTTCGCTAACCATGAGTCAATCATCACTCCTGATGAAGCTAAGATGGTTAGCGAAACGCACGTCAAGTGCAAAAATAAAGTGTTTGGTGTAGTTGTGACATATACTGAGTAGTGAACATAAATACTAATCAATCTTAGAACAATGAACAATGAACAACTTTCTCTAATGAGAATAAAATATTCTCACAAAAATAACAAATAAAAACAAAATATATGATTTCTTTGTTTTGACTTGAGTTCCGGATCGCGAAGTGAATGCATGAGAATCGTGCGCCCGACAGTGGCCAACCCGTTTAACGAGCATTATTACGGTAGTGTTTCGATATATTTAATTATTTGATTATTTTGTCCATTGTAAACGAGAAGGACTAGAAATAACGTAGAGTGTAGTGTTAGAATTAAGACAATAAGTAAAAAAATTTAAAAGTTTATGAGAATAATTCTGTGAAATTGTATGAAGCTAACGAAGCGTTAAGCGACGACCTTGATCGTTTCGTTTACTGCGTATAAGGTGAGCTAACAACCGGAGAACGGTGATAAGAAGTAAAAAGAACAGTTTTTTTTTCTCTTTTTCCTCTTCTCTCGTGTTTGAAAATAGAATATACGAGGAGCACACGAAAAGCTTTTTTTATAATAGAAATAACAATGGATAACGATGATTATACAATAGGAAACCTGAAAAGAGAAAGAGTCGAAGAAAAGAAAGAAGCAATGGGAATATTCAAGAGGAGTAAACTGATAAGAACACCACAGAAAAAGAAAAATGAAGGAGAAGAAAAGAGAGAGCTAATGTCAGATATAAAGGAAATAAAACAGGATCAGAAGGGATACCAACAAGATTTGAAAGAATTAAGAAAGGAGAATGAAGAATTAAAAGAGGAAAGTTAGATAATTACATGAGAAGTATGGATTTGAAGATGAGTAGGCTGGAAAAAGAAAACGTAAGGAATAATATTGTAATATCGGGAATGAAATTGGAAGCGAATAGTCAACCAGATCTGAAAATGGGTGTAGAACATTTTATGGGGAGAAGTATACACAAAAGTACAAATTAAAGATGTGATAAAAATAGGAGAGACTATATACAATAGAGAACTTAGGAACACAGGAGATAAAGAAGCTGTGATGAAAAATAAGAACGAACTGAGAAATTTAAGAGAGAGAGTTTACATAAAAAACGATTTAACAAAGGATGAACGAGGAAGTCAATAGAAATTGATGGATATAGCAGAGAACGAGAGAAAGAATGGAAAAAGAGTGAAAATATGATATCAGAAAATCATAATCGAGGGAACAAATTATAAATGGGACATTGAGGAAGGAAAACTGAAGGAACAAACAAAAAACACTGCGACCATCAAGCCAAAAAACAGAAAAAGGAGAGAGAGATAGGTAGATCGACCACAACCCTGGCAAAGATAAAGGATACGGAGGAGAAGACTAATGAAAGGAATATTAATAAGAAGATAATCAAAGAAACGGATAGGAACAAAGAAATGGGAAATAACTACTGAGTTATTAGATTGGGAACACAGAATATTAGGGGTATATTCGGAAAAGAGATTAGATTGGGAACCTGGAATGTTAGGGGTGTAAACGGAAAAGAGGATGAAATGACAGAAGAACTAGGAAAAATACAAATGTACTATGCAGGAACAACAGAAATAAAAAGGAAAGGGAATGGATGCAAAATATTACATAATGGATATTGGATGTACTGGTTAGAAGTGAAAGAAGAAGAAAATGCAGAGGTAGAAGTGGCAATGTTGGTCTAATAAGAGAAGATGAAAAATACAAAAAGAGAAAGGTTTGTAAATGAAAGAATACTCTCGATAGCAATAAAAGAAGATAGAGTAGACGAAGACTACACTTTAATGGTGTGCTATGGACCAAATGACAATGCAAGAATTGCGGAAAAGGAAAAATTTTCCAGTGATTTACAGGAAGAGATAGACAATACAAACAATAAGATAATAATAATGGAAGATATGAACGGAAGGGTGAGGAAAAAGAACGAGAGAATAGAATGGTGCCTGGGAAAACAAGGAGAGACAGTGAGAAACAATAACGGCGAACAAATAATACAGATAACTTTGGAAAACGAATTAAATACCGGTAATATACATTTTAAGAAAAAGGAAATTTACAAAATAACCAGACAAGTGACCTCGAGAAATGAAAAATCGATAATAGACTACTTTTTAATACATAAAGAAATTTGGGATGGAGTAAAGGATATTGAGTTAAAAAGAGGCCTGGAGATAGGAAGCGATCTCCTTTTAAAAATGGTACTAAAATAGTGTTTTGATAGCAGCAGAAAGTACCTATGGCTCATCAAAAATAGTAAGATGACGAATCAGGTCAAGGAAGGGATTAAAAACAAAAATAAGAAATGGAAAAAATATCTACAAACAAAAGATCCAACCGATTATCAGGAATATAGACAACAAAGAACACAGGTTAAAAGAATAATACAGGAAGAAAAAAGAAAATCTTGGAAACAATTTGGAGAGCGAATGAAAACAGTCTATAAAGATAATCAGAAGCTATTTTTGAGTACGATTAAGAATATGAGAAGGAAAAAGGTAGAAACAATAGCAAATATAAACGACAAAGAACGAAACGTCATAAAAGAAGATGACAAAATTATGGAGAGATGGAGGAAATATTATAAATAATTATTAGATTGGAATGACATAGCATATAGGAATCAATATAGAGACATTATACCAGAACAAAATATAGAAGTTACACAAACAGAGATTAATACAGAAGAAATAAAAGAGGAAATCGGCAAATTAAAATTAGGAAAGGCGCCAGGACATAATAAAATCACAGCAGACGTGATGAAAGCGCTCCCTGAGGTAGCAATAGAAGAACTTAAAAATATAATGAACAACGTAATGAAGAACAATGCACCTACGGAATGGACAACAGGCATTATAACCCCAATATATAAGAAAGGAAACACTAACGATTGTAATAACTACAGAGGGAAAACCATAACTAGCACTGTGTCAAAAGTATATACTAGGATACTAAAAAAAAAAAGACTAAGAATAAACCCTATGCTAATAGAAAAACAAAAACGACAACATGAAATAAAGATGGGATAAGAAAGGCTGGAACAAGTAGAGAAATTTAAATATTTCGGATCAACAATATCATAGGATGGAAGGATGAAGGAGGAGATCAAGGAGAGAATAATAACAGGAGGAAGATTATTTAATAGTATAAAGGATACATTTCTAGGAAAGAAAGAGATACCTAAAAATATTAAAGCCCAAGTATTTGAGTAGGTTGCAACATCAATGCTTTTATATGGATGAGAAACATGGACAATGACAGAAAGACAGAAGAGAAAGATAACGGCTACAGAAATGAGATTCATAAGGAAAATGGAGGACAAAACAAGGATGATCAGGGTTACGAATGTACAACTCAGAAAAAAATTTGAACCTGAAACCAATGGTGAAAAGAGTTGAGGAAGCACAACTGGACTGGACGTTGAAAGGATGCCGGAACAAAGAATAGTTAGACAAGTATTTGAAGCCAAAGTGAGCAAGAAAAGCACAAGAGGTCGACCCAGAAGGGCATGGTTGGGGGATGTTAGAGAGGCAGTGGCCAGAAGAGGAATAGAGTGAGAACACGCATGACGAGCCACACAGGATAAAAAGAAGTGGAAGGAAATATGGAAAATTCAAATATAGAATAGCTCCAGGCCTTACACCACTAAAGGGGTAGAAAGGCATAAGGATTAAGTAAGTAAATATATATATATATATATATATATATATATATATATATATATATATATATATATATATATATATATATATATATATATATAATTTTTTTCCTCAACTTTATTAGGCACCTAGTTCTTTAAAACTTTTGCTATTTACCATATATCCAATTTGTAAAAATGCCCTTATATTTCTGTTAAAACTTTTTACAATGTCCATATTTTTCAAGGACGATGCTAGCACCGAGCAGACAATTTAATAACTTCTAAGATATATTTTGGAGTAAATTAAGCAAAAATGAAGCAAAATATTAAAATCTCTTGAAGGTAGTTTGAAGGTTATTTCTATTTGAAAAAAAATATCTTGCAAAGCAAATATAGGCGCCAAAATCCCATAAAAAAACTGAATGATTGATAGTTCGTTAAAAAATTTATTATCACTTTTTCATTTCCGCACATTCTCACATCCACATACAATCTATATTAAATAAACCGGTTATGTGCAAGTTGGATTTACGCAATTAGTGGTCCGTAACATGATTACTTTTAAAATCAAATAAAATCCTTATCTGACTTAAGATAATTAGGCCCTGATATCTTAAAATCCAATATATATTTTCGCGTTTTTTCTTAGCTCCCTAATAGACAATAAATCAATCTAGCTCAATCTAGCATTCAGTAATAAAAGTGCAAAACAAATATTTATTTCCTAAATATTTGTTTAATTATAAAGAAATACAAAATCTACACTTTATGAAGAATATTCCAGAATTTTTTTGAAAATTTTTTAATTAGTACTTTTTGGAATCAGATATTTTTTACAAAGAACAGGGTGCCCAATTATTACATCATATACATTTTCAAATTTGTATTTCTACAAACTGCCATTTGACACTCCACTCGCTACCTCTACAACCTAACCCCTTAAATCAAAATTTAACTTAGAAAATTACACGGCTCTGATTGGGCTATCAATTCCTGTATTTATTCCAAATTTCAACGTATAAGTATTCCGTACCGAACACTAAAAACCTCATTTATTTAATTAATAAGTACGGTTAGGATTTACTTAATGAAATGACAATGTCTTCGAATAATTTTGGTCTTTAAAATCGACCGAAATCCCCCTTTCTCTTTTTACCATCAGCAGTTGTCTCTAAGGAATTTTAACAAATAGTATGTATCTAAGTGCCCTTAAGTTACTTAAATGTAAATCTAATCTAAATTTTTTCTCTAAGAGACCTCTAGAGATTCCTATCATTTCAAGCCCATATTTTGTTCCGAAATTTTTGCGTTTCCTCATGTTTAGTTCGTTAGTGATCAGACGTCGAAAAACATTCTACCGCATTACTGTCTGTCAGTCAGTCTTTTTGTCTATATCTTGGTACAATAACTCTCGAACGAAATGAGATATCGATTTCAAATTTGGTACACTACTCAAATAGTTTTTCGGTAGTAACACTAAAGGGCATGAGGATGAAAGGAGTGCGAGTTTTAGTAATTTTTAAATCATTTTTTAGAATTTTTCTAGATTTCGAATTTTCTCAACTAGCTGAACATGAATTGTAAGCATAATTATTTATAATCAAGCATGTAAGGGGTTAAAAAGGTCGAAGAGGGTGTTAGAGGGCCTGCTTCGTATCCATCATACTAGACGTGTTTTAGAAGCTTTTTGGAGTCTATAAATTTTTTGTTATTTTTTCATTATTATCAATTATTGACGGTTAAAGAAATAAAGAGTTAATAAAGTTGGAGAGGGAGTTAGAAAAGTTGCTTTGTACCTCTCGTGTAATACGTACTTTTCAGGATTTTGTGAATCGGGGAATCTGGAAATGGTTATGTTAAATTTTATTAGGAATAATGTGTTTTATTCTCCTTGAAAAGAGCCAAATGTTGTTTAGACAGCTTCTCTCGAATGTGTTTTTGTTCCGATGTTAGTAAATGCGGCACCCATCTTGTGAATAGCTTTCTCATACCCGATACATTACTTAAGATCTCATGCTAAATCATCCACGGTTAATCAACGGTCTTCCATTACCATATCGTGTACTTGCACAACAGTTTCTTCAGTTGCAGTTTTTGGATCTACTGAATGTGGATCATCATTCAGGCTTGTACGACCACGTTTAAATTTTAGAGTTTATCTATGAACAGTTGGAAATAAAGGAGCAGGTTCCTTTAATACTTTCACTAACTTTGCATGAATCAGTACCTCAAAGTTCCAGTTCCAAAGCAAAGAATTTTTTCACTGCACGATATTCAATTTTTTCCATTTTTAAAAAACACTCAAACGCGTCTACTTTAACCAGCTAATAAACAATGAGTGACTTGAAATTTAGGGTGTGTCCCTATAACAGATAAAGCTTCAAAATAGTATTCGATATTAGGTTTTAGTGATGCTCCATAGGTATCGCTTTCAAAACTTATGGACTGACCGATAAAGCCAACAAAAATGTTACAAGCACTCAAATTATAAATTTGTGTTTATTTGCCGCATGACTTACGTTTTATATTAAAAATAAGTGTCAATAAGAACCATTTATATTCAACTTCAATATAAATACTGCCGAAATAAGTAGTCAAGAAACCTATAACATATGGACAATAACTTATAAATTACAGATCGATACGAGCAAATACGCGGATGAAGGACAGTGTTTTAAAAAATCGTAACAGAAGCTGTGCCAGTCCATTTATTACTTTGAATATTAAAATAAATTATTCAATAAATATGTAAGATTTTGGAATATTCCCCACAGGGTGTAGATTGAACAAAAATTTCAAGGTAATCAATTTTCAGTAAAGATCGGAAAAAAACTTGAAAACTCATTTGGGGTATGTTTTGTGAAGTCATTGGTTATTTTATATCTTCGTAATAAAATTTTTTATTGTAAAAGCATTCAACGTACGGAACACTAATTGCGTAAGTTCGACTTGCACTTGGCCGGTTATTTTCTTTATTTTGGATACTATTACTAGTATACTTAAAAGGAAATGTTTAAATATTTAATATATTTTTTGAGTAAAGATTGCTTTAGTTGGGCTCTATAGTAAATATTTTCAAGATGTAAATTAGTTTTAATAACACAATTAAAAACACACCAATTTTAACTGCAGCATGCCTCCAGGTGACTTCTCATCTCTAATTAAGGAAAAATTGAGAATAGCCAAAAACTTATTTTTTCTTACTCCTTACTGAACACTGAAATTCTTGGTACTATCCTGAATAAAAAGGTTTACTTAAAACGTTTACGTGGAAATTGAATTAGATTTTGCATTAGTAATAAAAACTGAAATACAATATAAAAGGATTCGGTCGAAATTAAAAAAAAAATTAAAAACATCGTCGCTTATTATTTATATGTAATGAAAACATTGTTGGAGAGAAAATAACTAAAATTATATTTTAAAAATCTAATCTGAACTAATTTGAAATGGGAAATTAATAGTAAGATACACCGAATTTTATCAAGTACGCACACCAGATGCTCCATTGTAGCCAAGCCGACAGAGTGGTTGACAAAGTCAACACTTCAACTCAGGCGACACGGCTTTTGAGGGATCCCCTTCAAGAATATGTAATTTAATATAAAACTACTGAAAATAGGCAAAGTCTATATTTCAGCTGTCTCCCAGTGTTCTCTTATTTGTCAATCCATTCTCCGTTTCACGGCACATCAGTTAGGCTAGGATAACGACTAGTAAATTATATTATCTTGTTTGTCGATGCAATGTGTAATTGATCATATAAGGTGGCAGCGGAGGCACATGCGATAAGTACACATAATCAAGCCGAAAGTATGCCAAAAAAATTAAACATTAACTGAAAAGATTCAGAACTAACGCTATGGAATCTATGAAACGAGTAAAGTAAAATACTCAGATTTAAGGCAGAGAGTATTATTGGGTTTTAAAGTCTATATAAATAGTTAAACATTAAGCGAAACTATTCAGAACTAACGCTATGGAATCTATGAAAGAAGTAAAGTAAAATACTCAGATTTAAGATTTATAATTTAAATATGTATTATTGTGTTTTAAAGTCTATGTAATAAAATTAGAAAATGTATTTTATTTTTCATTTAAAGCTAAATCTAAGCCGTAAAATATGCAGTCTGTTATTGGTTGTTTAATATGAAAAAGAAAAGTTCTCGATTCGGTATGACATGTATATTCTGTAACTTTAACAGAAACTTACTACATTTTTGTATTTAAAGGCATTTTTTTGCATATTGTTTGTACCGTATATTATACAAATTATTTTGTAAAAGTAAACAAAATTCATTTTATATTTTTTTAGTTGTAAAAATATTTTTGTTTACTTTCCTAGAAAAATCAGCTGCTAAATGCTAAGTGTATGCATGCATATAAAAAGATTCAAAAATATAAACTTATATTTTTTAATTATTTGTTTATTACTATCACCTGCTCAATATTATTAAAACTCCTGATCTCGATGCGATTATCATAAGCGAGCTTTACGTATATAATTGAATTCCAAGGGTTAAACTGGATTTCAGTTCATAATGTAAGGACTACTCTGGTAAAATTACCAAGTTAATTTAATTTGGGAAGTCTATAAATATATTTTCATACCATCAAATCATCGTAGTTGCGATAAAAAAACGAAAAATTCATATTTTTTCGTTATTTTGGCACTTTGTTTGATGGTTGTTGGAAATTGTATGCATTTAAAGGTGAAATAACCGATGAAATCGTATTTAGTAATCACAAAAATATATACTGTACAGAATCTGCAGTTAGTTCTTTAGGAAACGTTTTAAAAATAATGTAAAATGAAAATACGTGGCGTTTAAATTTTTTAAATTTATTGGAGGATTACTCTACATGTGTTGGCTTATTATGTCCTCAATTATAATGGTTTTGTTTATATATTGAAATGCATTAATGTTTTACCTGTTTTTTTCCAGGGTCATAAAACTATCCTCCGGGTTTTGAGAAGGCGAGCGTACTTTCGAAATTTTGTTGATTGTTTGTAGTTTTATTAGTTTTTAAAAATTTCTTAATTTCTAATTGTTCTAAAAGGTCTAACCGTCGGCTTTTCTTTTTAACAAGTAATAATGGAACGTTATCTGTATGTGTGTATATTTAAAACAATAAGAAATTAAGAAATCTGTGAAAACTAATAAAACAAATAAACGACCAACAACATTTTCAAAATACGCCCATTACAGACAGCCTTCTAGAAAAATTCAGTGAGAATAGTTTTATGACCCTGGAAAAACCAAGTAAAATATTAATGCATTTTAGTATGTATATAAACCCAACCAGTGTAACATAGAAGCATCATGTTCTTGGAAAATGTCCAATAATCCGTACCATGAAGCGTAATGATCTATTAAATTTGAAACACTTAAACGCCAAGTGTTTTTATTGTACACTTCAAAAACATATCATAACACTTCAAAAATGTCGATAAATCCTTTACAAAGCCCAGAGCTCTTTTTATATTTTACTTCAAATATTTTTGTTAATTCATTCCAAGGCCCGAATTCACCGACATCAAAAGTATCTGACGTCACACAGTGATGCCAAATCAAGATTTCGTGGCCAAAAATCGAAAACCCTTGAAAATGGTTTAGAAAATGGGTACATTAAGGTTTTTGAGGTCCCTAATTTCAAATTTGATAATATTTATTGGAAAAACAAAATGGCAGATCCAATATGGCGGACCAAAAGTTAAAAAACTCCTTAAATTCGTCAAAATGATTTAGAAAATGGGTACCTTAAGGTTTTTTAGGTCCCCGATTTCAAATTTGATAATATTTTTTCGAAAAACAAAATGGCGGATCCAATATGGCGGACCAAAATTTAAAAATCATTGTAAATTTGACAAAATGGTTAAGAAAATGAGTACATTACAATTTTGTGTTTTATTATAAGAAAGTACAAATTTTATTCAAAAACCACTTAATACTCTGAATCAGATTGTTCGCCTCCTTCTTCACTAGAGCTTTGACATATTGGAAATTCAATTTGCGAATTGATACTTGGCGGTTTGAGTAATTCAATCGCTTGAGGATCTAACGCTTTGAATTTTCGAATTGGTAATTTACGTACGCCAGATATTAGTGGGTCCGAGGATACCAAAAGTCGCAAAAAAACGTCTTGCATATTTTCAATTCGACTTATTTTGCGCGCAAAGTCTTACCGATTTTTTTTGTTAATTTGTTGCAAGGCTTTTGGGCTTCCTCGGACATTTGTCCAATTGGCAAAAGCGATGACTCAATAATTTGTGCACTTCGAATCAACAATTTATGCAGAGTTGTAGGCATGTAAAACCATGGGTACAATTCTACAAACAACCGAGCAGTTTCTAAGCAGTACTCTTTATACTTAGGCACATCGATTTCAAAAGCCGATGAAATAACCTGCAAAATAATGTGAAACCGTTTTAATAAATCCTCATTTATTCCGGTTATTGTGGCAGAAATTTTCGAATTTTCAAAAAAACGTCGCGCAGTATTACCATCGTTTGTACTTCCAAAACCTTGTTTCGGCATATCTATCAAGAGTCCTAGTTGCTGACGAAAACCTTTCTGAATATTTTGTTTTCGATTTTGGATCTCGAAAAAAAAAAACGAATCCAGGCATGTAAAGATGATATACCGAACTGAAAATTTTCTTCCTTGATTGTTTTTTTAAGTATTTCGTCAATATTGTTAAATTGTTTTGAAGTACATTGGCAAATGTAGCACCTTTGACTAGAAGATGTGTTGGTCAAAGAATTGCAAACTTTACCATCAACCATAGTTAATGCTAATTTGTAAGTTACTGTCACTTGTTTTCCGTCAACAATTGTTTCGTAAGGAATGAGATTTTGCTGCTGTTCAACAATATAATCAACTTGATGTTTTGTATTTTCAACAGTTTCATGCAAAAATTCAATTTTGATTGGCCGACAAAATCGGGTGGAAGAAGTTCGAGGATTTTTCCAAACAATTTTTTGCTCACCTGTGCTTTCGTCTAAATATAAAATTTGAAGTGGTACAAGCGAGGTAAAAAAAATACTCGAGTCACTTTTGTCAGTGTCACTTTGAAATTTTTTGTTTGAAATTGCTCTGTCCTGATGTTCCATCCTCATGCACATTAACATTAAACTTAAAGCATCATTCTTAGTGAGGCTACTTACAACGTCGTTTTGAACTAGCAGTATTCGCTGTGTAGTGTGGTCTAACAAACTCTGTAATTTAACTTCGGCGCTGGATTCAGTAATACACATATCTGAAGCGGGAGGGTAGCATTCTTTTTTTGCTTGTAAAACGCATTTATAAGACGGAAACAATTTACAGCTATGTTTTATGCTATTCGCTCGAATATTGTTATACATACTTTGAGACATTTTATTTTCAACAAATATTGAAAGCGCCTATTCTTCGGTCATCTGTCTTTCGCGATCATCACATAGTGACGCTCTATAAACCTTCGCCTTTCTTGGACTCCCTTCTGAAACGTCTTGCACAATTTTTGCTGCATCAATATTTCCGCTAGCACACAAACTCATTTGCGTTGCATAGGCCAATTCTTCCGTGCTGTACTATTCTCTGATATCCTTGGCTCGTCTGCGTCTACTCCGTTCACTAGATTCACTGAAAGAAAGAGATGGACGTCCCCTCTTTTGCTTATTTCACTACTAGTCGATGGCGTAACGGGCTCCAGTTGTGTATTGGTCGGGTTATCAAAGTGAAATTCGACATTTAACCAGGATTCATTTTTGGAACAAAAGCGTGAGTAGGTTCTTTTGCTTTCTTGATATTTAGTTCTCATCTTACTAATTAATAGTCCCAAACTTTCTCTTAGTTCATCTGACAAATCGAACGGTTGTTCATTTATTTGTGTTAAATGGTCTTCAATTATAGGTAACAAATTTTTATTCTCTTCATTTAAGCGATGACGGATAACGTCAAAAATTTCTTTTCTTGTCAGTGTCTTTTTCATTGTTTCTGTAAAGTACACAATTTTAAAACATTATTGAATATTAAAAATTTAAAGAATAAAATTTTCTAATAAAATTCATTTTTAAGACTAATTCAATATTTAATTAATTTGTCATACATATTATAAACATGAAAATTTGATAAATTTAAAAATTGTTGAAATTGAAAATGTTGTAAAACTTAAAAGATTTGAGAAATTTGAAAATTTGAAAACATTTGGATAATTGGAAAATTTAAAACAATTTAAAAATAACCGAAAATTATAAAAATTTAAAAATATTTAAAAAATTTCATTAATTTAAAAATATATAAAATTTTAATATTTTAAAAATTGTTAATAAACAATTCAAAATATTCTATTTATTTATTAATATGTAATGAGAACAATTAGTATTATATGATACTAAATATATGTTTTATAATTATTATATCTATATTGCTTTAATCACTTGTTTAAATTCAAATTTACCGCCTAAATAGCATTTAAAAATGGCGGCGCGCAAAGTATGAACACTTTTCATGTGTCCGCAACAAGTTGTATATATTCCATAGGTATTAAACCAACCAAAAATAAAGTGCACAATGCTTGCATTATAACGAAATTATGCATTATTGCAGAAAAAGTGTAATTTAAAAAGATGGGGCAGTTTGAGGCAGCTATTTTTTGTTTTTTTTTTTTGTTTAAAAATGTTTACAGAACAATGTACAATTGGTTTTAAAGCGGAGGGTCGTGGAGGATTTTACTTTTACATGTTTAAACATTGTTTCTTCAACATTTTTAGTATTAAAAATAACATTATAATATTAATAATTAAACAATAAACAAACAAATATCATGAAAATCTATATAATGTACTAATTCTACTCACCTTTATTTTGTTTTTCCACTTGGAATCATAAAAAAATCTTTAACGATTAAAAAGTTACACGCATTTCAAGTTACGCCGAAAATGTGGGACGTGCGAGCTGCGTTAACTGATGAACTTATGGTTATGTCGCGCTGCACCGCACGCGAGCCATGTCGGCGATTCGGTCCTCGTAGCGGTGATTCCTAGCGCTTGAGGTACCAACCTAACTATTGAGAAACTCAACCACCGCTAAATTGAAACTTCGATTTTTCGATTTTTGGCCACGAAATCTTGATTTGGCATCACTGTGCGTCAGCCAAACATGGAACCACATTGACCAAGTTTCAGAGAGAAGGGCAAAAATAATAATAATAATAATAGTAATAATTTACTAAAAAACTTGAAAACGAACTTAAAAGTACAAAATTTCTATAAAACAAAATGATAATCCTAAGAAGATACAAAATTACAAATAAATAATATTTAGCCTGGTACGAAATGACCCCAACAACAACAAAAACAGTTAAAATTAATTGAGATGTGAAGAAATTTGATACGAAAGATCAAATTTGTGGTGATAAGGAGTTGAGTAAAATGCATTGTAGGCTGTAAAATTTGGTATTTTTACCAAAAATATAGTAAAGTATATATTAAATTAGGCTAAATGAGTTTGAACTCGTTGAAAATGTTTGTAACTCGTTGGTTTCTATATGAGAGGTAAATAAAACTATGAGCAGATTTAACAAATATATTAACAAAATAATAATAATTATGCAACATTACAAAAAGTTCCTCAACATGTGAATAAATAAATAAATTTCAAAGAGTTGATGATAACCTAAAATACACATGAAAGTATGAGCTAGAGTATAATAATTTTTGGAAGAACTGACTAAAAATAGAGAACTTAAAAGTGCATTATAAAATATAAAAAGGAGAAAAAGTACAAAATTTACATTCTAAGAGAAATATGTCTATAAATATATATAAAATAATAATAATTTACTTAAAGAAAAACTTATCTGAATAACAAAAAATTGGCCCACTGGGATTCTTTTGGACTATATTGTTTAATACCATTTTTCCATAAGAGGTAGTAGCCAGTAGAGATCGACAAACAGAAATAGCTGTAAATATAATAAATTAAACAATATTTTGACTAAAAGAGAAAAAATAGTTGGTTGAATCCTAATAAATAGCTTTAAATATAAACAAGAATTAACCAAAAAGAAGAAAAATAAGTTAAATATGAATTGTCGTCTCCTAGTACTACTAAAAGACGAGGAAAATACTTGTAAAAATAAATAATATGAATTTGCCTGGTACAATACCATACCAACAAAATAAGTTCGAGAGAGGTCAATAAATTTGATAAGAAAGATCAAATTTTGAAGATAATGTGTTGAATAAATGTATGGGAGAATGTAATAATTAGTAAAATAGTGAAAATGAGTTAACTAATTGCAAAATACTAAAAATGTTAAATTTGTTGAGAGGTCAACAAATTTGATAAGAAATATCAAATTTTTGTTGATAATGTGTCGAATAAATATATTGGAGAATGTAATAATTAGCAAAATAGTGAAAATTACATTTTCTCTACTAAATTAATAAATAAATATATCATTGTTGTCGTTACATTAAACATTTAACATATATAGTTTAATATGAATATAAATCTCATCATTTGTAAAATATCGACTAATAATTTAATGTACATCGTTGTCGTTACGTAAAACTTAACTTATTTGATATAGAAGTAAATAGACAAAAATAAGAATAATTTTACAAATTTTCTTATATAAATGGTACGAAATGACACCAAACAAAAACAGTTGTTATACAATTAAATGAGAGGTCAACAAATTTGATAAGAAAGATCAAATTTTGTAGATAAGGTGTTACTTAAAATGTATTGGATAAAGTAATAATTGATATGTATAATATTCTCTACTAATAACTATATAAATTTGAGAGCGACAGAGTTCAGCAAAAACAGATAAGAAAGGTTAAAATTAGTTGATAAGGAGTTGATTCAAATGCATGGAGAATGTAATAATTTAAACACCAAAAATTTGGAGAATTTTACCAACTTTTTGATATAAATATGAATATAAATGCTACTAATTGACAAATGACAACAAATAGAAAATATTTATTAAAATACCTAAATAATAATATTTTCTACTCCCTAAATGAGACTTATGACTGCTTTTTGGGTGAAAATTGTCTTTCTATATTCGGTTTCATCATTTATATTCGAGAGAACCGAAGAGGATATTGATGATACCTAAATAATAATTTCCTATTCCCTGATAGTTTTTTTTATAAAATACTTCTTGAATGGGACTTATGACCACTTTTTGGATACAAATCGTCTCTCTAAATACGTTCATTTCGGTTTTTTTGGGGAAAATTTCTTTATTATTATCACTACTGGAGAGCCGAAGAGGATATATTAATGTCATTCAAGATGTTCTTCAGTAGTACTATTAATATCTTGACAATAAATTTGAACAGTTTGTTGTAAATGTGGTACTAATTCGAAACACCTTTTGCATTGTTTAAATCGTTCTTCAGGTTCAATATAATTTACATTCCAATCATACCATTCTGTATTTTTCAAACCACACACTAGACACTGTAAATTAATTTTAAATCGAAAAATATCACACATACTTTGATACCGATGGATGCTATTTGATAACATGGTTAGATGGACAAACTATTTGTTTTATGTTTTAAACTAATTATTTTTGAATGGGTTAATCAAATATATACACAAATAATGATGCATAGAGTCGAATAGTCTCTAAAAAATCCCAAAAATAAGAAAACATGTAAACAAGTTGATTCTTTTAGTCTATAAAAATTCAAAAATAATAAGAGATAAATGTGGAAAACATGTTTTTAATAACAAATATCTGGTGATTGGAAAATTTGGTCTGACTTAATTAGCGCTATCTTTTGATTTATTTCTCCAAAACAAACTGCAACATACCAATAACTATGTTTTTAATAATAGCAATATTTGGTGATGGGAAAATTTAGGCTGATGTAATAGCATTAAGAGTACCAATTTTGCATTTTTGGTTGATTTATTTCATTAAAATACCAATTTTTTAACAAAAACAAGAATTTTGTTCTTGAAATCGTGGTATTTGTACGAGGGAAATAAATAATTAAACAATATTTAAAATATTTATTCGAGTTCTATAACTATTTATATATTTGGATAGTTTTTACTATTTATTTATCATTGTATTATCCAAAAAATTATTTTTTAAAACAGCACAATAGACTTACAACTAGTTTCGATAATTGATCAATCAATTTATTACTAGGATTGCAATAAATACATATTTAACATTCATCATGAAACAATTCTTCGTTGACATATCTTAGTACTATACGAACGTGGAAACATCCACATGTATTGGGATCTTCTTGAACTCCAGGATATGACCATACACATGATAAATAATGTAGTTCCCCATAAATTTGTGGTTGTAACTTCTTAGCGATCGATATAAGGTGTTAAATATTTTCAATAAGATAGCAATCGAACCTTAAATTCACAAGGTTTTACGTACTATATGATTTTGACTGGATGAATGCATGATTTAACAGAATATTAGAAATATTATCAGAATAATAGCCTATTAAATGTATTAAGAGTTTGGTATTCAAGTTTTAACAAAAATTGTTGCACCCATGTAACACACATCTACAATCTTTTCTACCTTGAGTAGAAAAAACAACATCAGCCCTTGATTATCCTAAGTCTTATTACCATTATATGTTTTGTTTTTAAGTGAGAATTGTTGTATTTATATACATTTGTCGTACTAAAGTCCTTATATTCTTACTACTTTTATATACACAGGGATTTATACATACTTAAGTAGAAATCACATGTTGTCCATTAGACTATAAAAATTAAGAAAAAGTATACAACTGGAGTCAATTAGTCTATAAAAATACAAAAAGATAAGAAAACAAGTAAACATCAAACGCGATAGCGTTGGAAAAATTGATGATTTATTGATATAATTTGCAAATAAATTTTCCAAAAATCAAATGGCATGTTCTATTTTTTTTTTCTGTATTTACTATATAAACTGTAAAGTTCTTACTCTGAGCCAATTACATCTTTGGGTGTCGCAGAGATTCATAGTTATTTTTTAACTGTCTTTACTTTTTTTGCTAAACAAAATGGTTTTATTTATCTTTGAAGCCGAAGATTTCAATGTGCTTCCCACCAATATGCTATATGTATTACTCAAAAATTTATTAAAGTGAGTATTTCAGTTCAGAATTTTCTTAACATTATTCTCTTCACTATACATCTTCTCAGAAATATAGACGTTTTTCTTTAAAAAGGACATACTAAAATTCTTTCTTTATTCTGGTTTTCTTAAAACATGTATTTTAATTTTTTTCAGACGTGGTATTCAAAAAATATACATACAAAAGGAACAGGTCCATGTTCAGATTGAAGAAGAAATTCCTCCCATAAAATTATCAGACATCACATGGATGGTACCAGTCCGATACATTCAAGTCGGGGGTTCTGGAAGAGATACATTTCTACTTGTTTATATTTATTTAGAGCTTGTATAAAAGTCTTTTCCTCTTCTTCATCTGTTGCTTCGAAGATCGACTTTGAAGATCCCAACAACAAATTATGGTCCATCAAAACCAATGTATTTTCTCCCCTAAACTCCACAGAATTGAACCGAAGACATAATGTAATAATGAGAAGACTGGCATTGGGACACACCTACTCCACGCATGTACATCTATTAAAGAGAGATCTCCCTCCACTCTGTCCTAAATGTGACTCCCCCTTATCAGTGTTACATCTAATCGAATCCATTCAACATCAAAACTTGAGAGACACCCACGGCATCCCATCCAACATCACCATCCTCATAAAATCTTTTGTCCCACTTAAAGAAAACATAACCAATTACTTAAAAGAATTCAACTTCATAGTCTAATCTATTTATACCAAACTAACTCTAGTGGGCGCTAAATGATCTTAGCTGTCGATGCGCCCTGCCCAACAGAAACAAACAAAACAAATGTGGTTCCATGTTTGGCTGACGGCCAAAGCCAAGTCAGCACAAACGCTATTACCATTATGTATTTAGGAATGACCTGACAATGTTACATGTTTTCAAAATCACTTGGTGTAAGGCCTGTGGCTGATATAATGAGGGGGACAATAATGACTTTTTCTTGTTTCCATAGCCTCTTCATTTCCGTTGCAAGGTCTGTGTATTTGGAAATTTTTTCTGTATATTTCGTTTGGATGTTTGTGTCGTTGGGGACAGCTATGTCAATTAGATAGGTGACTTTTCCTTTTTTGCATTGAAAAGTAATATCGGGTCTATTGGCGGAGACTGTTTTATCTTTATGGATGCTGATGTCCCATTAGAGCTTGTAATCTTTATTTTCAAGTATGGATGTTGGTGTGTATTTGTAGTAGGGATCTGTGTTTTCTATGAGTTCGTATGTTGTGGCTAGTGCTTTGTGAACTACTTTGGCAGCTGAGTCATGTCTGGCTATGTATTCTGTTCCGGCTAATATTTTACATCCGCCTGTTATGTCGATCGTTTCTTTTTGCTGGTGGCATTTCCTGCATCTGTCTTCAGTAATAGTTGGGTATTTGATGATATGCTTTTGGTAGTTTCTGTTTAATATGACTTTATCCTGGATGGCAAGTAAGAAGCCTTCAGTTTCAGGGAATAGCTGCCCATCCTGTAACCAGATGTATGATTGTTTTTTATTTACGTGGTGTGTTTTTTCTGTCCACGTTTTTATCTTTTCCTGTTGTAATTGGGTGTGACTGTGTGTGTCTGCTGAGTGGTCTGCCCGTGGTGGTTATTATTATTATTATTTCTTCTTTCTCACATTTGGTCAATGTGGTTCCATGTTTGGTTGACGGGCCAAAGCGAAGTCAGCACAAACACATTACCATTGTGTATTAAGGAATGACCTGACATTGTTACATGTTTTCAAAATCACTGACTTCTGAATGTTTTTGTGTATGTTTGTGTTGAGTCCCAATTGTACCAATGTTATTGGTGTAAGGCCTGTGGCTGATATAATGAGGGGGACAATGATGACTTTTTCTTGTTTCCAGAGCCTTTTTATTTCCGTTGCAAGGTGTGTGTATTTGGAAATTTTTTCTGTGTATTTCGTTTGGATGTTTGTGTCGTTGGGGACAGCTATGTCAATTAGATAGGTGACTTTTTCACTGATGTCCCAGTAGAGTTTGTAATCTTTATTTTCAAGTACGGATGTTGGTGTGTATTTGTTGTAGGGATCTGTGTTTTCTATGAGTTTGTATGTTGTAGCTAGTGCTTGATGAACCACTTTGGCAGCTGAATCATGCCTGGCTGTGTACTCTGTTCCGGCCAATATTTTACATCCGCTTGTTATGTGTTCGATCGTTTCTTTCTACTGGTGGCATTTCCTACATCTGTCCTCTGTAATAGTTGGGTCTTTGATGATATGCTTCTGGTAGTTTCTGGTTAATATGACATTATCCTGGATGGCAAGTAAGAAGCCTTCTGTTTCAGGGAACAACTGCCCATTCTGTAACCAAGTGCATGATTGTTTTTTATTTACGTGGTCTTGTTCTATGTGGTATCTGTGTTTTCCGTGGAGTGTTTTCTCCGACCACATTTTCATCTTTTCCTGTTGTAAGTAGACGTGACTCTGTGTGTCTGCTGAGTGGTCTGCTCGGGCTAAGTCGAGAGGTGTGTAGTTTTTGTCTGCTTTCATTGTCGCTGTGTGGAGGCTGGTTTGCTTGCTGTGAAAGAATTTCCTAAGTGCTTGTATTTGTTTTGTGTGTAATGATCTGATGTCTATAATTCCTCTTCCTCCTGCCTTCCTCTCGATGGTAAGTCTTTCTTTGCATGAGTTGGGGTGTAATTTCCTGTATTTGGTGAATTGAGAACGTATAAGGATGTGAATATTTTCTATGTCTGTTTGTGACCATTTGATGATACCAAATGAATATGTGAGTATAGGTATAGCGAACGTGTTGATGGCTTTAGTGAGATTCTTAGAGTTGAGTTTTGTTTGTAAAAGTTTCCTCAGTCTGTTTTTGAATTCGGTTCTGAGCTCTGTTTTGATGTGAATGTGGTTGAGTTTGGTGCTTTGTTGGAAGCCTAGATATTTGTATGTTTCTTTGTCGAACATGTTATCGAGTGTTTCATTGTTGAATGGTTTCTGTCTCATGGTGGCACTTCCATTGGCCTTTGTTGATGTGGAGCACTTTGCATTTACTTATACCAAATTCCATATTGACATCTAAGGTGAATATTTCTGTGATTTTGAGGAGTTCTTTCAGGTGTGTTTGTATGGCAGCGTATAGTTTTATGTCGTCCATATATAGGAGGTGGTTTATTTTATGTTGATTCACTTTTTGGTGTCTGATATTGAAGCCATACTCTGTTTTGTTTAGTATATTTGAGAGTGGATTGAGACACAGGCAAAACCATAGAGCGCTGAGCGAGTCTCCCTGAAATATACCCCGTCTGATGTACAGCTCTTCTGTTTGGATGCGTTCGGTTTGTGTTTCTAGGCGTATTTTGGTTTTCCATGTTTTCATAATTTGCGCGTGAAACTGCCTGAGGTGTTGGTTGATTTTATAGATTTCTAGGGCTCTGATTAACCAGCTGTGGGGTATGGAGTCGAAGGCTTTTTTATAGTCTATGTAACCGATGTCAAGGTTTCTGTGTTCTTTTCTGGTTTGTCCCATAATCACGCTATCTATAAACAGCTGCTCTTTGCATCTTCGACTATTTTTCCTGCATCCCTTCTGCTCTTCTGTGAGAATATTGTTGTCTGTTAGGTGTTGTTCTATTTTCTTCGAAATTGTGGCTGTGATGATCTTGTATAGGGTTGGAAGACAGGTGATAGGTCGGTAGTTTGACGGGTTTGTGGTGTCTGAGCTTTTGGGTCTAACCTATGTTATTCCTTGTGTAAGGAAAGTGGGAAATGTGTGTGGTTGTAGAATGGCTTTGTTGATTTGGTGTGCGACTGCTTCGTGTGTGGTGGTAAACTGTTTGTACCAGAAGTTTTGTATATTGTCTATTCCAGGACATTTCCAGTTGTGTGTGTGTTTGATAGTTTCTGTAATTTCTTGTGTATTTAATGTGGGATTTTCTTGTTCTCTCACATGTTTATGTTTGTCTTCTTCGGCTTTGATCCAGGGGGTGTTATTATTGTGTAGTTTGGGTTCTGACCAGATACTTTTCCAATAATCTGTGATTTCTTGCTTATTTGGTAATTCAGTCACAGCTATCTGTTTGTTGTACATAGTTTTCCGGTAGAACTGTTTTTCGCTCCTTCGGAAGAGGTTGTTGGTATCTTTCCTCTCATTTGATTATTTGTATCTACGGAGTCTTGCGGCATATACAGATAGTTTTTGTTTCAAGGTATCGAGGATTTCTGGCAGTGTTCTGTTGGGAGACTTAGATTTGATCTTGTTTGCCCCCTGTGTGACACGTTTGGACGCGTTCCCGCTTATAAACTGGGTAAGATGTCCTAGATCTCTCCTGATGTTGATTTTGTTTTCTATTCTTATGTGCCATTTGAATTTTGGTTTTGTCCTGTTGGGGTTTCCTTGTCGTTGAGGGAGTTTTTGATTATTTTGTGATAGAGTGGTGATTGCCGCTGCGTATATTATTGGGTGAATGTCTTCGATTGTGCTTAAGTCTGTTATATACTGAGGTATTATGTGCTTGTTTAGTGTGTTGAGGATTGGTTGCGTGCTCTGTTTGAAGATTAAACGAGGGATGGGATTTCTTATTGTGGGGTCGGTGCCTGACCATCGAGCTAGATGTGACTCCATTTTTGCTTTAAGTGTTTGTATGAGAGGTGATTCGGGGTGATGTTGTGTGGATGTTGTTGAGGGTGGCGAGTGATTCATGTTGTTGTCTGTGATATGGAGTTGCGCGGTACTCGCAATATTATTTTGCGTTATGCTCCTTCTGGGTGGTGGGTCTTGTTGTGTTCGACTGGGTGGTTGTGTGTGTGAGGCTGGTTCGGAATCTTCTTTATTGTTTCTATTGTTTGGTTGGTCTGTGTTCAGTTCAACAGCCACTGTGTCCTTGATGGTTTGCAATTCGAGAGATGTGAGACGATTGTTCTTGGTAATAACTCTTTTTTGGTCTATTACTCTCTGTTCTGAAACAAGTAATTGCAGATGTGGATATTCGGTCAAGAAAAGTCTGTGCAGTTCCGGTCTGTAGCCCGAAGTTATTGTTTCGAGTTTAGTTGCTGTGTAGTAACAGCGCATCACCGTCCTATTCATCTCATCCGTCCACTTTAACCGCTGTCTTGGTTTGCCAGCCTTGGTAGTTGCGTGTTCTCCTTGCAAAACATACGGGCCTTGGCCTGGCTTTGGTGGTTGTGTTTGTCCCGCATCTACGTCGGTTGCGCTTGGGATTGGTGTTGATGGGTCCAAGCGGCTAGTGATTCTCTTCTCAGTGATTTCTTTGTCAGGTTTTGTGTTTTGTGTTAAGTTATATTTATAGGATGAAAATTTTGTAAGTACTAGGCTAGGCTCGTTCATTCTCTCATTCATACAGGCTAGGTAAAACTCTTTACTAGTTTAGACTAATTTAGGCTCATTTCATATTTATTTTACTATTTTTGGTAAATATAATATATTTTACACTATACAATGCATTTTACTCAACTCCTTATCACCAAAAATTTGATCTTTCGTATCAAATTTGTTGAGCTTTAAGTTAATTTTCAACTCAAGTTGTTATTGGTGATGATGGTGGTATCATCTCTTACCAGGGTGAAATATTTATTTCAATAACAAAACCGATTTTGTTTGTTAATTTATATAGGATGATGAAAATTTTGTACAAGTTCTCGTTTTCTTCGTTATGTGTAAAATTTAGTTTGTTCATAATTTTTTTTTCAAAATTACTTGTGTTTTATTCTCGTCTCATATAGAACAACCAACGAGTTACAAAAACATTTCAACGATTCCAAAAACTCGTTTTTTAGACTAATTTAAGCTCATTTCATATTTATTTTACTATTTTTGGTAAATATAACAAATTTTTCACTCTGCAATACATTTTACTCAACTCTTTATCACCTAATTTTGACCTTTCTTATCTATTTTTGTAACCTCTCAGCCCATTTAGAACACTTATTGGGTCATGTCATATCTATTTTTAAAATATTACGTAGTATTTACTTGTTTTGACTTCCAGAAAGTTACCACGATTCACACATTAATCACATATCTTGTTTACATTTTCCATTATCTTGAACATTTTTATAGACTTTACGGCACCAATTAACAAAATAGGGAAACATTTACCAATTTTAACACCTAAAAACTATACCCATAAGGCCTTTTTGCACACAATTCCAACTAAAATATTACCTAAAGCTTCACTTTTACCCAATTAGCCTCTACGCAACTTCTACATTAACGTTCAATGAAAGTTTAAAGAAGCGTTAATGAAGTTAAGGTACCCTGCTAAAATCAGCTCTATTGCCAAACACCTAATAACGTTACGGCAAAATTTACCGTTACGATAAACACGACGTTAAACCCTAATTTCATGCCAAAAAGACACTGTTTCAACATCCACTGGACTTGTGACATCATCGACGATCACTTCTTGCAGACTCTTAACACATCTATTTACACCTATTTACACCTACTCACATCTATTTACACCTATTCTCACCCTGTCTTCGCCTATAAGGACCTTTTGCCAACCTATTTTTCACCCCGTTTTAAACAAAAAACACCCCTATAACTAATAAGGATCTTTTGGACACATTTTTCACCCCCTTTTTCAACAAAAACGCCCCTACTATTACAAATAAGGACCTTTTGGACACTCTTTTAGACCTTTTTGACCACTTTTCAACCATCTTAAGAGATAAAAAATATGTTAGAGCATCTCTCGGATTACCAATTATAAGGTTAAACCTCGCTAATTTGTTAATAAAAGATAGATATTATTTGTTTACACAATAAAAGTTGTTTAATTATACCAAGAAGATCCCGCTAACCATAACTTTTTTATGTGATACCTTTTCTAACACTTTCTCATATGAAACCTCTGTGGCTCAGTGGTAAAGTTGTTAGTTTTGCAGTATTGAAACCGAAGATATGAAGGTTCGAATCCTGGTCTAGACACTTTTTTTAAGTGTATTAAAATTACTGTAGCCAATGTCTCAACTAAAAACCATCATTGACTGACATCTATCATTATACAGTGAAACCTCTCATAACGGACACTCCAATGAGCGGACAACTCCATTAGGCGGACACTATTTGATAGTCCGGAATGAAGAATAGAGAATTCAAAAAGAGATAATCTTTCTTAAGCAGGCTCTCTCTTGGGCGGACGTTTACACAATATTTACATACAAAAATTCTCTCTTAAACGGACACAAAATTAAAAATGTTGCAACGCTGCATTATTAGCCAGCGCGGCGACAAAAATTCTGGGGATTCCCCATTGTATGTATGTGATTCCCCGCGAGCATTAACGAATACGTAACACCTCGTTTTTATGGTCAGTTGAGTTAGTTCGTTGATTTGTCTTGTATGTATTGTTTTTTTTTTTAAAAAATAGAGACAAACATGTCTAAAAAGCGTCGTGTTTAAGTCTTAAAGAGAAAATTTACGTTTTAAAATAGGAAAGACACAGGCAGCTGGAATTATTAAAAATAAAGGCGAGTTATTAAAAAAAATTTCATTCCAATGTTAATTCAAGTGTAAAACGAAATTTTTTAAAGCCAGTGGGATTACAAATTGACGAAATTTGCTATGATTGGTTCACAAAGGCAAGAAATAAAGGAATTCCACTATCAGGTAAATAAAAAAAATTATAAAGGTATTGTAATCATTCTAAATCGTATTTATTAAAATTCTAGGACCAATAATTCGAGCCAAAGCAAAGGAGATCGCAGATAGTCTGGAATGCGATAATTTCAGTGCATTATCTGGGTAGCTGGAGAAATTTCGGAAAAGGCATAACATCGCTTTTAAAGCCATATCTGGAGAAGCTGGAAGTGTTATTATGGAAGATTTGGACAACTTAAAACAAAAAATATCTTCATTGGTAAAAGGTTATTTGCCAAAAAAAAAACGTGGACGAGACAGGTTTATTTTTTCGAGCTCTACCTGACAAGACATTAGCACTTAAACGTGAGAAATGTGTGGGCGGAAAATTATCCAAAGAGAGACTCACCATTATGCATTGCGTAAATCTGGCAGGAGATAAAGAAAAATTATTGGTTATTGGTAAGTCAAAACATCCAAGGGCATTTAAAAAACATTAGTGTGAATCAGCTGCCTGTTATGTGGAAAAGTAATAAGAAGGCTTGGATGACATCTGCTATAATGGAAGAATGGTTGCAAGATTTTGATTTAAGAATGGGTAAAGAAAACAGAAATATTTTTGGATAATGCTGGCTCTCATCCTAAATACATTCAATTAAAAAACATTCAACTTATTTTTCTACCGCCCAATTGCACATTAGTTATTCACCCGCTAGACCAAGGCATAATACAAAATTTTAAAACATTTTACAGGACCATCTTAATTAAGGATTTGTGATCGAAAACAGATTCTGTTGATAACCTTCAAGGTCTTACTAAAGCAGTTATTGTTCTAGATGCTATTTATTTTATAAATGCTGCATGGAAGAAAGTTACGGAAACAGCAATAAAAAATTGCTTTCAAAAGGCAGGAATTACGTTAAATAATGGTGATAACCATAATCTGGAAAATGATGACTTTTCAGGAGAAGATAACTTACCTTTGTCAGTTTTATCCGAAATATGGCGAAATGCAGAAGCAATAGGCCTTAAAAAAAAAGATTTAAGTGAATTCATTACCATCGATAATAACTTATTAGGAGCAGATGATATAGACGACACCTCTTTTAACAAAATTGTAAAAAAAGGCGACAACGTGACTTTGGGTGAGTCTGACGAATCCGATGAAGAAATAACCATTACCGATCAATCCAATATTATTATAAGTTATCAGCAGGCCATTGATATGGTGAAAACGATTCAAGAATTTGCCAAAATTAAAGGAGATTCAACAGCAATGCAGATGTTATCTGACTTGGAATTACATTTTCAAGACAACAACTTAAAACTAACACGCGTCAAACTAATATAATTGATTTTTTTAAGCCTACTTAAGTTATATTTTTTATGTGTTTTATTTTTTGATTTATAACTACATACTTATGTACTAATGTGTATGAGAAAACAATAAAAACTTACCCTATTATTTATTATGTAAATAAAAAATATGTATGTATTTTTTCATTTTTCCCATACGAGGACACCTCCCTTAGGCGGACATATTTTAATACTCCCGAAGGTGTACGTTCAAAAGAGCTTTCACTGTAATACATAACTTCACACATATTCATAGGTTCGACATAACTGTATCAATGGTGTTACGTCATCGAGCTGGCAATACTGTCCCAACTGTCAATTTTTAAACCTGCCCCTGTCTACTCCATATAGGCAACTGTCAATATGACAACCTTGCGCCTTCACTATATATTCTGTTAATATAGGCAACCGTCAATATAGCAACATTGCGCCTTCACCATATATTCTGTTCATATAGGCAACCGATACTGCTCTCTGCTCAACGCTCATTGGCCAGCCCCGCACATACGCACCGACCACACCCCGCGATGACCTTGAAATGGCATCAAAAAATGCAGAATGGACCTCTATAAGAATTTACATGGGATTTTTATCTAGAACTGTCATTGCCTTATCTACTTGTGTATGTCTAAAGTAAAAAAAAAAATTCTTAAGTAACAACGGTGCAAGAAAAAACTAATACTTACTCAAGGAAGATATAAAATTTTTTTTTTTTAAATATTTTATGATTCTTTAGACTAACAAGAACTTTACTAGAACCGAATGATAATGTTAAAGTAATATAAACATAAACGAAAATTATCAATTAAAATCACAGTGAAATGAATACGTAACTGTGAAAAAATATCAAAATAAAGATTATAAAATTATAAAATTGTTCAAACTGTTTTAAACAATTATAAAACTATAATAAGACACACTTCGTACAGAAAGGTGGTCTTTATGATATTTTAAAAACCTGGTTTCAATTTGGGCCCTATATTCATTTTACCTACTAAAAAATAGTTAGAAAAGAGTAAAAAAAAATAAATGCCGGCTAAGTAGTATGAAGGTATTCTTGATTTACAAAATAATGCTGCTTTCTTTTACAACGATTTAATGTAAGTTTTGTAGATTAGGGTAGCAATCGGGAAATTTTACTTGATATAGGAAAAAAGAACACTTTTAATTTTTTTTTTCATTTTTTATTTTACTTCTACAAATATGGTAACCATTCCATTCCGCATGAAAATATTGTGCTATATTTCGTTATCTTCGTATAAAAGCCTGTTTTTTTTTTCTACGTGAGAAAAATTAGCTTCTAATCTTAGATATTTTTACATTACAGGTCTTATATTTAAAATAAATGTTTTTTGAATATGTTAATTTATACATTAGATTACGCTGGCTAGGTATAATACAACAATATTTAACATAAGATGAAAGAATGCTATTATTTCAACAAATTTCAAATACTTAAGTTTTTCATACCAAGAACTTTGAAAATAACTTTGTCTATAATAATGATTTTACAAATAATGTTTTATAATCCAAATATAACCTAACATAATTTAATTCTTAAGGTAATAATATTTTTTTTAATTTAAAATATTATTATTTTTGTTATATATTTAATAATCCGAAGATCTTTATGTATTAGTAACTGCATTTTGTAGCACACGTGCTACAAGGAAGTCCCTAAAGCGCTCCAGGAGTGGCATGAGTGCGAAAAAAGCGATTCACGTTATACTTGAATCGTTGTAAATTGTACTCGGTGGGAAACACAGCCCTGTGCAAATTAGTCCAAAGGGATGATTACCTAATGTTAGGTTTGCATTTCTTGGTGTAAGGTTTCTAGGTTTTAGATATTTTAGGAGTTCTTGGCTTGATTTCTTTGTGTTAGGATTGACCCTGTTTGTTTAAGATTCTTAGGATTAGACAATGTTACTTATAGAGTTCTTGGCTTCAATTTTCTAAGAAAAGTTACGTTAGGTTTGGAGTTTTTAGCCCATAGTTTTTAAAAATAATATTAGCTTAGTCGGTTTTAATGTAAATTTTTTATGTTTAAGCTACGATTGGTTTGGAGTTCTTGGCTTAAAGTTCTTTAATCAGGATATGTTTAGTTCAGAGTTTTCAGTGCACAGTTCTCAAAAATCAGTTAGGTAATAATAGGCTCGGTGTTCTTGGGGAAAATTTTCTAGGACTAGGCTTTGTTAATTTTGGACTTCTTGGGAAAAGCTTTCTAGGATTGGATACTTTAGATTTAGAGTTCCTGATGTATAGTTTCTAGAATAAGGATATAGGTTAGGTTTGGATATCATAGTGGATCGTATTGAATAATTATGCAGTTAGGCTATGTTCGTTATTCCTGGTGTAAATTTTTTCCTTGGAATAAATTAACTTTGAAATTCTGGATGTAAAGTTTCTAGTTATATATGTTAAGTTTTGAGAGTCTTGTATTTAAATATTTGGATTAATTTGAATTTCTTTGTTTAGATATATGCATTAGATATACAGAATTGTCAAATAAAAAATTTAATTCGTAACATTATTTCCTGCGTTAGATTAGGATATGATTGAAAATATTTGTATTTATGGGTTAGGTTTTGTTAGTTAAAAATTCTTAGTTTGTAGTTCTGTAAATTATAAATTATTAGTCAAAATTTAATTTCTTTTTATATTAGGTTATAATAAATTTAAATTCCTAGGTACATTCATTTTTAAATTGAAAAATATTGTCAATTGTAAAGTTTATATTTATGCATTATAAAATTTTAGTTTCGATATGTTTTGTATACAGGCCTTGGAATTATTATTATTATTTTATGAGTTCGGTTATGTTAGTTCTATTACAACTAGTGTATAATTATAAAAATTTTAAAATAGTGTAATAATATGTGAGTATTGAAAAATTATACATGACAACTTTGCATTAGGTTTTCCTAAAATATTGTAAGGTTCATAAAAATGTGATTTCGCTTAATTTATACATCAAAAATATTCTGTATATCAATAAACGTTTAAATTTAATAATAATCTTACAGAAATTTTTTTTCTGAAATATTTTATTGAAATTTATCTGTTAACATAAAGGTTTATTATGTTAGTTGTCTTGATCATGACCCTTTTTTCTATAGTCACGAATATACGTATTCTAGGGAATTTTTTATAGGTTATGTCTTATGTTTAACCTTCTTCGCCGCAGTATTACCTTAAAGTATATTATTTTACGAGTATTCTCCCGTTTGATTTATGCAAATCGGATAAAATCCCGACTATTAACAGATTTTTGTTCTCACACTGTGCGCTGCACAGTGATGCCAAATCAAGATTTCGTGGCCAAAAATCGAAGTTTCAATTTAGGAGTAGTTGAGTTTCTTAATAGTTAGGTTGGTATCTCAAGCGCTAGGAATCACCGCTACGAGGACCGAATCGCCGACGTTGTTCGCGCGCTGTGCAGCGCAACATAACCATAAGTTCATCAGTTAACGCAGCTCGCACGTCCCACATTTTCGGCGTAACTTGAAATGCGTGTAACTTTTTAATCGTTAAAGATTTTTTTATGATTCCAAGTGGAAAAAAAAAAATAAAGGAGAGTAGAATTAGTACATTATATAGATTTTCATGATATTTGTTTGTTTATTGTTTAATTATTCATATTATAATGTTATTTTTAATACTAAAAATGTTAAAGAAACAATGTTTAAACATGTAAAAGTAAAATACTCCACGACCCTCCGCTTTAAAACCAATTGTACATTGTTTTGTAAACATTTTTAAACAAAAAAAAAACAAAAAATAGCTGCCTCAAGCTGCCCCGTTTTTTAAAATTATACTTTGTCTGCAATAATGCATAATTTTGTTATAATGCAAGCATTGTGCACTTTCTTTTTGGTTGGTTTAATATCTATGGAATATATACGACTTGTTGCGGACACATGAAAAGTGTTCATACTTTGCGCGCCGACATTTTTAAATGCTATTAAGGCGGTAAACTTGAATTTAAACAAGTGATTAAAGCAATATAGATATAATAATTATAAAATATATATTTAGTATCATATAATACTAATTGTTCTCATTACATATTAATGAATAAATAGAATATTTTGAATTGTTTATTAACAATTTTTAAAATATTCAAATTTTATATATATTTTTAAATTAATGACATTTTTTAAATATTTCTAAATGGTTTAAATATTTTTAAATTTTTATAATTTTCGATTATTTTTAAATTGTTTCAAATTTTCAAATTATCCAAATGTTTTCAAATTTCTCAAATCTTTCAAGTTTTACAACATTTTCAATTTCAGCAATTTTTAAATTTATCAAATTTTGATGTTTACAATATGTATGACAAATTAATTAAATATTGGATTAGTCTTAAAAATGAATTTTATTAAAAAATTTTATTCTTTAAATTTTTAATATTCAATAATGTTTTATAATTATATACTTTACAGAAACAATGAAAAAAAACACTGACAAGAAAAGAAATTTTTGACGTTATCCGTGATCGCTTAAATGAAGAGAATAAAAATTTGTTACCTATAATTGAAGACCATTTAACACAAATAAATGAACAACCGTTCGATTTGTCAGATGAACTAAGAGAAAGTTTGGGACTATTAATTAGTAAGATGAGAACAAAATATCAAGAAAGCAAAAGAACCTACTCACGCTTTTGTTCCAAAAATGAAACCTGGTTAAATATCGAATTTCACTTTGATAACCCGACCAATACACAACTGAAGCCCGTTACGCCATCGACTAGTAGTGAAATAAGCAAGAGAGGACGTCCATCTCTTTCTTTCAGTGAATCTAGTGAACGGAGTAAACGCAGACGAGCCCAGGATATCAGAGAACAGCACAGCGCGGAAGAATTGGCCTATGCAACGCAAATGAGTTTGCGTGCTAGAGGAAATATTGATGCAGCAAAAGTTGTGCAAGACGTTTCAGAAGGGAGTCCAACAAAGGCGAAGGCTTATAGAGCGTCACTCTGTGATGATCGCGAAAGACGAGGCGCTTTCATTATTTGTTGAAAATAAAATGTCTCAAAGTATGTATAACACAATATTCGAGCGAATAGCATAAAACATAACTGTAAATTGTATCCGTCTTATAAATGCGTTTTACAAGCATAAAAAGAATGCTACCCTCCCGCTTCAGATATGTGTATTACTGAATCCAGCACCGAAGTTAAATTACAGAGTTTGTTAGACCACACTACACAGCGAATACTGCTAGTTCAAAACGACGTTGTAAGTAGCCTCACTAAGAATGATGCTTTAAGTTTAACGTTAATGTGTAAGTGGGGGTTAGATGGAACATCCGAACAGAGCAATTTCAAACAAAAATTTCAAAGTGACACTGACAAAAGTGACTCAAGTATTTTTTTTTACCTCGCTTATACCACTTCAAATTTTATACTTAGATGAAAGCACAGGTGAGCAAAAAATTGTTTGGAAAAATCCTCGAACTTCTTCCACCCGATTTTGTCGGCCAATCAAAATTGAATTTTTGCATGAAACTGTTGAAAATACAAAACATCAAGTTGATTATATTGTTGAACAGCAGCAAAATCTCATTCCTTACGAAACAATTGTTGACGGAAAACAAGTGACAGTAACTTACAAATTAGCATTAACTATGGTTGATGGTAAAGTTTGCAATTCTTTGACAGACACATCTTCTAGTCAAAGGTGCTACATTTGCCAATGTACTTCAAAACAATTTAACAATATTGATGAAATACTTAAAAAACTAATCAAAGAAGAAAATTTGCAGTTCGGTATATCATCTTTACGTGCCTGGATTCGTTTTTTCGAGTGCCTTTTGAACGTTTCTTACAAATTAGAAGTCAAAAAATGGCAAAATCGCGGTGAAGATAAAGATAAGATCCAAAATCGAAAACAAAATATTCAGAAAGGTTTTCGTCAGCAATTAGGACTCTTGATAGATATGCCGAAACAAGATTTTGGAAGTACAAACGATGGTAACACTACGCGACGTTTTTTTGAAAATTCGAAAATTTCTGCTACAATAACCGGAATAAATGAGGATTTATTAAAACGGTTTCACATTATTTTGCAAGTTATTTCATCGAATTTTGAAATCGATGTGCCTAAGTATAAAGAATACTGCTTAGAAACTGCTCGGTTGTTTTGTAGAATTGTACCCATGGTTTTACATGCCTACAACTGTACATAAATTGTTGATTCACAGTGCACAAATTATTGAGTCATCGCTTTTGCCAATTGGACAAATTTTCGAGAAAGCCCAAGAGCCTTGCAACAAATTAATAAAAAAATATCGGCAAGACTTTGCGCGCAAAACAAGTCGAATTGAAAATATGCAAGACGTTTTTTTTTTTGCGACTTTTGGTATCCTCGGACCCACTAATATCTGGCGTACGTAAATTACCAATTCAAAAATTTAAAGCGTTAGACCCTCAAGCGATTGAATTACTCAAACCGCCTAGTATCAATTCGCAAATTGAATTTCCAATATGTCAAAGCTCTAGTGAAGAAAGAGGTGAACAATCTGATTCAAAGTATTAAGTGGTTTTTGAATAAAATTTGTACTTTCTTATAATAAAACACAAAATTGTAATGTACTCATTTTCTTAACCAATTTGTCAAATTTACAATGATTTTTAAATTTTGTTTTTCGAAAAAATATTATCAAATTTGAAGTCAGGGACCTAAAAAACCTTAATGTACCCATTTTCTAAACCATTTTGACGAATTTAAATAGTTTTTTAACTTTTGGTCCGCCATATTGGATCCGCCATTTTATTTTTCGAATAAATATTATCAAATTTGAAATCAGTGACCTCAAAAACCTTAATGCACCCATTTTCTAAACCATTTTGACGAATTTAAAGAGTTTTTTAAATTTTGGTCCGCCATATTAGATCCGCCATTTTGTTTTTCGAATAAATATTATCAAATTTGAAATCAGGGTCCTCAAAAACCTTAATGTACCCATTTTCTAAACCATTTTCACGGGTTTTCGATTTTTGGCCACGAAATCTTGATTTGGCATCACTGTGCGCCGGTCGCAAAAACACCAGATAAATACAACTAAATTGAGCGTAGAGATATTCTTGCGCGATAGTACGACCGTCAGACATTTAACATTTTCCATTCAGTGTGAATATACAATAAATCCTTAAATAGGATTTAATTTATCTAAGAAAATTAAGTTTTTTCATCAGTCATGTAAACAAAAGATAATTTAATTGGCATTAATTGAAAAATATATTGTTTAAAAATGAAACGGCAAAGTAAAAAATCAGAATACCCTAAAAAGTATTTGAATTTATGCTTTAATTTTAAGGATTAAAGAAATTGAATATTTAATTTATTTAAAGAACAAAGGAGAAAAGGTTTTTTACTCAAACTTGGCTCCGTGGCGTACTACTTGCTTGTGAGGCAGAAGGTCTCAGGTTCCAATCCCGGCAGGTCAATATACTTATTTATTAATTTATTTAAGTATATTTGGTCTGGCCACATACATAGGCAGTAGTTGTTTGCAGAAACACAATAACGTCCGTGAAGTACTACTGTGCTGTGCTGTGATATACAAAAATATATATTTCGGCACTTGGACAACGTTGATAGATATAAAAAAGATAAAAAATCCCTACTCAGGCGGGAGGTGAACGATAAAAAAATATACATATATATATATATGTATATATATATATATATATATATATATATATATATATATATATATATATATATATATATATATATATGTACACATATATATATATATATATATATATATATATATATATATATATATATATATATATATATATATATATATATATATATATATATATATATATATATATATATATATATATATATATATATATATATATATATATATATATATTTGATCAAAAATAATTTAAAATGGTAAAAAAACAACACGATTTGGAGTATCCTTTTCTCCAAGAACCCTGAAACCCTGTATGCGCAATAGTTGAAACAAACCATCTAACGCCCTTCCTCACCTCTTATATGTTTAACTGTAAGTAATTATTCTTAAAATTTTTTCATTATATCAACATAAACCAAGAAAAATTCTAGTAATCATTTAAAAAAAGCAAATAAATTTAACTTTCTCATGTCAAGAGTAAATAAATTCCTAACTCTTTTACTCCCTTCTCCTGAAATTATATCATTTAATTTATCCGTACTTCAAATAGTATGTTATAATCTCGTTCCAAAGTTATTGTGCCAACAAATTTACACGCCGACCGTCAGATGAACCGAGAAAAGCGGGAAAATTAGTTTCTCGTGATTTGAAAACCATGAGATATAAAGAAAACCAAAAATCTGGGACCTTGGGTTAAAAGTAAAAGTAATGAAAAAATATGAATTTCTCTACGCCATATACAAAACAACCACTCTCCCATCCATTTTATCTCTTTTATGTTTTACTATAATAATACATAATACTTGTTTATTATTTCTACACAAAAAAAACAGGAAAAATTACCTTATTACTATTTAAACCATGTAAAATTTATTGACACTATCCCTTTTACCCACTTCGTTTGAGCCATGGCTCGGAGTGTGATTTTTTCACGAATACTTTCCTTTAGCAAGAACACTAAAAACATTCTCAGATGCACAAGTTGGCAAGCATCATCTTTTTATGTTAGCTGCCTTTTAGTTGTGCCAACCCTTGGAAACAGTTTGCTTTTACATTAGACTGTACAGGTTCCCACTATTTACAATACTGAGTATGTTTTTCAAAAATTTGGGCACTACCTAATTTACGTCTACTTATTTATTGCTTACTTATCTAGGGTGAAAATAGGAAATTCTAGATACGACAGATGGTGTTGATGTTAAATAAAAATTGATGGACCTAACCTGAACTTTTATGACAGTTACTTATTGATTGTGCCGACGCTTGGAAATAGCTTGCTTTTATATTAGACTAAGCAGGTTCCAGCTCTTTACGATACTGATAAGTATGTTTTTCAAAAATTTCGGCTCCACCTATTTTACGTCTACTTATTGCTTACTTATACCTAGGGTGAAAATAGGAGACTCTAGATACCATAGATGGTGTTGACGTTAAAAAAAATTGGTGGACATAACTTGAACTAACCTGAACTAAACAATGAGACGAAAAGTTTGTATTTAACATGAATATTAACTTATTTAAGTTTCGAAAATTCTGCAAAATATCCCCGCCTTAATGTGCTAAAAACAGCACACAAGAGAAGGTTCTTCTGTCGTGTTCCATAATATATAACTCGTTGATATTAGTATACGATTTTTAACCAGGGTCTGCAGTAAACCAAAAGAACAAATTCTCACCTTGGTAGATATCTCAATATTAACTTTTTTATCAATAAGTTTTAAGGTTACGTTTCAGGAATTCCTAAGATTTGGATTATTTTCATTACCATAAATATATTTTAGTAAATGGAAGTTAGATAATTCATACGAAGACAATTTAGAAATTAAAACGTTCAAATTAAAAACAATATATCATTTTTACTTTATAAGACTTAAGTTTACCAGAAAGAGAATGGAACAATTATCAATCTCTCTTATTAGTGCAGTAAAAAAAGCATTTGAAATTGCGTGGTAGGCACAGCAATATTATGATTTTATCCTCTCTGTGGTATCACCAGGAGTATTGTCCTTAGTTTCGGACCTCGAAAAACTTATGCTCTTTTGTTTCGTTTTCAAAATGTAATGTTGATGTTTAATAATCAAATAACAACAAATGCATTTTTTCGGTCATTTTCACGTTAATGAAAATGTTTTTTTTTTAAGTAAACATCTCGCGATTCTCTACCCGATGTGATAAAAATTTTTTCATTTTTTTTCAACATAACCGAAAACAATTTTTTTACTTGCATTGGAAAGCTGTCGTCGAGATCTAAATTTTGAAAAAGCTCCATTTCGGACCAAAAGGCATAAAATGGCGTGCAATTCAAATTTTAAATAACAAATTCAATTGTGCCCACTATGTTCAATATTTTTGTACCAAAATTTCAGGGTATTTTTGTTATAACAAAAGGCATATTTTCTGAAAGTTTCAAGCCCATCAGTTCATTTAGTCGACCTGTACAATAAAATGAAAAAAAAAAACACGTTTTTGCCTGTTTTTTCTATTTTGTAGGTTAGTTCAGGTTGAGCGACTTAACCAAAGAAGATTTATTGGAAATTTCATTAGAAGAGTTTGGTTGTTTTTGTTTCGATAAGACTTATATAACCGGAGTTATCCACATTTTAAGCTGAATAAAACCCGTTTTGAAAACTTAAATTGTTTATTACCGAAAAAAAAACTGTTGCTGTGTCTTAGCTATGCCTATCTCATCATTATTTTGACCTTTTTTTATATTTGAAGATTTAGGCAATTTTAAATAATGTAGTAATTTTACGTTCACGGAGTTAAAATATGCTCATCGTGGTTTTTTACATATGACACAAACTTTTTTTTAATTTTTTTTGAATATTTTTAAAACGTCAATATTTACTGTGAAAGGTAAGAAAAAACTTTTTTTCTAGCTTTGCTAAAGTTGGCTATAAATTTTTGACGATAACGCAAATTGACAATGTCATTTTGACAGTAGTAAGTTAAAACTAAGTGTTTAAAAATGGATTTATGGGTATATACAAAAAAGTATGCCCAACGACATTATACAAGTTGGATGAACGGCAAATAAAAATCCCTAGCTTAAATATATTTGCTAGAATATAGAGCTATAGAACTTTTTTAATATAGTGACATGTTTAACAAAGTTAATTCGTTTCTTATTTCTAATGATAATTTGCAGTCACAGAGTAACAGACGATTCAATAAAATATTACATTATATCAAATAAATATCACGTACACTACGTTAAATAAAAATTATGCACTTCATATTTATTTTATGTACTCACACACATACACGTATTGACAAACAGATTTAAATGTTAGATGTAATTCAACTCAATACATAGGGATTTGTTTAAATGCGGCTAACATTTTCAGCTTGTGGAGCTGGTGAAAACATTAGCGTTGGAAATTTAGCTTCATTAAGCTAAAAATAGAAAATAGTTCAATCGGGCAAATCCATCTCTTCCTTCCATTCTCTCCGTTGAAAGAGGTCAATTTTTGAAAAATTTTTAGTTTCAATATTTAGAAAAGGGTGCTTACATTTGACTTATTTTTCAGTATTTTCCGCTCTACCTGATGCAATAGCTGCACAAGGTAGTTTTGATCACGTTGTTTTTATTTTAAACGATATAATATTTATGATATATATGCCAGTAAGATGGACGACATTATTACTCTATAAGATACACTACAAATTTATAATTATTGAAAAAAGTGAAATTCGGACACCTCTACGTCAAAGTTTTTAGCAGCTTTACACACCTGTCTTTGACATTTACATACCTGTTTTTGATCTTTGCATCTCTCGTTAATTATCATAAGCGACCAGTAATGATTGTTAAGGTCCTTAGGTCAAAAAAAGATATTTTGATGCTACACTTATCATGTAGACATTTATGCTTGTTCTTACGAGGTTTAGCAAGGTTACTAGCCAACTAGAGACCTAGAGAATTCCAATGGTATATAATAATATTCCTATAACTTTTTCTTTTACAGCACTCTACACCAAAATGGCGTACCACCATCATTGTCAATTATCAATTATTCATTGGATTCCCTATCGTCAAAACATACGTTGATAAAATGCAACAAACATAAAATTATGATAATTTGGCCACAAAAATGACTTTCACAGGGTCTTTGAGCGAAAATATATTTGGATTCATAAGCCAAATTTGTTCCAGTTGATACTAGGAATGCGTATACCGGGTATTACGACATTTACCAGAGGTGTAGTATTCGATACATTTTGCGTGTGTACAATACGTATACAAGCAGACACAGCGCAGGATCAGAAATCACACTAACATTCTACATCTAAATTTTACTAGAAATTTTGTCAAAATCAGATTAATGTATAAAAAGTTATTGAAAATTAAGCTGGATCACTATTTTATTATGCGGTTTTTTCTTTCAGACGTGTAAAATAATTCTTAAATGTAAAAATGAAAAGTAGAAGTTTTCGAGTATTTGCTATAAATATATACCATTAACTGTACTGTTCTAAACTTAGCAACACCCTGTGTATTCTAGAAATCGTAAGTGAAAGTACTCATTTTAATCCATTTCAGGTAGTCATAAAAACCGAGGGATCTGCTGCTTCTTATTTTCCATAGGTATACATCAATTATCCAGTACGAAAGTGATAATTCGATTTTAAAGATATTTTTTTAATTTTTCAGGACTCTCTACGTTAACAAACGTACTTTCTCACGGTTAGCTAAAGGATATAAAAGAAAGTTTAATAAAATTATCAATAAAGCTTGGGATTCCATTTACAACTATTACAAGAAAAAAGCACGGGAACGACATCTAAGGTAAGAATTTCTTTCATGTTACGCTAATAATAAAACCTATAACACTCTTGTTATGGTGCGAAAATAACTTGCGACACGAGGAACTGATAAATCTGGCTTGAAGATTTTGGATTCTATCATAGAGCCAGAAATCCACTAAATGTTTGACGTATTATGTACTAATTCCAAATTCCCTCCAAAAGTTCTGAAAAGGAAACATAAGACAAATTCGAAGCAATCTCTCTAACCCCTTTTTCATCCCTTAAACAACTTGTGAATTTAACCGTATAAATTTCTAATGTTTTGCCTATGATTATACAAGACATCTTTAGGGACATTTATGGTTCTAATCTCGAATAGCAAAGATCCCTGAAGATATCTAGTGCAATCGTAAGCGATATGATTTAATCCCCCGAAACCCGGTTTCCCAGTTCATGTTAATACTACTTTTAAATTGTTTATGATCTCAACTAAAAATTAGAAAAAATTCTCTCTTGAAAAGCGAAAGAATTTATCGATCTTTTCGTCTCTCTGAAGCGAGATCACTAAAATATTTTAGATATTATTCTTATTGGAAGTATTATATGTGCACCAAATTAGGAACTAATATCTTATTCTGCTCGAAAGTTATCGTGCCAACAGTTAGTCGATCAGACAGAAATTAAAGTATTTGATTAACTAGGGACCCTAAAACCTAAAGGAAAATAAAAATCCAAGAATGTCATTTTCTCACAGATATAATACTTGATTTAGCACGGAAAGTAAAAAAGCTATAAACATCAATAACATTTGAATATCACGGTGACATGAAGATAAAATGACGTCACAGGTCATGCTGAGAATTGACAGAACCGATCAAATTCCCAATTCCTAATACGTGAGAAATCTACCAAACATCCTGAAGCTTTTTAGAACTATGCCAAAAATAGTGTAATTCTTTGTTTGAACAAGAAATAAAATAGTTAGACGATAAAAAGCATACTTCTAATAATCATGCACTAATTTTATTTCCGACTCTTTTTGAAACAAATTTATAGCATTTTAAATAGGAAAACCATATAGTATCTTACTATTTTTGACCTTAATCGACATTAACAGAAGGTATATATAGAGAGAACTGGTTCACCACAACCATCCACATAAAAGATTAAGAATATGTTTCAATATGTCTCGACTCTCTAAAACATACAAAGCAGCTAATAGAATATACATGCCATTATTTTTTATTTAAAATATCAAAGGTAATATTTTATTGTTTAAAATGTTTACCAGTAATATCGAACAAAACAAGATGAAATCATATTGAATACAAAAATGATTAAAAATTTTTGTAAGTCTAAATGAAACACCACCGACTTTCTACAGAATAATTATTCTCATCTTAGGTAACCTTAATCTCCACATTAACTGTTCATAAAGCCATTTCAATCTTAATTAGTACTAACTTTACTAGGCTTATCGATGGCACTTATACTACCAATTAACATATTTAGCATATCTCCGAAAATATTCTGTGAGGTTGTTTCGACCATAAGCTCTGTCATTTTGGCAATGATTCGATCATGGAAGAAGAAATAAATTGTTGCTTCCCTACGTCTCGCTACTAAGAGTGGCGTGACAATTCTGACGTCGCAAACGAAAATATTTTTGTTGTTGCTCGAACTAGAAGCAAATACATCATCGGCGAAACTAAGCAGACATATAAGCAAAAAATTAAAAACCAACTTCTTGTTTGTCTCAACAGTTCACGAACAACTATAGCACTACTTATAAGATCAAATTATACTACTATGGCGAGAACATCTGTTGAAAAACTAACTTGTCAGCTAAACTATTTACTTACACTATATAACATATGTCATGTTCCCTGGAAAAACACCACCCACTATTTATAACATCCAGTCCAAAGTGGTCAATATTGTTTTCAAATGGCATATCGTAAAAAACACTGACCAGTTACTCCGCTTTTAATAATATCGAAGGGTGCAGAAAATATCGATTAAGTTTTAAATATCTGGAAGAACTTAATAGTAGTAGCGATCGCCAGTGTGACGTTCATAGGCAAAGACCTCTTAGTTATATCACACTTCTTTGGAATAATGAAATTGAATATCATCTTTAGTCCCAAACGGTCATACTTGATAAATCCGGAACATTGAACGTAATTGATATGACAGATTATTGGCTAAGCTGCATTTCTGAAAAGTTTTGTTAATAGCTCTCGTGTTTTCTTAGAAATTGGTCACTGCAGTGGCAATTGGTGGATTTCTTTCGAATACCTTCAGTATCAACGCCGGTTCCACGTTTTCCCCTATTCTCGTCTTTCTACATTTTAGAAATCAGCTGAAAATAGAGCAAAAATCCAATATCCAGCTTTACCGAGAGCAACGAGCTTGTTTTTTAATCTACATTGGACGCTTAACCACCAGCTTACCCACACAAATATTCGAAGAAGACAGAAGGAAGTTATACTTAATAAAGACCTAGAAGAAATGATTTCTTGGAGCGACATTAACCGAGCGAAAAAACTATTGCTGGTTATTTTGAAAATATATCAGCTGTTTAGGGCTGACATTAAACACTTTGTTTTTTAAACAAATAATAGGTTATTATATTATTATAATATATTCACACTTGGTCAATGTGATTCCATGTTTGGCTTACGGGCCTAAGCCAACTCAGCACAAACGCTATTACCATTGTGTATTAAGGAATGACCTGACAGTGTTACATATTTTTAAAATCACTGAATTCTGAACGTTTTTGTGTATGTTTGTGTTGAGTCCTAATTGTACTGTGTGGTGTAAATGTTGGTGTAAGGCCTGTGGCTGATATGACAAGGGGAACAATTAGTGGCGGTGTACTAACAGCGCATCACTGTTCTGTTCATTTCATCTGTCCCCTTTAACCGCTGTCTTGGTTTGCCAGCCTTGGTAGTTGCATATGTCCTTGCAAAACATACGTGGCTTGGTTTGGCTTTGGTGGTTGTGTTTGTCCCGCTTCTGTGTCGGTTATGTTTGGGATTGATTTCGGTGGGCCCATGCGGCGAGCAATTTTTTTTTAGTAACTTCTGTGGTACAAATCATGCGTTGCTTTGATTTTCTCGCTTTGGTGGGTGTCGGCTTACTCGCTAGCAAAACACTTGGCAGGTCCAGTTTCTTTTGCCCGGTCTTCATCGTTTTGGTCGACCTGCCATTTCTCGCGACGTCCTCGACCGTTACGTCGCTCGCCCGGTGCTTCTTTTATTGGTTTACTGTTGTTTCGGATGTTCTCGGTGTTTTGTGATGTCAGAAGTTCAAACTGTCCCGACATTGGGTTGCCTGTTAGTAGAAGGTAAATAGTTTTAGTGAGTTTTCCTGTGCCCATTCTTGTTGGTCTGTCCCTAAAGGTTATGTTTGTATCTCTTGTTCTTCTGTTTTGAGATGATATGAAAGTTGTTGTTTTGGGTTTCTGAGAGGGCGAGTATCTCTAGGTTCTTTCTCAAATAATCTGGACACGAGATAGCATAACATGACTCAGGTATCTAGGAATCCTCAGTGCCCGTACCAGGAGAATCCTGGGATTCCCCTAGCCCCTGCTGGCTTATAATGTATTATTATTATACACTTTGCCACATTTGATCAATGTGGTTCCATGTTTGGCTGACGGGCCCAAGCCAAGTCAACACAAACACTATTACTTCTGAATATTTCTGTGTATGTTTGTGTTGAGTCCCAATTGTACTAAGTGTGGTGTGAATGTCATTGGTGTAAGGCTTGTGGTTGATACAATGATGGGGACAATGATGACTTTTTCCTGGTTCCATAGCCTTTTTATTTCTGTTGTAAGGTCTGTGTATTTGGAGATCTTTTCTGTGTATTTCGTTTGGGTATTTGGGTCGTTGGGGACAGCTATGTCAATTAGATAGGTGACCTTTCCTTGTTTTGCACTGAAAAGTAATATCGAGTCTATTGGCGGAGACTGTTTTATCGGTATGGATACTGATATCCCAGTAAAGCTTGTAATCTTTATTTTCAAGTATGGATGTTGGTGTGTATTTGTAGTAGGGATCTGTGTTTTCTATGAGTTTGTATGTTGTAACTAGTGAACTACTTTTTCTGCTGAGTCATGTTTGGCTGTATATTCCGTTCCGGCTAATATTTTACATCCGCTTGTTACATGTTCGATCGTGTCTTTCTGCTGTTGGCATTTCCTGCATCTGTGTTCTGTAATATTTGGGTCTTTGATGATATGCTTTTGATAGTTTCTGGTTAATATGACTTTACCACCAAATCCACTAAATCCACCATACCACCACTCATACGGCCAGATAACTCTATTGCAACGACACCTGTTGAGAAAACGAACTTGTTGGCTGAACTCTTTGCTTCACATTCTACTGTATCATAAAACGTATTTTCATGAAGCTGGACACCAAAAAAGCTTCTGGCACTGACGGAATACCTGCCATAGTTCTCAAAAACTGTGCGAAGGAACTAACACCAGTTTTCTGTAGACTTTTCAACCTATCCTACAGAAAGGGAATATTTCCTTCCTGTTGGAAATGTGCCACAGTTCAGCCGATACCTAAAAAAGGCAAGAAGACCTTGCCAAATATCTACCGACCAATCGCACTGCTTTCAATAATATCGAAAGTCATGGAAAAGTCTAACAATCAGCATCTTCTGAAGTATCTCGAAGGATTCAAAATTATTAGCCATCACCAGTATGACTTTCGTAAACATAGATCAACAGGAGATCCTCTGACTTATGTAACACATGTTTGGAGCAACGCAATTGAACACTTTGGAGAATCTCGAGCGGTTGCTCTTGACATATCCAAGGCATTCAACCGTGTTTGGCACGTAGGGCTGTTGGCTAAGTTACGCTCTAATGGTATGTCTGAAAAGTTCTGTGTGTGGCTCTCATGTTTCCTCAGGAAGCGTTCTTTGCGAGTGGCGGTCGACGGATTTCTTTCTAGCACCCTCACTATCAACGCCGGTGTGCCTCAAGGCTCCATACTGTCTCCTACTCTCTTTCTCTTTTACATTAACGATCTGCTGGAAAAGACCAAGAATCCAATCTACAGTTTTGCAGATGACAGTAAGCTTATCTCTTCATTCACTTTGAACGCTCGGACATCGGCTACTCAGACGAATATCCGCAGACAGCAGGAAGTCATTCAACTTAACAAAGACCTGGAAGAAATTCTATATTGGAGTGACAGTAACCAAGCGGAATTTAACTCTACAAAAAAGCCAGGAGGCAGTTTTTTCTAAAAAAGTTAACGCTGCTGAACCCAACATGGTTATGTCGGGGCACTCCAATTGTAGGGCGTTAATTTGGGAGCAAATATGTCCTGGCATAAACATGTTGCAGCCTTAGCAAGGAGAGCTTCTCAAAAGTTGGGAATATTATTTCGAACCGGAAAGCTTTATACTCCACAACAACTGTTAATTCTTTATAAAGCTCAAATTCGATCAACTATGGAATAGCTGCCCATCCTGTACCCAGGTTTTTTATTTACGTGGTCTTGTTCTATGTGGTATCTGTGTTTTCTCTGGAATATTTTTGCTGACCACGTTTTCATCTTTTCCTGTTGTAATTGGGTGTGACTGTGTGTGTCTGCTTTCACTGTTGCTGTGTGGAGGCTGGTTTGCTTGGTGTGAAAGAAGTTTGTATTTGTTCTGTGTGTAGTGATCTGATGTCTATGATTCCTCTTCCTCCTGCCTTCCTCTCGATAGTCTTTCTTTGCATGCGTTGGGGTGTAATTTTCTGTATTTGGTGAATTGAGAACGTATAAGGATGTGAATGTTTTCTATGTCTGTGTGTGACCATTTGATGATACCAAATGAATATGTGAACGTGTTGATGGCTTTAGTGAGATTCTTGGAGTTGAGTTTTGTTTGTAAGTTTCGTAAATCTGTTTTTGAATTCGGTTCTAAGCTCTGTTTTGATGTGAGTGTGGTTGAGTTTGGTGCTTTGTTAGAAGCCTAGATATTTGTATGTTTCCTTGTCGAGCATGTTATCGAGTGTTTCGTTGTTGATGGTTTCTGTCTCATGGTGGCCTTTCCATTGGCCTTTGTTGATGTGGAGCGCTTTACATTTACTTATACCAAATTCCATATTGATATCTAAGGTGAATGTTTTCTGTGATTTTGAGGAGTTTTTCAGCTGTGTTTTTGTGGCAGCGTAGAGTTTTATGTCAACCACATATAGGAAGTGGTTTATTTTATGTTGGCTCACCTTTTGGTGTCTGATGTTGAACCATGGTCTGTTTTGTTTAGTGTATTTGAGAGTGGATTGACACCGAGGCAAAACCATAGAGCTCTGAGCGAGTCGCCCTGAAATATACCCCGTCTGATGTACAACTCTTCTGTTTGGATGCGTTCAGTTCGTGTTTTTAGGTGGATTTTGGTTTTCCATGTTTTCATAATTTGTGCGAGAAATTGTCTGAGGTTTTGGTTGATTTTGTAGATTTCTAGGGCTCTGATTAACCAGCTGTGGAATATGGAGTTCAAGGCTTTTTTATAGTCTATGTAACAGATGTGAAGATTTCTGTGTTCTTTTCTGGTTTGTTCCATGATCATGCTCTCTATGATCAGCTGCTTTTCATCCTCGGCTATTTTTCCTGCACCCCTTCTGCTCCTCTGTGAGAATATTGTTGTCTATTAGATGTTATTCTATTGTCTAGAAAATTGTGGCTGTGATGATCTTGTATAGGGTTGGAAGACAGGTTATAGGTCGGTAGTTTGACGAGTTTGTGGTGTCTGATCTCTTAGGTTTGACGTATGTTATTCCTTGTGTAAGGAAAGTGGGGAATGTGTGTGGTTGTAGAATGGCTTTGTTGATTTGGTGTGTGAGTGCTTCGTGTGTGATGGCAAACTGTTTGTACCAGAAGTTTTGTATATTGTCTATTCCAGGGAATTTCCAGTTGTGTGTGTGTTTGATTGTTTCTGTAATTTCTTGTGCAGTTAATGTGGAGTTTTCTTGTTTATCACATGTTTATATTTGTCTTCTTCGGCTTTAATCCAGGGGGTGTCATTATTTTAGGTTCTGACCAGATACTTTTCCAAAAATGTGTGAGTTCTTGTTTGTTTGGTGGTTCAGTCACTGCTGTCCATTGTACATACTTTTTTGATAGAACTGTTTTTCGCTTCTTCGGAAGAGTTTGTCTTTCCTCTCGTTTGATTCTTTGGAGTCTTGCAGCATATACGGATAGTTTTTGTTTCAAAGTATCAAGAATTTCTAGTAGTATTCTGTTGGGTGACTTGGATTTGATCTTGTCTACACCCTTTATGACACGTTTGGACGCGTTCCCGTTTATAAACTGGGTAAGGTATCCTAGATCTCTCTTGATGTTGCTGATTTTGTTTTCTATTCTTAGTTGCCATTTGAATTTTGGTTTTGTGCTGTGGGGTTTTTTTTGTCGTTGCGGGAGTTTTTGATTATTTTGTGTTAGAGTGGTGTTTGTTGCTGCATATATTATTATGTGAATGCCTTCGATTGTGCTTAAGTTTGTTATGTACTGTGGTATTATGTGCTTGTTTATTCTGTTGAGGATTGGTTGCGTGCTCTGTTTGAAGATTAAACGAGGGATGAGATTTCTTGTTGTGGGGTCGATGCCAGACCATCGAGCTAAATTGGCTTCCATTTTTACTTTGAGTATTACTATTATTATTTAAAAAATAGTTTAAACGTCAACGCACACATGTTAATTTTTGCGTCAAAAACGAAATTTTCAGCGATTATGTTGATTTGCATCGCGATTTCACAATACTTTACAATTCAAAATTTCTACTTCAAAAGTGTGATTTAGCAGCTACATAAACTTCAGTTGCAATTACACTCGATTCTGAGATCGAAGCGTCTGTGTTTTATTCTCGCGCCTACACATGCGTATGAGTGAAAGCCGAAGCGGATTACAAAAATTAAAATGAATATCCGACAATATGGTGTAGGATATGCCCACACTTTCAATAAACTTAATATTATCGTCTTTTAGTACATCGAATATCATACAGTATCGGTCAAAACTAAGTTGAAAACTATTAATTGGATTTAACAAATACTGTCGTCGGTGTTGCCGCCGACTTTTAAATTTTTCTTTTAATGAGCAAACCAAGCAGAAATGTAGGCCACAATAATGTTGGTAAATTACCAAAACGTAAGGAGTCGTACAGGTAAGTATGCGAAGTGTTTTCGGCAATCGCATATTATTTTCACATAAGTTCCACATTTCTGTGAATAGTCTGCTGGTTTACGCTACTAATAACTGGTTTTAATGTTCTTTAAGTAATCTAATCGCAAAATTGTGTCACAAAAGTAGCATGTGTGTACTGACTCTGAACCGTACATCCTACTAATTTATTTTTTAATAAGTTTGTATGTATTTATAGGCAGCTCAGACAACAAGCAAAGATGAAAGGAAAGAAACCCCAGATAGATTTAAAAAGAACTGATGAATTAGCGAAACCAAAACCTGTTTTTAAACCAGAACCAATAAAGGTTAGACCGAATTATATATTTATTTGAATGAATTATTAGATATCTTCGATGTTCTCAATATCTGGCTTTTTTCCACAAAACGATGCCTGAACCCAAATGTTCCTGAAAGCCGCAATTTTTTTGTGTTTCGTTGTGTTTCGTATGGCACACTTTTAAGATTACTTCGGCGTCTATCTGTTCGGCTCTCTGTCTGTCTGTCACACTCGATTTTCTCCGAAACTATTTGACATAGAAAGTTGAAATTTAGTACTAATATAAGAATTGATGGTCTCATCAGAGCCGTGTAGTAGTAGTATAACAAGCGGGGTTCTGGCACAAATCGATGGCCACTTTTTCCTTCAGCAGTGGTCCATGACCTCTACTTGACCTTTTTACAAGAAGTCCTGAAAAATGTCCTGAAATCTAGAAGAAGTGCTGAAATCTGTGCAAGAAGTAGTCGTCAATGACGTCACAAGTCCAGTGGTTGTTGAACAGTGTCCTTTTGGCACATTTGACCTTGAAGAAGTGTTTTTACCTGTTTACCTGTACCTGTTGTCACCTAATTACCTGTTTACCTGTATACCTGTATACCTGTAATTTACCTGTAATTTACCTGTAATATCTGAAGAAGTGTTCAATGACGTAATTTGTCCAGTGGATGTAGCTCAGTGCCTTTTTGTCACTTTTGTCGACCTTGAGGACTTAGAATAAATGTTAAATGTTGTGTATTAAATAAAATAAGTTAAAAAAAAGCCATGTCTGTTGTAGGATTTGAACCTACATCTGTTGGTTTCAATACTGCAAAACTGGGGACTTAACCTACTTAGCCAAATAGGATTCGTAATAGAGAATGCAATTGTTGGGATGCCATAAAAAAGGATTGGTGAATAATATGTGAAAAGTCTGCAAAGTTGAAATTTGTACAAGAAGTAGTCGTCAATGACGTAAATTGTCCAGTGGATGTTGAATCAGTGCCTCTTTGGCAATATAAGTTGTCTAAAAGGTGTAAAATTAGAGGTAAATAGGTGTAAGATAGGTGTAAATAGATGGGAATAGGTGTAAGTGTGTATGAGAAGAAGTGTGCAAGAAGTAGTCGTCAATGACGTAAATTGTCCAGTGGATGTTGAATCAGTGCCTTTTTGGTAAAATAAAATTTGTCTAAGAGGTGTTTTAATGTTAGATGTGAATATGTGTAAGCTTATTAGTTAAGAAAGTGCAAGAAGTAGTCGTCAATGAGTTAAAATTTGTCCAGTGGCTGTTGAACAGTGCCTTTTTGGCAAAATAAGTTGTTGAAAATGTCTTTCTAGAGGTAGAATCGGTGTAAATAGGTGTAATATGAGATTCTGCAAGAAGTGATCGTCAATGACGTAACAAGTCCAGTAGATGTGGAAACAGGGTATCTTAACTTCATTAAAAACTTTGTAAACTTTCATTTGAGGAGAAGTTGCATTAGTTTAGATGCTCATTGGTGTGGTCTTATCAGAGTAGGCGTAACTAGATAAGAAAGGTTGTATTTGGTTGGTTGAATGTGTAAAATTAGATAAGAATCTGTGTATTTGGATAGGTGAGCTGTGAAAATGGGTGTTGTCTATTGGAAAAGGCATGTATTTGATAGGTTGTTGTGTAAAATTTGCTAATAAGAGTATAAATTTGATTGGTTGAAGGGTAAAAATTGTGTGTTATCTATTCGAAATTGTGTCTGATAGGTTGAATTGTAAAGGCAAAGAAGTAAATGTATTAAAATTAGCAATGATACGATGTAAAATCTTGTAATTTGAGCGAAAACAGTAAATAACTGGCGCCGTAAAGTCGGTAAAAATGTCGAAGATAAGGCAAAATGTAAACAAAAAGTATGACTTATGCTAATTTCCTTGAATTGAAACCAAGTAAACACTTTTGCGAATTATTCTAAAAATAGAAATGACGTGATAGCTAGAATGTTCTAAATGGTCTGATAGGTCACAAAATAGATAATAAAGGTCAAAAATAGTTGATAAGGATATGTTTTGAATGCATTCAAGTGTATTAAAATTGATGAAATTTGTTAGCAAGTAAAATAAGTATGAAATGAGCTTAAAAATAGTTTTGATAGGTCAAATAATGGATAAGAAAGTTTAGAAATTGCTGATAATGAGTTGAGTAAAATGCATAAAAGTGTTGTAAAATTGTTGATATTTACTAAAGGTGGTAAAATAAGTATGAAATGAGCTTATTGTGAGCTCGTTGAAATGTTGTGAACTCGTTGGATTTTGCTATAATATGTTATATGAGATGAAAGCAAGTTAAATAAGTAATATTTGTCAAGAATCGTAAAATAAGTACGAAATGAGCTTAAATGAATCTCAAATGAGTTTTTTGGTTTGTAATAATAGTAAAATATTAAATGAGCCTAGCTTTTTACCGTATGTGTGGGAACGTTGTAAAAGGTTTTGTTGAGCCTAACAAAAGTATAATTTGGTCTCGTTGTATTGTAAATCTTAGTAAAATATTTGTTAAAAATGAGCTGAGCCTAGCCTCGCCTTTGACTCGTTGTGTGGGAACGAGAGGAGAATAAAACATACAAGTATGAGAACACAGAGTTTTATTCAAAACTGTTTGAAATGCATTTGAAGCCTCGTCTGATTAAAAATCTTTACAAAACTACTATATATATAAATTAAAAAGGAGAAAATTATTCAAAAATACTTAAAAGTGCAAAATATCTATAAAACAATAAAACTAACTAAAATGTTAAGATGTAAAAAAATCTTTACACCTACTATATATATATATAACTTAAAAAGGAGAAAATTATTCTACTTATTAAAAATACTTAAAAGTACAAAAATATCCAATAAAACTAACTAAAATGTTAAGATGTAAATGTAGAGCCTGGTACGAAATGATACAAAAACCTAAATTAAATGAGTTCAACAAAAACAGATAAGAAAGATCAAATTTTTGTCGATAAGAGGATGTAAAATGTATTGGATAAAATATAAATTGCAATGTTATGTTTTACTAATAACTATATATATTTGATTAGAAATATTAAATAAATGCGAGAGAGAGTTCAACAAAAACAGATAAGAAAGGTTAAAATTATTTGATAAGGGGATGTAAAATGTATTGGATAAATTAATAAAACAACATTTTAGATTCTCACTTAAATACTTAAAAGTAAAAAAATAAATAATATGTTGCCTGGTACGAAATGATACCAACAAAAACCAGTTGTTGTTATAAAATTAAGTGAAAGTTCAACAAATTTGATAAGAAAGAACAAATTTTTGTCGATAAGAGGATGTAAAATGTATTGGATAAAGTACAAATTACAATGTTATGCTTTACTAATAACTATTTGACTAAAAATTATGAATTGCTTAATAGTATGTATAAATGAGAGAGTTCAACAAAAACAGATAAGAAATGTTAAAATTAGTTGATAAAAAGTAGATTCGAAAGCATTAAAATAATTGAAAGACCAATAAATTTGTCATAAATTTAAAATGTGTAAAATATTTTGTTTCCAAGTTACTACTATCACTAATTAGTTGATATTTGTATAAATCAAAATTTGTTTCCAAAAGAATAAAGATTTGACTAATAATAAACTAAGAAATAGGTTGTGCTGTTTTGTTTGTTTTAAAGTTACTATCACTACTTAGTAATTCTGATATTTGTATAAATCAAAATTTGTTTCCAAAAGAACAAAGATTTGACTAATAATAAATTAAGAAATAGGTTGTAAATATAATATCAATATTATTTGTCTACTAAAAAGCAAATTGGTTTAAATTATTGACTTACTTAAATACTTAAAAAATATAAAAATCTCTATATAAAATTAACTAAAATCTTAATATAAAAATTATTATAATACATTAATCATCCTGGTGGGAACGTTTACGTATAGTGGAGGCGGCCATCTTCAGTTTAGCTGAATACGGGCCGCTTATTCCTGCTATTACATTAATTCTATTCGTATATCGAAGACATTTGCGACCCATATGAAGTAGTGTGTCCCTGAGCCATTCATATTCTTTCTTGCCTATGAACAGATTTTCATGTACTGGTCTGACCAATGCACAAGGCTTGTTTTTATAATAAGTTTGCATAATTAAAGGTTGTAGACAATTTTTACACTTTGATTTACTTAATTGAGTTAACATCAGGGACCAGCTCTTCAGTTGTACCATTTCAGCACTCCAACAAAATTTTAACGTTGCACCACTTCGTGAACATTTTAGTACTAGCTTATATGAACATTGAGAACTTGTCATCGTGTATGATTTGACAATTTTCTGTTTTAACTCGATGAATTAGGAATTATGTAGGTGTAGATCTGAATTGGAATTATTTTTTAAAATTTCCAAAGAGATTAAATCAGTTATATGTCACTATGTTGATAACTTGTAATTGATTCGACATAAGACATGTATGTGTTTATATAATAATAAATACAAATCATCCGATATGCATTTTTTAGAAACATATACTAATTATACACGTTTATCAGTATAAATGCAATTTAAATTGGAAAATTACCACTTATCTAAATAATGATGTATGGAGTCTACTAGTCGCTATAGACAAAAATAACAAAAACAAATGAATTAATTTAGTTTATAAAATGATAAGAGATAAATGTCGAAAACATGTTTATAATAACAAAGTGATTGGAAAATTTGCTATGTCTTAATTAGCGCTATTACTTAAAAACAAACTGCAAAATATATAAAAAAATAATAACAAAATCTGGCGATTGGAAAAACAGTAAAAGTATCAGAGAAATTTTATATTAGTTTTATAAATATATATTTAGATGGCAATTTTATTTAACATTGTATTAAAATTTATTTTTTAAAACAGCTCGATAGATTTACAACTAGTTTAGATAATTGTTCAATTAACTTATTATTCTTATTATGATTGCAATAAATACTACATTGGATACATTTGTTTGAAGTCGACAACTCTGATAATTCTTCATTGACATGTCTTAGTACCATATTAACATGGAAACATTCACATGTATCGGGTCCTTCTCGAACTCCAGGATGTGACCATACACATGATACGTAATGTGTTTCTAAATTATTCGTAACTTGTTTGCGATCGATAAAAGGTGTTAAATATTCTCGATAAGATATTAGTCGAATCCTTGTTTCACAACAACATGCTAATTTCTTGACAAAATCATCAATTTTTCTACAAGTTTTATATACTAAATCATCTTGACTGAATAAATTCATTTTTGCAAATAAGATGAAATCTTTGACAATTTAATGTGTTATACTGAGATTCTCCTATAATTTTTGATGATAAGGTTTAAAAAAACAACGATTGAGAAGGGATATGTATATTTAAGTGGATATGTTTGGTTAGTAGTCAGTATTTGATAAACATAAAATCAAATAAACAATGAGTGAAGATCGTCAACAATTATATGTAGTAACAAAAAGAAATGGACTTTGGATTAATCGTAATGCTGTCGAATTAACACCTGGTAAATTGTTAAGTGGAGTCGGTTTATATCAAAATGGAGGATGTATAGCATGTGGTGTTCGTGATAACGACCTATTTTCAGGGGGACAACAAGGAATGCATTCGAAATGTCAGGATATCTGGAAGACTGGTACACATGATCTTATAGATAAACATGTACAATCAATAATTCCAAGACCGATTGGGGAACGAGAATACCAACAACGACAACGAGAACAAAGAGGCAACCATTAGAAACTCCTTGTTAATTTTTATTACCTTTTATTTATTTTTTAAGTAATAGATATATGTATATTTGTCTTAATAAAGTCCTTATATCCTTAAATATTTAATGTTTTGTTTTTCTAGTATAAAGTCCTTATATTCTTAATACTTTTAGTATTTTAAATAGGAAATAATAAAACACACATGTTTGAAATTGAAAATATTTATTAAACTCGCTCTTTCAATAATTTTTCTACAAATTATTCAGTTAACATTGGAAAAATTCCTTAAAAAATTTATTAAATACATATGATGTTGATATTATGGAATGAATATCGAAAGCCATGTCAATAGTGTCGTACAATTTGTAGTACTACATTGAACTTTAGCATTGTAAATTAGATTATGATCTAAACAGGAAGGTTTTGTAGGTTTAAATGTTGGTATGTTCCATACATTTAAAGTATCTATATCAATCATCTTGAAATTGGGATTAGTATGCAAATTAGTAGTAGAAGCAGCAATGTTGTCTTGAACGAATCGAAAAACATGTTTTCCTTTTACATACAATACATCAATATTGTCCAGTACTCTATCTAAAATTTCTCCAACTTGCTTGTAATCTACATAGCCGGAAGAATATCGTAAACCAAGTTCCTTTTCAGTCTTACAAACAGCTCTTTTATTGAGTCGAGATAATTGAGCAAAGGGTATTTTCGGTTTCAATACATAATGACTTGTCTGTAAAACCATTTGATATCGTAATTTCTTTAGCATGAAATTCTTCCACATACACATCATGATTATCATTATCGGCAGCAAATAAAAAGTTAAATCCCTGAATATCGAGAACAGCCAACTTCATCGTGTCACAGTTACTTTACAACTAATAAAACTTTTACAAAGCAAACATATATAATATGACCTCTCCACAAAAATTGTTTACCTGAATTGATTTCAATATTAATCTTATTTTTGTATTTTTAGGGAATAAAAAATAGTTAGGTCTCTAGAAAAGTTTAAATTATTAAAACAAAAGTTTTATACGAGAGAAATATCTATTTTCTTCTTAAAGGTATTTATAAAATATCTAACATCTAAACTATAATATCTGGTATCCTAATTTAATTATATCCTCCCAACTTAAATATTCATCATCATCATCATCATCATCATCCACATCCATTTCACTCTCTGTTTGTTCAATCATCTGTTCATCCTCATCCATTTTCTCCTTTAACCATTTTTCTTTTAATTTACTAAGTGGGATTTCATCATCGTTGTCATCATCATCATTTTCATCAACTTGAACTTTTTGTTGTAGTAATTTTTCTCTTAATAAATTTAAGGGTAAATGTTCTTCCTCTTCTTCGACAATTTCCATTTCCCTTAATTCCAGTAGTCTTAGTAACTCTATATTTCTTTTAATAACGTTGTTGGCATTTACTTCTTCTTCATTAAAAAGCGACATTATTAAGTATTGGAGCAAAACTATTAGACGAATGAATTTTGTATTGATTTTAATACCTTTCTATACACCTATTATATAGGGGATTTAATCACATCATACATAGTCGTCATGAGAGTCAATTAGTCTATTAAAAATAAGCAAATATGTAAACTAGTGGAGTCGTTTTGTCTGTAAAAAATGTTGTCTGATAAGGTTTTTAAGTAAACAAGATATCATTAATTTATTGCTCTAGTCACATAAATTTTCCAAATATCAAATGACGTGATTTATTTTTTTCCTGTATTTACTATATAAGCATTAAAATTTCTTACTCAGAGTCAAATTTATTTGTTGTGTAGTGAAACAAATAGTTGCTTTTAAAAATGTTGATAATTTTTGAATCTGAAGACATTAAAGTGTTACCTATCAAAACGTTATATATATTTAATAAAAAACTTATTCGTGTGAGTATTGTTTCATATAATTTACTACTTATATATTTAGCTTTGATTTTAATGATTGACTTAATTAATATATAGATTATTATATCTTTTATTTCTTTCACAGACGTGGTGTGCATAAAATTGAAATTGTAAATAATACTAATCAAATTAATGTATTCTTGGACGGGGATGAAGCACCAACTACCAAATTGGAAGAAATTACCTGGATATTACCGATAAGGTATCTACACGTAGAGGCAGAGAGTGCAGAGGATGAAAAGACATTTTTGGATGCAATCCAAAAGTATCCAGGGATAAAATCCTATATATTAAATAATAAATATACCTTATAGTTTGTAAACGTAAAAGTTTTTGTTTTCAAGTTACTAATAAACTGTAAAACATTTACCTTTGTTTTATTTACGAATAATAGTTAGATATAAGATACATGAAAGTATTTAGTTATTCATTTTAATATTGGTTTCAACTGAAAATGACTTGGGTAGTAGGAGTAAAATAAAAATCATTTTAAAATTTGTCTTGATTCGTTATATCAAAAAGGTTTAAATGAAATAATTTTAATAATAATAAAGTTTAATAGAAAACGAGATAGAAATCGATAAAGAATGAATTCCTCAACAAGTTGTCCTTCATGTCAAAGTAAAATAACATATTTGGGTCATAAATCTTATAATCAGAATACATATTGTTCCAATTGTACTCGATATTACAAAGAGGCTTCATGGCAAACTGTACGTAGTCTAGGCTATATACCAAAAGATACTTTGGAAAGACAAAAGAACAAATTGGAAAATGAAACCAAGAATGTAAGAGACCGAAATGAATCATCATAAAATGTGATAGATGTGTTTTATTTATTTGTACTATTTAGTAAACTTAATAAAAAAACATGTTATTACTTAAACATATCGTCTATTTTATAACTGAATACAATTTTGCAAGTATTAACTAATTACATACTATGTGATTTTATAAATCTGAGATTATTCTTCGATAAGATACCAAATAGTCGTTCGTTCGCATTTGTAACAATAATCTCGTAATCTGAGTCGAGGTCGAAGTTGTCGAACAGAATTATTACGTCTAATGATTAAATTTACTTGAGCTATATGTGGTTGAAAAGGTATACTTTTCGATTCTCTCCAACAACCACTACATAAATAAGTAAAGTTCATGGTAGCAGCAATTGTTATTTCTAAGACTATTTCCAAGATACTGATTTGTTATTCCTCAAGAAGATACCACATAGTTATACGAGCACACTGATTACAATAAACCTGTATTCGAGTTCGAGGTCTTTGATGATTTGCATATGGAACTCTGTGTGTTTCTCTCCAACAACTACTACATAAATAAGTAAAAAATTCCATGCAGATAATATCAAGATTAGCACATACAATGATAAATTATATTACTATGCAATGAGTAGTTCAAATGCACCAATGCTCAACTATTAAATTTTAACTTTCTCCTTCTCGCAATTTTCTATTTTGTCTTCTACACGTCGACAGTCGAATAATATATTTGTCTTTCGAGTCCAAAAGTACTTCTTCTCGTTCTAAACAGTCTTTTAGATTTACGAAAATTTTCGTTTCTTCTTTCCTCTGTTGTTTTAAATCCTTTTGACATTTGGACAAATCGTTATCTAACTGATAGATTTCACGAGTCAGATCGGTCAAATTACTTTTAAAATTTTCAATTTCCTCCTTTAAATCGGCAATTACGACATATGCTACTTTGTATTTTTCTTGACAAATTTGCAATGTTTCCGTTAGATTGGTTCTCAATAAATACAAATCCGATTCCAATTTGATATTTTCCTTGAGCAGAGCAATATGTTTCGTATAATTTAACGACATTGTTAAATTCGCAGCCAGGTATTCGTATTCTAGAATTTTTCCCATACAAATATCATTAACAGCTTGTTCATTATCGTATAAATCCATATAATTGTCCAGTGACTTAATACATTCCTGATACAAATTTAAACTGGTATTATAAAGTGAATGATAATCCTCTAATAAATATTCGTAATTTTGATTACAAGAATTATTGACATCAGCATCGTAGTTGTTTGTACTTTGAACAACAACAATAACGAGAACAAACAATAGACAGGTAGAGAACATTAGTGTGGTCAATATGAGCGAATGATAAATGAATCAAAAACTTATTTAGCGTCTGTTTTTATAGAGATCGTGTTCTCCTCCCGAGAACCTCTTGAAGTCTCTAAAAAATATGGAAAATGTAAAATTTAACTGTTTAAAATGTGGATGTAAAGTTAACAAAAATATAAATAGTTACTATCGAGATCGAGTTAGAATACGTAAATATTGTACATATTGTTTAATTAATTTTGTTTATAGGAAAAATAGTCTAATTTCCATGCTTCTATCAATTACAACTATAAATAGTAGGGAGAGATAACTTGTATAAAACATTTCATTAATACACACATCATATCATTCATTCAAAAATGCCAGTTATTGTACGAGTAAAATGTCCACAATGTAAAGGTGAAAGTGAAATACGAAATCAAAAATGTTTGTCGTGTGTGGTCAAAGATCGAATCAAACAGAACGATGGAGCAAAGAACGTACCTGCTTACTTTCTTTCCTTTGGCAAAGAAGAACGAGGAATCGAGAGAGAGAGAAATGCTGCTGCAAGACAAGGAAACAGATAGCATCCATTTCCTGTTAATTATATATAAAAACATACATCAAATACAATCATATTATTTGTATACTTGCTATTGACACATACATTATAAAATAATGGCTTGTCTAAGAGCTTGGTGGAATGAAATATCCAATTTTCCCCGATTTACCTGCGAAATTTATCATTTATTTTCAAGATTTTGTCAATTGGAATATCATTTCACGAAAACAACATTTAGACGAAGATCTAATACGAACTTGTATCAATAAAGTCGATTGGCAACTTATCTCCCAATATCAGCAATTAAACGAACGATTTATGGAGGAATTTGCCGGAATGTTGGATTGGAATGCCATCAGTATCCATCAAAACTTGACTGAAGATTTTATCCGTCGACATAGAGAACGAGTTAATTGGAAATTTATTCAAAAATTTCAACGAGGAATCAGTCCCACCTTTTTACAAGAAATGAAACCCTACATTGATCAAATTGAAAATTGTTGTTGTTAAATCATTATAGTTTTCTCTTTTATACTTAATAAAACCTTTTTCAGTACAAATTGTTTTTTGTTATTTTTAACTACATACTGCTAATACTTTTATCATTGCATAAAACACGAATTATATTAATTATATTATACATTCAATGTATTTGAATTTATTCCTTATCTGCTAAATTTTAACCTTCTTATCTGTTTTGAACTCTCTTTTATTGGGATTTTGTTGTTATATAAAGATTGAATTGGTAAATACAAGCAATTGTCTGCGTTTTCCTCTCTCACAACATATTTATATTTTGTTTTGTGTGTGTAATTACTTAAACAGGTGAGTTTAACAGGTTTTATTTATACATCATATCTAATTTGAATTGTTGTTTGCAGTATGTCCTCTTTAAACGTTGAATCTAACATGCCCACAACATCATCATCTAATCTAATAATTGATATGGATACAACAATTCCTACTACTACTACTCCTAAGGAAAAATTTCCACTTGCTAAAAATATATTTTTGAATGGTCTTACACATATGGGACTACTCAAATTTCTCAAGAGATTTGAAAACGTACACCTCTATAATGATGTTAAACATGAAAATAGTAGGGAATCATTAAAGACTTTTAGACAAAACCTGCACACATTAACAATTGTGAATAAAATGCAACAACAACAAAATTATAGACTATTTGAACGTTCACCACTATCTCAATTGTATTTTTCATTAATATTTGACTCGATTGAAAATTTTGATGAAAAGAATATCATCGACTGTATAAAGGAAATTCCAACAGAAATATTTGAACAATTTCCATCGGTAATTGTTATCCCTAATAAGTACAATCTTAAGGACATTATTTGGAAAAGTATGCAAATACAAGAGATAGATTTAATTTCAGCCGTAAAATATGTAAAGACTCAATTTAAATTTTTCACCTTATTATCCAAATACAACCTTTTCAACCAATATGTCTTTTTACCTCATTATCCACAAATGTATGATAAAAATTACTTTTCCGACTTGTATGTACGTATAGAAAGAGCAATTCAAATAATTAATGACGATGATGATGACAACTCGAAAATAATTATTCCGGGAAATAACTCTTGTTGGAAAGCATACAAATCAGATGCAGGTTTCGATCTTTGTATTAAACACGACACATTTTGTCCCGCAGGGAAAGCCACAAAGATTGAATTGATTGAAAAAGTAAATATTCCTATAGGATTCTATGGACAAATTATTGCGAGATCCTCTACAAACTCTATAGGAACTATACGAACAGGTATCGTAGATGCAACCTATAACGGACCTCTAATTATTTATTTTATATCGGATGAAAATATCTTATTGGAAAAGTATCGAAAAATTGCTCAATTAATTATATGTCCTTTGGTAAATGCATCGATCGAAAGAAATATTACGACTCTAAAGAGAAGTGTTATCAGAAAATCAAACAATTTTGGTTCTTCGGGAAAATATAAGATTCCCGCTGCTCAATTTTTGGGTGGACGACAATATTGTGCACAACCGCAAACAGATATTGACATTGCCGAATTTAATCAATGTTTTAAAAATTTAGTCTATTCAGATTCTTCCGATTCTGAATAATTTTACGTTTGTTGTACCTCTAAGAGTCTTTTTTACCTATTATAATACAAACTGTATTAGATTTATCTATTATTAGTTTTTTAATCTATTAGTATATAAAGTTTAACCTAGGAATAATTTGGTTATAAAATAAAACAATATTTATAAGGTATTTTGGATTTTATTAAAGACTACATCTTTTTCATTCAAAAAACTTTTTTAACAGGAAGCGTCGCAATTTCATCCCATACTTTTTGTGTCGGTTCCTTCTCCAAACGCACATGAATACGTCTCCTTTGCCTTTTTATTTCCAACAAAATATCTCTGAAAATAAATATATTGCTAGTAAGATGATTTATGAATTTTACTATTCATACTCACTTGAATAACTCTTGGAGTAATAATATATTTGTCGATAAGGCATTCAAATCTTCAGATTCAAATATTAAAATCATATTTTTGCTTTCAAACTAACTAGAATCTTTACACACAACAAAAGGTTCTTTTTCTCGAAAAAAAAAATGCTGCTGATACTTTGATCAGACTTTCCTCTTCTGCTTTTTGCGTTATAATGTGTTAATATAAAAATTGAAAATGGTATAATTTTCTCTCTTGAACAATTTTTGAGAATCAATATCAACTTGCCTTTCTTCTTCTCTATTTGTACTTGACTTGTGTGTTTATATATTAAATACAGGATATTAATCATCTGATAAGCATTTGATATTTTTTAGAAACTTATATTTATCTATTATTAGTTTTTTAAGATTTATCTATTAGTATATATTCATAAGTTTAAGCTCTAGTAATTTGTTAATTTGGTTATTAAAATAAAGCAATGTTTATAAGATATTGGTATTTTATTAAAGACTAACTAAGAATTTCAGCATAAAAAAAAAATTTCACAGGTGACTTGTCAAATTCCTCCATTTTTCTCGTGTCGGTTCCTCCTTCAAACACACATGAATCATGTACTGTCCTCTTCTTATTTCAAACAAAATATCTCTGAAAATCAATAATAATAATATGTTAGACAAGAAACAAGTAAAAGTTTAGAAAGGTGAATTTTACTATTCATACTCACTTGAATAACTCTTTTAATAACACATATATCATATCTAATGATATATCATCATCTATTAATTCGACTGCGAAAAAGAGCATTTTTTAGTTCAAACTAGTGAGTATTACACAAACAAACAAAATTGTAATTTAATCGGTATAAGATGGGTGTTTATATATTAAATACAGGATATTAATCATCCGATATGCATTTTTTAGAAATATATACTGATTATACACGTTTATCAGTATAAATGCAATTTAATTTGGAATATTACCACTTGCATCATGCAAAATTTCCATTTGTTATTAAAAACATGTCTTTCGATATTTATCTCGTATCATTATATTTTTATAGACTAATTGACTTGTTTTTGTTTTTACATAAATCAAAACTAATTAAGTAAGACAACAATTGATTTGTTTTTGCAATAAAGCAAAAACTAATTAAGCAAAACAAATCTATAAGTTTAAAATATAAAATAGAACGAATTATTTATTAATATAGTCATCAGTTTAAACGTTTAACTTGAACAAAAAATATTATTATTCAGTTAGTCAGTCATTCGATATCAATATGATTGAATCAGATGTGTTTATTGACATTCAAGGATATAATTGTTCTTTTGGATATGTAATCAAAGAGTTGGCAATTTATGATGGTCATCGTTGTGCAAATTATTTATTTAAACCACCATTCTCGAGAACTATGATATCTAATGCTAAAGATCAAAAATTGATTGATTGGTCAGACAAATATCACGGATTATGTTGGGAAAATGGATTTGTTGAAATAAACGATATCGAACCCATTTTACAAGATCTATTGAAAATTTATCAAACTCCATATCGAATTTACGTCAAAGGAAATGCAAAAGTGAATATTTTAAAGAAATTCTTAAATGAGGACTATATACACAACATTCCCATTGAACAAGAACCTAAATTAAGTCAATTTAAAATGATTCCAGAATGTTATTTTCATAAGGATATTAATCCATGGCATTGTGCGTTATCCAATGTAAAACTACTATATAATTATCGAAATTGTTGGAAATAAAGAAATTTCTCTCTATTTAACTAAATGTCTTCTGCCAACAACAGTAACAACAAAATCAGTTACAAATTTTCCTTTTAGTCTTTTAGTAGACAAATAATATTGATATTATATTTTACAACTTATTTCTTAATTTATTATTAGTCAAATCTTTGTTCTTTTGGAAACAAATTTTGATTTATACAAATATCAGAATTACTAAGTAGTGATAGTAACTTTAAAACAAACAAAACAGCACAACCTATTTCTTAGTTTATTATTAGTCAAATCTTTGTTCTTTTGGAAACAAATTTTGATTTATACAAATATCAACTAATTAGTGATAGTAGTAACTTGGAAACAAAATATTTTACACATTTTAAATTTATGACAAATTTATTGGTCTTTCAATTATTTTAATGCTTTCGAATCTACTTTTTATCAACTAATTTTAACATTTCTTATCTGTTTTTGTTGAACTCTCTCATTTATACATACTATTAAGCAATTCATAATTTTTAGTCAAATAGTTATTAGTAAAGCATAACATTGTAATTTGTACTTTTATCGACAAAAATTTGATCTTTCTTATCAAATTTGTTGAACTTTCACTTAATTTTATAACAACAACTGGTTTTTGTTGGTATCATTTCGTACCAGGCAACATATTATTTATTTTTTTACTTTTAAGTATTTAAGTGAGAATCTAAAATGTGGTTTTATTAATTTATCCAATACATTTTACATCCCCTTATCAAATAATTTTAACCTTTCTTATCTGTTTTTGTTGAACTCTCTCTCGCATTTATTTAATATTTCTAATCAAATATATATAGTTATTAGTAAAACATAACATTGCAATTTATATTTTATCCAATACATTTTACATCCTCTTATCGACAAAAATTTGATCTTTCTTATCTGTTTTTGTTGAACTCTCTCATTTAATTTAGGTTTTTGTATCATTTCGTACCAGGCTCTACATTTACATCTTAACATTTTAGTTAGTTTTATTGGATATTTTTGTACTTTTAAGTATTTTTAATAAGTAGAATAATTTTCTCCTTTTTAAGTTATATATATATATATAGTAGGTGTAAAGATTTTTTTACATCTTAACATTTTAGTTAGTTTTATTGTTTTATAGATATTTTGCACTTTTAAGTATTTTTGAATAATTTTCTCCTTTTTAATTTATATATAGTAGTTTTGTAAAGATTTTTAATCAGACGAGGCTTCAAATGCATTTCAAACAGTTTTGAATAAAACTCTGTGTTCTCATACTTGTATGTTTTATTCTCCTCTCGTTCCCACACAACGAGTCAAAGGCGAGGCTAGGCTCAGCTCATTTTTAACAAATATTTTACTAAGATTTACAATACAACGAGACCAAATTATACTTTTGTTAGGCTCAACAAAACCTTTTACAACGTTCCCACACATACGGTAAAAAGCTAGGCTCATTTAATATTTTACTATTATTACAAACCAAAAAACTCATTTGAGATTCATTTAAGCTCATTTCGTACTTATTTTACGATTCTTGACAAATATTACTTATTTAACTTGCTTTCATCTCATATAACATATTATAGCAAAATCCAACGAGTTCACAACATTTCAACGAGCTCACAATAAGCTCATTTCATACTTATTTTACCACCTCTAGTAAATATCAACAATTTTACAACACTTTTATGCATTTTACTCAACTCATTATCAGCAATTTCTAAACTTTCTTATCCATTATTTGACCTATCAAAACTATTTTTAAGCTCATTTCATACTTATTTTACTTGCTAACAAATTTCATCAATTTTAATACACTTGTATGCATTCAAAACATATCCTTATCAACTATTTTTGACCTTTATTATCTATTTTGTGACCTATCAGACCATTTAGAACATTCTAGCTATCACGTCATTTCTATTTTTAGAATAATTCGCAAAAGTGTTTACTTGGTTTCAATTCAAGGAAATTAGCATAAGTCATACTTTTTGTTTACATTTTGCCTTATCTTCGACATTTTTACCGACTTTACGGCGCCAGTTATTTACTGTTTTCGCTCAAATTACAAGATTTTACATCGTATCATTGCTAATTTTAATACATTTACTTCTTTGCCTTTACAATTCAACCTATCAGACACAATTTCGAATAGATAACACACAATTTTTACCCTTCAACCAATCAAATTTATACTCTTATTAGCAAATTTTACACAACAACCTATCAAATACATGCCTTTTCCAATAGACAACACCCATTTTCACAGCTCACCTATCCAAATACACAGATTCTTATCTAATTTTACACATTCAACCAACCAAATACAACCTTTCTTATCTAGTTACGCCTACTCTGATAAGACCACACCAATGAGCATCTAAACTAATGCAACTTCTCCTCAAATGAAAGTTTACAAAGTTTTTAATGAAGTTAAGATACCCTGTTTCCACATCTACTGGACTTGTTACGTCATTGACGATCACTTCTTGCAGAATCTCACCGATTTACACCGATTCTACCTCTAGAAAGACATTTTCAACAACTTATTTTGCCAAAAAGGCACTGTTCAACAGCCACTGGACAAATTTTAACTCATTGACGACTACTTCTTGCACTTTCTTAACTAATAAGCTTACACATATTCACATCTAACATTAAAACACCTCTTAGACAAATTTTATTTTACCAAAAAGGCACTGATTCAACATCCACTGGACAATTTTACGTCATTGACGACTACTTCTTGCACACTTCTTCTCATACACACTTACACCTATTCCCATCTATTTACACCTATCTTACACCTATTTACCTCTAATTTTACACCTTTTAGACAACTTATATTGCCAAAGAGGCACTGATTCAACATCCACTGGACAATTTACGTCATTGACGACTACTTCTTGTACAAATTTCAACTTTGCAGACTTTTCACATATTATTCACCAATCCTTTTTTATGGCATCCCAACAATTGCATTCTCTATTACGAATCCTATTTGGCTAAGTAGGTTAAGTCCCCAGTTTTGCAGTATTGAAACCAACAGATGTAGGTTCAAATCCTACAACAGACATGGCTTTTTTTTAACTTATTTCATTTAATACACAACATTTAACATTTATTCTAAGTCCTCAAGGTCGACAAAAGTGACAAAAAGGCACTGAGCTACATCCACTGGACAAATTACGTCATTGAACACTTCTTCAGATATTACAGGTAAATTGCAGGTAAATTACAGGTATACAGGTATACAGGTAAACAGGTAATTAGGTGACAACAGGTACAGGTAAACAGGTAAAAACACTTCTTCAAGGTCAAATGTGCCAAAAGGACACTGTTCAACAACCACTGGACTTGTGACGTCATTGACGACTACTTCTTGCACAGATTTCAGCACTTCTTGCAGATTTCAGGACATTTTTCAGGACTTCTTGTAAAAAGGTCAAGTAGAGGTCATGGACCACTGCTGAAGGAAAAAGTGGCCATCGAGGTGTGCCAGAACTCCGCTTGTTATACTACTTGTAGTTTTGAAAGTTAAATTTTGACTTAAGAAGTAGTCTTGTGGGTGGAATCGGAAGTGAAAAAAGTTCAAAAATATATATAATGTAATCCTTACGCACACTTTTCTTTGTATTATTTTAAAAAAATCACGAAAAATCCCTGTTCCCCCTTATCTCGAAAAGTACTGATCAAAAATTTTGAAAAAATTCTGGAATACTTCCCACAGAGTGTAGACTGACCGAAAATTGTCACCTTTAATATTTTATTTTATTTTCAGGAAAGATCGGAAAGAAACTTTTTTTTTTTAAGGATCTAGCACACGTGCTGCAGGAAAATCCCTAAAGCGCTACAGGGGCGACACGTGTGCGGAAAAAGCGATTCACGTTGTTCTTGAATCGCTGTAAATTGTACTCGGTGGGAAACACAGTCCTAGGTAAGCCATTCCAAAGGGATGATGTTCTCCATATAAAAGACTGCTTGAAAAGCGTTGTACGAGGAGTAACAAGCTGAACCTCATACGGATATGAAATATCAGCGCGACATGTACTTCTAACATGCACCGCTCTGGGAGGAATTAAGCGGGCTACATCCTTCGAACTCCATGAAAATACTTGTAGAATAGACTCAAGTCGCCAACCGTTCTTCGATGTTCCAGCGAATCAAGGCCGCCGGTCAGTTCTGGGTCTCCCAATCAGACGAAGAGCCCTTCTCTGAACAGAATCCAACAAACGGAGTATATGTTTGGGAGCGGAGCCCCAAGCATGGAAGCAGTATTCCATAGTTGGTCGAATTTGGGCTTTGTAAAGAATTAACAGTTGTTGTGGAGTGTAAAGCTTTCTGGTTCGAAATAATATTCCCAACTTTTGAGAAGCTCTCCTTGCTATGCCTGCAACATGTTCATGCCAGGACATATTTGCTCCCAAATTAACGCCCAATAAATTGAGTGACGATGCTAGGGAAATGGAGTGCCCCGACATAATTATGTCGGGTTCAGCAACGTTAACTTTTTTAGAAAAAACTGCCGCCTGGGTTTTTGTAGAGTTAAATTTCACTTGGTTACTGTCACCCCAAGATAGAATTTCTTCCAGGTCTTTGTTAAGTTGAATGACTTCTTGCTGTCTGCGGATATTCGCCTGAGCAGTCAATGTCCGAGCGTTCAAAATGAATGTAGAGATAAGCGTACTGTCATCTGCAAAGATGTAGATTGGATTCCCGGTCTTTTCCAGCAGATCATTAATGTAAATAAGAAAGAGAGTAGAGACAGTATGGAGCCTTGGGGCACACCGGCGTTAACAGTAAAGGTGTTAGAAATAAATCCGTCGACTGCGACTCGTAAAGAACGTTCTCCGAGGAAACATGAGAGCCAGAAACAGAACTTCTCAGACATACCATAAGAGCGTAGCTTAGCCAATAGCCCTACGTGCCAAACACGGTTGAATGCCTTGGATATGTCAAGAGCAACCGCTCGAGATTCTCCGAAGTGTTCAATTGCGTTGTTCCAAACATGTGTTACATAAGTCAAAAGATCTCCTGGTGATCTATGTTTAGGAAAGCCATATTGGTGATCGCTAATAAGGTTGAATCCTTCAAGATATTTTAGAAGATGTTGATTGACAGCCTTTTCCATGACTTTCGATATTATTGAAAGCAGTGCGACTGGTCGGTAGTTGTTGGGCAAGGTCTTCTTGCGTTTTTTAGGTATCGGCTGAACTGTGACACATTTCCAGCAGGAAGGAAATATTCTCTTTATGTAAGATTGGTTCAAAAGTCTACAGAAAACTGGTGTTAGTTCCTTTGAACAGTTTTTGAGAACTGTGGCAGGTATTCCGTCAGCGCCAGAAGCTTTTTTGGTGTCTAGCTTCATTAAAATACGTTTTATGATACGCTGTCTGAAGACATCATCGAGCATCCTTGACTGCACTATGGGAATAGTAGGTGGTGTTTTTCCTTGGAAATCGGTAGTAGAATGTGAAGCAAACAATTCGACCAATAAGTTTGCTTTCTCAACAGGTGTCGTTGCAATAGAATGATCTAGCCATGTGAGTGGTGGTATGGTGGATTTGGTGAAATTTTGACCAACTGCCTTAGCGACTGACCAAAAGGACCTGGAATTGTTGGGACAAGCGAGAAGTTTGTTTCTAATTCGCTGATTGTGTGCCTCCTTGGTTTCGTCGATAATTTCTTTGCATCTGTTCCGGGCACGAACGAAGGTGTTACGATTTATGGTGTTAGGATTTTCACGCCATTGTCGGTAGGCAAGATGTTTAGAAGCAACAGCTTCTTTGCATTTTCGGTCAAACCAAGGCTTGCCGTTAGAAGGACATTTCTTGGAAAATGGAATGTAAGCTTCCATACCGATAACATCGGAAACCTACCTGGCGCAATCAGATGGGTTGTCGGATCGAGAACAAATGTCTAATCAAGGGAAGGGTTCGAAAATATTCCGTTAGATCTTCCCATTTAGCAGATTTGTAATGCCAAATCTTGCGCGGTTTAGGCGCTTCTCTGTAACTGACTGGTAGGACACTCGATGTCGAAAGCAGTTTATGGTCGGAAGAACGCAATGGCGGATTTACGGTGATCTTGTAAATCTCCGGATTGGTGGTTAAAAACAGATCAAGAAGACTGGCTAACTGCCCGTCTCGATCAGGGATCCGCGTTGGTTCGTCAATAAGCTGAGTTAAGCCACAACTGATTGAGAATGATTCAGCTTCACGACCTTGTTCGTCGGTAGTATTTAAATATTTAAGCCAGTTGATGTTGTGGACATTGAAGTCGCCCAGGATGGCAATTTCAGCATTTGGATAGTTAATTTGTAAATGATCGATGGTATCTGCAAGATAAGCGAAAAGTGTTCTAAAGTTAGTATCACTTGGCGTTCGATAGAGGATGCAGATGAACCTTGTGGTTTGTTGAGTCGTTATTTTTAACCACATAACATCAAAGTTAGGGGGCTCCAGAGCCTCTTCTCGTTGGCACGAGAGGTCGCTTCTGACAAAAAGACAGATTCCAAAGTTACGCCTAAATCGGGAATAGAAGTCGTACCCAGGATAAAGATAGTTTACTGTGCTGGTCGATGAACTAACCTTGGTTTCACAGAGAGCGAGTATATGAGGTTTATTTGATTGCAGGTGTTGGTGCACATTCGAGTTTAAACCTCGTATGTTGCAAAAATCTATTACTTACATTATTATTTTTACATTAACTGTTCATAAAGCCATTTCAAACAAACTTTGTTGAAAACTCATTTGAGGTGTTTTGTAAAGTCGTTGATCATTTTATACTTCCGTAACAAAATTTTTTATTTTAAAAGCAATCAACTTACGAAATACTAATTGCACTGAAACTATACTCTATGAAGACTATTCCAGAATTTTTTCAAAATTTTTTGATTAGTACTTTTCGAGATAAGGTGGGTGAACAGGAGTGTTTTTACCATTTTTTAAAAATAATCCAAAGAAATCTGTGCGCAAGTTACATCATATATATTTTTGAACTCGCATTTTCACAAGTTGACACTCGATGACATGGTAAAAAATAAACTAAGTCAAAATTTATATATCAAAACTATTCAGCTCTGATTAGACCACCAATTCCTATATTGAAGCCAGATTTTAAGTGTCTGTGTTAAATAGTTTCGGAGAAAATCTGGTGCCAAAAAATCTAAAATAGTTTTATAGTATAAAATAATATTACGATATTTATTTTATAAATAAATAATATAGAATAGACTTTAATTTAATCTGATTGATTTTCAAATAACTGAAGTTTAATATGGCAAAATTACGAAATTGACATTTGATCCCTTGCATTTGGTATTTAACGAATGGCCATTATTATAGTATATTTAAAAAAAAACACTTTTCTTAAATTTAGACATTACTTTAATCGTAATAAAATTTACTGCCGATGGTAAATCTGTTGTCCAAGATATTGTTGAATAGTTATTTCGAAAATATAAAGAATTTTAAAGTTTTGTCTTGTGATGAACAAATACAGAGTGTATGGCATACCAAAACAGAACAATAAACCGATCAGCAACAACTAGATCGTTAGTTCGCAACATCTGGACAAAAACATGCAGCAGCTGTAATTGGTAGCACCTGAAAGAAACTAACAACTGACAATGTTCGTTTAACAAGGGCCCAGATCAAACTAGAGATGGGAGTGATCACCACATGTGGTGAAGAGGAAAACCTTCCTGCACATCTTATATGAATGTGCGATTTTAACTTGGAATAGACATAAACTGTTCGGAGATCTACATCGTAGCTATAAACTAAAACATGAAGGAATTGAAAGAAAACTAACAAACTTACTTTTATTTTATTCTAAAAACTTTACGTTTTATGGAATAGGGAGGAATAAGAAGAAAATAAAATTGATTTATAAAATACTTTTAATAGTACAGCACAACAACACATGTCAATTTCGTTTCCGGGAACAAAAGGAATGAGAAGTGCAACGATAAGATACGAGCATTTTTTCGATATATTTACATATTTTGGTGCATTTGGAAACCTAGTATTTTCTGTTTTTGATGTCAACATTATCTGATAACTTTATCAAGAGGACCCTTATGTAGAGTTCTGAAAATTTTCTTTCACCGCAAAGATTTCTACTTCTACTGATAAAATTAAAATAAATTTGATTCAAAATCATGAGTAGAATTTGAACAATCGTTAATAACTCTCCCTAAAATTTACAAAGCAGTCTTAAACCTTTAATTTATTTAAATACCTTTTTTTATAAAATGATTTAGCATTGTTTTATAGCTATTTTCTATTTCCAGCAAAAACCTTCATAACCAGAAATTTTGTTACTGCAACCTTTAATGAACCTCCGTTTTAGGAAAAAATAATCCTCATATTTGACGATGATATTTATCTAATCATACTAGTAAATATGCCGAAAGTACTAAACCTATGAGGTTAAGCAATCGGAACCCCCTTAGCAAACTGTAGACGCGTCTTTTTATCAAATATATAAAAGAAAATAAGAAGTTTTAAATCAGATCACGTTACGTATCAAACTAAAGATTTTACGAAGATTTTAAACTGACATACAATAGAAAAAGAAAAGTTCACAAAATCATGCACCAAAAAAAAAATTAATCTTAAATATTGAAAACTTGAAATGGACTTTGAGCTACGGAAGTATTTTCCATTTCTTATTTTTATTAATAAAAGTGTTGTTTCTTTGTGAATTATTGCTTTCATCAATTGTATCAAGAATTGGACTAAAATTAAATTATTATATTCGTCATTTTTCTTTGAATTTCCATTGAGAAAATTTTAACAATAAACAAAAAAATTTCAACACCGTTTTTAATTTTACCTTTAAACTACAATTTTTTAGAACTTTTTTTCAGATAATTCATTCTACAGCCCAACATTATAGTCAAAGTTTCAAATAGGTTTTATATTTCGAGAGATATTGGATAACAACCAGTTATTTTCTTTCTAGCAATTTTATATGTTTTATTTTTTATAGTTAGCGATCAAATAATGTCATTTACAAAAGCGCAAAAACAATTTAAATGAGATATAACAGTATTAAGATTTTTAAATTTTTTACCACTGCCATTTTTTTACCACTCTCTTGTTGGATAATAAAATTTACTGAATATTATACATCAGACATAGGTACAAAGAGAATATGTCAATCATTGAAAATAGCATTAATTTAGTGTATTATTTTCTTCCATATCAAATTATAAAATTAACTCTATATTTTGATTAATCTCCCAATTGTCTACCACTTTTGTTTTACCAGTAAAAATATAGGGCGCATACTACCTAACGTTAAAGTATTTAAGGTCTTAGATATATGCTCTTAAATGAATTTTAATGCAATAGGGAATAAGATAATGGGCAATCGTAATTCGAGAAAACAACAAATTCAGCACTTTAAACAAAATCGCCGGTAAAAATTTTTTTTTATCACAATCGAAATAACAATAATAGATGATTAATCCCAATATAAACATTTTCTTTAAGCTCTTTAGTTTACTTTATTGTAAAATGGACACAGGAATAGCGTTATGCCAAAAATACATCAATCAAATAACAAAACGAATAACGTAACCAGGGTGAGAACAAGGGGGCAGGCACCTCTAAAACAATGAACTTATGTGATAAGTTATGGATTATGACGAGTATCAACGAATTAATAAAAGTTATTTTCCGAAAAATATCACTAATAGTAAAAATTTTGCCAAAACAGTGTCAACACCTCATAAATGTGTTTTCTGGCTGCACTATTAGGTCATACGCCATCTTGGGTGAGGATATTTAAAAATTCTTTCGAGTTGGGCTGGTAAATGGTACATTTCGACGAGAAATCAAATTAACGAACGATTATGAGTAATAAATATAGAGGGTGGCCAAATAAAGCACTTAAAGAAAAGTCATGAATACTAATATACTTGGAAATATTTTACTTAGTGACTACTTAAGTAATTCGCTATGATTTTAGAAATGATTTTTGACTTGAGGTAGCAAAATTATATTGCAAATTTAATAAAGATAAATGTCAGGTGTGATTTCCTTCAACTTTGCTCGGTCTGCAAAAATTTATACGTATTCTTAAAATATTATTTTGCTTACTAATGTTATATCCTAGATAACTATTGTGTAACGATCAAGTGATAGAACTGACATTTTGCTTAACTGGGTTTATTTCTGCAATTGGTATATTTCTTGAGTTGGTAATTGTCTGTGATCTAAAGTATAACTCATCAAAAAAACTTTTTATGTATTTTTAATTATTTTTTACAGAAATCATCGAAAGTATTTTCCAATTTTGATCGTTTGGATGAATTGGCTTCTCCAAAGGCTTATCAAATTGAACCTGTAAAAAGTTACCATGTAAGTTCGAATTTTACAATACTTTTTTGTGTATAATCTAGAATATTTTGTATAAGAATTATTTAAATCTTTCAACAGGCTGCAGTTAAACGATTTATTCTTTGTTTCAAATTGAAAAAATATTATTTTTTCAACATTAAGGTCAAGACCATTTAGTTTACAACAATTAAGTATTACGTTTTAGCGGCTACACCCCCAGGGTTATTTTCCTGTATAAGAATATTACTACCATAAGAACTGGATGGCCGTATGCAGCAATATAATCTGTTTATTGAGCAGGGTGGGTGATACAGATGAACCTTGGGAAGTATCGTTGGTTGTTTCTTTACTACTGAATCTGAATCTGTTGATCTTAGCAATTTAATACCTTTCACAAAAATAAGATTTATTCCACATAAGAGGTAAGCCGCTCACTCCAATAGCTGACAATTAATTTATGAGCAGGACGTGATCAAACGTGTCGAATGCTCGAGACATGTCAAAAAAGTCCCACTGCGACATTTTTGTCATTAAATGGCTCAGTTATATGAATAAATGCATTCAGAGCTGTTTATGTTGCAATATCTGATTTGAAACCATTTTGACATATTACTTCATAGTTTCCGAGATATTTATTTAAGCGAATATTAAACGCATATTCGAAAATTTTCTTTCATCTGAAAACCTTATTCTAAACTACCCAGGACAGTGTTTCCTAGCAAGGTCTGATTAAACACTGCTTTTATAGCAATTTGAGGATATCTTTGTAGCTCGTATGTTGTACTCAGAAATATGTGGGATACCGCATTTAGATATCGATTTGTTGGTTTTCTGTATACTGTATTTCTAGATACCCATTGGTGGCATGTGTACCTCGAAAAGGCAGCTGATTTTGTTGTTTCAGTTCCAAGATAAACTGAATTCTCTGCTGAATGAAATTTAGATGGTCTAGAAAGTTGCAGAGCTCGTCGTATCGAATCCACAGATTCGGTTTCTGGAGTTGCCCACTCTAGTGATGTCCTCGATGTACAGATTGACGATTGCTAGTAATAGTGATATTCCCACAGCTACACTTTTAATTGTCGGTGTATTTGTTTGTCGTACATAAAGCAGGTATCCTTCAGGCAATATCTTAAAAAATCTATTATATAACCTAGAATATTTTTTATCGTGTGCCATTTCTTAGAGCGCTATATTAATTTGTATGGCAGGATATAACGACTCGACGTCGAAATTAGCAATGATGTTTGAATTGATGGCTGGAGCAACTAAAATCTTTATACGAAAATTATGAATTATTGTTCAGTATGACTACAAAAAGTTGAATATTTTAATATTTGCTTTATTCACATTGGATTTTATGCGATTTTTTTACTGAAACTATCAAAAAAATATGTTTTCTAGAGTTAAGGCTAGTGGCACAAATTAAGATTATACTTAATGTTAAGTACTCTTTAGGTTGCCAATACAAGCTTAAAAATCTTCAGCTATACATTGATTGTCATCTTTACATATCAACAGATTTCAGCCTTTAATTATATTTTCCTGAGATTAAGGTATTCGGCTATTGTAGGTGACTATTATTAAATGTATTGGTAGTTTTTCAATTTTTACTGGAACTATATACTTTCAGAAATTTACTAGCACGACTTACGCTTTTTCTAATAAAAGTTAATCAAAAAATGATTAGTCATTCTGACGAATAATCATAAGACAATATATACAATTTCATTTATAGTAGTAAAATAAGAAGATATTTAAAGTCAAAGTTAATGCCGAGGAGCTTTTTGAACTATTAAAGGTAGATAAAATTAGTAATCGTATTTTCTCTGTGTTCAGGTGCAACATGTAGATTTTTTATAATTAAACTTTTGTAATAAAATTATTTATAGGTAAATCCAGCTGCTTTAGAATATGAACCTACAGAAAACATTTTAAAACTAGCAAAACTTCCTGAGAGATTCCTGAATCAGCCGAAACCATTAGAACCCGGAAAAGTTAAGAGAAGTGCTTTAAAATATAAAAGTAAGAAAATAACTTATTATATCTGTTGAAAAAACTGCCCACTTGCATTTTAATCGTTATACATTTATAAGTACAAATAGCCCGAAAGGTTCATTCTGACATTTTATAAACAGTTTTGACAGAAAAGAGATATACATATATTGAATAGGTCCAAATGTTACTCTGGTAAGTTTTTAATATTTTGCCTGCTTTTGTGTTTTCTTAGTTACTATTCTTAGATGGTAAGTTAAAATAAATAGTTGCCTACATTCTTAAAAAAGAAAGTAATTAAATTTTAAATAAATTTTAAATCCACACACACCAATTAAACCATAATTTTTTATTAAACATTACTTGATTACTGGATGACGAAAAAATTCTGGCGATATGTTTAAATAAATAGTTAAAAATAACCTCAGAATTTAATGGATATTTTAATTAGTCAGTTAACTATTACCTAAATTTTTTATTGTGTAGTATTCTTGCCAACTAAAAGCCTGGTATTATGCCCCGTCAGTATTTTCGCAGTTAGTTCCTCTTTTGTCAGTGATGAAGTACGATACTAATTGTAGTGGTAGAGAGCACGAAAAGAAATGTAGGCTAGTAGTGATAAAGATAAAAATTATATCAAATTTTATACCCTAACTTATGACTAATTTTTGAGTCGCTTGTTGCATCATAAGTTCTTTAACCTTGGGTTAAATACTAATAGTAGTACTCAAATAATTCGTTGCAGCTATTGCACCAAATACAATCTTATTACTCTAAATGTCTATTAGACTTGCATGAAAAACTTGTTAAGGCTGATGTGAGCGATATAACTAGTAACTAAATCTTCAAACTCAAAACTTAAAAATAACTCTTCTTATATAATACGTTCTAAACCGAAAGAATTTGGAGCTAACGTAATTCGAGCGATATTTTAGGCAGCGACACAAGTTTTTCCTACTTGGTCAACTTGCATCAGTTAACAGAAAGCTTTTACTAATAATGTCGAATAATTTTATCATAGTACCTAATAATGCATCAAACAGTTGCAGATATTTGTAGAATGTGAGCCACACAAGTAACTAAAATCGCTTACCAGTGATAGCAATTGGAAACTATATCCAAACGAATAAAGTAGTATATTTTTACAACCTTTTATTGAAATGTATTTTTGTGTATGGTTTAATATTTACAGTGATAATTCAACACATTTTTTCTATTAAGAAACACTGTGGGTGGCGGTGAATTTTACTAAAACAATAAATAATTTAAAATTTAAGTAAATGCCTTGACAAATCTTTTTAAACAAATCTTCGTTTTAGTATTTCAGAGAATATTTTGCTAATTGTAAGCTTTTATCAGTGCTACTAATAATAAATATTTTTGATGACGGTAAAATTAATTTAAATAAACTCTCCTCTCATGTCACTAAGGTTCAGGTTTGTAAGTCTTACAACTAACAAAAGTGTCTTTTTCACCGCTTTTGTTTTTCGAAGTAGGACACTCAAGTCACATCAGTCGTATTGCACGACTAAATTACATCGTAAGCATCATTCGGCCTCGAAATCCAGTTCTTCATGTAAAATATTGTATTAGGCTTTATGTCGTCACGAATCATCCCAAAAGTTATTGACAGGGTGAAACTGATAATTTCATATAATTGTTTTTCCGTTATTTATCTAATAGATTAGAATCCATAAAAGTTCAGTTACATAAGTAATTTTCAAAGCAGATAGTTGCCATAATTATCCCACATCACCAGGTGTACTCTCACGTAATTACCTACCTTCCTAGGATTGTAAAAGTTGTTCTATCACTGCTTGAACTTTATCTTTTTCTTCCAAGAAATCTCAATAAGTGTGGCAGGTTTCCTTCTTTATTGCTGAAGTTGTGCAGTAGTACTTATGTTTCATAAGCGTTCTTGCTTAAATAGTTTTTTTTTTAAATTGACGTTTAACTTTATATCTGCTGAACGAAGATCGAGATTTGTTAATTGCCCTTAAGTTTAAATGCGAAATGCTACCTTGACAATCAAGCGTATATAATATCGATATAGGCATTTAGTTAGTAATAATATACCATACTTTCCAATTCCATGTTCATCCTTTATCCAAGCTATAAAAGACTTAAATCTCTTCTAAGACACCTCAAGCTTTTACTAAATTTACTTACGGCTGGAAAAAACATAAACTATAGTAACTATGTGTCGACAGAAATTTTTTTACATAACATGGTGTCATACTAATTTATCTTCATACTTGCTTTATTAAAAACACGATTTAAAGATTTATTCAGAGGAGTTTTACTGATACCTCCGCTAAATCCAAGGAAAATAAACAATTTTACTAACCGCAGATTTGTCAAAGGTTGTATAAAACCTCCAATTACTGCAGTATTCAAATCTTAAACTTTCCTTCCTTATATCCTCAACGTTTTTATAAAGGGATTTGAGTAATAATGCAACTGTACACAATTAGTCGGAACAACTAGTCGTTGTAACATTTGTTCACCTCTGCACACCCTCATAACTCTCAAAATTAAAATAATTTTATTCGTCATTTTATTTCAGCAACAAATGCTACCCGTAAAATTTCGTAGATGTACATAGGTAATTGCACATAATAACAAAGCGCATAAACAATACAATCCAAAAGCACTGCTTTATTAGAAGGGATTAAATACTCGCAATTTATATGATCAAAGAGTTGCGTTTACATTTATATTTAAGACTCACTATTTTTGATGTAAAAAATAAAAACAAACTGTTTTGAAATTCTTTGAGGAAACTCAATAGCCAATTTTTTAACAAAAAAACTTTCCTTAATGGACTGGAATTAGAGAGAGATAAAGTTATGTTTAGTTCCCAGTGTGTTGTTTCCAGTAATTAACAGTACGTTTTTAGTGTCTTAAAAAATAAGTTCATTGCTACTTGTTACTTGTTTGCTTTTAGAATTGATTTATATCTTCGAAATTAACAAAAAGTAATACAGTCCTTAAACTTATTTGCTTTTTTGAATAAAATATATACTATTCGTTTTTAGTAATGATTAAACTAATAAAATAAAATATTATAAAATTTTCAAAAATATTACTTCTCTTCCCTGATTCAACTTTATTTTAATTTTTTTGATAAAAACACCTGTTTGGCGATATTCACCGTGTGAACTGTAACAATACCAGAATAAAAGTTAACTAGACAACTAAAAGTTTTAGCTTTGTCTCAAAATATATCAGTAGATAGGCAACAGTAAGTAGTTCCCATTCAATTAAATATTAAAATGAAGAAATTACAGGTTTCTAGTTCGTTAAATATCCAAATTGAAGCGGAGGTTTCAACATTGTTAGTGTCATCTTCAGGTCTAAAACCCCACGGATGGTATTTGAGTAGTATAAAAATACCACAAATTGCCTTTCATTTCAAAGATATTCAAACATAAATGCATTTTCATCAAGTTGCGTGGGTGAAATCACTTGCAGTAGTGCGTTGCTTTTAGGGTACATTGCCAGGACACACTATTGCTGTATTCAATTTTTCTATCTAATTGCTCCCTCAAAATTTTAATTCGTATTCATGATAAATTTGTACATGGGAAAGTACAATCCTTTTTTAAAGGTATCTATATCCACAGAGATAAAAAAAAAAGTTGAGATAATTAGGTACAGCAACCACTTCGATGTCACAGCTCTAAAGTTTTTAATCCAAGAGCAAGGCCTAGCATAAAAGAAACTGGATCAACTGTCACTATTATGGGACGTTTCGCGTCAATACTAGTAGCATTGACAAAAAAAAAATCAAGGGTGTCAATTTTTTCGTTGAAAAAAACAAGATGGCGGCTCCATGTGGCGGCTAGAAACAAAAAATTATGATTTCTACGCAGAGTTAACTGAACTTCAAAACTGAGACAAAATGCAATATTGATGTAAACCAACATAATTTTATATAATACCAACATGGCGGATCCAATATGGCGCCTAAAACCGAAAATTAGACCAAAAATGAGCAATTATGAAGATTTTATAGTGAGATAGAACTTTTTCTGTCCGGACTAATTTAATAGAAATAATGTTATCTGGGGGCACGGCAGTGCCCTCGCCAAGTCGAGCATTATTTATACAAAAAAATTTCATTTTGACAAAATTAATATCTTTTATAAAAACAAAAAGTAAATATAACATATTTTTTAATTTCATCATTTAGAGTTGATTTCAGTTCCTTTGCGCTTTTAAAAATTCTTACATAATTTTGTCCATATTCCACAATTTTTGCTTATAGTGCAAAATTCTTATTATATCAACTTTCAATAATGTGCTGTGATTTCAGAGATAATATGTGCGGATTTATTTACTTTATAATCCATTTTTAAAATATAAAATCAATATTTACCCTTTTGAAATAAAATAATACTGTATTCTGTTTCACTGAATTTATTCAGATCACTCTGACACGTGTTTCGGTCTCGGCACCATTTTCGAACAGGTTTACAATAAATCTTAGTGATCTGAATAAATTTGGTGAAACAGTTATACTATAGTTTATTTTGAAATTGAAAATATTAAAATGTTTCACCTAGAACCGACCGTAAACTCCATAAATAAAACCACTGTTGATTTTTCGGTGTAAAATCTAGTGTAATTGCTGCTGTTCAAGATATGTTTACAATCACGTATTTTTTAAACTTAATAATTATATAAAAAATTAGCTTATGAAAATGATGTAAGGTAGAGTATATGGTAGAGTATAATATGTAGTTCATATAAGAATGACAACGTTTTAATGATCTTAATAGTTAAAACCTCAATAAAAAGCAAAGCCTTAACATTTATCTGAATTTTTGTTTGTTAATATTATGGAATCGCTAATAGTTCTTCGCTATTCCAAGTTATCAAGGAATCTGGTGGGTTCGGGGTCTCCACTCAGGTGAACAACTCTCTTCTGAATAGCATTCAATAAATACAGTGTATATTTGGGAGCGGAGTCCCAAACATGGAAGCGGTATTCCTTCGTTGGTCGAATTTGAGCCTTGCACAGAATTAGCTGTTATGAAATATAAAGCTTTCTAGTTCGAAATAGTATTTTCAGCTTTTGAGAAGCTTTCTTTGCTATACATGCGACATATTCATGCCAAGACATATTTGCTCTCAAGTTAATGCCCAGCGACTTGAGGGACGATGCTAGAGGAATGGTGTGCCCGGATATAAGTATGTCAGGTTCCGCAACGTTAACTTTTTAAAAAAAACTGCGGCCTGGGTTTTTTGTAGCATTAAATTCGACTTGGTTACTCTCACCTTAAGATAGAATTTCTTCCAGTTATTCGCTAATTTCAACGGTTTCCTACTATCTGCATGAGCAACCGATGTTCGAGCATTAAAAGTGAATAAAGAAAGGAGCGCACTGTCATCTGCAAAGCTGTAAAGTGGCTTTCTGGCCTTTTTCAGCAAATGTTGCAGACATTAGGAGACAGTATGGAGCCTTGGGCACATCATCGTTGTTAGTAAAGGTATTAAAAAGAAATCCATCGACCGTCAGTTAGATGATACTCCAAGAATCAAGCATCTATGCCATTAGTCCTAATATTGCCACAAAACTTAAAAAAGTATTTTTACCGTGAAAAACATATTTCAATTACCATTGAATCTCAAAATACCCAATGTAATAGATGCTGAAGTTTTTGAAACTCTTAATTTAAATATAAAGTACTACCAAAATGCTTTAAGTGGGCACAAAATTGTTTTACTTATAAACAACCTATAAACGAGAATGAAAGAAACAATGTTATTTCACGTCTATGTGCAACCTATGAAGGTGATCATACCGCAAACAATCGAAATAGTCTTAAACATCGTAAAAATCTTAAAGCTGTAACCGCAGCTCTTCTCAAGGAGAAAACAAAATAATAATATACTATCGACAATATTAATAACAATTGGAATAATAATCCATATAACTTACAGAAATATATGTGAGTATTATGCTATCGACATTTCAAAACTCAATGCTTAAATTTCAATAAAATGCTACCAAATCGTTTAAAATCATTACTCCAAAATTAAACTACACCTAAGTGGATATCAAATATTTTAAAATAACTTCAAGTTAGTCATTAAGTTTTGAAAGCGAAACATTTGAAGTATCACTTGAGCCAAATATTGAACACCATTTTGAAGCTTCATCTGTCATATGAATACACCCTAAATTTCAAGTCGATCCGTCAAATCACTCATTGGTTATCAGCTGGTTAAAATAGACGTCCTTGGGTATTTTTTAAAAATGGAAAAAAATCGAATATAGTGAAGTGAAAAATTCTTTGCTTTGAAAGGATTATCGGCAATTAAAATCCATGCAAAGTTAATGAAAGTGTTAGAGGAGTTTGCTCCTTCATTTCCAACTGTTTATAGATGACTCCAGAGTTTAAATGTAGTCGTACAAGAGTCCATAATGATCCATGTTCAGGACGTCCCAAAAATTGCAACAATTAAAGACACTATTGTGCAAGTACAAGATATGTTAATGGAAGACTATCGATTAACTATGGATAATTTAGCTGAGACTATAAGCATTTCATATAGATCAGGACATAAGAAAGTACATGAGAAAGGTATTCACAAGATGGGTGCCGCATTTACTAACATCGGAACAAACACGCACTCGAGAGAAACTTTCTAAACAACATTTGAGTCGTTTCGTACAGAATAAAACTGATTTTTTTACTTTAATTTGTAACTATAGATGAGACTTGGGTTTACCGGAATGATCCTGAACTGCGACAACAAACCGCACAGTGGACTATGGGAGCCCGATTGTTCACCTCCGAAGCATCCAAAGTAGTCCTCCTAAAGACTTATGGCATCAGTTTTCTAGGATGTTAATTGATTACCTTTAAACCGGTAAAACAATCAGGAGAGTATTTTTGCAACCTGGATGAGAAAATTCATGAGAAAAAGCCCGGTTTTAAGAAAAAAATATTTCAGCATGACAATGCTCACAGTTGTGCTTTAACATCGTCAAAACTGGTCGGACTAAAGTACGAATTGTTGAAACATCCACCCTATTCGCTAGATCTGGCTCCGTCTGACTTCCATCTGTTCCCAAACCTCAAAACTCTACATGGGAAGCGTTTTTTAACAAATGATGAGGTGATAGCATCCGTAGATGGGTATTTTGAAGGTTTTCCGGAAAACCACTTCAGAGATGGGGTAAATGAATTGGAAAATCGCTAGAAAATATGTACCGGGCTTAAGGGTGATTATACTGAAGAATAAATGTATCTCGACTCATCTTTTTTCATTTCCGCTTTCAAAATTTATTGACTGACCAAATATAATGTGGCACGTCTTCAAAGGCTGGACTCGGTAGTGAGATTGGTGATAGGTGCTGGTTCGAACTCGGTGCTAGCGACTGAAATTCAAAATCAATGAAACTATAATCCTAGTGCGAGATTTATTTGCTAAAAACAGAACTTGAAGTTGCAGAACTAATGGTTTACGAGGAATCATTTTATGAAACAATTTTCGAATTTTTAATTATCCCATTCTCCATCCTGCGACACGTACACCCTTATGTGATTTGGAATATCCAAAATGTTTTATATTTTTGTAATTAAAAACACATAGAATTAATCTCTAGATATGTCATCTCAAGCCTAAAATTTTTTAAAATATGATTATTTGAGCTGCGAATCTAAGAATGAAATAAGAGCAAAGCTAAAAAAATCCAGCATATTCTACTGGTACCAACAACACAAAATCGAACTGTAAAATCTTTGTTCAGAGAAATGGCAAAATTTAACTAGTAACTTAAACATTCAAGACAATTCTGGTGTCAAAACTGCAAAATCCTCGATCACATCATGTGTTAGGACCCAATAACAATATTATTACTGATCAGTTTACAAAATCAGAGATCTCTGGAAATTGTTTATACGGATAGTTCAATACATACCTCTCATATGAGATAAGGAAGTAAGAATCAATTATACAATAAACATTTATGAAAATAATCATCCACTCGATAACATTCACTTTTATTAGAAGATTTTCTGTCTCCTATTTTAAAAAAATTAAATAACTTGAAGGGATTAGGAACTAATTATTAAAAAATCTTTTAAAAAATATTATTAGTGATATTGACAAAGTTTTCGATGCTATTCTGAATTTCTCGCCAGGGCGAAAAAGCCAAAATTATCCTAGTTTCTAAAGAAAAAAAAATTAATGACTGGTTGACAACTACGGACCAATAAGTTTACTTTGTAGACTTAGCAAGGTAAAAAGAAAGCTAAATTAGCTTTCTAAAAGTTAATGATTTTGCTCTGGAAAGACACCATTTCCTTTAGAACAGTTCCGTTTCAAAGATAATCACTATACTGTATAGTAGTCAACCAGACTTACAACATATATTTTACAAGATTTCAACAGGAAATTCATCATATAAATGTATATATATATATATATATATATATATATATATATATATATATATATATATATATATATATATATATATATATATATATATACATATATATACATATATATATACATATATATATACATATATATATACATATATATATATATATATATATATATATATATATATATATATATATATATATATATATATATATATATATATATATACATACATACATACATATATATATATATATATATATATATATATATATATATATATATTACACATCTGTTTCTTCGGAAGGCTTCTTATTCATTTGAGAGATGCAGGAAACTATCTCTTCAGACTATTGTTCTCCTAAAATTTATAATAAATTGTCCTAAGATAATTTAAGCGAAACACTCTCCCCATAAAAACTATAAAGAATTTTGTTACCTTAAACCATATTATTTTTCAGTTACACCTAGAATTGATGCAATAGCTCAGCCGAAACAAAGAGGCGAAAAATCAAAAGAAGAAGAAGAAATAGATCCATGGGCTATTTCAAAGAATGCATTAAAATATAAAGCTACTCCAAGAATTTTAGAATTGGCCAAACCAGTGGAAAGGGATTAAACAACATTAAAATAAAAAAAATAGCAAAGTTTGTTAAGTAACGTAACATAAGAAAAAAATGTAGAAACTAATTATTACTAGATGTAACTGTGATGAATTTTAATACACAATTGTATTACAGAAGGTACTGTAGGTTCAGACTTTTTTTATAATATTAGAATCACTGGATCACGTTGCTCTTAAATTTCCGTAGCTACTAATTCTGATATAAAAGCATGAACAGGTATGTGAACGGAAAAGTGCCAAAAATTGTTGTTGTAATTCTTTACGCACGGTTTTTCTCCATGATTTGATAGAAGTGTAATAAATTTTTTTCCTACCTAAAATTTTCATTACTACATTGAGCTAAACACAATTTTATGTTTGTGCCAATTCTGTGTTAATTAGATTAGATTTCTCTCTCTCTAATACTGTCTCTTTAGTTTAATTAACTTAACACATTTCTATCGCTACCCTCTCTACAGTTTGTCATAGTAAGTCTCTGAATTATTCTTCTTTAGCACTACATTTTGAATTCCCATAGATTTTTATATACTAGGTTCACACATAAATGCTTTCTAATCCCTATATTTAAGTGTTTTCGCAGAAGCTGTTTTTACTTCAACTATCCTTCTCTTTTTTCCGTCGTTATTTTTGGAATATTGCCTGGGAAATGAATAAAGAATAATTATTACTACCAAAATTTTAGAGTAGGTAGATCCGTTGGATCAGAGGAATGGACGCTCTTGTTCTTATATTTTGCCCCTCAAGCCACTGTGAGAGTTCAGCGCTAGACTCTCCAATTCGACGGATTCTAGCCTCCCTCGCCTCAGACGTGTTTTTAGAAAGTTGCGATTTTATTTTAAGCATAATATTGTCTTTAGATACTATTTTATCCCTAAACTAAAAAACCGGTCAAGTGTAAGTTGGACTTGCGCAGATATATATATATATATATATATATATATATATATATATATTATATATATATATATATATATATATACATATATATATATATATATATATATATATATATATATATATATATGTATATATATATATATATATATATATATATATATATATATATATATATATATATATATATATATACCAGTTTTCTGTTCTTGGGGTAAGCGGTCTTTAGGAAAGAACTTGACACCTTTGTAGCTACGCCAAGCTTTTGGAAATATTTCATTTTCTTCATCAGGGCTACAATTATAGTAGATTATCAGTATTTTTGAGATCCAAAGTAAAGAACAACCCGATTTTAGTCATAACATTTAAGTACTTACTGCTAAGTGGTGGTGGAATTACTATTTGTGGGGGCACTTATTTATCAGAAAAAATATGAGAAAACCTCGGCCCAATCCTCTCTGGGAAATATAAAATGCTTTTACTCCATTTTGTTAGTATGGTACGAAGAGTTGTGTGGTTCTAAGGTGATTTTTATTCATAAAGGATTTGTTTAATATGTTTTCTTGTCATTATGCTAAGGGCAGCGTTCTTCTATTTCTTGGTTAGGTTGTTGCTAATTTATATTTGAGAGTTGAATGACGTTGACATTTTGTTTGATTGTTATAAGATTGGACAGTTAGTAGAAATCAGTTTGAAATTAATTATTACAGGGATATGTCAGATATGTTGTGTGAGTTTTCGTTTTGACAACATTTATGAAAATAATCATCTACTCGATAACATTCACTTTTATTAGAAGATTTTCTGTCTCCTATTTTAAAAAAATTAAATAACTTGATGGAATTAGGAACTAATCATTAAAAAATCTTTTAAAAAAATATGATTAGTGATATTGACAAAGTTTTCGATGCTATTCTGACTTTCTCGCCAGGGCGAAAAAGCCAAAATTATCCTAGTTTCTAAAGAAAAAAAAATTAATGACTGGTTGACAACTACGGACCAATAAGTTTACTTTGCAGACTTAGCAAGGTAAAAAGAAAGCTAAATTAGCTTTCTAAAAGTTAATGATTTTGCTCTGGAAAGACACCATTTCCCTTAGAACAGATTGTTATAAGATTGGACAGTTAGTAGAAATCAGTTTGATAATAATTATTATTACAGGGATATGTCAGATATGTTGTGCGAGTTTTCGTTTTGACTGCCCATTTCTAATAGATTGGAGAAAATTAAACTCAGATCTTCAATGACAGTTTTTTTTATTTATCGAGTTAGGTTCAGTTTGGATCTCCACCATCTCCCTAAAATTTTTCCTGCTGAGATTTCTTTCTCTACACAGGATTTTGGTTTCAGCAAAATCAAATTCATGCGAAAATTGGCGCGCAAGAGTTTTTTTTTAATCACTTTTATGGGACGTGATTCTGTCTTTTAGGATCCTTGATGTTTATTCTATATCGATTTTTTCACATTGAGAGCAGGGGATGCTGTAAACTACTTCTGAAACTTTTGTGATTTCATCTTTGTCTTTTAGATAAGCGAAAATATTACTGATGGTTTTTTTGTGTTTGAAAGCAATTTTAAAATTAGGTAGTTTGTTGAAGAGTTTGGTTATTTTGGTAGAAATTTCTTTTATGTAAGGAAAGGATAAATAACATTTGATTCGGTTTTCAGAGAGATATTATTATTTTGTTGTGAAGGAGGTGTGGTTGAGTTAAATAATAATTTGTTTAGTAATTTGATTAGATAGGAGTTGGTGAGTAGAATACCTCGAAGTCTATTTAAATTTTTTAGTCTGAAGGACGGATGAGAAATCTTTTCTATTCTTAACCTCAATCCCAATATCATGTTTATTTTGATTTTAGTGATATGTGAGTAATGGAAGTTAATTTATCTTCCTGAGTAGGTTGGTTTAGTGTACCAATCTACTATGATGGAGTTATCATCTTTTCTGATTAGAAGAGTGTCTAAAAACGGGACACTGTGATTAGTTTCCTCTTCAATGGTGAATTGTAGTTTGGGATGAAAGTGATTAAAGATTCTAAGAATCTCATCCTTTTTATTGTAAGGTATCGAGGTAATGATATCATCAACAATTTTTTTTATAAATGGTAAGCTGAAGGAGAGTTTAGGGATGGATTCCTTTAGGAGGTCCTCCATCATATATTGTGATATAATAGGAGAGAAAGTAGCTCCCATTGGGGTACCCATTATTTGTTTGTAGAAAAGTTGATTAAATTTACAGTATGTAGATTGGAAAACAAAGTTTTAAACTCCTAGAAAGTAGACAAGTGTTAATTTAGTGTATTTGCGAATATCAGTCCAGTGCTCTTTAATGCTTTTGATAACTAATAACTCCTTACTGTATAAGGAGACAGAATCCAAGCTTATCAATACGAAGCGCAGAGGGAGCTTCATCACCGTTATAAAATTAGTGAAATGAAATGAGTCGGTTACAGAGTAGTCATTTTCTTTCACATAAGCATTGGGTACAATTTCAGATAGGAACGTTGATAATTTGTTGTTAGAAGCATTGAGAGAAGAGATAATGGGCCTCATTGCCAACTGTGGTTTGTGTATTGTAGGAAGCCCATAAAATTTAGGTAATGTGATTGTCTTAAATTTGGTTACTAATTGATTAGCTCTCTGTTTAAAAGTAGAAGTAGGATCTCTGGTAAGCTGAGTGTAGTAGTTCTAATCATGCAAGATAGTGTCGCATTTCTTGAGATATGTGTCTTTTTTTAAAATAACTGTGATGTTGCCTTTATCAGACCTACTGACAATTAGCTTTCCATTATCTTTAAGAAATTTTTCTGTTTTGTATACTAAATGTAAATAACTTTGACTAATAGGTAATTAGTTAAAATATCAGTAAACTTAGCTCTAATTATGTTTTTATTGAGGTTATTAATTGTGATAGATTTTAAAATATATTTGGAATCAGCTAGAAGTTCCTTAAATGAAAAGTCTTTCTTATTAGGGTTAAGACTGAATTGGGGCCTAATGCTAGAAATTTTAAGATATCCTGTCTACCCCCGAGATGTTTCTGATCCAGTTGTCCTCAATATGTTGAAAATGTTTTGCTGAGTTTTGAGTTCATTGAATTTTTCGAAAGTAATGTTTTTAATTAAATTGAAATGTCTGTTAGCACTTATGTTTTGACGAGTTTTAAATTCATCAAAAACATTTGAGTGGGTGGCTATTCTATTGTTTAACTGGATTTCAATATTATTAGAGAAAGCTGTAATTTTTTTAAATTTGAAATGGTGACCTTTATTTCTAAGTTAATAAGTCTGTTGTTTAACCTGTTGTTGAATGTTTGTCTAACTTGTCTCATGTATCCATCATGTATGTTGCATAAGAGATTGATGTTCTTAGTAGAATCTAATACGTGTTTAGGAATAATAGCATTTTTTCTACATCTAAGTAAGAAAATTGTGATTTTTGGTAAAACCCCATTTCTAGAACTTGAGGAGAAGGGTGGTCTTGACCGACTAGTTAAACACCAGTTTTCTGTTCTTAGGGTAAGCGGTCCTTAGGAAAGAACTAAAAAGTTTTTGACACCTTTTTAGCTACGTCATCCGTATATATATATATATATATATATATATATAAGTTGGGTTGAATTCTTTCTTGAACCTTGGAATATTGAATATATATTTTTTCAATTTCTTGGGCTTTATGGTTCTTTTGTTTTAAGGATAGAGAAATTACATCATGTTCTAGTTAGAATTTATTGAAAACGTTTCGCCTGATTTTTAGGCTTCTTGAGTTCATCTAAGAATTGAAATTTTCTGTTTTGGATATTCGATAGGACGCACAAATTTTTTTTTTTTATTTAATTATGAATATATAAAATTCTTAAACTTATAATACAATGTAGAAGGTGAAAATGATAAAAATACACACAAAATATATATAAAAACTTACATGTGTGGGTTGAAACGAAGACACACTTAACATTCTTTAAAAGGTGTTACTAAGACGGTCACATTTTTTAAAATAACTTTAGATTTGTATAGGGAACGAAAGTCATCCTTTGGTTTGTTTAAGTGTTTTTTATTTATTATCTGCTATTGAGTTACTATGAGAAGAGTCCGAAATAAATATGACTCAGACCCCTAACGTCGCTTTTGTCGTTTATATTGTTTTTCTCTTTATTAATACAGATCATTTCATGCAAACATTCGTTTGATTTTAAAAATACAAAAATCTTAAAAAAAGAGTCAAATTATTTTAAAAGATCAATGCATGAAATGATCTGTATTAATAAAGAGAAAAAACAATATAAACGACAAAAGCGACGTTAAGGGTCTGAGTCATATTTATTTCGGACTCTTCTCATAGTAACTCAATAGCAGATAATAAATAAAAAACACATAAACAAACCAAAGGATGACTTTCGTTCCCTATACAAATCTAAAGTTATTTTAAAAAATGTGACCGTCTTAGTAACACCTTTTAAAGAATGTTAAGTGTGTCTTCGTTTCAACCCACACATGTAAGTTTTTATATATATTTTGTGTGTATTTTTATTATTTTCACCTTCTACATTGTATTATAAGTTTAAGAATTTTATATATTCATAATTAAATAAAAAAAAAAAAAAAAAATTGTGCGTCCTATTGAATATCCAAAACAGAAAATTTCAATTTTTTAGATGAACTGAAGAAGCCTAAAAATCAGGCGAAACGTTTTCAATAAATTCTAACTAGAACATGATGTAATTTTTCTATCCTCTGAATAGAATCCAACAAATGCAATGTATGTTTGGAAGCGGAGCCCCAAACATGGGAGCAGTATTCCACAGTTGGTCGAATTTGAGCTTTGTAAAGAATTAACTGTTGTTTGATGAGTGTAAAGCTTTCTGGTTCGAAATAATATTCTCAACTTTTGAGAAGCTCTCCTTGCTAATCCTGCGACATGTTCATACCAGGATATATTTGCTCTCAAATTAACGCCTAACAAATTGAGTGACGATGTTAGAGGAATGAAGTGCCCCCCTATAACTATGTCGGGTTTAGCAACATTAACTTTTTCAGAAAAAACTGCCGCCTGGGATTTTATAGTGTTAAATTCCACTTGGTTACTGTCACCCCAAGAGAGAATTTCTTTCAGGTCTTTGTTAAATTCGTCTGAGTAGCCGATGTCCGAGCGTTCAAAGTGAATGAAGATATAAGCGTACTGTCATCTGCAAAGCTATAGTTTGGATTTCCGAACTTTTCCAGCAGATCGTTAATATAATTGAGAAAGAGTATATACAGTGTGACAATTTAAATCCGCATCATATGGGATTTTTTTTAAATAATCACTTTAGCCTAGATCTCGTTATTGCAGCCATTTGTGCTTCAAATAATATCAAAAATAAAGTATAGTAAGCCATTTTTACGTATAATGTCACCTGTCAAAAATGACATTTTCGTAAAAATTTTTGAAAAAAAACGTATAATTTGGCAAAATTTTAAAAAAAGTTATTAGATAAAATGGTTTATTCTGTGATTCTAGAACTGTTTGTCAAATTTCAACAGCCTACTACGATTTTGAATTTTTAGCAGTTTTTTGACATTTCGGCAATTGTTTTTCATCTTGATTCATTGCAACCTTATTTAAATCAGTTAATTTGTCAAAAACTAGGCACCTATAATCTATTTAAGAACAAAATGAAGTCGTGTCAATAATTTTTTTATAGAATATTAAAATTTACACATTATCGTGAATCATGTTTGATGCAAAGTTCGATTAGCTTTTGTTTTTAAAAAGAAAAATGTTTCTCGCTTACGTATTTTGATAGTAAACCAGCAATCAGCTATCAGCCATATTTTAGTCGTGGCTATCAAAATTAACGTTCACAAAATTAGAAAGACCCTTTATGGTTGTGCCGATTTCCTCCTGAAAACTTACCTTCTACAGGAAAAAGAGCCAAACAGAGAAATTAACCGCTAAGCAAAACTCGATATGTTTATGCGTTTATTAATAGTAGGCCCTGGAAACAATTGAGAACTAGAGATTGCAATATAGTGTCGTAAGCTGTTAAATATTTAGTTAGCAATTCAAACTAGAATGGAAAGAAACATATGGTGTCACAACATGCTTTCTCTTCAAGGAAAAAATGAAATTGTTTTATTGTATGGGGAAAAAACAGCTCATCGCACTGTGGCAAATGTTTTTAACGAGCGTCATCCTGAAAAAAACTTGCAGCAATCTACTGTGAGCCGAATTATATAAAAAAGTTTAAATCGACTGGATCTGTGGGAAATGAGTTAGAGGTGTGCTTAAGTATAGTGGAAGAATGCAAAACCAGTGTTAGAACTATTTCGAAGTCTAAACCGGAGATCGATAGGGAAAGTGTACGTAAAATTTTACACAAAAATAAATTTAAACCATGCAAACACTCTACAGGATAGAGATTTTAATATTCGGTTGTTATTTTCATTCTGGTACCAAGGGAAAATAGAAGAGGACTCCAAATTTCCGTAGAATGTTTTATGGACTGATGAAGCCATACTTCTAACAGAGTAGTAAGTTCACAGAATAGTCGATGGTGGGCCCAAGAAAATCCAAACTTCATAATTGAGTGTCATGACCAATACTCGTTTAAAACTAACGTTTGGAGTGACATTGTAAATGACCAAATAATAGGGCCATATTTTTTTAGATATAATTTAAATTCACAACGATATTTAGATTTTTTAAATAACGAAATTTTAGAAGTTCTGGATAACATGGCTGTGGATCTAAGATATGCTCTATGTTGTATCAATTAGATGGTGTACCAATACACAATACTTTGCAGGTACGAAACACTTTAAATGAACTATTTCATGGCAGTGTCATTGGGCGAGATCAAGATAATTGTTGGCCACCTCGATCGCCGGACATCACCCCATTGGATTTCTATTTATTGGGTTATCTTAAACAAAAAGTATACAAGTTTAGACCATTTAGAGATATCGATCATCTAGAAACTATAATTAGGCAGTGTGTTCACGAGATACCTCCCGAGTTTGTGAAAACTTCCGTCAAAGAAATTTCTAGAAGAACCATCGTTGCATTGAACGAAACGGTGAACACACCAAAATGTAGAATATTGCATTATGCGTGTATTTGATACAATTATTTATTAAATAGGTTAAAATAGCCAATTGTTAATTTAGCGTTTATAGAAAGAAACATTACATTGTTGCAACTTTAAATACATTACTAAAAAGATCAAATGTAAGATTTGTGTTCATTTACAAACGTTCAAGTGTGTTCACTATCAAACTACGTAGGCGAGAAATATTTTTCTATTTAAAAACAGAAGTTAATCGAATTTTGCATTAAATATGATTTATCATAATGCGTGAATTTTAATATTCTATAAAAAAATTATGGACACGACTTCATTTTGTTAAATAGATTATAGGTGCCTAGTTTTTGACAAATTAAATTTGTAATTAAGGTTGCAATAAATCAAGATGAAAAACAATTGCCGAAATGTCAAAAAACTGCCAAAAATTTAAAATTGTAATGGGCGGTTGAAATTTGACAAACAGATCTAGAATCACAAAATAAACCATTTTGTCTAATAACTTTTTTTAAAATTTGGCCAAATTATACGTTTTTTTTTCAAAAATTTTTACGAAAATGTCATTTTTGACAGGTGACGTCATGCGCAAAAATGACTTACTATACTTCATTTCTGATATTATTTGAAGCACAAATGGATGCCATAACCAGATAATATATATATATATATATATATATATATATATATATATATATATATGTATATATATATATATATATATATATATATATATATATATATATATATATATACTTGACTGATATAGGAAAAAATCAAATTCTGGTAGATATATCCCATTCCATTCTTATCACCCTATGAAACAGAAACTGAACATCATCAGAGGATTAAAGAACAGAATAGATAAGATTTGCCACCCATCATTTAAAGAAAAAAATGTAAAACTGTTAGAACACATCTTGTTGGACAATTACTATCCTAAAGCTCTAATTAAAAAGAATTTTCAAAGACCCCCTCTTCAAATCAATCCAACTGTTACCACTAATGTCGACATTAAAGTAGGAAAGTTACAATACATTGAAGGCCTTTCCCAGTCCTTGTCTTCTCTTTTTAAAAATACAAACATTAAAATTGCTAATTACAACATAAAAAGAATGATTTGTTTTTATACCAATTTAAACGATAAAACCGATACTTTACAAAGTTCTAATATAATCTACGGCATTCCCTGTCAATGTGGTTTGGTCTATGTTGTACAAATTTCATAAAAGCTCTCTAAGAGATTAGCGTTACACAAAAGTGATAGTAAACATAAACCTAAGGCAACTAGCTTGGGCTTACACGTAAATAATACAGATCACAGAGTACAATATAACAACAGCTTCATTCTGGATGTTGAAACTAATTACTTCAGAAGAAGTTTTTTGGAAATGTGTTACATAAAATCCTGTAAAAATAATCTCAATCACAAAAAAGATATAGAAGGATTGAGCTCCATGTATACTTATTTACTAACACAAAACTATACCAAACCGATAAAAAAGAACGATCGTTATGAAAAAATTAGTTCCTAGTAAAGTTGACGTTTTTTTTTCTCTTTCTGTCATTTTTGCTGTTTATTACCAGTTACTTTTCTATGTCTTCTTGTTAAAATTAAATAATTAAAAAATTAAATATGACAAATAATAAATAACGTCCAGTATTAATATTCTCTTTCAAATTTTTAAATTAGCCTGTGCATCTCTTGGTTATAAAATTAAAGAATTAAAGAATTAATATAATTAATATAATTAATATAATTAATATAATTAATATAATTAATATAATTAATATAATTAATATAATTAATATAATTAATATAATTAATATAATTAATATAATTAATATAATTAATATAATTAATATAATTAATATAATTAATATAATTAATATAATTAATATAATTAATATAATTAATATAATTAATATAATTAATATAATTAATATAATTAATATAATTAATATAATTAATATAATTAATATAATTAATATAATTAATATAATTAATATAATTAATATAATTAATATAATTAATATAATTAATATAATTAATATAATTAATATAATTAATATAATTAATATAATTAATATAATTAATATAATTAATAATAAATAACTCGTCGAATTTAAGTCCCTTTGTTATAAAATTAAAACTGAAAAATAGATAACATTAATAATAAATAATTTATCTAAGATTAGCATCCACCTAAAACCTTTACCACATCCCTAACTGTAATGCTTTTATGGTTTTTTGTCGACCTGATGACGACATTGACTACCAACAATATCCGGTTCGGACTCAAATATCACTAAATAGTTACTAAACTCGATGTCAAAAATTTTAAAATGGAGTACCATTTCAACATCATGGTGTTTCTTGCAGTTATGTTTCGGTCTTCAAAAAGTGTTTTTAACTAATGTTTATTGATAAAGTTTTATTTTTAAGATTTGTGTAACTCTCCAAGTGTCTTTTAATCATGTTTGTGTAATCATACATATTACCTGGCCAACAAAAATGCAAATTTTTTGTCTTCACCAGAGATGAATTAACTGCTAAATTTTTGTAAGTAATTTCACATACAGTCTTACAATTCATTTAATCACATTTTAAAAAACGAACGTTTTGGTTTATTTTCTGTACCTGGTTTGCATTTTTAGAATCCAGAAAAAGCTACCATTAGGCAGCGAAAACTCGATAATAAAAATAAAAAGCAGATACTAGAGCCTTTAGATCTTTGATTGCTCATCTCTTCTCCTTATAAGGGCGTTTCCCAGTAGTTATACTTAGGATTGTTTGTTGCCAGCGCCCTGTTACTATCCTTCCTCTTATATATATGTATATATATATATATATATATATATATATATATATATATATATATATATATATATATATATATATACAAAAATCGTGAGTTTCGCAGGGTTGCAGCCAGATTATAAAGTATTTTCTAGGGCATTCACAAAAAATAATACTCTTTTTACTTAGTGAAAGCTTTCGGATATATTCAATCCTTCTTCAGTCACTCTACAAAAGGAAACGGTGGTCATTAAAAAAAACTTTAAAAAACAAAAATTGTTAAAAAACATACTGTAAGTGAGGTTACAAACATAAACTAGGCTCTTCCAACATTCTTTCTTTCTCCCAAAAAAAAACCTTTTTGTCTCTTTCACCACACAGTGTACATGTAAACAATAAAAACATTCAAAAGGAAAAACAGTCATTAATTAAAATTTTCAAAATTTAACACCATTATACATGTATATACTCGGGACGCACAGAGAGCGGTATAGCACTGCCAGTCGTGGTAAATATGCACTTTTTTTGAAGATGTTTGTTAGATTTAGGAATTTCTCTCTAGAAGAAGATAGAGGATATACGGTTTATTTTAAAATTAATTATAATTTATGTTATATAATAAGATGTCCATCTTTTTATTTTCGAAAACCAAATATGAGAAGAATGAAATTAATTACACACACAGTGAGAAGAAGAAGAAAAGAAAAAAAAAGAAAATATAAAAAAGGGAAGAAAAAAAAGGGAAAGAAGAAAAAAGGGGAAATATATTTTATGCTAAGTTTGGGGTAGCTGAAGGCATCTCACTTCCTCCCTATTACTAATCTGAAGTAGGTTAGAGTAAATTACGTTTAAATGTTGAACATTTGAACATTTTTTCATGCATTTTTTTTGGTTATTGATGTAAACCATTTCAAGAAAATTTCTTTTAAAGTAGTTTTTTTTCAAAATCTATTATTTTTACGTTTTCAAGATCAGGCAAGTGGCCGGTATTATTTGTGTGGTGAGACAGGGCACAAGCATCTGGTCTCAGTCTGATATCACTTTTATGTGATGCCAGTCTATCCTTTAAGCACCTGGAAGTCTGTCCTATATATTTTTTATCACAGTTATGGCAACTAATTTGATACACCAAGTTAGATATATATATATATATATATATATATATATATATATATATATATATATATATATATATATATATATATATATATATATATATATATATATATATATATATATATATATATATATATATATATATATATATATATATATATATATATATATATATATATATATATATATATATATATATATATATATATATATATATATATATATATATCATCACTAACCCACTACACCCACTGCTGGGTAACGGTCTCCCCTACATGTCTCCAGTGATCTTAGTTATATCAGCTACCTATCTTTCTGCTGGACGGCTAGGTGAACGTGTTAGAGCTCTAAGGCGCCATTCCAGAATTTTTCTTATCCTTTTGTTTTTGCCACGTGCCCCGCCCAGTTCCATTTTAACTCTGCTATGGTCTAGACTACATCAGCGACCTTCGTTCTTCGTCTTATTTCGTTGTTTCTAACTCGATATCGCAATACCTAACATATGCCTCTCCATGTCACGTTGCATTACTCGGAGTTGTTCGGCAGACTTTTCAGTAAGTGTTGTTGTTTCCATGCCGTATGCTAAAACTGGAAGGATACATTGCTTCCCTTTTAACAGATATTGGGATGTTGCTCTTAAACGTTTGGCTCAACTTTCCCAAAGCTGTTCATCTCAACCAGATAGGTCTCTCAACAGTTGTCCTAATTAAATGTGACTCTCTATAGTCTCCATAGGCAGATCTCCAAGAGTTTGTTCCAGTAAATTTGTGATTATCTTGCATTTGCTGATGTACACTTTAAGACCTATATTCCCGGATTTATGCGAAAGATCGTCTATCATAAAACGGTACTTTCTGATGTTTACACAATATCGTCAGCAAATCTAAGGTTTAGGTACTCGTCATCAATATTGATTCCCATTGTAGTTCTTTGAAAAAGTTTTCCAGGGTAAGGGTAAACAATTTTGGTGACATGGTGTCGCCCTGCCGGACGCCTCTAGTTACTGAGAACCTTTCAGATTTGCTTTAAAATTCGATGCAAGAAGTTTTGGAGTATAACCTATCTATTAGAGTTGTATAGCGAGAGTTAATTCTGAAATCTGTAAATACTTTAAGTGTTTCCCATATCTCTAGAGTGTCAAAGGCTTTCTGGAATTTATACCATAATAGGAGGTTACTGATATTTCGTGCCTTTTTCGACTGCGGTTTTAATTGAATGTATGTGGTCGATTGGGGGCAATCCAGATCGAAAACAGGCTGTTTCCTGGGTTGGTATTCATCTAACTTCCTTGTGATTGTGTTACAGATAATTTTCGTAAGTAATTTAAACAATTGGCAGAGGAGGCTGATTGGTTTATAGTTCTCCAATTGAGTAGCGCCGCCTTTTTTATGTAGAATAACAATGACGGAAATATTCCAGTCATCGGGTATAGCTGCATGTTCGAAACATTTGGTAAATAATTTGGCGAGTGCTTTATATAATTCTCTTTCTTTGTGCAGTATCATCTTCCTCGTACCGCCATCTTCACCCGGAGATATTCTGTTTTTCATTTTTCGTAATACGTATATAATCTCTTGAGTAATCGGTACTTCCTCTGAACCCACGTCTCTGATAACAGTTCTGGCACATTGCGAATCCGGCTAAGAAATCTCGGAAGTGCATAGTTTTTCGTAGTACTCTGTTAGTATTTTTAGTAATTCATGTTTCTTTGTAATTTCTTCACCGGGGTCTGTTCTGAGTTTTGGTAGTAGTTTTGTACCCTCTGATAATTTTTTCCGTAACACATTTCGATTGCTGTTTTCATCTATGGTAATTTGTACCTCTTTTGTGTTGTAGCTTCTAATATCTTTCATACATTGCTTTCTTATTTCTCTCTGTAGCCTCTTAATATCTACCTCCTTTGCACTGTTCTTACGTAGTTGTCGCTTTTCTTTTATAAGTTCTACTGTACGTGGACCTTTTCTTCTGTGAATTATGTGACTGTGTGATTTTTTTATTAAATCGTTGGTTATTTCTGTCGTTATTCTAATGATCTCTCGCTTACTGTAGTTGTGATGTTGTGGAGAACCGTATTGATATTCTCCATGTAGATATCTTTGCTCGTTTGTAAGACCTCGAATTTTTTATATAGATCTGAAGATTTTCTAACCCTGTGATAGCGAGATTGACATTTATTTGAGGCTTTACCAATCGATGGTCGCTGCCGGTGGTAATTCTATTTATAACAAAGACTTCCCTGAAAATATTTTTTCAATTGGATATAATAAAGTCATATTCGTTTTTTGTTCAGCCACCTGGGCTTCTTCATGTCCAGTTTCTCCCTAGTTTTTTTAAAAGAACGTGTTCATGGTATAAATATTTTTTTAGTGAATAAAGTTTACGAGCATACGGCCTTGAGCGTTTCGGACTCCTAAGCCGAAGGTCCAACACAGTTATCTTCTTTTGGTCTAAGCTTGACGTTGAAATCGCCCATCAAAATTGTATACTTAGTTGTAGAAATTGGTAGTGCCTTCTGTATGTCGTCATAGAATTCTTCGACACTTTCATCCTCGTATGTTGTTATGGGAGCGTAAACCTGTATGATTTTGAGATGTCAGATATCGATATCAGATCTAATATATACTTTCTGATGTTTTTATTTATTAAACATCCTACCACCCCAACATATAGCTTCAGATCCCCGATAATACAAAACGTTTTATATCTTAGATTCAAGTAAGCTTCGCCTCTTCTTTTCACCTCTGAAAGTCCTAAAACGTCCCATCTGAAACCATTCGGTTCTAAATAGAACAGAAACAGGTTAGAGGAACTTGAAACCAAGTTCCTCTAACCTATCCTCCCTCGACAAAGATTGTAAATTATACATAGTCATAGTCTTGTATGGCAGCCTGCCTATCTTAGCATTGTGATTCTTAGCACCCCTGGCCCGATCCCGATTTCTTCCGCTGCCTTGGATGGGGGTTCTCGAACCGCCAGGAACTCGGGGCCTTTCATTCGTGTCTGTCATTCATTTCATTTAGGGGATATTTAGCCATTTATCACTCCGTGTTGGCCAGTGCGGGATTTTAGGATTAGGATAAGATCAGAAAGTAAGTTGGGACTTGGATTAGGGGACATGATTTTTCCTTTGTACAGGGCATGGGAAAAAATCATGAGCTCATATATATATATATATGTGTATATATATATATATATATATATTTATACATTATATTTTCAAAAAAGTATCGGACCTTTTAAAATCAAAGAAAGAGTACATTAATAATATAGAAGGACTGAAACGTATACACGAAGACGGAAATATTGAGGACTGATGGAATATTATAGAAAGAACAGTAAAGGCAGCAGCAAAAAAATTCATAAAGGAAAAACCCACGACAAAAAATAAAGAATGGTTTGAGAGTGATTGAGAACATTGGATAGCGCAACGAAACGAGGCTAAAATGAAAATGCTAGCAAAGAATACAGAAGAAAATAGGAACGAATTAGTTAAGTTAAGAAGAGAAGTTGGGAAGATCGGTAGAAGGAAAAAAATTTAGAGGAAAAGATAAGAAAAATAGAAGAAAACTTTAATAATAAAAAGAATCAGAAATTTTTACCAGGAAGCAAAAAGAGAAAGCAGAAGAAAGCAGAAAATAATATTTAGTAAGGATAAAGATGGAAATTTGGGGGAAGGAGCTCAAGAACCAGAGAGGTTTGAAGAAATAATAACAATAGACCTCATCCAATATGATGAAGAAGTTCCAGCAAAGGAGGAACTTATAGAAATTATTAAGAACTTAAAAAACCATAAAAGCAATGCAACGAGTTCATTAAGGAAGTAGGTTTGGAATTAGAGGAAAGTCTATACAAGCTGCTGGTAAAAATATGGAAAGAAGAAAATATAACTGCGAAATGGTCAGAGGCAATACTAATCCCAGTTTTAAAAAGGAGATACAATAACTTGTAATAACTATAGAGGAATTGCTCTATTGGATGTGGTGTATAAAATTCTTTCTAGCCTGATAAAGAAACGTCTGGATAAATACCACAAAGTAATAGGTGACTACCAAGCAGGTTTTCGGAAAGGACGGTCGGTTAACGAGCAGATTTTTACAATGAAACAGGTACTCTCAAAGAACTACTAGAATAACTTATCCGTACATGCTTTATTCATAGACTTCAAACAAGCTTACGATAAAATACATAAAATAGAAATCTACAGAGGTATGGAAAATTTGGGAATACCACAAACGCTGATCAGACTGACAAGAATGATCCTCGAAAAGACATCAAATAAAGTAAGTGTGAATGAACAAAAATCCCAATCATTTAAGACTAATAGAGGAGTGAGACAAGGCGACCCATTATCAACCGTTCTATTTAACATAGTGCTGGAGAATGTAATGAGGGTGTTTATCCATAGACACGGAAAACTACTCGGTATGAAATATCAATGTCTAGCGTATGCAGATGACCTGGTACTACTAACTAGATCAAAGAAGGAACTGATTGACGTAACCAGAAGGCTAGAAACCGCTGAAAAAAAGGGGGTTAGAAATCAATGAAGAAAAATCCACGTACGTGGTGATAAGACCTGAGGAAGAAATTAGAAATGAAAAGTTACTAGTTAGCAACTGTACGGATGGGAAAATATATCAGTTTGGCAAAACAGAAAACGTTACTTACCTGGGAGTGAACTTAAATAGTAGAAATGAAGAAAGCAGAGAAATAAATTACAGAATATACAAAGGAAGTGGAAGTGAAGGAGCTCTAACGAAACTGTTTAGATCGAAATTGATGTCTAAGGGAGCAAAGGAAAGACTATACAGGACAGTGATAAGACCTATAACCCTATATGGATGCGAGTTATGGACGTAAATAGAGCCGAAGAACAAAAATTGGAGATATGGGAAAGGAAAATATTACGAAGAATATATGGGGGAAAAAAGTGGACGGTATCTGGATGAGGCAAACAAATAGTGAACTATATGAACTTTACAAGAGCCATTCAATAATAGCATAAGTGAAGTCACAGAGGATCAGATGGCTAGGTCACGTAGAATGATTGCCGAAAACCAGAGCAGCAGAAAAAATGTTGAGAGAGGTGGTGGTCGGAACGAGAAGGAGAGAACGCCCAATATATAAATATATATATATATATATATATATATATATATATATATATATATATATATATATATATATATATATATATATATATATATATATATATATATATATATATATATATATATATATATATATATATATATATATATACATATATATATATATATATATATATATATATATATATATATATATATATATATATATATATATATTGTAGTGATGAGATCGTGTATTGGACCAATTTAGTACGTAGATATAATACCAGTAACGTCATTAAAGTGAAAAACTATTTTTATTATTCAAAGTTTATACATATAGAAGGGGTTCCTTAGTATGAAGTTGGCCTGTTACAGGTAAGAAAAAAAACTTACTAAACATATTAGTAGAGGTAGAGCTATTTACCCAGCATTCCCTAGTAAGTATAACTGGTTAACCTGCTATATTATTTGAGGTCACTTTGCATTTATATAAAGAGTTCTCTCCGCTCGAATCCAATAACTGCAATCTATTATTGCAGTCATCGGATCTAGTTATTAATTTTGCCGAGTTGGTACTGACAAGTTATAAAAATGCTGTGTTATGCCGATATTGATTCAAAAAATAGTCAAATATTTTATTTTAATCAAAACAAATAATAAAATTTATCCGGGAAAGGTCATCATTAAATGTAAAATATTTTATTCTTATTTCTGAAGCCTTGGTTTTATTGTCCCGCAATTAAAAAAACATCTAGCAAGAAAAAGTGAATATATATATATATATATATATATATATATATATATATATATATATATATATATATATATATATATACATATATATATATATATATATATATATATATATATATATATATACATATATATATATATATATATATATATATATATATATATATATATATATATATATATATATATATATATATATATATATATATATATGTATATATATATATATATATATACATATACATATATATATATATATATATATATATATATACACATATATATATATATATATATATATATATATATATATATATATATATATATATATATGTATATTTATATATACGAGTATATATATATATATATATATATATATACATATGTACGTATATAGATATATATACACTACCGTCAGAAAGTATTTGCCCACCTAATTATTTCAGCCCCAAGACAACAAAAACCCAGATAATATATATTTTTTTTAATTTTAATGAATTATTATTTATTTTCACATTAATTACAGTCTACAAAAATCAGAAAGGTATTCATGATTTTCCAGGATTTTTCTCATTTGTGTGACCTCCTTTGTTTTTAATTACGGCTTTACAGAGTTTCGGCATTCTATTCAGTAATTTCTTCAGAGTTTCTTCGGTTATTCTGATATTGGATTGAGTTTTCGAACACACCTGTCCAAATGGTCCCACAGCAATTTGATGGGGTTCAAACTGGATGATTGTGGTTGCCAAGTCATCACTTCCAGGACGTCATCGGATTTCCATTGGTCCAAAAGTTCTCTAATTTGCTTAGCAGAATATTTAGAGTCGTTGTCATGCTGAAAAATAAACTTCCCCTGAAAAATATCTCTTCCAGAAGGAAGCATTTGAGTTAGCAAAATTTCTTGATACTGTTCTTTTCGCATGATTCCTTTTATCCTAAAGATTTTTCTAACTCTACCGTTGCCAAAATAAACCCAAACCATTACTGAACCTCCACCATGTTTTACGGTAGGTAACTGACAGGCTTCCAACATCCTCTCTCCAGCTGACCGCCGCCGCACGTAAACTCGTCGATTTGAACCGAAAATTTCGAATTTAGATTCGTCGCTCCAAAGGACCAAATTCCATTGTCCTGATGTCCAATTTTCATGTTCTCGGGCCCATTCTAATGGTTGACGTTTATTCACTTCCCTAAAAAATGGTTTCCTCACTGCAACTCTCCCATGTAGTCCACCTTCTGCTAACCTGTTCTTCAAGGTTGTCACGCTGATGGCAATTGGCCGCTCTAGGTTTATTTGAGCCGTGATTTCTGGTGCGGTTAGGCGGCGATTACGTCTACTGGACATTGTTATAGCTCTCTCTTCAGCGGGAGTCGTTTCTCGAGGCCCTCCTGAACGTTTTTGATTGGAATTTCATGCCCCATAAAAAAAATTTTTACGATGTAGTCCATCTTTCTCCTTGGCATCCGCATATCACTCGCGATTTGTCGACTCGAGTGCCCATTTTGATGTTTCGCAATTATCAAAGTCCGATTTTCAACGGAAACTTCTTTCGTTTTTTCGCATTTTCAGAAAGCAATTGAGCCTGTATCAATGACAAAGTACTGTTTCCAATAGGGCAATGGCATTTATAGTTTTTATCATAAAATGTCTCTAGAAATTTCCATAATCCCTAGAAACTTGAAATGAGTTCTTACTTCAACTGGAATTCTCAGAAATCGCCTCAAAACGATTATCATGCAAAACTTGGAAATTTGTTCTAATTAGTTTTTAATTTGTGATTTCACCAAAAGGGCTTATCTAAACAATTTTATTATGGACACTTGTTAAACTGACCTAATATAATAAAAAGGTTTAATTAGGTATTAAATTTTGGCAGTAACATTGTAAGTTCTAGGTGGGCAAATACTTTCTGACGGTAGTGTATATATATATATATATATATATATATATATATATATATATATATATATATATATATATTTATATATATATATATACATATATATATATATATATATATATATATATATATATATATATATATATACATATATATCTATATGATTATCGGGAATCGGTCTGGACTGCTGGACTGTAAATAATACTCTTTTCTTCTTTAAAACTGAATATTTCATTATCGTTTGATAACTTCTTCTTTTTCGTCGACCCCATTGGAGTTCTAAAAATTTGTTTGAAAAATTTTTGGTTGAAACTAAAACACGTGTTGTTGAAGATGAATTGTTTTTAAAAATAAAGGATAGAGCACCTATTTTATATAATAACTCTGTAGTTTATAGGTTGTCTTGTTTGTAATGTGAGGCGCGTTACATTGGACAGACATCTGTCAGTGGTTGAAACAGAGACTCACACAGCACAGGATTGGGAAAGAATTCGTGGGCTGTGGTGCAACATCATTTGAAAACGGGCCATAATTTTGACTTTAACAACGTTAAAATCTTAGCTCATGACAACAACTATAAAGGGAGACTTTTTAAGGAAATGTACTATATCAACAGGGACCCAAAGTTAATCAACTATAAATCAGACACGAATCAACTTAGTATTATTTACAGCAACGTAATCAATAGGTATTAATTATTTACAATTACAGCATTAATAACATTTAAAGATTTGCCACCTCTTAGTATAAAGTAAATTAAAAAAACGTTTTCTGTTGCTTTTTTCCGTTCGTTTGGAATTCACGGCAGTGCATATAGTATGTACCGAGGCTGTTTACTCTCAGTTTGTTGTGTAAATCGAGATGCTGAATGTTGGTTTCGAGGACAAACTCGCATTTTCGTACGTGTTTTAAATGATTGTTCGTTTGTTTCATAATTGTTTGTTTTATATTTCAATATTTTAATATATTGACGAAAAAGAATAGTGTTTTAATATAACATAGGTGTATTATTTTTGAACTTACTCCTGAAGAAGTTATCAAACGATAACGAAATACTGAGTTTTAAAGAAGAAAAGAGTTTTATTTACAGTCCAGATCGATTCCCGATAATCATACATATATCTGACTGAGGCACGGTTGATAATATATTATCAAAATCTATATATATATATATATATATATATATATATATATATATATATATATATATGTAAATTATATTATCGACTTTGCAGTTAGATAATAAATTAATTTACGGGTATACGGTCTAAAAAATTAAAATGCTCAATTTATTCTTGTATTCTCTATATTTCCTGAATTTCTTTTCCACATTATCAGAAGATACCATCTGAAACAATTAAACCAACTGCTGATATGGTAAAAGGAGTACAGTTAAAAACTTACAATTAGAGTGAAATAAACAGGCACTAGACAGACATTCCACCCTCGCAATTTTTAACTATTTTTTAATTTTAAAATCCCTCAAAACGGGATACCACATTGTTCGTTAGACCTAAGTTTTTTTAATTTTATTGAAGTCAAATCTACTTTATCAACTGCGTGAACATGAGGAGCAGAATTATATACTAATCTCCTTAATAACCTTTTTGGATAACCATTATTCAGAAACAGTTTAAACACCGTGTTTTTGGGGATGGTCCACATAAATCGCGAAAAGGATTCCATTAATTTCCGAACTGACATTGACCGTTTAAGCATCATATATTGTAATTTATTATCTAAAAAAATTGTGAAATCTTGACTAGTCTGTGGACATACTTCTTTTTATTATCGGATTTATTAACAATTAACAATAGATTTTTATATGTATGTGTTGTTTTGTAAGGAATAAATATACACAATTTCTACGTTCTAATATATGTTCGATGTATTTTCATTTCTGTAAGTGTTAGGTTGCAAAATTTTCAGATCAACACAGGAAGAATTGAAAAAATTTTTGCCTCTTGAATTAATTAATGATTACTCGAATAGATTAAATATTTCGTTTGATAGTAGTTTTAACAGAGTTAGGCGGTTACATGTAAAGAAATTTAACAAGCTTAGGGAAACTTTTATCAAGATATTAAGTTATTTTTTTATAACGAAAGATGGTTTAAGAATGTATTGGATGTAAAAATGCCCACAGATGTGTCAGATCTTTTGCCGTTGGGTCCAAAATTCTGGATGGCTCTCTCCAATAAACAGTTAAATGTTAAATATTTTTTAGCGAATGTTGAGGATATTCTGACGGAGGTGCCTGATGAACATAAAAGTGACTTGAAAGTATAAGTCACTAATAATATTACAAATTTCATTCCCCTAGTTACGTCGATCATTTGAAAAATCAAGGCGCTTCCTTAGGGAGCACCCAGAATTGTATATTTTGTAAGCTGATAAGGGAGGTTGTACTGTGGAGATGAACATATGTGAGTATTTTTCAAGGGTTGATGTTATGTTGAGCGATACCAATACTTATAAAGTATTGAATAAAGATCCCACATTAGGGACACAAGAATCAGAAAAGCAATTAAAATCATTATTAAGTAGTAAAGAAATGGACGAGGCTACAGCTAAACGCTTAACAGTGTATAATGCTACTCCAGCAAAATTATATTACTTACCAAAGAATCACAAACATAATGTACCATTGCGCGTCGTTGTCAGTTGCGTAAGTTCAGTGTCCAACTCTCTCGCCAATAGAACAGAATACAATGTCAGAGAGACCTTTTCCTTTGTTGATGCAATTACCAGACGATTATGTTTTGATTTCGTTGGATGTGACATCTTTGTTTACTAGCATTCCACTTTCTTTAATTATCGAAATTCTGGAATCTCATTGGCACCAACACAATTATATCCAAACAGAATTTCTTCAAACTTCTTGATATGATATGTAGCGACTGTTATTTTTCTGTCAACGGCAGTATTTACAAACAGATATTTGGAACTCCTGTGAGCTCACTAATAAGTCCTATTTTAGCACAGGTTGTGCACAGACTTTGTGTTCGACACCATAAAGGAGAAGTTACCTTTTCCGATGCCCTTTTTATTTAAATATGTGGACGATCCGTTGTGCGCGGTTCCTGGGGACCAAATCTCACAGACGCTGGACCTCTTCAATTCTGTCAACGAGCACATACAGTTTACGATTGAACGAGAGACAAACAAATCAGTAGCATTTCTCGACATTTCGGTAATCAGACCTGACAATAATCATATTATTTTGAATTTATATCAGAAACCATCTTCATCTGGCAGATATATTAATTATTATTCCAATCACCCCAACAATCAAAAATACCACACGGTTATTGCTACAAAAAACAGACTAATTAGAATTTCCTATGGCAGATTTATGAGAGATAATCTTAATACGGTGTTTAAACTTTTTCTGAATAATGGTTATACAAAAAGGTTATTAAGGAGATTAGTATATAATTCTGCTTCTCATGTTCACGCAGTTAAAAAAGTCGATTTGACTTCAATAGAATACAAAAAACTCCTATATGTTAAAGGTCTAACGAACAATGTGTTGTCCCGTTTCAAGAGATTTAAAAATTTAAAAATAGCCGAGTAACTCTCATACCAATGGTTCCTTATTCACCAGAACCAAGGATAACATTCCCCTAATTCAAACTTTTAATGTTATGTATAGAGTACCATATCGAGATTGTGGAGCATGCTGAACCCATCAAACCACGCAGAACCTAAAATATCGCATCACTCAACTTAAGAGTGACAACGGAATAGGTAATAAATCATGCGCATTATCAATACACAATCAAGAATTTAAGCATAGCTTTGACTTTGACAACGTAAAAATTTTAGAGCGGGAGTGTAATTATACAAAGAGATTGTTTTTGGAGATGGTCCACGGGAAAAAGATTCCGTTAATTTCCAAACTGACATTGACCGTTTAAGAGTCATATATTGTAATTGAATATCTGAATAAACTTATGAAATCTTGACTAGTCTGTGGACATACTTCTTTTTATTATAGGATTTTATTAACAATTAAAAATAGATTTTTATATGTATGCATATTTTGTAAGGAATAAATATACACAATTTGTACATTTCTAGGTTCCAAAGATGGAATGTTTGTCCAGTGCCTGTTTATTGTACACTAACTGTAAGTTTTAACCTTTTTCCACATCAACAGCTGATTTAATTGTTTCAGCTGGTATCTCCTGATGATGTGAAAAGAAATTGACGAAATATAGGGAATACGAAAATAAATTGAGTATTTTAATTTCTAGACCGCATACCCGTAAATTAAGTCTAATTTATTATATATATATATATATATATATATATATATATATATATATATATATATATAATCCATGATTATAGTAATCGGATCTAGTTATTTCTTCTGTCGAGTAGGTAGTAAAAGGTTATAACAAAACTGTGTTATGACGATCCTGTTTGAAAATATAGTCAAATATTTTATTTTAATCAAAACAAATAATAACATTTATTCAAAAAATGCAACAAATTTTATTTTTATTACTGGCGCCTTGCGTTTTATTATCCCTCTACTAAAATTTCTGCAAAACAGAAGAATACCCTAATTATTAATAACTTAAGCTTGCAGAGCAAAAAAGCACAATTACTGAAAATAGCTGACGCTGATGAGACAGTTCCCTTTCATGTAGAAGGAGTTGTAAGTGGATGGAGGTTAAACAGCACATATAGACATGTAAAGACTCATCTACAAAAACAAAAATTAGAATTTTTAACGGATAATAGTGTACAGAAAAAGTTCTTAATCCCGAAGGTGCTCTTAGCTATTTTAATTCAACTCAACATTTATGTGCTAATGGTATATGCTACGTGAGTATACTATATGTACTTTTTTGGATAGGTAAAAATGTATATATATATATATATATATATATATATATATATATATATATATATATATATATATATATATATATATATATATATATATATATATATATATATATATATATATATATATATATATATGTATATATATATATATATATATATATATATATATATATATATATATATATATATATATATATATGCGAGGCTGGTTTGAAAAGTCCGTACAAAGTCCGAGAGATGGCACCACCGGCGCGTATCGAGGTCATGTTTAGTTAGTAGCATCTCTTGAATGAAAGCACACCAAGTTTCAGCCATATTGGTCTATTTCTTTGTGTTTGGCATTCGTGTGAATCAAGCAAGTCGAGTGATTTTCAAGAAATGGACGAAAAAGAATTTCGTGTGGTGATTAAACATTACTTTATGAAAGGCAAAACGCCTCAGGAGACTAAAGAGAAGCTTGATAAACATTATGGTGACTCTGCACCTTCGATTAGAACAGTTTATAAGTGGTTTCAAAATTTTCGGACTGGCCATATGGGCACAAGTGACGCTGACTGTTCTGGACGGCCTGTGAAGGTTACGACTCCAGAAATCATTGATCAAATCCATGATATGGTGATGGATGACAGAAGAGTTAAGGTGCGTGAGATTGCTAGTGCTGTGGGCATCTCGGCTGAATGGGTACATAATATTTTGCATAAACATTTGGACATGAGAAAGCTATCCGCAAGATGGGTGCCGCGATTGCTCACGCTTGACCAAAAACGGAATCGTGTGAAGTGTTGCAAGGGTGGTTTGCAGCTGTTCCAGAAGAATCCGGAGGACTTTAAGCGTCGTTTCGTCACTGTGGATGAAACATGGATACATTACTATACTCCTGAGACCAAACAACAATCCAAACAATGGGTTACCAAGGGGGAATCTGCACCAAAAAAGGCGAAGACCGTTCCTTCGGCCGGAAAGGTTATGGCGACTGTCTTTTGGGATTCGCAAGGGATAATCCTCATCGACTATCTGGAAAAGGGTAAAACTATTACAGGTGAATATTATTCATCGTTATTGGACCGTTTGAAAACCGACCTGCAAGAAAAACGCCCGCGATTGGCCCACGAGAAAGTCCTTTTCCATCACGACAACGCACCAGCACACACCTCAGCAGTTGTGGTCGCAAAATTAATGGAAATAGGATTCCAACTCGTTTCACATCCCCCCTATTCTCCAGACTTGGCTCCCTCGGACTACTATTTGTTCCCCAATTTGAAAAAATGGCTGGCGGGACAAAGATTTTATTCAAACGAGGAGGTGATTGCAGACACTAATGGATATTTTACAGACTTGGACAAATCCTATTATTCGGAAGGGATCAACAAACTAGAACATCGTTGGACGAAGTGTATAAGCCTAAAAGGAGACTATGTCGAAAAATAAAAAAGGTTTACCCCAAACACATAAGTAGTTTTTATTATTGCACGGACTTTTCAAACTAGCCTCGTATATATATATATATATATATATATATATATATATATATATATATATATATATATATATATATATATATTTTTTTTTTTTTTTTGACGGTTCTTATCAAGATGCTTTTTATTTTCTCTTTTTGTATCAATTATTTATTGTGTTTACTGGGTGTTTTAAATTATATTATTGACATTTATTGTTATTTGATTAGGTTTGTTTATATATACAGCGGTTTTTTTTTTTTTATCTCGATCGCTTCCTTGATTTGTAATTTTGTATAGTCTTTGATTGTGTTTTTGGTTTCTTTATAATTAAAATCATGTTTGTGTTCCATTACAGGTTCGTTTAGTGTTGTACATGCATTATTTTTGTATTTATTCCCGTTCATTTTGTTTTTAAGTAGTTGGCTGATCATTCCGATATATTTCTTAGGACAATCCGTACATGGAATCGAGTACACTATATTGTCCTGGTTCATGATAGGAGTAGGACTTTTTAAATTTCTAAACAATGAACTTAATTTATTGTGGGTTTTATGGCACACTTTATTGTTGTGATTTTTTAATGTATTTTTTAGTTTTTCTGATAGTTCTTTGGTAGGGGTAAATATTTTTAATTTTTTTGTTCCTTAATGTCGGTTTTTAAGTCACTATAAAATTTGTATGTTTTTTTCTGTGCGGTTGATGTCTATTTCTCGAAAACCATTTTGTATCAAAACTGATTTTACTTTTTTAGTGTAGCAGGTCTCAGTTCTGGGGTAGTTAAGTTTATTGCTCTATCTATTAAACCTACAATAACACTGATCTTTTGTGCCATTGCATGGCTCGAATGAAAGTTCAGGTATCGTTCTAACCAAGTCAGTTTTGTGTGCCATTCTGTCAGGATGATACTGTTTCTCCTTATGAGTGTTAGATCTAAAATAATTATTTTGCCACAGAACCGAAAAAAATTGTTACTCATTAAGCCATAAAATGCCTCTTAAATACTTGCCACCTTTTTTGTTAGTTTATTATATACTTGCTGCGAAACAAAACATCATATATAAACATATTAAAGATATTAATGCCCTTGATGAAAAATAAACTACAGATATTTATACATTGTATGTACCGCGTCTCTATTATAGTTTACATTAACTAATATTCCTAAAGTAATTCTTTTATAGTACTCAAGGATCTTTGCTCTTCGTTTGCTTTGGCTCGCGGTATTTTCTTATAACTACATTCTCTGTATCATTTACGTCCAACTAATAACATCCGGCGTTTAACGAAGTTCGTCTTATTGCTGTTATATTATTAATATTCAACTCTCTAAACTCATAAAACAGTGACAATAGCTTCGTATATATGACTTTATTATAGCAACAAATATCTCATTTAGGTTCAGCGAAATCAACTATAGCCCAGTCGCTAGGGATTTTGAGCTGTCATTAAATGTTAAAAGGCTGCATTTTGGCATTCTGGTAGTTTTCTGGACGTAGAATACTATAAAAAAATGTTGTAAAGTTTGAAGTACGTTAAGTCCCCAATATCCAAAACAAAATAAAAATATATCGAAAAACTAATAGCAGAGAGAGAAATTTTACAAAAAAATGGTATATAAATTTTCTTCCAGTTTTTTTTTAATAGCTTGAGAAAGAAGTGCAGCGCTTTCCGATGATACTAATGGTTTTTATTTTTGTTGCTTTATAATTTGTAAAAGTTAAAACTTTTGTTTGCATGATTTTAACGAGCCTAAATTAAATTACAAATATTTAATAAAATACAGTCTCAAAAAAACCTTGAGCATATATCATTATTTTAACTTAAGTCTCAATATAAAAATAATTAAAAATACCCACATTGTCTATGTTATTTAAAAATTGGGTTTTAAAATATGAAAATTTGCCTACTATAGTGCACCACCTCGCCGGAAATTTTAGGTTCAAAACAGTATGAAATGGTCAAAATATTGGACGATTTTTTTAAATTATAGTTAAAAGAATACTTGATATTGGAAAATCATTAAAAACTTTAAAAAAAACTTATTTGCAATAGAAAATTGTTATTTGACGCATAGCTAGCTAAAAAATATCTGAATGTGAAAAAATTCATAAAAAATAAAAAAAATCATTAATTTTTAACTTTTTGTTTTAATTGTATCTATTTAACGTAGCTAATTTTTTCAGAGAATTTTTTTATTAACTTTTTGAAAAGTTATAAACAATTATATTTTTTGAATTTGTTTTATTGTTAAAATTGAAAAAAGTATGCTGTTCCATTTTTTGAAGTTTTATCTAAAAAATATACGCCATATTTTTAATTTAGAATTCCAGTTTTCTGACATAGACCAGGCAACGCTGGCCAAAATTTTATTTTCCAATTTATATATTTTCCAATATATTTTTCAAAAAAAAAACTTTTTTTACGCATTTTACAACTAAATCGCCCTATTTTTGTTGTCGATTTCGTTTTTTGTGACGCAACTAAGCAACTTTGACGCGCGCTATTATTTAAACAAATAGACATTTAAGAAGGTGCCTCAATACTTTATTGTAGGAAATTTTTTGCTCTACAAATTTAAACCAATAAAATTATCTGAGATTTCAACAGGTTTCGAGTTATTCATGTAAAAATAATGGGGACTCTGAATTTTAGGGGTAGATTTTTTAGTTTCTTGCAATTTTGTTTACAAAAAGACTTAAAAATATGTTTTTAGGCGCTGTTAATGGTAATTTTGTTATATCTATTTATAGTGTTTATTTAATCTCGTTTTTAAACCCAAAATTATGTCACCAGTTATAAGCGTCGGGCCGATTATAACGTTTTTAAAAAAACAAGGTGTTTGCTTTTCAAAAACTTTTATTTTTCGAAGGTTCTGGAAAACTTTTTAAGACACTTGATATATCAGACACACTCACTCTGCTTTTGTTTGTTACCTATATTTATAAACTCTTTATGCTAATATGCAGAATGGTGCGATTAGATAAAGGAAATCTGAACTGACATATTTTATATGTTTTAAGCATTTTGTCAGAGTATAATTCCTCCTTACCGAGATGAAAATATAATCTGTAGGTTATTTTTCCGATTTCATCATCGGAATTTGTATGATTCATATTATTATTTTTAATTATTTCCCTTGATTTCCTCAATCTTTTTACAATAAATTTACGAATTATTACAATCAAAATCAATATTATCAATATATATGTAACAATAGTCCATACATTATAGTATTTTATAGTGATATCGGAGGTCATGTTTTCTAGATGTCTTCTTTGGTTTCTCAATTCTTGTTTGATCTCATTATTGATTTTCAAATTTACATTGTCCAAGTTCAGAGTATGGGGGTTGAAGTAAGGTTGTTGTCCATCTTCGGGGTTCCATTGAATTTTAGGTAGAGATATTTCTTCGTACGTCAATCTTGATTCATCGTAAGATTTTAGAATGATATTATTTATTAAAATTTTACAGTTTATTGGTATTTCGATTAAATAAGAGCCATTTATTAAATTAGTTTTCTCTAATTTTTGACAATTGATTTTAATTAGTTCTTCTTTAGATGAAGTTACTAACAATTTATTACTTGAAATTTACGTTATTTGATTTTGTATAATTTTTACTTGAAAAGGATGGCATTGAGTTATATTATTTTTGTATCTTAAAAGTTGTACAGTACAGGGTGGTTCTTCATTGGTTGCTTCTTCACAGATATATTCATTTTCTTGAACTTCTTTGCAGCTTGAGTCTTGATATTGGTATTTTTGGGTATTTAAGGCAAGGTAGGGTTTTAAGGGTATATTGATGATGTAAGTATTATTAATTGGGATAGATAAGGGATAAAGATGAAAATATTGATATATTCCATCATCCACTAGCGGTATTTCCAAGAGAAATATTATTTTATTCTTTTTCGTATAGCTTTTGATTTTTATTATTTTTTCTAAAAGCAAGATATCCTGAACATTATTATCGAAAGGTGGTTTATCATTTGTTAATTGCATTTTTAATTTATTTATTTCCATTATCAATTCGTTGGGGTCTACTATTTTGAAAATGTGATAGCGATCTCTATTTTATTAACAATGTCATATATTATTTGAAAGAGTGCAAATAACTGATTTAAACAAGTATTTATTCTATTAATTTGCCGTTCATTTGCTCGAGTGATACTTCCCTTAGCGTTTGTTCTACCTGCACAATCCGTGATTTCAAAATTAATTGATTATGTGTTATGCTTGATACCATTTCTTGAAAGTTATCGATCGTTCTATCCAATATAGAGATTCGATTTATCGCGTCTGTTTTAAGTTCGTTACTCTGTATTTGTAAGGCTTCAATTTTCTCATTTATTATTTCAGCGTCGTACTGGTCCATATTTCCAGTTATACTCTTAATAAATGTACCGAGGGGGTTAAAAATTCCTCGTTTAGTTTTTGGATTTTATTATACGCTAGTATTTGGGTTAATAAATTTTTTATCCGTTTTTCTATAACATTTAGCGTTATTAGAGAATTGTGGTATTCTTCTTGATATTCACTCCTATTTTTCAATGTTGTCAATATATATTGTGATTGGTCTTGAAGAGATTTAAATTCTTGCACTAATGGCTGTATATCGTATTCTTGTACGAAGGTCCAATGATTTGTTTTTATTTTAGCTATTCCTTTTTTGAATGGTAGAATCCCTGGATAGTTGTTAGTTCATATATTTTTACGTCATTGGCTCTGGTGTAGAGGGTTGTGATGATGTTAAGGGTTGTGCAGATGTGTCAACATCTGAAACAATGGGTTTCATTTTAGTCTCATTAATGTGAACGGTTTCCTTTGCTTTGGTTCTTGGGTTCTCTACCTCTATTTTATTTCTTTCCAAAATTTTGATTATTATAAAATGGTCCTAGAAATTTGTTTTTTTATTTTGCTAGATCGTTGATTTGCTTTTTTATAAATTTGCATTCCGATTTTGGGCTCTGTTTCCGTTAATTTGTCATTATACTTTGTAATTATTTTTTCTTTCTTCTGTTGGGTTTTTTCTTTTATTTTATCGAACAATATCTGGGTGTTATTCTTATGATTGTGTAAGTATTCTGTACAAACGTGCGAATGTATTAAATTTGTAGGGTCTCTAGAGTTTTTATGCCCTAGTACTAATTCTTAGGGTGTAAAATCTGTATCTGAATGTATAGTATTATTATATGCTACTACGGCATAAGGCATTAGATTAGTTATGTCTGTTTGGGTGTCTTTTTCTTTTAATATTCTTATGTGCTCTATTAGAGTACTGTGTAAACGTTCTACAGGTGAGTTCGATTCATGGTAGGAAGGGGTCGTAAAATGTATTTTTATGTCATGTGTTTTCAATAGATTTTCCACAACTTAATTTTTAAATTCCTTTCCATTATCAGATTTTATCTTTTTTGGGATACCCATAAATCAAAAGAATCGAATTAATTGATCACTGCAAGAGACTGCATCTCCTAGGTAAGGTAAGGCTTGTCCGAATTTTGAAAATTTATCCATGATAATTAAAAATTTATCTTTTCCAATTTTCAGAGTATCAATATGAATGATCTCGAAAGGTTTACTCGGTGTTTCGGTTATTATTAAGGGTTATTTTATTGGTCTTCGATTGTACTTTGTTCTTTGGCATGTCTCGCATTTGTTAATGTATTCAGTAACATCTGTTTTTAATGTTCTCCAATAATAATTACTCTTTAAAAATTTGATTGTTTCTTCTATTCCTCTATGATTTGTTTTTCCTTCATGCTTATATTGAATGAGTAAGTTTCTTTCGGGCTCTTCCACATTATTAATGAGTTTCGTACATTCTATCAGTATGTAATTTCTAAAATTATCTATCATGGCTTTATTTATTAAGGGTCTTATCTCTTTTGATTGAAAGTATATATAGGTCGTCTTTTCGTTTAAGTATTCTTTAAAGAATTGGATTATCTTTTCCAAGGACATTGGTAATGTTGCTTTTATGATTTTATTTCCGTCAAAAGTTTCTCGTTCTACTTTACTGTAGTCTGTATATGGAGATTTCTTCACAAATATTTGGTTCTTTTTATTATTGATAATTTCGTCTAACAGTGTTAGTCTATTTTCATTGTTTTCATTATTTGTGGTGTGAATTGTATCAATTGGGTTTCGATCCTTATAGGGGGGTAAGATTTGAATATCTGAAATTATGTTTATTTTTCCTTTCTTTCTTTCTGTGCTAGTTATTTTTGGTTTTGCGTCAGTTGTAATCGTCTCTTTTGGTTTTGCGCTAGTTAAAGTTTTTAATTCTTTTGGATTTTCAAGTTTTGCAATTACTTCTTGTATTTCCTCTTCAGATATTTTATTTGGGTCGTAGTTATCAGAAATTCGGAAATTTCTTGATCTATATTTCCTGGGTAATTAATTAAGGATTCATTCTCTATAGCGTTTAATTGAATTCTCGATAAAGCGTCGGTATTAGTGTTCTGCTTGCCTTTTTTATAAATGATTTCGTAATCGTACTCTTCTAGTTTAAGTCTCCATCTCATTAATTTACTGTTTGGTTCTTTTAGGTTAAACAACCACACTAAAAGGTCTGTGATCTGTATAAATCTTAAATTTTTGTCCGTATAGGTATGTTCGAAAATATTTATATGACCAAACTATGCTTAATAATTATTTTTCTATGGTGGAATATTTCTGTTCTGTGTCGTTTAATGTTCTAGATGCATATGCGATGGGGTTGTCGTTTGGAGGGTTGCCTTGAGATAAAACTGGTCCCAGGGCTATATTAGACGCGTCGGTAGTTAATATAAATGGTTTTTCAAAATCTGGATACTTTAAAATCGGTGCATTTATTAATAATTTCTTTAGATGTTCAAACGCTTTTATGAACTCTGGGGAGTGATTTACTTTTGATCCCTTCTTTAAACATTTTGTTAGAGGTTTAGATATTTTTGCAAAGTCTTTCATGAACTTTTGATAGTAACCTGCCAGTCCTAAGAATGATTTTATTTCTTTTTGAGTCCTGGGAATTGGGAATTTTCTTACTGCTTCAATTTTTTCGGGGTTTGGTTTAATATCTTTATTCGTAACTTGATGTCCTAAATATGCTATTTCTCGGTGTAAAAATTCACTCTTATCTAGTTGTACCTTCAAATTTGCTTCTCTAAGTCTTTCAAACAATTTTTTCAATCTGTCAGTATGTTCTTGTAAAGATGTCGAAAAGATTATTATATCGTCTAGATAAAGAAAACATATTTCATTCTGTAGACCTCGTAACACACTATTCATTATTTTTTGGAATGTTGCCGGGGCGTTTTTAAGTCTAAAGAGCATTCTCTTAAATTCGTAATGTCCCATATCAGTTGAAAATGCTGTTTTCGGTATATCAGTAGGATCCATTTCTACTTGATGATATCCATTAGCTAAATCAAGCGTACTAAAGTACTGCGCTTTTCCAAGTTTGTCTAGAATGTCAGTTATATGTGAAATGGGGAATTTTTTGTCTATCGTCTTATCGTTCAATTTTCTCTAATCAATTACAATTCTCCACTTGCGTTCGCCTGTTGCGTCTATTTTCTTTGGTACAATCCATATCGGGCTACTCCAAGGTGAATGTGATTCTTGGATGATTCCATTTCTTAACATTTCTGAAATTTGTTTCTTCACTTCCGCTTTATGAATGTGAGGGTATCTATAGGTTTTCGTAAACAAGGGCGTTTCATCTTTCAATTTAATTTGGTGTTTTATTTTATTGGTGAAGATTAAAGGTGTACCTTTGCAGTAAAAAGTATCTCGTTAATCGTAACATAATTTTCTAATCGTGTCGTTCTCTTCTTGGTTAAAATAATCCAATCTCAAATTTTTTAAATTCTGTTTTCTTAAAATATCAGCTTTTTGATCTTCCTCGTATTTTCCGTCTATAAAGTTTAGTTGTTTTTCCTCGAATTTTTCTATCTCAAATGGTTCGAATATTGTGATTTTTACTGGGGTTTCACAAGGGTTAATGATTGTCGTCACTGCGTGATGGTTTTCTATTCTTACAATTGCTTCGGGCATTTTCCTAGTTTTTCATACTTTAGAATTCCTATTCCATTTTTCTTATTTACTGGAATTTTTACAATTTGTTGAGTTCTTGGGGGAATAACTATTTCGGAGGGTTTTTTCCTTTTTTAGGATCTCTGTTATAATATAAGGGTAGATTTGCATTAATTGACTCTAAACGCGATTCTTTTAAGTTTATTTGTGCGTTAATATACGTTAAGAAATCTGTACCTAAAAGTCCATCGTAATTTTGGGAAAAATCAAATAAATAAAATTTATGGTAGTCTGGGCAATTAAAAGATGGAAATATTGGAATATGCATTATCTCATTATGACTTGAGATTGCATGGGTTGTTTTTACCGTAAAAAATTCATTTTAAATAAAATCAAAAAATATTTCGTAAGCTAATTCGGATCTCATAAAGCTTTTGCCACTTCCTGTATCAATTAGAAAATATGCCTTTAATTCTGGTAAATAGATTATTGATAATTGGTTATCCGAGTTTGAATTCATTATTATCAAATCGTCTCGTCTAATTCCTGGATTAAAGGAAAATTTTGGTCTGATTGGGTGTTAAGAACTTTGTTCTCATATTGCATTCTCCAATCAATGCACTTTGCTGCGTTTCGGTATAATACTCGTCATTGTAAGCATTTAGGTCAAAATCATTAGGTTGGATCAAAATCTACTGGTTTCGTATTGTACTGGTCAAAATGTATGGGTTCCGTGTTATTTTTAGGTTGAATCATCTGGTTATATAACTCTTCTGCGAAGAATTGTCTTTGCGGTCGATTTCTATGTAAGACTGCTTTACCGAACGATGTGTCCATCGGCTGAGGGTTATTTGCTCTAATTGTAGAAGATTGCTTGCCGTTTTATTCCACGGTATGATGGTTGAAAATTATTATTATTATTTCTTTGCGAGAAATTATTTTGTCTCGGAGGATATAAGGGTATATTCGGCCTTATCATGCGATTTTGGAAATTCTGCGGTCTATTTATCTTTGGATTTTGGATGTTTCTTTGAGGGTTATATCGGAACTGTCCATATCCTAAGAATTAGTAAGGATTGTTGTTGTTCGATCTGTTCACGTTTGGAACATTCTGGAGTCTTAGATTATGATTTGTCGGTGGATTATTTATTTGGGTATTATGGCCTATTTTGGTTATTAAATTGCCACGGTTTTTGTACTGTATACAATTTTCTTCTTCTTGTGCAAAGCTTATTGCCTGTTCAAGAGAAACCGGATTTTTAAGTCTAAATATTAATTGCATGTTATTGGGTAAATTATTTATATATGCTTTTAAAATTAAATTGCTATATTTTTGGAGTTTTAAAATTTTTATATTACGTGCTATGTTTTCCATATTTATTTTTGCGAAAAGTAGACTTCTAGCGTCTTGTAATCTGATACCGAATTGTTTTATGGTTTCGTTCTTCTCCATTTTGAATGTTATAATGCCTTGCACTAAACAATATATTGCTCGTCTATCGGAAAATGTTTCAATAATCGCATTTTTGACTAGGTCCCACGTATTAAGTTCTACGCGTGAAGCTATTAAATCAGCTGCTCGTTCCGTTAATTTAGATAAAATGGTGTCAAATAAGCACACATTTATAGGGGCCTTTGGATCTTCGCGATTTATGTGATTCGTAAGGAAATTACCACACGCATTAATGAATCTTGTGATTAATTTTGTATTCCCGTCGAATTGAGGGATATTCTCTGCCTGATATCAAACTAAATTGTAATTTCGATTTGCCATTCTCAATAAAATAAAGTTTTCAATAATTTACAAAAATTTCAAAAGTATCAAATGTATAAAAATATATATATGGATAAAATATATATGGATACATAAAATATGTAAAATATGTAGAATAAATGTTATAGCTTAAAATTAAAAAATGCCTTAAAAATATGTTTTCGTAAACTTAAATTTGCTCGAATCTTTTGAAATTCACTGCATGAAATATTCAAAAATTTCTTGCTTTCAGTCAAAATTCTCCGTTCTTTCTTGTTGAAACTCTCACTGCGTGAGCTTTGTAAAAATTACCCACTGCGTGGTATTTCTAAAAAGAAAAGAAAACTTGGTCTGTGTGGAGCTTGTAAATGGAACTCACTGCGTGAATGTTTTGAAAAAGAGAAAAATTGCTTTAAAAAAAAAAAATGTTTTCACACTGCGTGGATTGCTGAAAAATGTCAAAATTTTTGCTTACAGATAAAGAATCTGCAGTTTCATTCTTCTTTGGAAATTCTTTCTTTCTTTGGAAATTCTTCTTGTTTCTTGTTTCTGTGAATTCTTCTTTTTTCTTTGAATTCTTTGAACCTCTTCCAATAAGATGAACTTTGTTCTTCCCTGGATACCAACTATGACTCTCTAAGCGATGCTTGTCCCATTGAGCCGCGCCAGTAAGAACTTTTGTTGCCCTGATTTGTGTCTCTTGAGCGATTCTTGTCTCGTCGAAACTAATCAATAGGAACTTTTTTGTTACTCTGGCCTGAAGGGCTGAGATCTGTCTTTTTTCGTTTTCCGTTTGTTTTCGTTGATCGTTGAAACGAACCAGAATCTGTTTGGCGCGATGCAACACTTTTGACTTTGACTTTGAAAATTTTTCCGCACTGCGCCGTTGACTCTGTCGAAAAACTTTCCTTCCGACTGAATCGTCGTTGACTCTGTCGAAAAACTTCCCTTCCGACTGCGACAGTTATAATCGTCGGGCCGATTATAACGTTTTGAAAAAACAAGGTGTTTTTTTCAAAAACTTTTATTTTTCGAAGGTTCTTGAAAACTTTTTAAGACACTTGATACATCAGACACACTCACTCTGCCTTTGTTTGTTACCTATATTTATAAACTTTTTATGCTAATACGCAGAATGGTGCGATTAGATAAAGGAAATCTGAATTGACATATTTTATATGTTTTAAGCATTTTGTCAGAGTATAATTCACCTTCGAATCTTTATATATTTTCACTGAGATTTGAAATTTGTCTCTTTAAACTTACTATTACTCATACTTATATTTTTATATCGACTTATGTTCTAAAAAAAACAGTAATTGTATGAATTCGTTTATAAAATTACACGCATTTTTACATTAAAAAAAACATTAATTTTTTATTTGTACTTTCTCAGAGCATTACATAAAAGAAAACTAAAAAATATGTAACAGATATTTGGGAATCAAAAAATATTAAAATCTATTTCTCTAGTCTCAGTATCCTCAATTTCTTCATCTGAATCATCATTATATAAAATATCTCTAATCCTTAAGTATTTTTTTTCTCGTTCTAATAGCTCGCCCAACAACTCATCGTTGCTCGTGTGAGCTTTCATTCACATCCTGGTTACTATCTATTTGACAGATATCTTCGTTGATATCACCAGGAATGGTATCTTTTTCGCCAAATGGATCAGAATTTTTATTATGGTCTTCTACATCCTGTAGATAAGATCCATTTCCATCCAATTCCCGAAGCATTGCTGCTTATTGCATTGCTGCTTATTTCTTTTTTCAATTCAATTGCAGTATTGACTATAAGAACATCGGCATCTTCGTTGGCTTGGATAACTGTATTTCCATTTTCTTTCAGATATTTTCTCAAAAGTTCGCCAAAATCTGGTTTGCGTTAAAGATACGAGCATATTTTTATCAAAATTTACGTCAGCAGCTACATTTTTTTCTTTTCTCGTACGATTTAACGCCGAACTGATCATTACTGTACCCATCGAATACCACAATTGATTTCACAGTAAAATTGGTTACAATGTATCGAAGATATGAATGGAATATTTCATTGTATGTCTTAGCGTGTGGCCAATTTATTTGGTGTAATAAAAATCCAACATCTAACACGAATGAAAAGGTAGATAACAGAACATCAGACTGGAGACTTGTTTTGAAAATAGAAAACAAGTTAGACTTCTTGTTCTTACGCATAAGTCCTTCTTGGTGGAATAATGATAAAGGAAACGGTGACAACTCGTAACTGAAAGCGTTTTTCGTAAGATCTTCACTCTCTTTCATCAACACACAAATCCTTTGAAATAAAAGTAAAGAATTTACATTTGAATATTTTATATCAACATGGACTCCTAACTCCACAGCTGATATTGGTTTTACTTTATATTTAAAACTCATACTAATACTTTCTGCTTTTTTACCAACCATCGTAGCCATACTCTCTTTGCCAAATTTCGGTGCTTCATGACAATTAATATTCGCGTCACCAACAACTCCTGATGATAACGATGTTAAAGATTCTCGATGTTCAAATGGTTTGTACGTTAATAACCAACAATTCATCTGCATTAAATCTTTATTGTCCTTTGTTAGTCTGCTATTGCTTAAGTCAACGTGTTGTTCACTAGTATTAGAATAAAGTGAACAATAATTTTCTAAGCCATCCATTACAGCAAAAGAGTGCAAGTTACGTATCGCGCGACAACACTAGGAGTTACACCTCTATCGTGTTTTAAGTCGGTACCAAAGAAACCATTGAGTGTTTGCTCAATCGTCATGTCGCTCCAGATCCCAGACCAAGCCTCATACGATCGACGAATTGTAAACTCACCGTCTTTCGTGAATCGCCTAAATTCATCATGATCCATTGTCATCTTCAACTTTACTGCCAATTGGAAATAAATTTAAGCTGATTTCGCATACGAATAATGTCCTGACGCATGAAAGTATGAAATCATTTTTTCTACACTTTGTAAATGGAGTTGCCAATTCCCGAAGCGTTCGGCTTCTATGAATTAAAATGGAATAGTTATCATATCGAAATATTGAACAAACAGTTGTGCAGTTGGGCCATTAGTTTTGAAAGATTCTAATTTATTTATAAAACATGCTCTCATGCTATTTAAAACTGGGCCATTGGAACAATCGTCGTAGCGTGGAGGATTGTCATCCCAGTGTCGCAAGTTATTCTCTAAAAATGCTATATATTCTTGACTTTCACTTAAGCTAGCTTCATCCTTTATATGTTCAATTAAATGCATGCCAATAGCTGTGTATGTTAAAATGTGAGCACGTAATGCTCGTGAAAATGCTTTACGACTCATCATATTTTTAACTGTCATCAGCATATATCGTTGACCAGATATCCTCTAATCCACTTTCGTCCATAATATAACCTATAGCTCCTAAATATGACATCAACATATGAAATCCACCGAGCCGCACGAAAACATTCTTCATGGCATCATTACCAGGAACTATTTTACAAGCTTTGATAAATAATGGCTGATCAAATGTCACTACACATGTTTTCTGATTTCTTCGTTCGCTGTCTTCCATTGCATTAGCTATTGCTGTATTAATAGATGTATGCTTCGAAGGAGGCTCGTTTATGAATGGAAGACACACTATTCGCTAAACATTATCGTAAGGTAAGTCTTGACATATAGTTTCCATAAATCCTCTCCAGCTTGGAATTTTATTTCCCCACACATAATATGGCGGTAGAGGATCTGACTGTTCACTTATCAAAGTAGATACATCTTCAAAAATAACTGTTTTCAAACTAGTGGTTTGTGAACTCCGAAATGGAATTGTATCAACAGAAGCACACGATGCTCATTGGGCAGCAGAAGGTATTTTCTTGCATTTTTTGGAGGAGCCTTCATATGTCACATTATCTTCTGGGGTGTACGCAACAATTCTTCCAAGTCAGTGAAATGTTTTTTTGCCATCTAACGTTTTCGCATTGTGATCCGTGTTATCGAACACAAACTGCGCAAAAACATCGCCTATAATCATTTTTGGGGGGTCTATCATAGTTGATGCCTCAAATAATTGAAGATTATAATATGATGCAGACACTCCTAATTTTGATAATAAATCTATAATCAATCTCGAGCCACTTTTCTTATATATGTAGGTACCGATAGCAAGTTGAAGATGTGAATTAAAAGATTTAGGTCGGATGCTCGAAATAATTATATGAGCAATATTATGGCGCTTGATAAATTCATTGTCTTTTTTTTCGTAAAATAAGATCACTAAGAAAGTAGTTCAATAAATTTGGTATGGCTTCTGCCACACTATCGAGAAAATCATCAGACGCGCGATAAGACTCAGTATCATATTTTTTGCCATTATTTCACTTCGGAGAATCTCAGAAGCAGCTTGCAAAATGGTTTTTTTTTCAGTTTCACTTAAAGACTCATTGTTTTCGAACCAATCATCAGAAAGTTTTCCTGCAGATTTATGTTTATAATATATAATAGTATCTCTACCGGGGCGTTGGTGTATACGAAAGTCGTTTCCATACCGAGTTTGTAATTTTCTATATAATCGTTTATTCGAAAGTGCATTTTCACCCATAAGCTCTTGTAGAGTTGATAATAGAAATTTAGTCTTACTACTTTCTTCAATATGCTTATAAACTATAATCAATAAATTTCGTGTTTCTTGATCATCTTCACAAATTTTTGGCCCTTTTATGGAATAACAAAAAAATTGCTTAAGCACTTTTTGTGATAACGAGCCTTGACAGCAATAAGAGAATTAATACCTTGCAACCTTTGTTTCACTTGTTTACCGAAGTCATCGTCACGTAGATCAGCGGCAGTTAATAGTCGCTCCATTAAATAATTATTTGAAATTTCATGTCTACGACTTTCACGACAATGTCTTTTTTCCCGCAGATAAATCAATAAAATCGAAACAATTACCCGTAGGTTGTTGTGATGCATGCTGGCTTGATGTAGAAGGTTCATTTAACGTAACCGATTTTTCACTCCGCACAAACACTGTATCATCAGACAATACTTGATATCGTTTTCGACATTCTGAAATATAGTTTTTTTTGTTTAAAAAGTAAAAATAAAGGGTATGTACAAAAATAGTTATCTCAAACAAAATGATCAATTCCTTATATTAATCTTTACGAATAATATATTTATTGCTCCCACAAAATATAGTGCTTAGTACAAATTACATTATTATTTGACGAAACAAAACTATTTTTTTAATCGTAAATAAATTTTTAATAAATAAATTATATTAAAAACAAAAATTTGACACTTTATCGCTATTATATTGCTATGTATTTTAATTATATAAAAACGTTGACATTTAACTTCAAATTATTATTTTGAATATTAAAAGAAAATTTATTAAAATAAATTTACCAATAAATGAACTAATAATTTTGGTAATTAATTAATGAAATAATCAATTACGTATTGGAATTGTCTAATTTTTAAGTATTTAACAACTAAATAACCGGTCAAGTGCAAATTGAACTTGCGCAATTAGTGTTCCGTACATTGATTGCTTGTAAAATAAAAATTTTTGTTACGGAAGTATAAAATGATCAGTGACTTCACAGAACACATCCCCGAATGAGTTTTCAACAGAGTTTGTTTCCGATCTTTACTGAAAACTGATGACCTTGAATTTTTTTTTTATACACCAAATAAATTATTAAAGGTCCCCGAATTTTCGTTCAATCTACACCCTGTGGGGAATATTTCAGAATTTTTTCAAAACTTTTGGATCAGTAATCTTCGAGATAGACGGGGGAAAGCGATTTTTCGCGATTTATTCAAAATAATAGAAAGAAAAGTGTGCGCATGTAAGACATTATATATATTTCTGAACTCGTAATTTTGCAAGTTTTCATTCGACACACCACTCGATGACCTACTAAAAAAATTTAACTTTCAAAACTACACGGCTCTGATGAGGCCATCACTTTCTGTATTAGTAACAAATTTCAACTTTCTACGTCAAATAGTTTCGGAGAAAATCGGGTGTGACAGACGGACAGACAGACAGACAGACAGACACCGAAGGGATCTTATCTGTTTCATTTTCAAGAGGTTTATCACAAATCGTGCACAATTCCAGTATTTCTATTTTTAATACTCACTACTCACAATAAATTATTGAACTGTATGATAAAGGTCTAAACGAGTACAATTAAAAATTTAGAAATTTACAGTGTTATAAAGCTTAATGATAATAGGTACAATAAAATTATTTGGAATTTTAGCAGTTATTGGAATATAATTAACCAAAGTACTTATCGGTAGGTAGGTGCCAAAGTACCTAGGTACCCAATAAAAATATTCTGTATAAGTATAATAATCGGTCAAGTGCAAGTTGAATTTGCGCAATTAGTGTTCCTTCCGTACGTTGATTGCTTTTAAGATAAAAATTTTTGTTACGGAGATATAAATGATCAATGACTTCACAAAGCACACCCCAAATCAGTTTTCAACAAAGTTTGTTTCTGATCTTGACTGAAAACTGATGACCATGAAATTTTTGCTTTTTTATATACCAGATCAATTATTAAAGGTAATATAATTTTCGTTCAATCTACACTCCGTGGAGATAATTTCAGATTTTTTTTCAAAATTTTTTGATCGTTACTTTTCGAGATAGGGGGAGACAGCGATTTTTCGCGATTTTTTAAAAAATAATACAAAAAAATGTACGCAAGTATATATATTTTTGAACTCGTGTTTTTACAAGCTTTCATTTGACACCTCACTCGATGACCTACTAAAAAAATTTTTTTTTAGCTTCCGATTTCATCCCGTAAAACTAACTCCTTAAATCAAAATTTAACTTTCAAAACTACACGGCTTTGATGAGGCGATTCCTATATTAGTATCAAATTTCAACTTTCTGTGACAAATAGTTTTGGAGAAAATCGGATGTGACAGACGGACGGAAGGACGGACGGAAATAAAGCAAAAACCTATAGTATGCTTAGTTCAAATCAGAACAGCAATGGCTTCAACTTTCGGTTTTACCCCGGTTAAACTTCGTAGAGACTGTAAACCTAAATTTTACCTGCGAGAAAAAACAATGATACTTAACGTACAAGATGCCCTAGTGCAGCAACAGCCGACAAGCAAGTCCGTGAAATTGTGGCAACCTGTGACAAGACAGCAACTATTTATAGATTTCTAAAAGAAAGAAAACGCTGTCCTTGCAACGAATCTCCGAATCACAAAGGAAAGAAGCTCTTAGAAGTCGACGAAGACTTAAAAAATGCAATAAGAAGAAAAATACACAATTTTTTTTATTAACAAAGAAATACCTAGACTACATCAAGTTTTGCAAGAAATCAGAGAAGACCAGAGCTAACCAGATTTTAAAAAATCGAAATTATGAAAAATCCTTCAAAACCTGAATTTTAGTTCGGAAAAACACAACAGAAAATCTGTTTGATAAAACAGAAATAATTTGTTGGGGAAGAGAATATCTACGAGCAATCACAAAATTTCGAGCCGAAGAAAGAATTAATTTTTATTTAGATGAGACTTAGACACAGTGAACACACAGTGAACTGGATTACAACCCCCTTCAGGAAAAGGTCGCCGGTTAATTATAGCACATATTGGTAGTGAAAACGGATTTCTTGACGGTGGCTGGTTGGAATTCGATTCAAAGACAACTAAAGATTACCATGAGGAGATGACGGCCGATGTTTTTGAGGAGTACTTCCAACAAATGATTGAATGTATATCAGCAGGATACTAGACAATGCCCCATACCATTTTTGATTATTAGAACGATTCCCAACAAATTCATGGAGGAAAGCGGAGATTATTCAATGGATAAGAGACAAAAATCTCAGACATAAGGATGGTATGTTAAAAGTGGAACTTCTCAAAATTGCGAAACAAAATAAGGCACAGTTTAAGAAATACGCAGTCGATGAGATAGCCAAGGAACGGAATATCACAGTGTTAGATTACCTTCATATCATTGCAAATTGAATCCCATAGAGCTAATTTGGGCATAAATGAAAGGTTTCGTTGCAAGGGAAAACATCACGTTCAAACTTCAAGACGTAAGGCAATTATTACTCGCCGGAATAGAGAGGATCAAAGGGGATAATTGGAAAAATGCCATCCGACATGTTATAGAAGAAGAAAATAAAATGTGGAAACTTGACGAATACATCGAAGAATTTGTGGAAATAGACCCCTTAATTATCAATTTAAGAGAAGTCGAATCTTCAGATTTATGATAATGATTGTTTTTGATTGTAATTAAAGCACTTCTATATAGTGTACATCTATAGATTAAAAAATTTTTGTTAATAAATTTTATATTTCTGTAACTTCATTTTTAAGATAATTTTATTTATTAAACACTAAAAGCAAGTTATGCTCGGACGGTCATGCTACCGATGAACTCTCATTTACAATTTATGTCTCCATTGTATAGCAGAAGTTTTCTGCCTAGAATAGGGTGAACCCTTAAAAATAGTTCAAAACAAGTAGCAAAATCCAGTAAAATGCATAAGAAATCTCTTCTTATTTTGGGCGCACTGCATCTACAATGAGAGAATTCTGCTATCAACCCCAAACAAATAAACTTTAGATAAAATTGAAATAAAAGTTAAAAAAAAAAAAAGAAACGATTTTTTTTTTTTTTTTATGAATTTTTTCAGATTTTGATATTGTTTAGCTAGCTGTGCGTCAAATAACAATTTTCAGTTGCAAATATCTCGTTTTATACCGCAAATACGTGAAAACTGATTTAAGGTGATTTTGTAGATAATTGTATTATCTATCAATTTTGCCCGAAACATTTTTTTATAATTTTTATATTTTCCGAAAAATTTGCGAAAAAATGGTTTTTGGGGTAGTTTTTATTTTTTTTACAACCCCTTCCATTCAATTTCCAATTTTTGACTATTGATACTTGATTTACGTATTAAAAATAATTTTTGAACAAAAATTCAGGCTTCAACCATGAATGAGCATTTAAAATTCTTATTTAACCCTAAAGTTCAGAGTCCCCAGCATTTTTATATGAATAACGCGAAATCTATTGAATATAATTGTTTATAACTTTTCAAAAAGTTAATAAAAAAAAAATTTCTCTGAAAAAATTCATTACGTTTAATAAATACGATTAAAGCAAAAAGTTCAAAAATAATGATTTTTCAATTTTTTATGAATTTTTTCACATTGAGATATTTTTTAATTAGCTGTGCGTCAAATAAGAATTTTCAATTGCAAATATCTCGTTTTATATCGCAAATACGTGAAAAGTGATTTAAAACGATTTCGTAGATAATTGTATTATCTATCAATTTTGTTCGAAAGATTTTTTGTAATTTTTATTTTCCGAGAATTTTTTTTTACAACCCCTTCCACTCAATTTCCAATTTTTGACTATTGATACTTGATCTATGTATTAAAACTAAGTTTTGTTTAAAAATTCAGGTTTCCATTTTGAATGGCGATTTAAAATTCTTATTGATCGGACTAGTACTTATTTATCATATAAGTGTATATGCATATATATATATATATATATATATATATATATATATATATATATATATATATATATATATATAAATATATAAATCTATATATATATATATATATATATATATATATATATATATATATATATATATATATATATATATATATATATATATATATATATATATATATATATATTATATATATATATATATATATATATATATATATATATATATATATATATATATATATATATATATATATATATATATATATATATATATATATATATATATATATATATATATATATATATATATATATATATATATATATATATATATATATATATATATATATATATATATATATATATATATATATATATATATATATATATATATATATATATATATATATATATATATATATATATATATATATATATATATATATATATATATATATATATATATATATATATATATATATATATATATATATATATATATATATATTTATATATATTTATATATTTATATATATATATATATATATATATATATATATATATATATATATAAATATATATATATATATATATATATATATATATATATATATATATATATATATATATATATATATATATATATATATATATATATATATATATATATATATATATATATATATATATATATAGATATATATGTATATGTATATATATATATATATATATATATATATATATATATATATATATATATATATATATATATATATATATATATATATATATATATATATATATATATATATATATATATATATATATATATATATATATATATATATATATATATATATATACATATATATGTATATGGTGTACAAGTATGAAATGCGGATTTTTTTCTAAAAAAACATGTTAAATTCGGAAGAATGATAAAAAGTGCTTTATTCAAAGTATGCTCCATACTTGTTCCCATCTGTCGGACAATTTGTGAATACCATGCCAGTAAAAATCTTTCCTTTTTGCTGTGAACCATTCATCGAGCCATTTTTTCACATCATCGTACGAACTAAAGCGAGCCTCAGCAAGTGCGTGACCTATCGATGCAAACAAGTGGTAATCGAAAGGATAAGGAATAATAAATCATAAAAAAAAATTTCAGGGGAACTCGGGTACCCCATATGTCATAGCTGGAGTACAATATGGAGTAACTTCGTGGTCATATCGAGCTTACACATTAGCTCCATTAGTTTATGCTCATTTACTGGAATATTTCGTCACAGAGTCGAAATGTTTTCTGGTGAGTTGGGTTAGAGAATTGAAAGCTGGCCGACATTATACAATACCGCATTCCTAGGTTACCGTTGACCGCAAGCTCCGGAGTGAATAAGAGTTTAATTTTTTCCAGTTACCACCCATTTCCCTTTTGGCTACATTTTTTTGCCAAGAGTTTCCTATATCAATAGCGTTTCTAAATTTTTTGTGCTACCAGTTTCTTTGGCTTCCCGATTTCTCTTGATTTTCAGATTTCTCTGCCAGCACTTTTAAAAGCCTATTACCAAGACTTCCGGCATATGTAGAAGAACTATTACATTAACACTGAAGAAAGATTTTTTTTAAGACCACTAAAACTTTATGAATCAACTCCTTTTGTTATTACACCGCAAAATTCAGTTGTACATATAGTAACTTTTAATTTTTAAATCACGGTTTTCATTTTTTTTGACACTACAAGCTAAATAAATCAATACGTAAAAATAAAATTATAATTTATTTTAACTGACAAATGAGGAAGATCTTTTTGTTTAATTAAATCAGCATAAAAAATACATGTTATGAAAAGTTAGAAATTAGCCACGTTCATTGTAGCCCCTTGTTGAAAAAAATTCTGTTCATTTCTAATATAATTTTTATAAGTGTTCCATGACACTGCAAAAAAGCAGAACAATACAATATATAATAACATTTATGTCTACCGACAATATTAACCATTTAGTTTCATAAACATGTCTAGCTTATAAAAATTATTAGAATTAATTATTATTTGAATTATTATTGAATTAAATTTTCCATAAATTTTATTTTTATTGGTAGAGCCTTGCAAAATATATGATTTTATTATCCCTCAATTATTTTTTTCACAAAACAGTAGAGCAAAGTCATTAATAATTTAAACTTGCCGAGCCAATTTCCTTTAGTGAAAAAGCACAACCAATTAAAATTGCTGAAGCTGATGAGATAGTTCGCTTTCATCTTGAAGGTGTTATAAGTGAATGGGGGACAAATGACACATATAGAAATGTAATGATTTAAACAAAAATTAGAACTTTTAACGGAATAGGAAAAATCTCAGACATAAAGATGGTATGTTAAAAGTGGAACTTCTCAAAATTGCGAAACAAAATAAGGCACAGTTTAAGAAATACGCAGTCGATGAGATAGCCAAGGAACGGAATATCACAGTGTTAGATTACCTTCATATCATTGCAAATTGAATCCCATAGAGCTAATTTGGGCATAAATGAAAGGTTTCGTTGCAAGGGAAAACATCACGTTCAAACTTCAAGACGTAAGGCAATTATTACTCGCCGGAATAGAAAGGATCAAAGGGGATAATTGGAAAAATGCCGTCCGACATGTTATAGAAGAAGAAAATAAAATGTGGAAACTTGACGAATACATCGAAGAATTTGTGGAAATAGACCCCTTAATTATCAATTTAAGAGAAGTCGAATCTTCAGATTTATGATAATGATTGTTTTTGATTGTAATTAAAGCACTTCTATATAGTGTACATCTATAGATTAAAAAATTTTTGTTAATAAATTTTATATTTCTGTAACTTCATTTTTAAGATAATTTTATTTATTAAACACTAAAAGCAAGTTATGCTCGGACGGTCATGCTACCGATGAACTCTCATTTACAATTTATGTCTCCATTGTATAGCAGAAGTTTTCTGCCTAGAATAGGGTGAACCCTTAAAAATAGTTCAAAACAAGTAGCAAAATCCAGTAAAATGCATAAGAAATCTCTTCTTATTTTGGGCGCACTGCATCTACAATGAGAGAATTTCTGCTATCAACCCCAAACAAATAAACTTTAGATAAAATTGAAATAAAAGTTAAAAAAAAAAACGATTTTTTTTATTTTTATGAATTTTTTCAGATTTTGATATTGTTTAGCTAGCTGTGCGTCAAATAACAATTTTCAGTTGCAAATATCTCGTTTTATACCGCAAATACGTGAAAACTGATTTAAGGTGATTTTGTAGATAATTGTATTATCTATCAATTTTGCCCGAAACATTTTTTTATAATTTTTATATTTTCCGAAAAATTTGCGAAAAAAATGGTTTTTGGGGTAGTTTTTATTTTTTTTTACAACCCCTTCCATTCAATTTCCAATTTTTGACTATTGATACTTGATTTACGTATTAAAAATAATTTTTGAACAAAAATTCAGGCTTCAACCATGAATGAGCATTTAAAATTCTTATTTAACCCTAAAGTTCAGAGTCCCCAGCATTTTTATATGAATAACGCGAAATCTATTGAATATAATTGTTTATAACGTTTCAAAAAGTTAATAAAAAAAAATTTCTCTGAAAAAATTCATTACGTTTAATAAATACGATTAAAGCAAAAAGTTCAAAAATAATGATTTTTCAATTTTTTATGAATTTTTTCACATTGAGATATTTTTTAGTTAGCTGTGCGTCAAATAAGAATTTTCAATTGCAAATATCTCGTTTTATATCGCAAATACGTGAAAAGTGATTTAAAACGATTTCGTAGATAATTGTATTATCTATCAATTTTGTTCGAAAGATTTTTTGTAATTTTTATTTTCCGAGAATTTTTTTTTACAACCCCTTCCACTCAATTTCCAATTTTTGACTATTGATACTTGATCTATGTATTAAAACTAAGTTTTGTTTAAAAATTCAGGTTTCCATTTTGAATGGCGATTTAAAATTCTTATTGATCGGACTAGTACTTATTTATCATATAAGTGTATATGCATATATATATATATATATATATATATATATATATATATATATATATATATATATATATATATATATATATATATATATATATATATATATATATATATATATATATATATATATAAATATATAAATCTATATATATATATATATATATATATATATATATATATATATATATATATATATATATATATATATATATATATATATATATATATATATATATATATATATATATATATATATATATATATATATATATATATATATATATATATATATATATATATATATAAATATATATATATATATATATATATATATATATATATATATATAAATATATATATATATATATATATATATATATATATATATATTTATATATATATATATATATATATATATATATATATATATATATATATATATATATATATATATATATATATATATATAATATAATATATATATATATATATATATATATATATATATATATATATATATTATATATATTTATATATATATATATATATATATATATATATATATATATATATATATATATATATATATAATATATATATATATATATATATATATATATATATATATATATATATATATATATATATATATATATATATATATATATATATATATATATATATATATATATATATATATATATATATATATATATATATATATATATATATATATATATGTATATATATATATATATATATATATATATATATATATATATATATATATACATATATATATATATATATATATATATACATATATATATATATATATATATATATATACATATATATATATATATATATATATGTATATGGTGTACAAGTATGAAATGCGGATTTTTTTCTAAAAAAACATGTTAAATTCGGAAGAATGATAAAAAGTGCTTTATTCAAAGTATGCTCCATACTTGTTCCCATCTGTCGGGCAATTTGTGAATACCATGCCAGTAAAAATCTTTCCTTTTTGCTGTGAACCATTCATCGAGCCATTTTTTCACATCATCGTACGAACTAAAGCGAGCCTCAGCAAGTGCGTGACCTATCGATGCAAACAAGTGGTAATCGAAAGGATAAGGAATAATAAATCATAAAAAAAAATTTCAGGGGAACTCGGGTACCCCATATGTCATAGCTGGAGTACAATATGGAGTAACTTCGTGGTCATATCGAGCTTACACATTAGCTCCATTAGTTTATGCTCATTTACTGGAATATTTCGTCACAGAGTCAAAATGTTTTCTGGTGAGTTGGGTTAGAGAATTGAAAGCGGGCCGACATTATACAATACCGCATTCCTAGGTTACCGTTGACCGCAAGCTCCGGAGTGAATAAGAGTTTAATTTTTTCCAGTTACCACCCATTTCCCTTTTGGCTACATTTTTTTGCCAAGAGTTTCCTATATCAATAGCGTTTCTAAATTTTTTGTGCTACCAGTTTTCTTTGGCTTCCCGATTTCTCTTGATTTTCAGATTTCTCTGCCAGCACTTTTAAAAAGCCTATTACCAAGACTTCCGGCATATGTAGAAGAACTATTACATTAACACTGAAGAAAGATTTTTTTTAAGACCACTAAAACTTTATGAATCAACTCCTTTTGTTATTACACCGCAAAATTCAGTTGTACATATAGTAACTTTTAATTTTTAAATCACGGTTTTCATTTTTTTTTGACACTACAAGCTAAATAAATCAATACGTAAAAATAAAATTATAATTTATTTTAACTGACAAATGAGGAAGATCTTTTTGTTTAATTAAATCAGCATAAAAAAATACATGTTATGAAAAGTTAGAAATTAGCCACGTTCATTGTAGCCCCTTGTTGAAAAAAATTCTGTTCATTTCTAATACAATTTTTATAAGTGTTCCATGACACTGCAAAAAAACAGAACAATACAATATATAATAACATTTATGTCTACCGACAATATTAACCATTTAGTTTCATAAACATGTCTAGCTTATAAAAATTATTAGAATTAATTATTATTTGAATTATTATTGAATTAAATTTTCCATAAATTTTATTTTTATTGGTAGAGCCTTGCAAAATATATGATTTTATTATCCCTCAATTATTTTTTTCACAAAACAGTAGAGCAAAGTCATTAATAATTTAAACTTGCCGAGCCAATTTCCTTTAGTGAAAAAGCACAACCAATTAAAATTGCTGAAGCTGATGAGATAGTTCGCTTTCATCTTGAAGGTGTTATAAGTGAATGGGGGACAAATGACACATATAGAAATGTAATGATTTAAACAAAAATTAGAACTTTTAACGGAATAGGAGTATGCACAAAAAGCTATTAATTCCTAAGAAGACCCTAGCGCTTTTAATTCAGCTCATCATTTAGGTAGTTATGATTACTGGAATGGTGTATGTTACGTAAGTATATTACATGTGGTTTTTTTATAGGTAACAATAAATAAATAAAAAGGTGTTGAAGGTATCCGAATATTCTTTTTGTTAAGCTGGTTGGACCTTACTTTTGTTTTCAATGAAATTTCTTTTTCCGATACATAGATAGAAAAGCCCTGTGCTGATAGTTGTTCCAAAAACAAGAGTATATTTATGGTATAAAGCATTTAAATACGATCATAAAGTGCTCAGCTTCCACCACTGTACACAACACCGCGATTTGCCTCGTTCTGTTTGTCTGTCGACAACAAGTACCAAAGGAAACGTTAAGGAAGTGCTCGAAAATTGTCATATCACTGTTAGAGAGATTGCTGAGAAGCTCAACAGCTTTTATGAACCCGCTCAACGCACTGTAGTTGATGCCTTGGGTATAAAAATATCAAAGCGAGACTTGAACAGAAGAATCTAAATTTCGTGCAGAATAACTATCGAAAAAACCACTGATGAAGAGTTGACTTTTGATGATGCCACACCTACGAAGTGCATCATAAATAGGCACGACACGTGGATTTATGAATTCGAAGTTACAACAAAGTAACAATATTCCAAATGGCTCTTACACAAACCAAAACAGAAAAACACTACGTCAAAATCGTGCAGAAATTTTTACTTGCTGGTTTTTTCGATTATTGCGGGCTACTCCGAATTTTTACTAAATAGTACCACCAAGAATCAAGGATATTGCTTAAGCGTCTTGAAGCGTTTACATGAATTAATTCGTGAAAATCGTCTAATTTACGGAAAATAAATGGATTTTACACCACGATATTATCCACCTTACTTATCATTTCTGATGCGACAATTTTTCGCCCAACACGACTTGAACACAATCAACGAAGCATCGTGTTCCCCAATTGTGGCTACGTGCTCTGTTTCATATACTTAAATTACTGCTCCAAAGGAAGACCATAATTGATAAAATAAAATTCGCTCAAGAAACTGAACGCCATACCTTCAAATCTCTATAAAAAGTATATGGAAGACTGGATTAAGAGATGGTATTTGTATGTAGCTTCAGATGATGCTTATTTTGAAGACAATGAAATAAATATTGCTTAAAATTTTAAAACCGTGTTTAAGTTAGAAATCCCCTGTACTTTTTTTTTATCATATATATATATATATATATATATATATATATATATATATATATATATATATATATATATATATATATATGTATGTATATATATATATATATATATATATATATATATATATATATATATATATGTATATATATATATATATATATATATATATATATATATATATATATATATATATATATATATATATATATATGTTATATATATATATATATATATATATATATATATATATATATATATATATATATATATATATATATATATATATATATATATACTACGAATGACTAAACCTCCTAGTAACAAGTTTAAAATTAACAAGGATAACAAAACAATTAGCAGAAGAAATGAGCACGTTTCACTATAAGAGGAATGATACAAATTTAAATTAGGGAGGTCTTTCATTTGCTAAATGTGTAGAACTTCTGAAATATTTTCGAACTTTCTGTTGGTTACATGTTTGTTTTAGTAACCTTTGAAAAAGTAGAATGGGCAGTAAACTCCTTCAGACCCTACAAATCACCTGGGCCGGACGGTATTTTTCCGGCCCTACTATCAAAGGGAAATGCTTCCCTCTTTCGGGCGATGGTCAATATTTTTAGATCGAGCCTAACACTGGGATATGTTCCAGAGATTTGGAGAGAGGTAAAAGTCATATTCATACCCAAGGGAGGGAACAAACCCCCAGAATCTCCTAAATCCTACAGACCTATAAGTCTATCTTCTTTTATGTTGAAGACACTAGAGAAGATACTAGACCAGTACCTCAGAGCGGAGGTACTTACTATGAGTCCGCTGCATGGACTGCAATTTGCCTATCAGAAGGGCAAGTCAACTGTCACGGCACTACATAAACTTGTTCTAGATATCGAAAAGGCTCTAGACTCTAAAGAGATTGCCCTATGTGCATTTATGGACATTGAGGGCGCCTTCGATAACGCGAACTTCCTCGCAATGGAAACAGCACTCTCCAGCAGAGGAGCTGATCCGGCGGTGGTAAAATGGATCAGCAACATGCTGAATCAAAGGCTGATTAGAGCCTCACTTGGTTCGACAGACCTTAGTGTCACTGCGGTTAAGGGATGCCCTCAGGGTGGGGTACTATCCCCCCTTCTATGGTCTGTTCTGGTCGACGACCTGATTAGGATCCTTAACCGGAAGGGATACAAAACCATCGGATACGCGGACGATATCTCAGTGATAATCAGAGGCAATCATCCTGGGACGGTTGGTGAACTGATGCAGGATGCTCTGTACACAACATGGGAATGGTGCAGGACGGAGGGGCTGTCGATTAACCCAACGAAGACAACCATCGTACCATTTACTAAAAAGAGGGTGTTAGAGAGTTAAAAATAAACGATATTGAGGTCGTTCCCAAGGAAGAGGTAAAATATCTGGGTATCGTACTGGATAGGAAACTCACTTGGGAACCACACCTCGAATCGGTGCTGAAAAAGGCTACAAAACATCTTTGGAGGAGGGGGGATTTGAAAGAGTTGGAAAGGGTAGGAGGAAATGGGGGGAGTAGTCTGCCAAACAACTACTCGGTAGGTCCTGGGGCCTTAGCCCTAAAAATGACCTACTGGATATATACTCAACTGGTCAAACCAAAAATACTATATGGATCTCTGGTATGGTGGGGCAAGACCAAACAAAAAACAGCAATACGGCGGCTATGTAGGGTGCAAAGACTTGCATGCCTATGCGTTACAGGAGCTATGAGATCCACTCCAACGGCGGGCATGGAAGCTCTTCTGAACCTTACACCGCTTAACGTGGCTGTTCAAGAGGAGGCAACTTTTCAGGCTATCTCCATCCACAGAAGGGAAAAACTTAAGGAGGGCAACCTTATCGGTCATCTCACGATCCTGAAGGGGATCGGAGACATACTTAATATGTCAACGGCCAGCGACACCATTGATCCTATACAGTGCTTCGTTAGGAAGTATGGGGTCTACTTCCCGACAAGGGAAGAGTGGTGCGCAAACCCAAGGTGGCTACAGGATGGCTCACAAAAGTGGTACACAGATGGATCCAAAACTCTCCAAGGGGTGGGAGCAGGAATAGTGGGGCCTAGAGCACACAGAACAATAACATTGAGCAAGGACACCACAATATTCCAGGCGGAACTATACGCAATATTGGAAGCTGTAGGGATCCTATCCGAAAGGGGATACAGGGGAGTAAGTATCAAAATACTCTCGGACAGCCAATCAGTCTTAAAGGCCCTGAATAGCTGTACAATCACGTCCAGGCTAGTACTGGAATGTCATAACATGCTTAATGCCCTGGCAATTCAGAATCAGATTACTCTGATCTGGGTTCCAGGACATGAGGGGCACAGAGGAAATGAGATGGCAGACATCTATGCAAAAAAAGGGGCTGAGGGGACCTTCATTGGACCCTCTCCATCCTTTGGATTCAGCAGGGGTCTCCTTAAAGAGGAGATGATGAAATGGAAAAATCCATAGTAGAGAAACATTGGAACGACACTAACGGTCTGGAACATTCTAAAAAGTTTCTGAGCTTTGATGCAAGCAGGGCGGATCTCGCCCTAAAAATGGATAGGAAAAGCCTAAGATTACTGGCGGGGGCACTCACAGGCCACCATACCTGCAATAAGCACCTATACAGAATGGGCCTATCAACCACGTACACCTGCAGATTCTGCGGTGAGGAAGAGGAGTCCATGGAACACTTGATTACTAACTGTGCGGCATTGGGACACAGGAGACATAGGATACTACATGCCTATACGCTGGGTGAACAGGATCTGCTAACGCTCCCATTAAAGAGCTGGTCCTGTTCCTGGATGTATTAAACCTGTGAGGGATAAGGGGAAGCACAATAGATCAATGATGGTCGCAGTGCAAAGGGCCACTTTGGGCCACACTCCCCTCTACACATTACATTACATTACATGTTTGTTTTAGATCCTACGATGCCTCGAACTGCGGTAACGAAGTCTCCGATGTCATTTTAGCTGGCGTGGAAACTTATATCCCTTTTTCAACGAAATACCTTTCTAACAGTAAACTTTGGTTGGATTAAAAATATAAAACAGTTGTTCCTTCTAAACATCTTGCATACCGACAGATAATTGACGAAAGCAAGAAGGCCTACAATTAAAGACTGAAAAACTTCACGATAAACGCGGGTGTGCACTAAGGCTCCAGACTGTCTCCTACCCTCCTTATCCTTAACGTTAACGATCTGCTGGAAAGGACCGGACCTACAGTTTTGTAGATCCGGTCCTTTTCGTCAGAGAATAAAATTAACATCTAATTATATATGTATGTAAAGTAAGAATAAAAACACGAGAGTTGCAAAAGGTTTCCGGGAGACGACGAGACAAACGGACAAAACATGAAAGCTTTAGATTACCAAGAGACCCAACTGCTGTAGTCGTCAGGTTATATAGTAATAAATAAAGACATGTAATATGAGTGTGGGTGCCTGTGTATGTATTTGGTTATCATGATCATTAAATTATTTTTCACAACGCGATATATATATATATATATATATATATATATATATATATATATATATATATATATATATATAAGTAGTGGTTTTTTAAGTACCTCTGTTAGCTTAAAGTCCCTTGGTGGACGGTTTCGCTGACGTTTCGATGGAATCTCATTCATCTTTTTCAAAGCGTTGATCACTAGACGATGTCTTGGCCAATGGAAGCTTGGCTTTAGCTGCGCGTTTTCGGTCCTGTGGTTATGCGTAAATTTGTGTGTTGGAGGAGTAACATACGACTGAATTATTGTATCTCTTAGTTTTACTTGATACTAAGATAGGACATATTTCCAAGAATTTGGTAAACGTTGGCTATCATGTTGTGCTAGCGAAGAGGTGGTGGATTTTTGTTTTACGGAGTTTTTGTGGTCGTCTCTTCTAGCACAAATTTGCCTGTTTGTTTGGCCTATATGTGAGAGGCCGCAGTCCTGACACGGAATTTCTCATACACCTTGGTCTTCTAAAGCTATAATATCTTTTGTTGTTGGTAAAATATCTTTAAATTATAGTCTCGATTTGGTGTTTTCCTAGAAGTCTTCCTATTTTGTCCGTGATGCCTTTTATATATGAGAGAAATGCTTTTGTACTGTATGTCTTTTTTTTTTTCGGTTTTTGCTATTTATTTAGGGCCCACCGGATCGTGTTTTGATTGTATCAATTTGAAAGTAGAACGTTTCGAAGGAACTTAGTCTCTTGTTGCGAATGTTCCTTGTCAGTGAGGGTTTGTGATCGGTGAGCTAAAGATTTGGCAACAGAGAAGAGTTGAGCGGGGTGGTGATGTGAGCTGGCATTTATATATCTGTTTGTGTGTGTCGGTATCCTATATACTGAGTGGGGCAGAGTTTTACCTTTGCTATTGCTCCATCACACATCCCAGTTGAGAACATAATCTATGAAGTTGAGAAGGCAACCACCGAACTGGATGCAGACACTGCGGAAATTCTTCGTCAAGAAACAACCAGCATTCTACGCAGATCCAAGCCGCCCCAAAAAAACATATTCGGTGAAGGACTCCTAGCCCAGCGGACAAGCGCAATGCCGCCGTGGTTCTCCACTTTGGCGAGTATCACCAAAAAATACTCAGCCTTTTAAATGGTCAATCATACAAAGCTATATAAATGAATTGAAATCTTAAAACACAGCTGTATTTTTCATATTGAACTGTTCAATTTTTTTTTTTTTCAATTGGATAAACTTGGAAGAAATACTCTGATAATGGCAATATAGTTACCGATTCCCTATACTAGCTGGGTTGCCCATGGATATTCAAGTGTTTTTTTTAGAAGAGTTAAAACATTTATACGAAACAAGTTAATTGATTTAATAGACACATCTGAAAGGTCTATAGAGTAAATAATTATTATTTATTTCATTCGATTTGTGAATAGTTAATGGCTATTAAAACAAAATATTTTGTAATAATTATAATTTTAAAAAAAATTCTCTAACTTCTTATAGCTTCTACTTAAACATATTAACGTGCATATTTTATCTTTTATCTCCAGATATTGCTTATTTGCCCAACATAATAAAATATGTACTTAAAGGTACAAAACAAAGCACTTAAATAAATTTATCTTTCCAAAATTATAACAATTAAAAATAAAATATTCCCGAATTATTTGTAAAATGCACGTATAGATACCTGTTTATCAATTATAGTCGATATTATTTAAGTCTTATTATATTAAGATGGTCACATAGTAGCGATAAAAAATGGAAAGCTATTTCACGATTTTGTTATATTTCACAATATCTGTAGCTCAATATGGAGGTAAGTTCACTTTTAATTAACCTAAAAAACGGGTATCATATTATAATATACTTGAACCATTTACATTGGAATTGTAATATGTGATGCTAAAGAAATTCTTCTAGATTCAGTTATAATTAGTTTTTTTCGTAAGTATTTAACATATTTCAAAAAAAGTTATTTTTGAAAAATTATTTTATTGTCATTATTTTCTATCTCCCTTAAACGAATTTTCCAATTTGCTAAGCGACGAATATGTTTAAAAAAAAACCCTAAAAAGTATTATTTTTCAGCTATTGCAAAACCACCCTTACAAATAGTTAATGGAACCGATGCTGAAGATGGAGAATTTCCGTACATGGTATGTCAAGTCTTTTTCCTTTAATTTTATTTAAACGTAATAGTAATAAATATGATAATGGAAGAGTAACTAAGCTAATACCCTATACAGTCGAGTTCCTGATAACATATTGATATCAATTTATCCTACCACTATTATTAGCGAAGTAATATTTTTTTTTATTTTAATCTAGATCAAGTTTCAGAGAATACAAAGGAAATTTGAACATGTGTATCATGAATTATTGGATGTTTGTGTCTGTCTCAGGAATACTCACCGTTTGTTACTCCGTTTACTATTACGCAAGTTTCATGTACATCATCATCCTGTTCTTGAGACCTGTTACCAATCTAATTAGATAAATATGAATGATTTTTAGGCGATTACAGTACTTAATCAAAACTAAAAAGTGTACTAATAATAACAGTAAATCATACCAGCTTATTAATAGAGAAAAGGAAAATATATGTTGCAGTAGAAACACAACTACATGTAGATCAAAATTTGCGGGATAGGGGGAAGTGCTGAATTGTGGCCATTCGAAATAAGTTAACATATTTCCCATGATTATAAAAATACCCACTTAGAAAATATTTTTTTACTACGAGTGTTCAAGTATATAAGTTTTACAGCTAGCAAGAATCCTTTCTATCGTTTCTAATCCTCTACGTAAGATTATTCGCGTCACTCGTATCGCATCGCGCGCATCGCTCGACTCGAATTAACTGGTAGTTCAAATGGGATATTGATAAGGATATATAAGGTTTTTGAAAAGATAGATCCAAATAGAAAAACAAAAATTTTGAAGTTTCTTCAGAAGCGTAGTCTAAGATTAGACAAAGATTAGTTACTTTGTATTCTGCAGTAAGTAATCTCTGATCCTGGTTTTACACAATTTTCTGCTGTTTGGTTTAAACCAGTAAAAATTTCCGTTTGAAAGTTCTAGAAACCAATACCATAAAAAACTTGCCAACTTTTTCGTCAGTTTATATTACTATATATATAGTAATTAGTATTATATGTACTGCGAAATAAAACATCATATATAAACTAATTAAACACATTAATGCAGTTAATAAAAAATAAACGACAGAGGAATAAACATTACTGAACACAGATACATATGTATTTTCTATACTGCTTCTCTATTATAGTTAATATCACTTAATAATATTGAAAGTAATTATTTTTTAGTACTCAAGGCTCTCTGCTCTTCTTTTATTTTGGCCCATGGTATTTTCTAACAACTACATACTCTGTGTCATTTAAGTCAAAATCATAAAATCCGGAGCTTAATGAAGTTTATGTTACTGCTAATACATTAGGAATCACCCAACCCATTTGTATAATGTATGTTAACTTTGCAAACTCAAAAAATAATGACAATATCTTCGTATATATGACTTTTTATAGCAACAAATTTAGCCTTTAGTTTAAGAGACATCAACTAATCCATTTCGGATTTCTTGCGCCAATCGCCAGTCAACTACAATCTAGAGCATAGCTTTTGACCGATAAAAATAAAACAAAAATTTTATTAATATTTCACCTTAAAAAAACTGTTGTATATAATAATTTACCCACAGGGATATATTTATTACATTATAATTATTTTAATGAAATTCTTGATCGAGTTAATCTTTTAGAAAGTCACTTTCGTTATGAAAACAATGTGACAATAAGTCTAAAGTAATAACTCATATAACAATGACGATACCTTTGTATTTATGGCTTTATTATAGCAAAACATATCGCCTTTAAGTTCAGCGAAATCAACTAATCCATTTCGAATTTCTTGCGCCAATCAACAGTGAACTATAATATAGAGTATAATTTTTGAAACAGGTAAAACAAAAATTTTAAAAATATTTCACTATAAAATAATTTGCCGACTGATGTACATAATAATTTACCCACACAGATATATTTATCACATTACAATTGGATAATTGCAGTCATTCTTTTAGAAATAGTAACTTTCGTTATGAAAACTATCTGACAATAAGTCTGAAGTGATTTCAGATTAACACAGCCCAATCCGAAGAAAAAAATGTTTCAATGGACGAAGTTTCTGGCATATATTTTGCTTACTTTTAATTTTTCTTTAATATTCAAAAGCAGAAGCATTCAAAGAAAAAGTGAAAATAAAATTGTAAAGATAGCTCGATGACTTCGTAATTTTTTTTTCACTTCTGATTTCACCCCCCAAAACTAACCCCTTAAGTCAAAAATTAGGTCATCAATTTTTATGTGTCAGATTTCAAATTTATATGTTAAGTAGTCTCAGAGAAAATTGAGTGTAACAGACAGACAGGCGGACACCGAAGAGATCCCATAAGTGTCAACACTAAAAACATAATTTTTTGGGTTGAGTTACGTTCTTTTGGTTCTTTTTCATGTGGAGGATCAATCATAGGGGCCCAATGGATTTTAACAGCCGGCCACTGTGTTGAAGGGGGAGACTTTGGACGGTAAATATCAGTAATTAGAAGGTAGTGATAAAGAACCCGCTTAAAGGGTAATCAGATAAAAGTAAATACATTTATTAGATATATCCGTTTTTTTCAGAAATTTGTAAAAAAGGTATTATTGGGGTTTTTGTAGCGAATTAGACTATTCCTTATTCGTGTATAACATTGTTTTCTAAGCTATTGATAGTTAAGAATTAAAAAATAAAAACAAATAGATGTAGAAACTTTCTTTTCCATTACCCTTAAACTGGTTATCTGACCATTTATATATTCAAGAGTAGCCGTAAGATTACACTCAGACACTAACAAATTTGATTAGTTTTCTAAAATTATAAAATTATAATTTAACTAGAATTTTTGAGATATATACGGTGTGTGTTTCTAAAATTCACCAGAATGTCAAGCTTATGTTGGATGCAGTTAATTTAAAAGAACTCACGGAACACTCGGAACAGCTAATGAATAATTATGTTATTACTCAGAATATATCATCAATACACCAAACACTGTATTTTCACACTCGACTCGTATTTCGCTAACCATGTTAGTTTCATTGGGAGCGATGATTGACTCAATTCTTGGTGAAGTTAACATGGTTTGCGAAACGCGCGCCGAGTGCAAAAATAAATTGTTTGGTGCAGTGGTGATATATATTGAATAGTGTCATTGTGCCAAAGATTCCACATTCCTAACAAAGAACAAATTATGTGCAAAAATCCTAGACCAGTTAGTCAATGAATGTCAGGAATGTCCACGTAGTGACGAGTTTTCAGAAAATAGATAATAATCATATTACACATGTTAAATTTAAGACATGGACGAGCACTGATAGGTCAAGATGGAAGAACGAAATACTCTCTTTGGCAGATTTTGTTGAGCTTCTATCTGAAAAACTATTAATTCTAAAACCCCTTCTATCTCGAAAGAACAAGCAGAGTACTTCGAAGCACGAAAACAAAATCTAGGTGAAGGTAAAGTGTGAAGAAGCTACATTTGATTTTGCTGAAAATTACAAATACATAGTTCGGGATGCATCTCAAGGCCTTCATTTCAATAACAAACAATGTACTGTTTTCACTATTGTGTACTATTAGATACAAAAAATAGTTTTCAAATTATTAATCTTATTTCTCACAAGGAAAAGTTTAATTGAGAAGCTGGATGCCATTTTCATAACACTGCTCACGGAAAAAATACTTGTGATGGTATTAGCGCTAGATCTAAAAGCAAAGCTGAGAGAGCAAGCCTACAGATTCCATAATAACACCTCCATCTTTATATAATTGGGCAAGAGGTAAACTTGACCCCATCCAAGCATTTCTATATACGAAAGAAGAGCACGAAATGTAAGGACATCTTTAAACATAACCGGTCAAGTGCAAGTTAGACTTGCGCATGGAGTGTTCCGTACGTTGATTGCTTTTGAAAAAAAAATTTTTGTTACGAAAGTATAAAATGAAGAAATGAGTTTTCAACAAAGGTTTTTTTAATCTTTACTGAAAACTGATGATCTTGAAATATCTGTTTTTTTTTTATATACAAGATAAATTGTTAAAGGTAATGCAATCGTGATAATTTCCGTTTAATCTATACCCTGTAGAGAATATTCCAGAATTTTTTCAAAAATTTTTGATCAGTACTTTTCGAGATAAGGAGGACAGCGATTTTTCGCATTTCTTAAAAATAATGCAATGAGAAGTGCGCACAAGTATTACATTATATATATTTTTGAACTCGGCTTTTTACAAGCTTTCATTTGAGACCCCACTCGATGACATGGTAAAAAAAAATTCACTTCCGATTTCACCCCCCCCCCCCCAAAACTAACCCCTTTAGTCAAAATTTAACTTCAAAAACTAAACGGCTCTGATGATGCCATCAACTCCTATATTAGTGCCAAATTTCAACTTTCTATGTCCAATAGTTTCGGAGAAAATCGGGTATGACATACAGACGGACAGACACCGAAGTGATCTTATAAGTGTTCCGTACGGAACAATAAAAAGATTGGACTACGCGTTCCCAATTTCAGAAATACAAAAATGTCATTCATTTACTGGATGAACGGAAAACGTGTTGTTGATAAACTGATATTCTAATGCTAAAACTAATGTTACAATGTCATTTTTTAATGAGCCGATTAATAAAACTTTTTAGATGGTCAGAGAGAATTTGCAGCTAGATGGATTGGAAAAGATTATCGCTGTGACTCAACATAAAAATTACATCTTTGGTAACAAACCCGGGAACTCATATATAAAAAGCATTCCAATCGTGAAAGGCAAGGGGCACACATAGAAAAAGCACCCCAAATGGGACGAAATTCTTGCTACTCCCTCAAAATACATTAGAAATAATGGTTCTCATGCATAGATCAGAAATTTTTTTTTTCTGATCTATGCATGACAATTTTATTTATAATACCCAAGTCGATAAAAGAATAAACCATTGAAATATTAACAAACTATTGCTATTATTTATTGTGGTGGGCCATAAAATAAAAACTTTTCTTTATTTATTTATAGGTTTATTTGCCTTTTTGTTGTGTGGGATAAGGTATGATAGATTATAAACATAAAAATTAGCGGTAAAATCGAGTTTAGATGTTATTTTGCAGTTTTGACAGTCTACTTGACAGTTGGCAGCTGTCAAATCACAACTTTAACATCGTATTCATCGTAATCAGGGACCCCAAAAACATAATTGTGCAGTAACTGCTCCTCATAATTTTGAGCCACTCGTTTTTACTTAATTAATGATAATAGACGCCCTATTGTGGCTCCATTTTGAATTTTAATAAACGTCAAATGGCATTTAAAAGCACGAAAAGTGACGAAAATTTTAATCATTTTATCTCAGTATTTAAAATGGAGGCAAAGGTTGACAAAGAATCACATATATATATATATATATATATATATATATATATATATATATATATATATATATATATATATATATGGGAAGATCCGCGTCAACCGGATCAGAGCTACGACCAAAATTAGAAGCAACTAAAAAACTTGACCAAGGGCTCATTTTTAAAGCTTAGAGCGTCTACTTTCAAATGCCGAGTGCGCCTTTGAAAAATCCAATATGGCGGCTCCAATATGGCCGCCGGTAGCCGGAGAAAAATCAAGTGTCCAGCAAAAAAAGCTTGTAAAAATAAAAATTCGCAACTGTTTGGGTCGTTTCTTGGCTCAAATTGTAGCTGATGGACCTCCTAAGAAATTGGGGGTGGTAAGTTGACAAAATCCAACATGGCGGATCCAATATGACGGTCAAAAATCCAATATGGTGGCCGAATTTTCGCAAATGAACCGATTCAGTATCAGATCTTTTATTCATTGGATATGGGTTAACATTAATCGCAACAATTTCTAGAAATTTACGGTTATGATATTGTGGTTCTTTATATAATACTAGTACGTTGAACTTTATTTTGTTCTAGCTAGTTACTACTCTCTTACTTTATATATATATATATATATATATATATATATATATATATATATATATATATATATATATAAATATATATATATATATATATATATATATATATATATATATAAACATTTTCAGTGAAGAAATAGGTTATATTATCACGAACACCTTCTTCAACCAACTGCCACGATGATTATACACGTGAAAGTAGCAACTAGAACATATCACTGATGTAGAGACGTCAATGGTGACGTATATCTGGGCCTGATCGACTATTAAAAGACCTTTGATAGAATCCAACATCACAAAAATGGTCGGAATTCTGAAAGACCTTGGGCTAGATGGAAAGGATCTGCGGATTATTAGCAACCTCTACTGGATGGCATTTATTAAGATAGAATGCTCCACATTCAGAAAAAATAACGATTAAGCGTGAATTAATGAGGAGGGAATATTCGTTATGCTGACATTGTGGCGGTTATGGCTGATAACTTAAAGGGTCTACAACATCTTATGACAAAAATGAATGACATCAGTAATCGATACGGCCCTGAACTGTCTTTCTTTCCACCCTTATTAAATAAATATGTCTATGATTTATTGTGTGCAGTTCCTGCAGACAAAATCCCATATACACTTGATACTTTTAACTCATTTAACCAACATAACTCTCGAAAATGGAAATAATAATACAGTTCCTTTCTTAGACACTAAGGTAATTAGATTAGAAAATAATAAAATTGTATTAAACTGGTATCAGAAACCTACTAGCTCTGGTCGATATATAAATTATTTATCGAATAATCCGATGAGTCAAAAACTTAATACTGTTATAGGTTTAAAAAACAGAGTTATTCATATATCTGACGATAGATTTTTAAAAGAGACCTTATCCAAACTCTGTTACTTATTTCAAAATAACGGGTATCCCCAAAAGTTATTGAATAAACTCATATATAGCACTGGTTTTTATGATGGTCCGACTGAGGATAGGTTATATCTCATTTCAAAGAATTTTCGGATTTCAACATAGCCAAATATAGTTCATGTGCTGTGGATAAGATTCCGTTGCTAGAGAATTGTAACGTAGTATATAGGATACCATGCCAGGATTGTGAAGGCTGTTACAATGGTTAGAACACACAAAACCTTAAGTACCTTATTACACAACACAAAAGTGACAGGCGAATTGATAAAAAATTATGCGCCTTGGCGACTCATTTTCAAACGAGTAATTATTAGTTAATGGTATCACTATTTTGGAAAGAGAGACTGCCTACACCAAGAGATTGTTTTTGGGGATGGTACACATTAATAAAGCTAAATTTGCTTAAATTCCAGATCAGATCAATTGAGAACGATATACTGCAATGTACTCCAGTAAGAATAAAATAATATTAAAAATGACTTGCTTCACACTGTTAATACATTGAACTGATGAATGGGAAGGAATTTTTTTGTTTCTGCATATCATTTTATCTGCGATAAAGAATGTGGCTGGATTAAGTTTTTTTTAATTTTGCTTGTATGTTTCGATTTCATTTTAACGAACAGTAGCAGTTGAAATGTGTAAACTGCCAGTTTTATATATGTATATATATTTTTTTTCTTTTTGTAATTTTAACGATTAAGTATTTTGGTCCTTTTTGGCTTCGCGTTTTGATGTTTGTATGCTCTGGTTTTTTGTCTGTTCATTGCTTTGGTAATCTTTTTAGCTATTGCCTCCTGATGACACTGAAAAATAATCGGCGAAATATAAAGGATTTAGAACTAAAAAATTTTTTTTTTGATTAGACCGCAAACCCAGGAAAATAATTTCTTATATACATATATATATATATATATATATATATATATATATATATATATATATATATATATATATATATATATATATATATATATATATATGTATATATACGTAGTAGTGGTTTTTTTCGGGTATATATTGAATGTCATTCACGCCAAGACACCGACCAGTGATCAATGCTTTGAAAAAGATGGATGAGTTTCCATCGAAACGTAAGCGGAACCGTCCATCAAGGGACTTTAAGCTAATACGGGATACCCGAAAAACCACTACTATATTTCACACCGTGAGAACATTCGTCAAAACAAATATGTATATATATATATATATATATATATATATATATATATATATATATATATATATATATATATATATATATATATATATATATATATACATATATATATATATATATATATATATATATATATATATATATATATATATATATATATATATGTATACATATATATATATATATATATATATATATATATATATTTATATATATATATATATATATATATATTTATACATATATATATATATATATATATATATATATATATATATATACATATATATAAATATAAATATTATTCAGGTCATTCTTTATTATTTTATAGTCCTGAGATCGTATATGGAACCAACTTAGCACGTGGATATAATACCAGTAAAGTCATTAGAGTAAAAAACTCTTTCCAGCATCCAAAGTATACACTTATAAATGACGCTCCTTATTATGATGTTGGTCTGTTGCAGGTAAAAAAAAATATTAAATCTATTAATCAAACGACAAAGCTATTTACCTAATATCCCCCAGCAATACGAGTAGTAAGGTACAATATTATTTGAGGTTACGCTGTATTTATGTAAATGGTTTTCATTACTCATATGCGATAACTACATTCTATAATCGTTCTAGTTATTTATTTTGCCGAGTTGGTACTGAAAAGTTATAACAGTGATGTGTGTTACGCCGGTCCTGATTCAATAAAATGCCGAATTTTAATCAAAACAAATAATAAAATTTATGCGAGGAAGGTAATCCTGAAATATCACAAATTTTATTTTGATTTGTGGAGCTCTGCGAAATATTTGGTTTTATTATATCTCAGTTAAAATTTCTACAACACTTATTAATATTTTAAGCTTGCAGATCCAATTCCCTTTAGTGAGATAGCACAAACACTTAAAATATCTGAAGTTGATGCGACAGATCATGTAGAAGGTGTTATAAGTGGTTGGGGGTTAAATGAGACGCATGGAGAAGGAGCAATGACTCATCTACAAAAAACAAAAATTGGAACTTTTAATGGACGAAGAGTGTATAGAAAAAGTTCTTAATCCCAAAGAAGGTCCTAGCGGCTTTAATTCAACTCATCATTTATGTACTAATGATTTCTGGAATGGTGTATGCAATGTAAGTATATTATGTAGCTTCTTTTATAGGTAAAAACAAATAAGAATGTATATATATATATATATATATATATATATATATATATATATATATATATATATATATATTTATATATATATATATATATATATATATATATATATATATATATATATATATATCTCAAATCAAAAATACAGGCGATTTGTGATTTAAATTGCTCACGTTGAAGGTACCTAGATAATTTTTCGTTAGGTTGGTAGAACCTTACTTGCCATTTGTGGAAAGTTTGAGCGTGACCTGTCAATTAGTATCTTTATTAGAAAAACTCTGTGGTAAGTGTGTCATTTCAAAACAATAGTATATGTGTGGTACAAAACATTTAAAGACGGTCGTGAAAAGGTCAAACATTTCGTTTAGACGTCCTCGTTCTGGAAGTCCATCGACATCAAACACAGAAGACAATCTTAAGGAAGTGCAAAAATCGTGATACCATTCTTAGAGAGATTGTTGAAAACCGTCGTTTATGGTACCCTCAATACATTCCAGTTGATATTTTGGGTAAGAAAAAAGTCGAAATGATATTTTTACTGAAATATCTAAATTTTCTTAGAGAAATTAATGTTTTGCTTATAGTTTTTTCGATTATCGCAGACACGAATTTTTAGTAAATGGTAACACCGTAAATAAAGAATATTACTTAAGCACCATGAAGCGTTTATGTAAAAGAACAGACTTATATAAGGAGAACAAATAGATTTTACAATACAATAATCCTTACATTATCACTTCTTATTTGACAATTTTTGTCAAAATAAGCAGCTAACGTATTCAACTAAGCACCGTATTCTCAGGATATACTTTCATGTGACTTCTTTCTGCTTCTTCGATTCAACTTACCGCCGGAAGGAAATTATTTCAAAACCATGATATTGATAAAAACCAAATTCGCAACAGGAAATATATACATATATATATATATATATATATATATATATATATATATATATATATATATATGTATAATTATTTCAAAACCATGATATTGATAAAACCACATTCGCAACAGGAAATATATACATATATATATATATATATATATATATATAAATATATATATTATATATATATATATATATATATATACATACATATATATATATATATATATATATATATATATATATATATATATATATATATATATATAAATATGTATAAGTAAGCAGTAATATTTTTAACTAGATGTAGTATATGAAATTAAAACTAATAGTAAAAACTTAAAAACAGAGAAAATTTAGGATACGATTGTGACACTAATGGTCTGTTCAAATATGAAAGAGGAAAACTAAATAAACAGTTGCACTAAACTATAATTAACAAAACCATGACCCAAAATAAAGCTCTAGACGTATGAAGAACTTGCACTGCAATTACAATGTTAACATCAAAGATAACAATAAGCAAAATCAACGAAGGCCCGTCAATGGAACATGAACAATATAACTTTAAATGGGGGAGGTCACTTGTGTTCAGAATACCAGAAGAATTACCGAAAAAATCGATAGCTTACAACAGATCAGCGTTATTGTATTTCACTGACTAAAATGTACCTTCTTAGCCACCACCTATTATCTTTCGAAGTTTTTTCTGAGACTGCAACGCTACTCGAATGAACAACTCTAAATACATAAAAATAAAGTTATTTTCTAATACAGCTATTTGTTTATCTTACAGGGGAAATTTTAATAGTAAATAATAACAAAAGATATACTTTTCAGGGGGACTCGGGTAGCCCATATGTCATAAATGGAATACAATATGGAATAACTTCATGGTCATATCAAGCTTGCACATCTGGTCCTTCAGTTTATGCTCGTATTAGCAATCCCGAGTACCGTGAATGGATAAGAGAAATTTCCAATATTTGAGAGTTTGTAATTATATGTGCATATATATATATATATATATATATATATATATATATATATATATATATATATATATATATATATATATAAATATATATATATATATATATATAAGTATATATATATATATATATATATATATATATATATATATATATATATATATATATAATATGTATATATATATATATATATATATATATATATATATATATAAATATGTATATATATATATATATATATATATATATATATATATATATATATATATATAAATATATATATATATATATATATATATATATATATATATTATATTATATATATATATATAAAAATATATATATATATATATATATATATATATATATATAATATAAATATATATATATATATATATATATATATATATAATATATATATATATATATACATATATATACATATATATATATATATATATATATATATATATATATATATATATATATATATATATATAATAGACGCCCTATTGTGGCTCCATTTTGAATTTTAATAAACGTCAAATGGCATTTAAAAGCACGAAAAGTGACGAAAATTTTAATCATTTTATCTCAGTATTTAAAATGGAGGCAAAGGTTGACAAAGAATGACATAAATATATATATATATATATATATATATATATATATATATATATATATATATATATATATATATATATATATATATATATGGGAAGATCCGCGTCAACCGGATCAGAGCTACGACCAAAATTAGAAGCGACCAAAAAACATGACCAAGGGCTCATTTTAAAGCTTAGAGCGTCTACTTTCAAATGCCGAGTGCGCCTTTGAAAAATCCAATATGGCGGCTCCAATATGGCCGCCGGTAGCCGGAGAAAAATCAAGTGTCCAGCAAAAAAAAGCTTGTAAAAATAAAAATTCGCAACTGTTTGGGTCGTTTCTTGGCTCAAATTGTAGCTGATGGACCTCCTAAGAAATTGGGGTGGTAAGTTGACAAAATCCAACATGGCGGATCCAATATGGCGGTCAAAAATCCAATATGGTGGCCGAATTTTCGCAAATGAACCGATTCAGTATCAGATCTTTTATTCATTGGATATGGGTTAACATTAATCGCAAAAATTTCTAGAAATTTACGGTTATGATATTGTGGTTCTTTATATAATACTAGTACGTTGAATTTTATTTTGTTCTAGCTAGTTACTACTCTCTTACTTTATATATATACATATATATATATATAATATATATATATATATATATATATATATATATATATATAAATATATATATATATATATATATAATATATATATATATATATATATATATATATATAAAACATTTTCAGTGAAGAAATAGGTTATATTATCACGAACACCTTCTTCAACCAACTGCCACGATGAATTATACACGTGAAAGTAGCAACTAGAACATATCACTGATGTAGAGACGTCAATGGTGACGTATATCTGGGCCTGATCGACTATTAAAAGACCTTTGATAGAATCCAACATCACAAAATGGTCGGAATTCTGAAAGACCTTGGGCTAGATGGAAAGGATCTGCGGATTATTAGCAACCTCTACTGGATGGCATTTATTAAGATAGAATGCTCCACATTCAGAAAAAATAACGATTAAGCGTGAATTAATGAGGAGGGAATATTCGTTATGCTGACATTGTGGCGGTTATGGCTGATAACTTAAAGGGTCTACAACATCTTATGACAAAAATGAATGACATCAGTAATCGATACGGCCCTGAACTGTCTTTCTTTCCACCTTATTAAATAAATATGTCTATGATTTATTGTGTGCAGTTCCTGCAGACAAAATCCCATATACACTTGATACTTTTAACTCATTTAACCAACATAACTCTCGAAAATGGAAATAATAATACAGTTCCTTTCTTAGACACTAAGGTAATTAGATTAGAAAATAATAAAATTGTATTAAACTGGTATCAGAAACCTACTAGCTCTGGTCGATATATAAAATTATTTATCGAATAATCCGATGAGTCAAAAACTTAATACTGTTATAGGTTTAAAAAACAGAGTTATTCATATATCTGACGATAGATTTTTAAAAGAGACCTTATCCAAACTCTGTTACTTATTTCAAAATAACGGGTATCCCCAAAAGTTATTGAATAAACTCATATATAGCACTGATTTTTATGATGGTCCGACTGAGGATAGGTTATATCTCATTTCAAAGAATTTTCGGATTTCAACATAGCCAAATATAGTTCATGTGCTGTGGATAAGATTCCTTTGCTAGAGAATTGTAACGTAGTATATAGGATACCATGCCAGGATTGTGAAGGCTGTTACAATGGTTAGAACACACAAAACCTTAAGTACCTTATTACACAACACAAAAAGTGACAGGCGAATTGGTAAAAAATTATGCGCCTTGGCGACTCATTTTCAAACGAGTAATTATTAGTTAATGGTATCACTATTTTGGAAAGAGAGACTGCCTACACCAAGAGATTGTTTTTGGAGATGGTACACATTAATAAAGCTAAATTTGCTTAAATTCCAGATCAGATCAATTGAGAACGATATACTGCAATGTACTCCAGTAAGAATAAAATAATATTAAAAATGACTTGCTTCACACTGTTAATACATTGAACTGATGAATGGGAAGGAATTTTTTTGTTTCTGCATATCATTTTATCTGCGATAAAGAATGTGGCTGGATTAAGTTTTTTTTAATTTTGCTTGTATGTTTCGATTTCATTTTAACGAACAGTAGCAGGTGAAATGTGTAAACTGCCAGTTTTATATATGTATATTTATTTTTTTTCTTTTTGTAATTTTAACGATTAAGTATTTTGGTCCTTTTTGGCTTCGCGTTTTGATGTTTGTATGCTCTGGTTTTTTGTCTGTTCATTGCTTTGGTAATCTTTTTAGCTATTGCCTCCTGATGACACTGAAAAATAATCGGCGAAATATAAAGGATTTAGAACTAAAAAATTTTTTTTTTGATTAGACCGCAAAACCCAGGAAAATAATTTCTTATATACATATATATATATATATATATATATATATATATATATATATATATATATATATATATAATATATATATATACATATATATATATATATATATATATATATATATATATATATATATATATATATATATACGTAGTAGTGGTTTTTCGGGTATATATTGAATGTCATTCACGCCAAGACACCGACCAGTGATCAATGCTTTGAAAAAGATGGATGAGTTTCCATCGAAACGTAAGCGGAACCGTCCATCAAGGGACTTTAAGCTAATACGGGATA
>CM032456.1:130116685-130121685 GCA_019049505.1 Pachyrhynchus sulphureomaculatus
CATTGAGCCATGCACGAACACTTCCTCTGTAGTGAGCTGGACAGCCATCGTGTTGAAAGTACATGTTTTGTCTCAAACCAACGGGTAGGTCTTCCATCAAATTAGGTAAATTTATTCCTATTTAGTAGATTTGTAGTGCCAAATAATGCATCACTGTCTGATCAGCAGAATACTCGATGTCGATTTGAGTAATAATTACTGAAGTTGTAATAAAACTCTTTTTAAAAATTCAATATATATATTATAGTAAATGGCGTTATAGTATAATATACATATACATATATATATATATATATATATATATATATATATATATATATATATATATATATATATATATATATATATATATATATATATATATTAAATATATATATATATATATATATATATATATATATATATATATATATATGCACATATAATTACAAACTCTCAAATATTGGAAATTTCTCTTATCCATTCACGGTACTCGGGATTGCTAATACGAGCATAAACTGAAGGACCAGATGTGCAAGCTTGATATGACCATGAAGTTATTCCATATTGTATTCCATTTATGACATATGGGCTACCCGAGTCCCCCTGAAAAGTATATCTTTTGTTATTATTTACTATTAAAATTTCCCCTGTAAGATAAACAAATAGCTGTATTAGAAAATAACTTTATTTTTGTGTATTTAGAGTTGTTCATTCGAGTAGCGTTGCAGTCTCAGAAAAAACTTCGAAAGATAATAGGTGGTGGCTAAGAAGGTACATTTTAGTCAGTGAAATACAATAACGCTGATCTGTTGTAAGCTATCGATTTTTCGGTAATTCTTCTGGTATTCTGAACACAAGTGACCTCCCCCATTTAAAGTTATATTGTTCATGTTCCATTGACGGGCCTTCGTTGATTTTGCTTATTGTTATCTTTGATGTTAACATTGTAATTGCAGTGCAAGTTCTTCATACGTCTAGAGCTTTATTTTGGGTCATGGTTTTGTTAATTATAGTTTAGTGCAACTGTTTATTTAGTTTTCCTCTTTCATATTTGAACAGACCATTAGTGTCACAATCGTATCCTAAATTTTCTCTGTTTTTAAGTTTTTACTATTAGTTTTAATTTCATATACTATACATATATATATATATATATATATATATATATATATATATATATATATATATATATGTATATATTTTCCTGTTGCGAATGTGGTTTTATCAATATCATGGTTTTGAAATAATTATACATATATATATATATATATATATATATATATATATATATATATATATATATATATATATATATATATATATATATATATATATATATATATATATATATATATATATATATATATATATATATATATATATATATATATATATATATATATATATATATATATATATATATATATATATATATATATATATATATATATATATATATATATGTATGTATATATTTCCTGTTGCGAATGTGGTTTTATCAATATCATGGTTTTGAAATAATTTCCTTCCGGCGGTAAGTTGAATCGAAGAAGCAGAAAGAAGTCACATGAAAGTATATCCTGAGAATACGGTGCTTAGTTGAATACGTTAGCTGCTTATTTTGACAAAAATTGTCAAATAAGAAGTGATAATGTAAGGATTATTGTATTGTAAAATCTATTTGTTCTCCATAAATAAGTCTGTTCTTTTACATAAACGCTTCATGGTGCTTAAGTAATTTTCTTTATTTACGGTGTTACCATTTACTAAAAATTCGTGTCTGCGATAATCGAAAAAACTATAAGCAAAACATTAATTTCTCTAAGAAAATTTAGATATTTCAGTAAAAATATCATTTCGACTTTTTTCTTACCCAAAATATCAACTGGAATGTATTGAGGGTACCATAAACGACGGTTTTCAACAATCTCTCTAAGAATGGTATCACGATTTTTGCACTTCCTTAAGATTGTCTTCTGTGTTTGATGTCGATGGACTTCCAGAACGAGGACGTCTAAACGAAATGTTTGACCTTTTCACGACCGTCTTTAAATGTTTTGTACCACACATATACTATTGTTTTGAAATGACACACTTACCACAGAGTTTTTCTAATAAAGATACTAATTGACAGGTCACGCTCAAACTTTCCACAAATGGCAAGTAAGGTTCTACCAACCTAACGAAAAATTATCTAGGTACCTTCAACGTGAGCAATTTAAATCACAAATCGCCTGTATTTTTGATTTGAGATATATATATATATATATATATATATATATATATATATATATATATAAATATATATATATATATATATATATATATATATATATATATATATATATATATATATATAAATATATATATATATATATATATATATATATATATATATATATATATATATATATATATATATATATATATACCTTCTTATTTGTTTTTACCTATAAAAGAAGCTACATAATATACTTACATTGCATACACCATTCCAGAAATCATTAGTACATAAATGATGAGTTGAATTAAAGCCGCTAGGACCTTCTTTGGGATTAAGAACTTTTTCTATACACTCTTCGTCCATTAAAAGTTCCAATTTTTGTTTTTGTAGATGAGTCATTGCTCCTTCTCCATGCGTCTCATTTAACCCCCAACCACTTACAACACCTTCTACATGATCTGTCGCATCAACTTCAGATATTTTAAGTGTTTGTGCTATCTCACTAAAGGGAATTGGATCTGCAAGCTTAAAATATTAATAAGTGTTGTAGAAATTTTAACTGAGATATAATAAAACCAAATATTTCGCAGAGCTCCACAAATCAAAATAAAATTTGTGATATTTCAGGATTACCTTCCTCGCATAAATTTTATTATTTGTTTTGATTAAAATTCGGCATTTTATTGAATCAGGACCGGCGTAACACACATCACTGTTATAACTTTTCAGTACCAACTCGGCAAAATAAATAACTAGAACGATTATAGAATGGAGTTATCGCATATGAGTAATGAAAACCATTTACATAAATAGAGCGTAACCTCAAATAATATTGTACCTTACTACTCGTATTGCTGGGGGATACTAGGAAATAGCTTTGTCGTTTGATTAATAGATTTAATATTTTTTTTTTACCTGCAACAGACCAACATCATAATAAGGAGCGTCATTTATAAGTGTATACTTTGGATGCTGGAAAGAGTTTTTTACTCTAATGACTTTACTGGTATTATATCCACGTGCTAAGTTGGTTCCATATACGATCTCAGGACTATAAAATAATAAAGAATGACCTGAATAATATTTATATTTATATATATGTATATATATATATATATATATATATATATATATATATATATATATATATATATATATATATATATATGTATATATATATATATATATATATATATATATATATATATATATATATATATATATAAATATATATATGTATATATATATATATGTATATATATATATATATATATATATATATATATATATATATATATATATATATATATATATATATATATGTATATATATATATATATATATATATATATATATATATATATATATATATATATATATATATGTATACATATATATATATATATATATATATATATATATATATATATATATATATATATATATATGTATATATATATATATATATATATATATATATATATATATACATATTTGTTTTGACGAATGTTCTCACGGTGTGAAATATAGTAGTGGTTTTTCGGGTATCCCGTATTAGCTTAAAGTCCCTTGATGGACGGTTCCGCTGACGTTTCGATGGAAACTCATCCATCTTTTTCAAAGCATTGATCACTGGTCGGTGTCTTGGCGTGAATGACATTCAATATATACCCGAAAAAACCACTACTACGTATATATATATATATATATATATATATATATATATATATATATATATATATATATATATATATATATATATGTATATATATATACATATATATATATATATATATATATATATATGTATATATATATATATATATATATATATATATATATATATGTATATAAGAAATTATTTTCCTGGGTTTGCGGTCTAATCAAAAAAAAAATTTTTTAGTTCTAAATCCTTTATATTTCGCCGATTATTTTTTAGTGTCATCAGGAGGCAATAGCTAAAAAGATTACCAAAGCAATGAACAGACAAAAAACCAGAGCATACAAACATCAAAACGCGAAGCCAAAAAGGACCAAAATACTTAATCGTTAAAATTACAAAAAGAAAAAAAATAAATATACATATATAAAACTGGCAGTTTACACATTTCAACTGCTACTGTTCGTTAAAATGAAATCGAAACATACAAGCAAAATTAAAAAAAAAAACTTAATCCAGCCACATTCTTTATCGCAGATAAAATGATATGCAGAAACAAAAAAATTCCTTCCCATTCATCAGTTCAATGTATTAACAGTGTGAAGCAAGTCATTTTTAATATTATTTTATTCTTACTGGAGTACATTGCAGTATATCGTTCTCAATTGATCTGATCTGGAATTTAAGCAAATTTAGCTTTATTAATGTGTACCATCTCCAAAAACAATCTCTTGGTGTAGGCAGTCTCTCTTTCCAAAATAGTGATACCATTAACTAATAATTACTCGTTTGAAAATGAGTCGCCAAGGCGCATAATTTTTTACCAATTCGCCTGTCACTTTTGTGTTGTGTAATAAGGTACTTAAGGTTTTGTGTTTTCTAACCATTGTAACAGCCTTCACAATCCTGGCATGGTATCCTATATACTACGTTACAATTCTCTAGCAACGGAATCTTATCCACAGCACATGAACTATATTTGGCTATGTTGAAATCCGAAAATTCTTTGAAATGAGATATAACCTATCCTCAGTCGGACCATCATAAAAACCAGTGCTATATATGAGTTTATTCAATAACTTTTGGGGATACCCGTTATTTTGAAATAAGTAACAGAGTTTGGATAAGGTCTCT
>CM032456.1:130126685-130169185 GCA_019049505.1 Pachyrhynchus sulphureomaculatus
TAAATATTTCCCCTCTAAACAGGGGCGATATGAAAGTGTAAATAGTGAGTCAACGAATGAGGGTATATTAATAGACGAATGAGATGTGATGGCAAAGAAAATAAAAAATCGCAATGTTTGACCCAAGTTTAGTTAGTTTTATGAGAAAAAAACCGAACGAAGTAAAATGAATACAAAATTATGTACAAGGTGTGTCACTAAAATCCTGACAAATCAAACCAGTTGTAATTTTTTAACGAAAAATTACCTGAACTCACTTGATAGAGAAGGAGAGTTCGCCAGTCTTCTTGATTTGTTTTTAACCACCAATTCAGAGATTTACACTGTCACTGTAAATTCACCGTTAGTCCGACTATAAACTGCTTTCGATATCGAGTATCCTGCCAATCAGTGACAGAGGGACTCCTAAACCTTGCAAGATTTCGCACTACGAATCTACTAAATGGAAAGAATGCATTGAATATTTTCAAACTTTCCATTGGCTAGACGTTTGTTTTAGATACGACGACCTATCTGATTGCGCTAAGGAGGTTTCCGATATTATTTTGTCTAGTATGGACACTTACGACCCTTTTTTCTAAGAAATGCTCTTCCAACGGCAAGCCTTGATTTGACCGAAAATGCAAAGAAGTTGTTTCTCTAATTATCTTGCCTACAAATGATAACGCGAAAATCCTAATGTTATAAATCGTAGTAAGTTCTTTATTTGAGCCCCGAACAGATGCAAAGTTATTATCGACGAAACCAAGGAGGCACACAACACTTTAAACGCTCGAACTTCAGCTAATTATCAAATACCCGCAAACAGTCATGCAACTTAATAAAGACTTTGAAGAAATTTTATCTTAGGGTGACATTATGGCCCTCGTCTTTCCTTAAAGAGCATTCTCTACGAGTGACAGTTGACAAGTCTCTTTCTAATACCTTCACTATCAACTTGGATATGCTCCAATGCTCCATAGTGTCTCCTACTCTTCTTCTCCTTTACGTTAACGATATGCTGGAAAGCACCGGACCTACAGTTCTGTAGGTATCGGTACACCCTTTGCTTCGTTCATTTTATTTGTAAGTTGTTTCCCTTCACAAAGACTTAAAAGAAATTCTGTCTTGGGGTGACAGTATCAAATTAGAATTAGAAAGAAGTTACAAGAACTCAAGCAGCAATCTCTTCTAAACATTTTTCTTCTATTCATTGTGTCTTACCATGAAAATATGCTACATACATAGCAAAGGGAGCTTCTCAAAAACTGGAAATATTATTTCGAACTTAAGAAGATAAGTTTTACACTCCACAACAACTTTTAATTCTGTATAAAGGTCAAATTCGATCAGCGATGGACTACTCACCAGTAACCTTGATTCTTCGAAGCATCGGGAAAGAGTTTACGTCTTAAGTCTATTCTACAAGTACTTTCATGGATGGTGTTCGATGCATGTGGCCCGCTTAATTCCTCCCAAAGCGGCGCATCCAAGGAATACACGCGTTCATACGTCACATCCATATGCTTTCCCTAAAACTGTGTTTCCTACCAAATACAATATACAGCGACTCAAAATTAACATGTTTCGCTTATTCTGCACACACGTTGCTCCGGTAGAGCTTTAATAATATCCTTGCGGTGCGTGTGCTATATCTATAAAAAAAGTAAGTACATTAGAATAGAAAAACTGCATGACCTAACATTAAATACAAAAATTAGTCTACGCTGACGAAAAATATAACACATATAAGGGAAATGCATGAAACGATGTGCAAATCGTTATATTGAAGGCTTTCTATCTATTTAGGGAACCGTGACTGAAGGCAGTTAGTAAAATCCTTATATTGTGAAAACTAAGTCAGGTCAATACTAGAACGGAAACACAGAATGTCCCTAAACACAAATATTTTCCGTCTAAACAGGAAATTTAGAGCGGTATACAGGAGTAAATGGTGAGTGAATAAAAGAGCGTATAGTAGTAGACGAATGATGGGTGAACGTAAAAAAAAAATGGAAAAAAAAAAAAAGCAATATTTGACACAAACTTAGTTTTTTGTAGAAGCTTGTCTAATAGGGAATAAAATCAATACCAAATTATATAGGGAAAGTAACAAGGGCGACACGATGGCTGCAAAAGGTTTCCCGAAGACCACGAGACAAACAGACAAAACACGAATACTTTAGAGTACCAAAGGCCTAAAAGTCGTTAGGTTATATAATAATAAATAAAGACATGTAAAATGAGAGTTGTGTTTGTGTCTGTATTTTGTTGTCATTATCATGAAATTATTTTTCAAGTCGCCATTATTAAATAGTTTTTAGGTAGACCAATGAATTATTATATATTATATATATATATATATATATATATATATATATATATATATATATATACATATATACATATATATATATATATATATATATATATATATATATATATATATATATATATATATATATATATGTATGTATGTATGTATATATATATATATATATATATATATATATATATATATATATATATATATATATATATATATATATATGTATATATGTATATATATATATATATATATATATATATATATATATATATATATATATATATACGTATTTTTGAGATTAAAAGTAAAGAACAACCCTATTTTATATGTAACATTAAAGTACTTACTGCTAAGTGGTGTGTTCAAAAAATGTTCTTTGTGTGGGCACTTTATTACACTTATTCTTCAGAAAAAACATGAGGAAAACTCGACATACTCATCTCTGGAAAATATAATAAACTTTTACTTCATTTTGTTAGTATGGTACGAAGAATTGTGTGGTTGTAAACTGATTTTAATTTATAAAAGGATTTTTTTGTTATGTTTTCTTGTCATTTTGCTAAGGGCAGTGTGTTTCTATCTCTTAGTTAAGTTGTGGTTAATTTATATTTGAAAGTAGAATGACGTTGACATTTTGTTTGATCGTTTTAAAGTTGAAAAGTTGGTGAAAATCAGTGGAATTATTATCAAAGAGATATGTCAGATATGTTGTAAGAGTTTTCATTTTGACTGCCTATTTGTAATAAATTGGAGAAAATTAAACTGAGATCTTCAACAATAAAACTACTTAATTACTTTGTTAACTGTCACTAAATATATTTGTAAAGATTTTACAATTGCGTTATCGCGATTTCGTAGTACAACTACATTGTCAAACGCTTAACTAAGACTAAAACAGATTTTTGGTATTTTATGTTTATATGATGAACAGATGTGGGTCTATTATATGTTAAAAAAAGTTTGAACAAAAGAGAATTTGCTACGTCTAATTGACTATTCAGTAAATTTATATTATGGTCCTTTGAATGTCTGTAAATTTCTATAGATTCTAAGAAGTTGAGTTTTGACCCTTTAGGTGCCATATGGAGTATTTGTAAACAATCGATATTGGGAAAAGTATGGCCTGTTTCTAAGAAATGTTTAGCAAAGTGTGATTTTTCATTTTTTAGCCTAGAGGCATTGTGTTCTGCGAATCTTGTCTTGAAATTCCGTCCCGTTTGACCTACGTAACAGCTATTGCACTCTTGACAATTAAGTTTATAAACCCCTGATTTATTATATTTATTAGTTTTATCTTTGGCATTAAAAAATATATTGGATAATTTTTGAGCGGGTTTTAAAGCTATTCTTGTTTTTTCGGTCACTTTGCTAAACATTTCTTAGAAACAGGCAATACTTTTCCCAATATCGATTGTTTACAAATACTCCATATGGCACCTAAAGGGTCAAAACTCAACTTCTTAGAATGTATAGAAATTTACAGACATTCAAAGGACCATAATATAAATTTACTGAATAGTCAATTAGACGTAGCAAATTCTCTTTTGTTCAAACTTTTTTAACATATAATAGACCCACATCTGTTCATCATATAAACATAAAATACCAAAAATCTGTTTTAGTCTTAGTTAAGCGTTTGACAATGTAGTTGTATTACGAAATCGCGATAACGCAATTGTAAAATCTTTACAAATATATTTAGTGACAGTTAACAAAGTAATTAAGTAGTTTTATTGTTAAAATGTACTCTCACAAAGTAACGGACCACTCAATCAACTCTTTGAGATCTTCAATGTCAGTTTTTTTATTGATCGAGTTCGGTTCAAGGTGGATTTCCACCATCTCTTTAAAGTTTCTCCTGCCAAGATTTCCCTCTTTGCATAGGATTTTGGTTTCAGCAAAATTAAATTCATGTGAAAATTAGCTGCTATGCTGGGCAAGGGCACAAGAGTTTTTCTTTAAACTGCAATCACTTTTGTGGGAAGTGCTTCTGTCTTTTAGGACCCTAGATGTTTGTCCTATATAGATTTTTTTCACATTGAAAGCAAAGGATGCTGTAAACTACTTCTGAAACTTTTGTGATTTCATCTTTGTCTTTTCGACAAGTGAAAATATTGTTGATAGTTTTTTTGTGTTTAAAAGCAATTTTTAAATTAGGTATTTTGTTGAAAAGTTTAGTTCTTTTGGTGGAGATTTCTTTTATGTATGGAAATAAAAAATAACAATTGATTTGATTTTCAGAGAGGAAATATATATATATATATATATATATATATATATATATATATATATATATATATATATATATATATATATATATATATATATATACATATATATATATATATATATATATATATATATATATATATATATATATATATATATATATATATATATATATGTATATATATATATTTTTTTTTTTTTTTTTTCAATTTCTTGGGCTTTATGGTTCTTTTTGTTTTAAGGATAGAGAAATTACATCACGTTCTGGTTAGAGGTTTATGGAAAACGTTTCGCCTAATTTTTAGGCTTCTTCAGTTCATCTAAAAAATTGAAATTTTCTGTTTTGGATATTCAATAGGACGCACGAATTTTTTTTAAATTATGAATATATAAAATTCTTAAACTTATACAATGTAGAAGGTGAAAATAATAATAAAAATACACACAAAAATATATATAAAAAACTTACATGTGTGGGTTGAAACGAAGACACACACAAAGTATTCTTTAAAAGGTGTTACTAAGACGGTCACATTTTTTAAAATAACTTTAGATTTGTATAGGGAACGAAAGTCATTCTTTGGTTTGTTTATGTTTTCTTATTTATTAAATGCTATTGAGTTATTATGAGAAGAGTCCGAAATAAATATGACTCAGACCCCTAACGTCGCTTTTGTCGTTTATATTGTTTTTCTCTTTATTAATACAGATCATTTCATGGATTGATCTTTTAAAAGAATATCCAAAACAGAAAATTTCAATTTTTTAGATGAACTGAAGAAGCCTAAAAATTAGGCGAAACGTTTTCAATAAACCTCTAACCAGAACGTGATGTAATTTCTCTATCCTTAAAACAAAAAGAACCATAAAGCCCAAGAAATTGAAAAAAAAAAAAATATTCATTATTCCAAGGTTCAAGAAAGAATTCAACCCAACTTATATGTATATATATATATATATATATATATATATATATATATATATATATATATATATATATATATGTATAACATCCGGTGTAAGATTGTTGTTTTGTTGTACGGGAGTGTGGTTGAGTTAAATAATAATTTATTTATTAATTGGATTGGATAGGAGTTGGTGCGTTAGAGTGTCTCGTAGTTTATTTAGGTTTTTAACTCTAAGGGATGGATGAGAAATCCTCTCTATTCTTGACTTCAAGCCCAATATCATGTTTATTTTAATTTTAGTGGTATGAGAGGAATGGAAGTTAATGTATTTTCCTGAGTTATCTTCTTTTCTGACTAGAAGAGTGTCTAAAAAGGGGACACTGTTGTTTGTTTCCTCTTCAATGGTGAACTGTAGTTTGGGATGAAAGTCATTAAAGATTCTAAGAATCTTATCCATTTTATTGTAAGGTATCGAGGTAATGATATCATCAGCAAATTTTTTTATAAATTGTAAGTTGAAGGAGAGTTTAGGGATGGATTCCTTGAGGAGGTCGTCCATCACATATTGTGATATGATAGGAGAGAGAGTAGCCCCTATTGGAGTACCCATTATTTGTTTATAGAAAAGTTTATTGAATTTATAATATGTGTACTGAAAAATCAAGTTTTAAAATTTCAAGAAAGTTGACGAGTGTTAATTTCATGTATTTGCGAATATCAGTCCAGTGTTCTCTGATGCTTTTGATGACTAATTGTAAAGGGATATTACTGTATAAAGAGCTTATCCGTACGAAGCCAGGAGAGAGCTTCATACCTGTTATAAAATTAGTGAAATGAAATGAGTCCGTTACATAGTAGTCATTTTCTTTTACATAAGCATTGGCTAAAATTTTAGACAGGAAGGTTGATAACATGTTGTTAGGGGCATTTTTCTGATGAATAAGTGTAATAAAGTGCCCCCACAAAAAAACATTTTTTGAACACACTACTTAGAAAAGTACTGTAATATAAAATAAGGTTGTTCTTTACTTTTAATCTCAAAAATATTGATAATCTACTATAATTGCAGCCCTGAGAAGCTAAAAAGGTGTCAAAAACTTTTTAGTTCTTTTTCAAAGACCGCTTACCCCAAGAACATAATAGTGCTGTTTAACTAGTCGGTTAAGACTACCCTTCTCCTATATATATATATATATATATATATATATATATATATATATATATATATATGTATATGTATATGTATATATATATATATATATATATATATATATATATATATATATATATATATATATATATATATATATATATATATATATATATTAATTTTGATAAGGTATGTCGCGAAAAACTTCTAGAGATTTTAAAACGACCGGTATAGATGACAAAGATATTCGAATCATCGTCAATTTATATTGACGTCAGACAGCTGAAGTACGGTTGGAACATCAGCTGTCGGAAGAAATTAAAATCAAGCGGGGAATACGTCAGGGTTGTATTATATGGCCCTTGATGTTCAACCTCTATTTCGAGATGATATTCAATGAAGTATTCACTGGTATCACTAAGAGAATCAACATCAACGGCGTTAACATAAATAAAATCAGATAAGCTGATGATACATTAATTAACACTAATAACGGAAAAGATCTACAAAAACTTATCGATAAAATAACTGACCCTTGTATACAGATGGGTTTAGGTCTCAAATAAAACAAAATTTATGATTAAAAGCAAAGAATCTAATATTGAAGATGGTGATATTACAGTCAGTGGCACAAAGACAAGAGCTAATAAATTGATGTATCTCGGCAGCAATATCAGCGACCACTAGAATCCGAGTGTGCAAGTCAAAATTCAAATAGAGAAGGCCCGAGCCGCATTTATGAAGACCAAAAAAGTTTTAACTAGTCACGACCTATCATTGAAACTACGGATGAAAATGGTAGGCTGTTATGTCTTTCAGGTCCTCTTGTATATCATGGAAGCGTGGACGCTAACTAAAGCGACAAGAACTCGGAGGTGGTCACGACCATCAAGCAACGCAAATTATAATATTTTAACTCTTTTGGTTATGAGAGATCCAGAAAAATAAGAAATCTTGCATTTGATTATAGAGCGAAAGATTCCAGGCAGACGTGGTCCAGGGAGAAAGAGAACATCGTGGTTGAAAAATTTGAGGCAGTGGTAAGGAAAGTCTACGGTTTATTTTTCCGAACGGCTGATAATAAAACGATCATCAATATGGTAGCCGATATTATGACCAACGATCATTGAATGGTCATGGTACCAGAAGAAAAGGAATGCATATCTATATATTAATTTATATATATATATATATATATATATATATATATATATATATATATATATACATATATACATATATATATATATATATATATATATATATATATATATATATATATATATATATATATATATATATATTTTATTTAGAAAATAGAATTAAGGGACACAAGTATGATAAGACAAATGTGACTGCACTCAGTAATCATGTAAAAAAAAGAACACATATTTAATTACGACCAAACAAAAATCATTGGTACCGAAAATATATATAAAAAACAGAGAAATACTGCAACCTATTGAAATCCAAAAGAATAGGAAAGCAATAAACGATAAAAGAGACATAAAAAGCATTCTTAAAATATATTAGTCAGTCTTGTGGAACACCGTTGACAGGTTACTTGATAGAAAAATGTGATAAATAAAACAAAATCAAATTATAATTTTAATACATGTGTGTGTATGTTGTGAGGAGGTTTAAGAGTTTGCGTTTGTGGTTGGTTCATAGGTTCATATATATATATATATATATATATATATATATATATATATATATATATATATATATATATATATATATATATAAATTCCGGGTTTCAATCCCTTCGTCTAACAATAAATTCGCCAAAATCTCATTTGGCATTTTCAAGTGCTTCTGCTGCTGCTACTCGATACTATGATCCTACTGCTACTGCCTCTCGAAGCTGAGAAACTCAAATGAGGTCGACGTCTACGCAGATTGTAGGTGGGGGGTCGGAATTGTTCGTCCGAGCATCGGTGTTTGCGGCTGAGTGCCCGTACAAGTGGTAATTAGGGATTTCGGCACTATGCTGACTATTGCCTTCTCGATATTTTGGTTATTCCTTGGTTTAGCTAGTAGAACCTTCCATGTAGTGGAGATATTCAGTGCATCATCCCGCTTATTTGGCTGCCCATTCTTTTCGATTTCCGATTTTGTAATGTGAAATCGAGGCTATTTGTTTAGATACCTCAAAATTGATGTTGTGATCTGTATCATGATGGTGCTGAAAAAGAGCTGATGTTGGTTTGTTTGTGATACTTATTTTATGTTCTTGGATCCGGATGGAGATTCTTCTGGTTGTTTGCCCTATGTAAAATTTGTAGCAGTTTCCGCATGGGATGCTGTAAACTCCATGGTGTTCCAGTTTTCTCTTGGCCTTGAGGTCATCCAGGATGTCCGCCAGAGTGTTTTGTGGTTTGTATGCTATGCCTATGCTGTGTTTTCTTAGGACTCTTCCAATCTTATCTGGAACTCCTTTCACATACGGTAATAGGACTCTACTTTGGTGGAGGTTGCGTTCTTCTGCCCTTGTCTGTGGATGGCGCGGCCTTTCTAATGCTCTCCGTATGGACTGATCTGAACATTTTGCTTAAGGGCCCCAGTGATTCGTGTAATTTTTTGCTGTCTCGTATCTCGTTCGGTGAGTCGGTATGATCTCGATACGATGGTGGTGTGAGCCAGCGTTTAAATAACTGGTTATTTTTTAGACAGTGTTCCGATAGTTCTACAACATGATCTAGAAAATCCTCGTACTCGTCTAGTTCTTCATCCATTGGAATACTGGGATAAAGTAAAACAACATCGAAACTTGGGGAATGTCATTTTCCTCTAGTTGAATGTCTCTAATTATGTTCGTGAAGCGTTCGGAGTTTGCAAAAATCAAAAATCATGCAACGATTGGTTGCATGATTTTTGACAGAAGTTTTTCTAAGTTTTGTGTAGGTGAGGCCACCGCGGTAACAATAGGTCAATGGGAAAATTTGGGACCAGAGGTTGAAAGACTCATAATTCCAAGAGAGAAATCAAGCCGATGCCCAAAGTTGTATGGCCTACCAAGGATACACAAGCTCAATGGCCCCCTTAGACCCATTGTTAGCACTCTGACCTCACCTACACAAAACTTAAAAAAAAAATCTGTCAAAGATCATGCAACCAACCGTTGAAAGTGCTGACTCACACATAAAAAACTCCGAACACTTAACGATCATAATTAGAGACATTTAACTAGAGGAAAATGACATTCTGGCAAGCCTAGATATTCCAGTATTCCAGTGGCTGAAGCACTAGACAAAATAGCAATGAACGAGGATTTTCCATGCTGTAGAACTATCGGAACACTGTCTAAAAAATACCTATTTTGTCTCCAACAGTCAGATATATAAAAAAACAGTTGGGGCGCCCACGGGATCTTCCTTTTCACCAGTAGTAGCCAATCTCTATATGATGTATTTTGAAACAGAGGCCCTTAAAAACTCACCACTCAAACCTAAACTCTGGAAACGATATATTAACGACATCTTTATAATTTGGCCTCATGGACGAAATGAATTAGACAACTTCCTGACCTATTTAAATAGAATCCACCACCGGATACAGTTCACTCTGGAAGTAGAAGAAGAAAAAAGCCAACCAACAAAAAGGTTTAAAACTAAACCTTTTAGAGACAATGCAAATAAATCGATTAAGGACTACAGGTACTTTACTTAACGACCAGATAGATTTAAGCAATTCACCATTATTGAATTTATTTTCCTAATTCAAAATCTGTGTGGGTTTTCCAATACTATCCATGTATTTTAATTAGGTGTAACATTATAATTAAGAAATTATATAAAATTGTGAACATTAAACATAACTTAACAGTGTAAAATGTAGATCTGAAGAAGCTGCATCGAGAGTGAAACGCGTCATCGCAATTTAAATAAACCAGTGGAAATTGACTAAAAACAGTCTTTTATTATATATTCGTTACCCTGTATTTGTAAGGTTTCGATTCTCTTAACTATTATTTCTGAGTCATACTGGTCCATATTACCAGTTATGCTTTTTATAAATGTGCCGAGGGTGTTAAAAATTCCTCCTTTAATTTTTTGGGTTAATAAACGCTTTTCAATGATATTTACTGTAATTAAAGAGTTATGATAATTCTTTTGATATTCACTTCGGTTCCTTAGGGTAGTTAACATATTATTGGATTGTTCCTGGAGGGATTCGAATTCTTGCACTAATGGCTGTATATCATATTCCTGTACAAAGGACCAATGGTTTACTTCAATTTTAGCTATTCCCTTTTTAAATGGAAAGATCCCTGGGTAGGTATTAAGTTCATGAATTTTTACATTATCGGCTCTGGTGTAGAGGGTTGTAACGATGTGCCAACATCTGAAACAATGGGCATTCTTTTAGTTTCGTTTGTATGAACGATTTCTTTTGCTTTCGTTCTTGGATTTTCAATTTCGATTTTGTTTCTCTCTAATATTTTGGTTATTGTAAATTGGCCTAAGAATTTGTTTTTCGTTTTACTAGATCGTTGATCTGTCTGCTTGTATACTTGCATTCCAACTTCGGATTTTGTTTCCGTTATTTTGTCATTATATTTTATGATTATTTTTTCTTTCCTTTGTAATGCTTTTCCCTTTATTTTATCGAACAGTATCTGGGTGTTATTCTTATGATTATGTAAGTATTCCGTGTAGGCGTGCGAATGTATTAAATTCATAGGGTCTCTAGAGTTTGTATGCCCTAGTACTACTTCTTGGGGTGTAAAATCTGTATCTGAGCGAATCGTATGATCGTATAATTTATTGCCATATGCTACCACAGCATATGGCATTAAATTATTTAGGTCTGTTTGGGCATCTTTTTCCTCTTATGTGCTTTATGGGAGTACTATGTAAACGTTCTACAGGTGAATTTGATTCAATGTATTTTTTTCAAATGTATTTCTACATCATGTGTTTTCAGTAGATTTTCCACAACTTCATTTTTAAATTCCTTTCCGTTATCAGATATTATCTTTTTTGGGATACCCATAAATGAAAAGAATCGAATTAATTGATCACTACATGAGATTGTGTCTCCTAGGTAGGGTAAGGCTTGTCCGAATTTTGAAAATTTATCCATGATGGTTAAAAATTTATCCATGATGGTTAAAAATGTATCCTTTCCAATTTTCAAAGTATCAATATGGATTATCTCGAAAGGTATACTCGGTGTTTCGGTTATTATCAAAGGTTGTTTTATCGGTTTTCGGTTATACTTCGTTCTTTGGCATATCTTACATTTATTAATGTATTTGTAACATCTGCTTTCAATGACTTCCAATAGTAGTTGCTCTTTAAAAATTTTACAGTTTCTTCTGTTCGTCTATGATTGGTCTTCCCTTCATGTTTATATTGAATAAGTAAGTTTCTTTCGTTTTCTTCCACATTATTTACGAGTTTGGTACATTCTATCAGCTTCTAGTTTTTAAAGTTGTTAATTATGGCTTTATTTATTAAAGGTTTTATCTCTTTTGATTGAAAATATATATAGGTTGTCTTTTTGTTTAAGCATTCTCTAAGAAATTGGATTATTTTTTCTAAGGACATTGGTAGTGTTGCCTTTATGATCTTGCTTCCATCGAAGGTTTCTCGTTCTACTTTAATGTAGTCTATATAAGGAGATTTTTTTACAATTATTTGATTTCTTTTGTTGTTGATTATTTCATCTAACAGTGTTAATCCATTTTCATTCGTTTCACTATTTGCTGTGTGGATTGTATCAATCGGATTTCGATCTTTATAAGGGGGTAGAATTTGAATGTCTGAAATTATATTTATTTTTCCTTTCTTCTTTGATTTTGTCTCAGCTATGATCGTTTCTTTTGGTCTTGCACCAGTTAAAATTTTAATGTCTTTTGGATTTTCCAGTTCTGCTATTACTTTTTGCACTTCCTCTTCAGAAATTTTTGTTGGGTCGTAGTTATCAGATAGAAATTCTGAAATTTCTTGATCTATATTTCCGGGGTAATTAATTAAAGATTTGTTTTCTATTGCGTTCAATTGAATTCTCGATAAAGCATCTGCGTTAATATTCTGCTTGCCTTTTTTATAGATAATATCGTAATCATACTCTTCTAGTATAAGTCTCAATCTCATTAATTTACTGTTTGACTCTTTCAAATTAAACAACCATACTAGAGGTCTGTGGTCTGTATAGATTTTAAATTTTTTTCCGTATAAATATGGTCGAAAATATTTACATGACCAACTATACTTAATAGTTCTTTTTCTATAGTCGAATATTTCTGTTCTGTATCATTCAGTGTTCTAGAAGCATATGCGATGGGGTTGTCGTTTGGAGGGTTGCCTTGAGATAATACTGCTTCAAGGGCTATATTTGATGCGTCGGAGGTTAATATAAATGGTTTCTCGAAATCTGGATACTTTAGTATCGGTGCATTTATTATTAATTTCTTTAGATGTTCGAACGCTTTTATGAACTCTGGGGAGTGATTTACTTTTGATCGCTTTTTTAGACATTTCGTTAGAGGTTTAGAGATTTTTGCAAAGTCTTTAATGAATTTTCTATAGTAACCTGCCAATTCTAAAAATGATTTTATTTCTTTTTGAGTCCTGAGAATTGGAAATATTTTTATTGCTTCTATTTTTTTCGGGGATCGGTTTAATACCTTTATTCGTAAGTGGATGTCCTAAATATGCTATTTCTCGGTATAAGAATTCACTCTTATCTAATTGTACTTTCAAATTTGCTTCTCTAAGTCTTTCAAACTTGCAAGGATATTGAGAAAATAATAATATCGTCTAGGTAAACAAAACATATCTCATTCTGTAGTCCTCGTAACACACTATTTATTATTTTTTGGAATGTTGCCGAGGCGTTTTTAAGTCCAAAGGGCATTCTTTTAAATCCGTAATGTCCCGTGTCGGTCGAAAATGCTGTTTTCGGTGTATCAGTAGGATCCATTTTAACTTGATAATACCCATTAGCTAAGTCTAGCGTGCTAAAGTACTGCGCTTTTCCAAGTTTATCTAAAATATCGGTTATCTAGGGAATGGGGAATTTTTGGTATATCGTTTTATCGTTCAATTTCCTATAATCAATTACAATACGCCATTTTTGCTGTCCTGATGCGTCCAATTTCTTTGGTACAATCTATATCGGGCTGCTCCAAGGTGAATTTGACTCTTGGATGATTCCATTTCTTAACATTTCTGAAATTTGTTTCTTCACTTCCGCTTTATGAATGTGAGGATATCTATAGGTTTTCGTAAACAAGGGCGTTTCATCTTTCAACTTAATATGGTGTTTTATTTTATTGGTAAAGGTTAAAGGTGTACCTTTGCAATAAAAGATATCTCCATAGTCGTAACATAGTTTTCTCATCGTATCGTGCGTATTGATTACAATGATCCAATCTCAAATTTTTTAAATTTTGTTTTCTCAAAATATCAATCTTTTGATCCTCCTCGTATCTTCCGTCTACAAAGTTTAGTTCTATTTTCTCGAATTTTTCTATCTCAAATGATTCGAATATTGTGATTTTCACTGGGTTTTCACAAGGGTTGGTAATTGTCGTTACTGCATGAGGATTCTCTATTCTTACAATTGCTTCGGGCATTTCCGCTTTTCCTAGTTTTTCATATTTTAGAATTCCTATTCCGTTTACCTGGTCTACTGGGATTTTTACAATTTGTTGGGTTTTTGGTGGATTGATAAATTCGCATGGTTTTTCTTCTTTAGGATTTTTGTTATAGTATAAAGATAAATTTGCTTTTAGAGATTCCAATCTTGATTCTTTTAAATTTATTTGAACGTTTATATGCGTTAAGAAATCTATTCCTAATAAACCATCACAATTTTGGGAAAAATCGAATAAATAAAATTTATGATAGTCTTGGAAATTAAAAGATGGAAATATTGGAATATGCATTATCTCGTTATGACTTGAGATTGCATGGGCTGTTTTGACTGTTTCGTAAGCTAATTCAGGTCTCATGAAACTTTTACCACTTCCTGTATCGATTAAAAAATATGCGTTTAATTCTGGTAAATATATAATAGGTAATTGATTGTCCGAGGTTATATTAAATATTATTAGCTTCTTTCGTCTAATTCCTGGATTAAAGGAAAATTTTGGTCAGATTGTACATTAAGAGTTTCGTTCCCATATTGCATTCTCCAATCAATGTCATTTTGCTGCGTTTCGGTATAATACTCGTCATTATAAACATTTGGGTCAAAATCGTTGGGTTCTATATTATTCGGGTCAAAATCTATGGGTTTCGTACCGTTTGGATCAAAATTTGCGGGTTCCGTGTTGTTTTTATGTTCGATCATTTGATTATATAATTCTGCTGCGAAGAATTGTCTTTGTGGTTGATTCCTGTGTAAGACTGCGTTTCCGGACGATGTGTCCATCGGCCGAAGGTTATTTGCTCTAATTATAGAAAATGTTGCTTGCCGTTTTATTCCACGGTAGGATAGTTGAAAATTATTGTTATTACTTTTCTGCGAGAAATTATTTCGTCTTGGTGGATATAAGGGGAAATTTGGCCTTATCATACGATTTTGGAAATTCTGCGGTCTATTTATATTTAGACTTTGGCCGATTCTTTGAGGGTAATAACGGAATTGACAGTATCCTAAGAATTGGTAAGGGTTGTTATTGTTTTGTCTCTTCACGTGTGGAACATTCCGGGGTCTTAGATTGTGATTTATCGATGGATTACTTATTTGGGTATTTTGACTTATTTTTTTTATTAAATTGCCACGATTTTTGTATTGTATGAAATTTTCTTCTTCTTGTGCAAGGCTTATTGTTTGTTCAAGATATGCCGGGTTTTTAAGTTTGACTATTAGTTGCTTGTTATAGGGTAAATTATTTATATATGCTTTTAAAATCAAATTGCTATGTTCCTGAATTTTCAAGATTTTGATATTACGTGCTATATTTTCCATGTTTATTTTGGTGAATAATAGACTTCGTGCGTCTTGCAATCTGATTCCGAAATGTTTAATTGATTCGTTTTTCTCGATTTTGAATGTTATAATATCTTGCACTAAGCAATCTATCGAACGTCTATCAGCGAATGTTTCGATTATTGCATTCTTGACTAAATCCCACGTATTGAGTTCTACTCGTGAGGCAATTAAATCAGCTGCTCTTCCCGCTAACTTAGATAAAATGGTGTCTAACAAGCACACATTTATAGGGGCATTTGGGTCTTCGCGATTTATGTGATTCGTAAGGAAATTATCACACGCATTTATAAATCTGGTGATTAATTTTGTGTTCCCATCAAACTGAGGGATGTTATCCGCTTGATATATGATTAAATTGTAATTTGGATTTGTCATCTTTAATTAAAACAGAGTTTTCAAAAAATTCAGAAAAAATTCAAAAATATAACATATATGTGTTAAATATATAAATGGATAAAATATATAATATATGCACAATAAAGTTATACCTTAAATTATGCCTTAAAATTATGTTTCCTTAAAACTAAAATTTTGCTGGAATCCTTTGAAATTCACTGCGTGAAATATTCAAAAATTTCTTGCTTTCAGTTTCAAAATTCTCCGTTCTTTCTGTTGAAATTTTTCTCACTGCGTGAGTGTTGTAAAAGTTACCCACTGCATGGTATTTCGAAAAAGAAAAGAAAGTTTGGTCCTGTTGTTTCTCACTGCGTGAGCTTGTAAAAGGAATTCACTGCGTGAGCTTATTGCTTGAAAAAAAAAAGAAAAATTCTGCTTCGAGAAAAAAAATTGTTTCTCCACTGCATGGATTTTGTGAAAAATGTCAAATTTTTACTTATAGATAAAGGATCTGCAGTTTCATTCTTGTTTCTTGAAGATCTTCTTGTTTCTTTGTTCTTCTTCCAATAGGATGAACTTTGTTCTTCCCTGGATCCACTATGACTCTTGAGCAATGCCAATAAGAACTTTTTCCGTGAATCGTTGAGACGAACCAGAGTTTGTTTTGCGCGATGCAACCGTTGACTCTGTCGAAAATTCACACTGCGCGATTGAGTCTGTCGAAAAATCCTTCCGCACTGCGCCAGTTATAATCGTCGGGCCGATTATAACGTTTTTAATTAACAAAATTAATTTTTATTGGTTCTTGAACAGAAACTTTCTTAGACTAGATTTTACAACACACTCATTCTGCAATGGTTTGGTTACAAATATTTATAAACTTCTAAATGATTACCATGCAGAATGGTATCAGACAAAGGAAATCTGTATTAAGTATTTTTTATGCATTTTAGCATATTATCAGAATATAACTATCTACTTAAACATATTAATTTAAATTTTCACCTTTTATGTCCGGATATTGCTCAGTAGGACAAAATAATAAAACAGGTACTTAAAAGTACAAAACTATGTACTTAAATAAATTTATCTTTCCAAAATTATACCAATTAAAAATAAAATGTTTGTGAATTATTTATAAGATGCACTTACAGATACCTGTTTATCAATTATAGTTGATACTATTTAAGGTCTTATTCTAGCAACTTTGTCATATAGTAGCGATTAAAAATGGCACAATATTTATAGTTCACTATAGGGGTAAAGTCACTTTTGATTAACCTAACAAACAATTATCATATCCTAATATATTTGAAGCATTTATATTGTAATTCTATTGTAATTATTATAACTTCAAGAAGTCATTATAAACTCCGATAAGTTACTCTTAATATTAAGAAAAAATATGTGGTGCTACAGAAATTCTTCTAGATTCAGTTATAATTAATTTTGTTCTTAAGTATCTAAGATATTTCAAAAATAGTTGCTTTTGAAAAAATGTTTCAGTGTCATTATAAATAAATAAATATCGTCTTTATTAAGATGTTAATACGTGTGATGTGAGTACATATTACCTACACACATCGTGTAGTAGAAAAGGCGAGATTTAACCAACGGTTACTCTCTCATCTAACACTCTTCAACACGCAACGCGCTTACAAACAAAAATCAAGCATCAATTACATACTAACATAGTAAAATCAATAATCGAGAAGAGACATCAAAATACAAATAAACTACCTCTGAGAATTCTGCTTATTTAACAGTTCATCCCTATATAATCGACGAAGTCGGCCAATAGTGCACGTTTTCAATTCTAGGTTCATTATATTGTATATATTTACCGCATTATATGTAAAACTGCGCTGAAACAAGGCCGTGCGATGCTGAGGCATAGTCAAGCGATCAGGCCTTCTAATATACCTATCATGCACCAAATTTCGGGACACTAGCTTCTCCCTTAAATAAATCGAGACTGAAGTTCCTAAGAGCCTCATTAAGAATATTACGAAGTGCAGTTGCACAGTATTAGCAAAATTTAACCATTTTAGCTCATTTATTTTTAAAGATACATGATCATATTTTCTCAAATGGAATATAAATCTACAGCAGACATTCTGTACATACTGCAATCGTTTCCTTGAAAGCGCATTCAAACAAGGATAGTACACAATACTACAACCATACAACCATGAAATGAAGACAAGACCAAATTTTTTTTTTTTCATCTTAAAATTCAAATAAAACGATTTGCATATAAAACCTTAATTTTTGCGGAACTTTTTTGCAGGAGCACCCTAATCTGAGATGTGTATCAATGCAAAGACCCAAATTCTTAGCACAATCAGAAAACAGCAAATCCTGATCAGCCAGCCTCAGTCTTAAATCCATGCTCAAGGTTGGTCACCAATTTTCCTTGCAAAACAATAAAACTTGCATCTTGTCTGGATTTAGCCTCAAATTATGTTCATCCTAGTAAACTGACAAAGCCATGAGATCCTGATTTAAATTTTCTATTGCAGACTCAGATGGTTCAAAGAAATGAAGCAACTGTGTATCATCAGCATACGATTGAACCGATGAATATGCAGAAGTTTGGAATATATCAAAAGTATATATAAGAAACAGAAGAGTCCCCAGTATTGAACTCTGGGACACTCCCGATATAATTTTACCAGCAGTTGAACAAACATTATTCATTCGTGCCCTCTGCGTCTACCCGACAAATAGCTATAGAAAAATTGTACGGAGTGATCAGCGAAGCCCAGATAATGCAGTTTAGCACAAAGTAGGTCATGATCCAGCACATCAAAGGCTTTCGAATAATCCAACGAGACTGATATAACAGCCATATTTTTGTCAATAGCTCTGATTATGCAATTAAATTCAATAAAGCCGTTGATGTGCTATGACCCCTCCGAAAGCCAGATTGATGCAAGGGGAGCAACCCATTAGTCAAGAGATATTCTGAAACCTGTGTATGTACTGCCCTTTCCAAGACTTTTGACATAACTGGTAATAAACTAATTGGACGCAAATCTCTGATGGTTAAAGGATTTTTAACTTTAGCAACAGGGCACACAATAGACAATTTCCAGCTCTCCGGGAAATACCCACTCTCCAGGCAACAATTAACTATATTGGTTAGATGATAAGATAACAGGTAAACTAAGCTTAAGCATAAAAAGTGTCAAACCATCATTTCCATCAGCATTGGATTTTATACGATTAACACCCCTGCCAATTGACTTAGGGGTTTCCATTAGAAAATTAAAGTTCAGATCTAAATTCCTCTTTTTGTTACTGTAATAATATATTTTACCAGTACAGTTGTCGGACTTTCGGAAAACACTCAAAAAGTATCATTCACATTGGCCAAATGTGCAGGCAGGCTAGGGGTATCTTTTGAACCCGTGTGAACATTGCATTGCTGAAGTCCCCTACATAATGATTTTGCATTTTTTTGTGTCTCTAAAGAGACATCCCAATTTTTCGCGACGCATACAGTAAAGTGTGAGATTTCTCATTCCTTTATAATATTGATGACTTCCCTGAGTTTTATTTCTCTTAAATTGAGCTAGTGCTCGGTCCCGCTTTGAAAGCGCTACTATCATTAGCGCTTTCAAAGAAAGTGTTAGCCAGGGAACTGGAGGCTTGTTTACTCTTACCGTTCTGACAGGACTATGGTTCCTAAACACGCCTGATAAATGAAAACTAATAAATCTTAATAATAATTTTCCAATTTATAAAGCGCCAAAACGTTTAAATCCTAACGTGTATTAATTTCACTTTATTTTTCAATTCTTGCAAAGCCATCCTTACAAATAGTTAATGGAACCGATGCTGAAAATGGGGAATTTCCATACATGGTATGTCAAATCTTTTTCCTTTAACTTTATACACAAATAATTTTCAAAAATATGATACTGGAAGAGTAACTAAGCCAACACCCTGCGCAATCGACTTCCTGATAACATATGGATATCAATTTGTCCTACCTAAAACCAACTATCCAAATTTGCTAAATGAGAAGATCTCATGGAATATTTTCGAACTTTTCGTTGGATAGACATGTTTTCTATCCGACAACCCATCTGACTGCGCCAGGGAGGTCTCCGATGTTATTTTGGCTGGTATGGAAGCTTACATCCCTTTTGCGCAGAAATGCCCCTTCAACGGCAAGCCTTGGTTTGACTGAAAATGCAAAGAGGCTGTTGCTTCTAAACATCTCGCCTACCGACAAGGACGTGAAGATCCTAACACCATAAATCGTAACACTTTTGTTCGTGTCTGGAACAGATACGAAGGAATTATCGACGAAACCAAGGAGCCACACAATCAACGAATTAGAAACAAATTTCTCGCTTGTCCCAACAATTCCAGGTCCTTTTGGGCAGTCGCTAAGGCAGTTAGTCAAAATTTCACGAAATCCACCATACCACCACTCACACGGCCAGATAATTCTATTACAACAACACCTGTTGAGAAAGCAAACTTGTTGGCTGAACTCTTTGCTTCACATTCTACTGTCGATTTCCAAGGAAAAACACCACCTACTATTCCCATATTGTAGTCAAGGATGCCCGATGTTGTCTTCAGACAGCGTATCATAAAGCGTATTTTAATGAAGCTAGACACCAAAAAGGGTTCTGGCGCTGACCGAATACCTGCCATAGTTCTCAAACACTGTGCGAGGGAAATAACACCAGCTTTCTGTAGACTTTTCAACCTATTCTTCCTGCTGGATATGTGCCACAGTTCAGTCGGCAAGAAAACCTTGCCAAATAACTATCGACCAGTCGCACTGCTTTCAATAATATCGAAAGTCATGGAAAAAGGTTATCAATCAGCATGTTCTAAAATATCTTGAAGGATTCAACATTATTAGCGATCACCAATATGGCTTTCGTAAACATAGATCAACAGGAGATCTCCTGACCTATGTAACAAATGTTTGGAACAACGCAATTGAACACTTTGGAGAATCTCGATCGGTTGCTAGGCCCATAAAAAAAATTTGCTCAATATGATCGATTTTTTAGGCGAGTGCAACATTTAATTAATATTACAGAGGCATTAATTATCACAGTAAATCATACCCGCTTATTAATAGACAAAAAAAATGTTGCAACAGGTAAACAATTACATGTAGTTCAAAATTCGGAGGGTATGGGAAAGTGCTGAATTGTGACTAATACAAATAAGTTAGCACATTCCCGATGATTTTAAAAATACCCACTCAGAATTTTTCTTTACTGCGAATGTACAAGAATATAAGTTTCACAGCTATACTCTATTTATTTGAAGCTGATAGTACTAAAAATGCCAGTGGACTGACCGGTTCTCCTATAACAGAGGCGTGCTATCTATTCCCAGGTTTTTTTCAGGTATCATTCCTCTTTGTAACGAAGTTTTATTGCCGTTCAAATCATTATATTTACATACCTTCCTGTTGCCTCAAATAAAAATACATATTTAGAGCAGCTTGCCCAAGTGTCAAGCCAGTTAGTGACAAGTCCGTTAGTGTGTTAACAAAATGTCTTCCCTAGCCAAAAGTTCGAGCTGCTAACCTATAATGAAAAGCGTATAGTTAAAAATGTATTTGACTCCTTTAAAAACGATCAAAATTGTCATTTAAGTGTGGACGATTTTGTGACAAAATGTGCCTTAAAACCGGAGGTCGTAAAGCCACAGTTTACAGAATTTCAAGAGTAGGAAAGGAGGGGTATATAGGCTCTCCAAATAAGAGATCCGGCAAAAAAGAACTTCAGCTGACAGACAATACAAACAAGCAGTAAGGTATGGAAAAAATAATTCCGACTTTGGATAGAATCCTGCTGGCTGCAATAAGCCACTAAGAAATGCCGAAAACGATTAGAGTAAAACTATGGAGTGTTTTAAAAGGTATGAATTTTTATTGGGAAGATATGAAAGAAAATCTTTATTGATAGAAAGCGGTGAAATCGCACACTGGGGAAGAGACTATTTAAGGAAAGTTAAAAAAGCTCGCTCTGAAGGAAAAAGGATATATTACTTAGATAAGAAGTGGATAAATGAAGGGCACACAGTCAAGGAATTTTGGCAAGATGGAAATATCAAAAATGCTAGCCAATTAGTTTTGTAAATGGAGGTCTTTTAACATACATATCCCAGAAAACAGGAGATTATTACGAAGATATGAATTCTGATGTATTTAAAGGATAATTTTTGTAGATGATAGACATAAAATCAGACGGTCCTCTAATAGCGTTAAGAGAAAATTATTAGTTGTAAAAGATTGAAGACCTCAGAAATAAAGACAAGTACACAAGTTCTGTCATCGACTAAAATGGCAAAAAAAACGTAATATTACTGTTTATCACCTTCCACCATATTATTGCGAGCTCAATCCGATAGAAATTATATGGGCATAGGTTAAAGGTGAAGTCGCCAGGAACAATACGACCTATAAATTAGCAAATGTATAAAACCTTTTTTAGAATGCCATACCTAATGTTTCCAGAAAAAATTGGCGGAAATGCTTCAAGCGTGTATTACGGGTGTAAAATAATAAGTGGATGCCATTGTTTTACCTTTAATTACACATATAAATTCAAATAAGTCGGACAATGATAATTTTTGGAACATGTCGGAGATAGAAAGTTGGTAATACTTTTTTCAATGTTGTTTGACTTCCTCATTTGTATATTTTTTAATTAATAATGTTTCATTATAAAATGTTAATTTTTTCCAATTAACGTTTAAACACTATAAAATTGCTTCGTTCGCAAAAAAAAAACAAAAAAGTGGTCTTTTTCCTATTGTATTCAAATATAAGAGATTGCAAATATTAGACTGATGCCAGATGGTATTCCAATCATTACAGGTAAAATGTAAATAAAACTTTGGGGCCCTTACTACTTTTTGATGCTAATTTGCATAATTCTAGATGACTTATTGCTATTCCTTTCAAATAAATAGAGTACAACAGGAATCCTTTCTATTGCTTCTATCTTCTACGTAAGACTATTCGCGTCACTAGTGTCGCGTCGTACGCATCGCTGGAGCCGTATTAACTAGTCGTCCAACTGGGATATGGCTACTGATAAAAAAACATAGGGTCTTTTAAAAGATAGGTCCAAATAGAAAAACAAAAATTTTGTAGTTTCTTCAGAAGCGTATTCTAAGATTAGACAAAGATTAGTTACTTTGTATTCGGCAGTAAGTAATGCTTATGTTCTATTATTTTTACTTACCAAAATATATGTCTTGTGATACAAAACTCTTTCACTATCTAACGAATTGATTGATAAATAATATTACATGTTGTCTTTTCTGCTTGTCCTTGAAAAAGGCAGATAACTGCCACTTTAGAAAGCTTTCTAGCTCTAGAACTAAGTTTCTACTTCAAAAATCTTCATTTAATCAATGACTTAATCTCTCATCCAAGTTTCTCACAGTTTTCTGTTACTTGGTTTTAACCAGTAAAAATTTCCGTTTCAAAGTTCCAGAAACGAAATCTATTAAGTGATAAAATGCCTGTTAAAAACTTGTCAAGTTTTTCGACAGAAGGATATTTGCCCAGGGCTGTGTCTCCCCACCGAGTATAATTTACAGCGATTCAAGAACAACGTGAATCGCTTTTTCTGCACACATGCCGGCCCTGAAGCGCTTTAGGGATTTCTCTGCAACACGTGTGCTAGACCCATTATATATATATATATATATATATATATATATATATATATATATATATATATATATATATATATATATATATATATATATATATATATATATATATATATATATATATATATATATATATATGTATATATATATATATATATATATATATATATATATATATATATATATATATATATAACCTATTAAACACAGATATATATGTTTTATATACATGGTATACTTTATTTTTTAGTTTATTTAAGTATATTTGGCCTGGCCACGTTCATAGGTGGTAGCTGTATTAAAGAAAAAGTATTGAATGTGCTGCTATATGACCCCACGAGTCACCCATTTCAATATATACAGTGAATTTTATAACACTCTGTATATATATATATATATATATATATATATATATATATATATATATATATATATATATATATATATATATGTATGTATATATATATATATATATATATATATATATATATATATATATATATATATAACTGGTGCCACGTTATGACAAGTGCCTCAATATTCAAGAAATTATGTAGAAAAGTAGATTAAGGTACAGGCTTTCATGTAAAAATAAAATTATAGCGATATCTTTGCACGTCTTTTTTTAATTCCAAAACGGTACTTACTTAAAAAACATGCCTCGTATATATATATATATATATATATATATATATATATATATATATATATATATATATATAAATATATATATATATATATGTATATATATATATATATATATATATATATATATATATATATATATATATATACGAGGCATGTTTTTTAAGTAAGTACCGTTTTGTGATTCCGCCGCCGCAGCGATACGGTCGGCGTTCCGCGCATGCGCGCTGGTAACCTACATCTCATGTCTACGCACTGACGCCATTACAGTCTGATTCTTCATTGTATACGTTGTTTACTGAATGTTTAAGATGCCTCCGACAATCGTGAGTCCCGCCGATTGTGAAGTACGGGCTGTTATACGATTTCTTAGTGCTAAAGGCGTAAAACCGATCGATATTCATCGTGAGATCTGTGAAGTTTACGGACAAAACATTATGAGTGATGGAATGGTAAGGAAATGGGTGAGAGCATTTAAAGATGGCCGCACAAATGTGCATGATGAAGAACGGAGTGGGCGTCCTTCGGTCGTTAATGAAGATTTGGTGCAGAAAGTGGACGAAAAGGTGAGAGAAAACAGACGCTTTACAATTTCATCATTGTGCGACTGCTTTCCTCAATATTCTCGTAGTGTTTTGTATCGCATTGTGACCGAGAACTTGAATTACCGGAAATTGTGTTCACGTTGGGTTCCAAAAATGTTGACGGATTTGCACAAAACCCAACGTTTAGGCAGTGCATTGACTTTCCTTGAGCGGTACCACAATGAAGGTGAACATTTTTTAGACCAAATTGTTACTGGTGACGAAACATGGGTGGCCTACGTCACACCAGAATCGAAACAACAATCCATGGAATGGCGACATTCATCATCACCCAAAAAAGTGAAGTTTAAGCAAACAATTTCTGCCCGCAAAATCATGTGCACAGTTTTTTGGGACAGAAAAGGAGTATTGCTAGTGGAGTTTCTGCCTCGTAATGAGACAATCAATGCAGCGTCTTATTGTGAGACATTGAACAATCTGCGTCGTGCAATCCAGAACAAAAGACGTGGCAAGTTGAGTAAGGGTATCGTTTTGCTGCATGACAATGCCCGTCCACATGTGGCTAATCGGACCAAAGATCTCATCAAATCTTTTAAATGGGAAACTCTAGATCATCCTCCATACAGCCCTGATCTGGCGCCCAGCGACTACCATTTGTTCCTGCACTTGAAGAAGCACCTGGGTGGTCAGCGTCTTCAAGACGATAACGAAGTCAAAACATTTGTGATACAGTGGTTAACAAGTCAGGCGGCAGAATTTTATGAGGAGGGTATTCAAAAACTGGTGCCACGTTATGACAAGTGCCTCAATATTCACGGAAATTATGTAGAAAAGTAGATTAAGGTACAGGCTTTCATGTAAAAATAAAATTATAGCGATATCTTTGCACGTCTTTTTTTAATTCCAAAACGGTACTTACTTAAAAAACATGCCTCGTATATATATATATATATATATATATATATATATATATATATATATATATATATATATATATATATATGTATATATATATATATATATATATATATATATATATATATATATATATATATATATATATATATGGTAAGACATAACGCATACCTCCTATTTGGTACTTCATTGGAGGCTGATTCGCTGCAGCCATACATGCAACTGAAATAGTTTGGCCAATTTTATAGCAAGTACGACTTCAGATTTCATTATATCAGGACCCTCAACTTGTTCTCTATTGCCATCCGCTATCCGGAACACCTCCCTCAAATAAGCCTACGATGTCTCAGAAATCTCTTCCTCGTCAATGATTTTGCCTCAGTTGTCCATAAGCACAGGAGGTAGTTTCTCTTGATACAGCCCTGCTACTTCTATTAGTTGTTTGTGCATATTAAAAGTGTCCTACTTTCTGTTCATTTCATCAATTTCCCTGCAACCTTCTCTCATCCACGCCTCCTTTGCTTTCTTTATTTTGGCCCTTATCCGTTTATGGAGTGCACTGTATTCATTTTTGTTATTTTTAGTCAATGTTCTTTTTTCCATTAATGTCAATATTTCGTCCGTCATCCATTTCTTTTTCCTTTTATGTATTGTTATCCTTAAATATCTCACAATAACCTCCTGCAGTTCATTCCTTATGTTATTCGATGTAGACATACCGTAACCAGAAAATATTGGTTTAGGTCTGTCTACATGATGACCGACCGGTCAAGTGCAAGTTGATCTTGCGAAATTAGTGTTCCGTTGATTGTTTCTGAAATAAAAATTTTTGTTAAGGAGGTATAAAATGATCGGTGACTTCACAAAACACATCCCATATGAGTTTTCAATAAAGTTTATTTCCGATCTTGACTGAAAACTGAAAACCTTGACATTTTTGTTTTTTTTTATATACCAGATAAATTATTAAAGGTAATACATTAGTGATAATTTTCGTTCAATCTACACCCCGTAGAGAATATTCCAGAATTATTTCAAAATTTTTGGATTTGTACTTTTCGAGATAGAGGTGGGAGACAGCGATTTTTCGCGATTTTTTCAAAATAATACAAAGAAAAATGTGCGCATGGAAGACATTATATATATTTTTGAACTCGTGTTTTTACAAGCTTTCCTTTGACACCCCACTCGACGACCTAGTAAACATTTTTTTTCATTTCCGATTTCACGTCCCAAAACTAACTTTCAAAAGTGGACGGCTTTAATGAGGCCATCAATTTCTATATACGTACCAAATTTTAACTTTCTACGTCAAATAGTTTTGGAGAAAATCGGGTGTGACAGACGGACAGGCGGAGAGACAGACAGACATCGAAGTGATCTTATAAGTGTTCCGTACGGAACACTAAAATTATATTTTGGAAACTGAGACTGCCAAAAATTGTAGTTTTGGGTATGTGTGTCTTAATAACTACTAATTTAATCCTCAATCTTTATATATAAATCTAATAATAAATATATTGGCTTAACTATTTAAATTATTTAGTGGCTTCCAAATTTTAAGGAATAAATAAAACTTTATACTACGAAAGTGCTGTTAAGTTACCTATCTAGCTATGGAGACAAACTCGCAAAGCTTTCTATAAAACTACCGTTTAAACTAATACACTTAGTTCGGCATTTCTCGAGTTATTCCATTCCATCCAAAAAGCAAAAGAGTTTATTTGTGCCTCAAGAAACTAGGTTACAGTGGCTTTCAATTCATCATCTGAGAACAATTTTAGAATCCCTAAGAACTTTCTTCAGATGTTTGAACAAAAAGTAGTGTACTAAATCTGGGCTATATGGTTGATGCTAGATTTGGTATTGAATTGAACTGCGCGAGCCTTGTGGACCATGCAGTTGTAGCGCAACAGCAAAGTGTATATTATCCATGAGTTTAATTGTTTTTCTCTAATGGCTTGTTTTAGATTTCAATTCGCCAAAAATGTTTTCGTGGTTTCAAAAAATGCAATTAACTTTTTATCAACGACTACAAACCCTTTGTATAGACTCCTGTCTTTTGTTGGGATCCCAAACCCAAGTTTCATCACCTGTAATAATTCGCAAAAATTATCTCTCGTCATTATCTATAGCGGATTTATATTCTTTCCTAGCCAGTTTCTGATCAGGTGTAAAGAATTTAGAAAGCCACTGCGCAAAAACTTTTTTAATCTCTGATACTTCCTGTACAATTTTAATAACTATAGTTTTGATTACACTAGTTTCTTTAGCAAATAATAAGAATTTCATTCCTGATCGATTCTTCGATCATTACCTCTACCAACTTGAACAAGACTGCATAAAAAGGTTGACAGTAATAAAACTACTGATGGTTTGAACATTTTTGTTGAAGAAAAAACTTATTTCGGAAATCGAACTAAAACTGATATTATTCAGGACGAAAATGATTTAAATTTTTCCCCATCGTTGAACTCGTTAAGATAAAAATAATCAGTGGTACGGTTTTGTACTAAAAATCTTTTTACAATAAATATAAATTCCTCAGAATTACTTTCAAGAATGACAAATTTGTTGTATGCGGTGACTTTACCTTTCTCAATGTTAATACGTCCTTAGAAGACAATATTATCACTCCTACAAGGCCGCATACATCATTCACAGAAGCTGTGGTTACCTCATTGATTTACCTGGGATCTACAAAATTTAACAGAATTCAAAATAATTTGGACAGAACTCTGAATTTGTTTTTTGCAGTTGAGTCTGCAAGTAACGTTCATCTGTAGTTATCCTCTACTTAGTATTCTCCTTTCACCTTGCTCTAATTGAATTATATCTAGTTCTTCAGTTCACCTTTGTGCCTAAATATAAAAATTTGTCAAACTTCTAAAAATTTATTAAAGCCAATTTCCCATAACTGAACTAATTTCTATAATCGAAACAGTTTTTACAAAGTTCCATTTATAAGTATCAACCTTTTCATTTTTAGGGAAGCCGTGATTGGCCAGAATTATCTATGCTTGCAACTTTGCAAACACGGCACAGAAGAACGAACTGTAAAAAAAGTACAGAATAAGAGGAACGTTGTAACTATCATAAGCACTTCCGTAATTATCACCGAAATAACAAACAAAATCATAATCTCTTGCTATCTCCAAAGGAACAGACTAGATTGCATTCCACCTGTACTATTAAAGAACTGTTGTGCTTCTCTCGCAAAACTTTTAAGAAATTTTTATCAACTTTTCAGCATCTCGGAAATATTCCAACCTTCTTCCAGTCTTTAAATTAGACGATAAGATTAAGGATATTTACTATTGTAGCATTTTGCTAATCTCTGCTATTTCAAAACTTTGTGAATCTATTTATAACAACAGACAAAATGTTTTCGAAAAAAGCTGTTTTTATAAAAGACTCTCAACAATGACGAACTGGGCAGCTTATCAGAAGTTTTTTTTATCCATAGTTGAATCTGGAAAGCAAATAGACACCATTTACACGGATTTTTCAAAGGCCTTCGAGAACATATACTTAGTAAACAAAATATTAAAGATTGGTGTTACTGGAACTTATCTAAACTTGTGGTTCTATGCGGTTATGTTTCCTACAAATTTCTTGAGACGGCGGGTGTGCCACATTGCTTACACATAGGACAGATAGTTTTTATTAATGATGTTTTATCTTTTTTTTCTTCTCTCGACCTTAAATTTTGTAAGATTGTCCATTCTAATCTCAATACCCTACAATCTGATCATCCTAGATTCACCAATCGCTGAATCGTGACCAGTTAAGACCAATTTCTTTAATTTAATTCACACATCCAAAATATCACTTTAAATAAGCTTAAGATCTTTGAATTTATTTGTATCATAAATATATAACGTAGTATATTAGAGTAGAATTGGTCAGTTATTTGGTCCCCGTAATAACATATAGCTACAATAAAAAAGTGCCAAATAAATTTTTCAAATATTTATTGTATAATTTTAAAGCTTCCTGTAAAAATATAACTTCTCAAATGCTACTCTTTTTATAGGGTTTTAATCGTATATTTATTTTTGTGTAAAGTTGTCAATGTTGACAAAAGTACCTTGTAATAATAACACCTACAAGAAAAAGACAGTGGTCCTTTAGAATACATATCGCTCAGATTATGGTTTAATTGCCTTTGTGGAATGCATGACAATTAAAATAGTTTCTGTTCAGGATCTGATATTTTTAATATTGTCAAAAATTGTTGATATTATTATTTTTATAGTGTTTGTGAGTTTACTTTATTTTATAACTACCAGATCTATAAGTATACTTACAAAGAGACTATTCAATTTTGCATTACACTCTATATAAAGACATATAACTTTTAAATAAAAGACATTTAAATAAATTTCAAAGAAAAAAAAAAGATTGAACAAAATTGTTCTAAAAATCTATTTTTTAGGTTTCATGTAAACGATATTTCAATATTTTAAGTCAATTGTTACCTTTTGAGTTATTTTCAGATGCTAAGTACATTATATCACTTTATTGCATAACCTTAAAAAAGTTTTAATAAACTATACCATCCTTACTAATAAACTACCTCGTGGTGAATGTAGTGAAGCTCACACCTTCTCAGTCAGTTGTAGCTTTACTCAGTTTATTGATAAATCAACACAGATTCCTAATCGAGACCGAGAGTTCGCGAGTCTTTTTGATCTGTTTTAGCCACCAATCTAGAGATTTGCACGGTCACCGTAAATCCGCCGCACAATGGGCTGAACCTCGATTCTAGCTGGACAAAATTTAAAAATCAATCTCAAAATGTAGGGTTTGCAAATAAAGAAAATGTTTCTTAAGAGTTTAGTAAACTCAATTCCACCCTCACTTTATAGCAAATAATAGTGTGTAAAAAGTTACTGTACAAACGGTTGAATGCGAGTAAAGCGTGAGACGCTCTCACGGTACATTTATGTGACCTTCCTTTATATTATTTGTACAGTGACAGGATTGTTTATTTTCGTTTGAGTATACATTTTTCTGGTTTAGATACATTCTGAGAAGAAGTTTCAAGCACTGGAAACATCCGATTAAAGAAGGTAAGTTCATACCATTACAATGTAAGTGAGTGTGATTTTGCTTCGCGGAAAGTGAAAAATCTTTTATATTTTAATGGGCAACTTTTAAAGTCCGCTTCCGTCCGGCTTCTAATATCCAGAATTTATTTATTATAATATAACTAATAACATATTCAAAGAGGAAAAGCCATAATGAACCATAAATGTCGAAATAACAAATATTCTCAATCGAAAAACCAAGTAAGCAGTTAACCCATTAAAACGCATGCCTAGACCAATAAAGATATGAAAAATACAATAACTGGAAATACGACTGGAGCGTGAAAAAACACATATTTTACCTAAAAAGTATGTTGCAAAAATCAATTAATACGGAAAACCTTCAATATGGCCTCAGTACTCTACATGCATGGATAAAATTCTTGGAATGTATCCTGCATATAAGTTATAAACTAGAATTGAGAAAGTCAACCATGCGAGGGGCTACTTCTGATGAGAAGGAGGAGGTGGATACCAGGAAAAAAAATATCCAGAAGACTTTATGGGATTCTATAGGGATAAAAGTGGACAAAGTAGTTCAAGGAAGTGGGACATCCAACACCGGAAACGTGTCCCGCAGATTTTTTGAGCATGCAGATGAAGCCGCTATAGATACAGGAGTTGATAAGCGGTTAATATCTCGATTTGGAACTATTCTTTAGGTATTTCTAAAAAACTTCCTCAAGTTCTTCACTATAACAATGACTTTTTCTTATCGCTGCAGGTTATTTCAAGCGGGAATCCAATCAAGGAAGACAAATGTAACATATTTGCCTATGATACTGCCAAACTGTTTGTAGAGCTATATGGCTGGTACAGAATACCTCCCAGCGTACACAAAATCCTTTTACATGGGTTTTTAGCCATCAAACATGCCCCTGTTCCAATAGGGTAGCTTTCAGAGGAGGCACAGGAGGCAAGGAATAAAGACATGAAGCGATTCAGAGCCCATCATACTCATCATACCTATCATACCTCATATATTAAAACCTATGAACACTTAGTTCATATGCTTCTAATTTCATCGGATCCTGTTATTACTGGCCTTAGAACGTTCCAGACAGTCCCGTTGAAGGAGCTGAGTCCTGATGCAAAGGAACTACTTACGGATTCTGTGGAAGAGGTTGAGCAGCATAGCGATGCGGAGAAGGATTCTCCGAGCGAATCGGAAGACTCTGATTTTGAATTTATATAAAAGAATAGTTCATTTTATTAGCAAATACATAAATTTAGCAATTAGTATCTCTATTTTATCTTTCCATTTTCTTTTATACCAATTTTTCCTCAGAAAATATATAAAACACCTCAAAATGCAGTAAAAGTTCAGTTCTGAGAACCAAAAACCTATTTTTTCCTTCATATATATTTTTTTATTACATTTTTTTGGCTATTCTAGCCATTTGGACCTTGTTCAGCCCATAAAATAATTTTGTCCAGCTAGAATCAGGATTCAGCCCATTGTGCGCCGTTAGGTTCTTCCGACCATAAACTGCTTTCGACATCAGGTATCCTAGCGATCAGTGACAGAGAGATACCTAAACTATGCAAGATTTGGCACTACAAATCTGCTAAATATGACGAGCTGATGCAATATTTTCGAACTTTCCCTTAGTTCGATGTTTATTTTATATCCGACGCCCCGTATGATTGCACTAAGGAGGTTTTCGATGTTATTTCGGCTGGCATGGAAGCTTACATTCCTTCTCGAAGAAATGCTCATCTAAGGGCAAGCCTTGGTTCCACCGAAAATATAAAGAAGCGGTTGCTTATAAACATCTTACCTACCGACAGTGGCGTGAAAATGCTAACGTTATAAATCAAAATATTTTTGTTCATACCCGGAACAGATACCAAGAAATTATCGACGAAACCAAGGAGTTACATAATCAAAGAATTAAAAACAAACCTCTTGCGTGGCCAACAATTCCAGTTGCTAATGCCACTAGTCAAAATTTTACTAAATCCATACACCAGATAATACTATCGCAACAACACCAGTTGAGAAAGTCAGTTTGTTAGCTTTGTTGTTGTTGTTGCTTCACATTCTAATGTCGATTTTCGAGGAAAAACATCACCAACTATATTGTCTTGAGATCAGCGTATCACAGAACGTATTTTAATGAAGCCAGACACCAAAAAAGTTTCTGACGCTGAGCAAATACCTGCCATACCTCTCAAAAAATACGCTAGTGAGCTGACACCAGTTTCCTGGAGACTCTATAACCTATCTTACTGAAAGCGAATACTTTTTTCCTGCTAGAAATGCCCTACAATTTGGCTGATATCTAAAAAAGGCAAGAAGACCTTGCCGAACAACTACCCACTAGGCGCTCTAATTTTAATGATATCGGAAGCTGTGGAAAATGATATAAAATCAGTATTTTTTAAAATACCTAAAAGGATTCAATATTATTAGCGACCATCAATGTGGTTTTTGTAAGCAAAGATCAATAGGAGATCTTCTAACTTCTGTAAGACAGGTTTGGAACAACGCAATTGAACACTTTGGAGAATATCGAGCTGTTGCACTTGATGTATCCAAGATGCCAACAATCCGTCTTCAGTTTCACGCATTGTTGGCATTATGGTACGTCTGAAAAGTTTTGTTATAGTTCTCGTGTTTTCCTAGAGAGAGCTGTTTCCGAATGGTAGTAGACGGGTTTCTTTCTAACACTTTTCATATTAACGCTGCTGGAAAGACCCACGAGTACAATCTTCAGCCTTGCAGAAAACAGTACGCTAATTTCTTTATTAACTTTGAACCTTCAAACATCGGCTACTCATGCAAATATCAGCAGAAAGTAGGAAATCGTTCAAGTTAACAAAGACCTGGAACAGATTTTTTGTTGCGGAGAAAGTAAACCAAGTAGAATTTAAAGCTGCAAAAACCCAGGCGGAAGTTTTTTCTTAAAAAGTTACGACATAGTGATTTCGGGACACTTCATTCCGCTAGCATCGTCACTCAATTTATTGGGCATGAATTTAGGAGCAAATATGTCTTAGCATGAACATGTTACATGCATAGTAAAGAGAGCTTCTCAAAAGCTGGTATATTATTTCGAACTACAAAACTTTACACTTCCCACATTGTTAATTCTGTACAAAGTTCAAATTCGACCAGGGATGAAATACTGCTTCCGTGCTTGGATTCTATTCAGAAGAAAGCTGTTCCCCTTACTGAAGACCCAGAACTCACCAGTAACGTTGATTCCTTGGAACATCGAAGAACGGTTGGCGATTTGAGTCTATTCTATAAGTATTTCGCGGAAAGTGCTCGATGCTAGGAATACACATCGCACTAATACTTCGCATCCGTATGATGCGTATGATGTTTAGTGTGTCACTCTTCGTACAATCGTTTTCAAGCAGCCTTTTATGTGAAGAACCTCATCCCTTTGAAGTGATTTGCCCAGAACTGATTCCCACTGAGTAAAATTTACAATGATTCGAGACCAACGTGAATCGCTTTTAGCGCACACTTGTCGCTCCCGTAGCGCTTTAGAGTTTCCCTTGAGCACATGTGCCGTGCCCATAAAAGAAACCTAGCCAAAATATAATAAATACAACAAAATTATATTCCATTGTTTATGGGAACACAAAATTGTTAATAACTATAATTATATAGTCGAATGAAAGCAACTGCTTAATCTTAGTAAATTCCAAGCTATTCACGTTAAATATACTCTATAAGCCATTCAATCAAAAAAACACGATTACAGAATATTGTTAATGTAAAATAAAAAAATAACAGTATTAAGAAATTCTTTTGTTTATTTTTGCAATTCTTGCCACTTGAACAAAATAATCGTACGTACATTATCGTATAACAACACCAACATTAACTCAATTTCATTTTATGTACATCAAAAATAGGCGTAATCTACAAGATATTCAGTTTTTTTTTCGTAGCCAATAGCAGATTGCAGTTAAGGAGAAAAAATTGTTTTTGGGTTACACAATGTTCTAGAAAAAAGATATTAAACACATTTTACTTGTTTCTTGACTCTGAAATAATTTAGTTTTTTAGTTACATAATTTTTTGAATAATAAGCATTTTGTGTGACCAATAAATCGTACGATTTTATAGGCACCTCTGCAGATTGTTGAAAGTGCTTTAATCCGCAAATTCAATTTTTTTTTACCTCTTTTAATTGGATTTTTTACAACCAATACTTATTTCTCACTCTTGCCTTTGCCCCCTTTCCCAAACAAGAACAAAAGGCAGTCCAAATAACTACTAGCTAAGATAAGCTAAAACTATATGTCACAAATACATGACAGATTGCAACAAAGTACAAATCAATTTAAAAATAAGTTTATTTAATTGTTTAAGTACTAGTTGTGTCTACTTATGATTCCCTTTTAATTTTATCTCTGTTACATCTATTCCATTGTTTCTAATTCTATCCCTCCCTATCCACCTTTTTACTCTAATATTTAAATAGTTATGTCATATGAAGTACAGTTAATGGACGGATTTAAACGCCGTTCTTAGTGTCATATATAGTACCATCAGAAAACAATTTAGGAGTTAAAAATATTATTGTATAAATGTACATAGAAAAACCTAACATTTTCTATTTAAAACTAATAAAGGGAATACATTTCAATCTGTATTAAGCCACAGTAAACCCAATACAGTGGCGAAAATGAGCTCCAAGTTGGTGATGAGATTTTGACGACGCGTGCGTCGACGGGTCACCCCTTCCAAATGGTTGCTCAATGTTTACATCTGATCTAGGAATGTGTCTTTTGAAATGTATTGTCGATCGTTTTCTCGATGTTACTGCAGTTTATATGACTTTAAAGACAGAAGGAAAAAAGAGTTTGTATAAAAAGCGAATTAAAACATCTGTAAGTGAAGAGAACCGAAAAGGTTGACAAACAATTTATATAATCATGGGGAAAAGAGGTTATTGTTGGGCCGTTGACAACTGTAAAAATAATTTAAAAAGTTCGCCGGGAGTAAGTTTCTTCTTCTTCCCCAAAGATGTTGAAAGGTAAGTTATTTAATTAAAGAGTATCAATTGCGTAATCGTACGCAGATAAATTGAATAATTCTGAGAAGCAATTTCACTTATGACATTCTTTCGTTATAGAGCAAAGATTTGGCTTGCAGCGACCAAACGCGTCATCAGTTCCAAAAATTAGAAAATATGCGCCTTATATTTTTCTTAGAAAATATTTAAAAGTGAGTTGAAAAAAAATGTTATTCGTCCATGCTTATCCAGGATAATAATAATGTCAAAGGCTAATAACACAGGTAAAAATTCTTATAAAACTGGGAGTTACAATAAGGCCCTATCAGGCTCAGAAACATTCAATTTTTATTCGGACATAAAATACCTTGCTGAATTCAAATATGTATTTAAAAATTTGGGTTTCAGTTTCAGGTTTCACTTTTGGGCCTTATAGAGACCTAACAAAGCATTGGGTGTAAAATCAGATATGCCTATTTCATTCATTGGAGAAAATGCTAAAACTTTTGTCTGCAAAATTTTTCCTGAAAATTACTTCCTGTCAAGTTTTTCACTTGTATTCATCGCTTTTCTAAGAAAGCGCTCCATTCTTTTTATTTTTTTATATTACTCATCCTGCGTTAACTTGGTATTTTATTAAATCAAAAATTTTCAATCCACGACACTGTGGAATGCGAAAATACGTTCAGAAGCTATATGCTCGTCCGATCACGGGCTTCCCTTTGCGATAATGGCGATAAAACTCCAAACTCTTCGAGTTACCCCTAAAAAAGGTAGACTCACTAGAGACGAACATGTCATAGCTAGAGCTCTCAAGTGTATACCCCCACCTATTTTTCATAACGTTGAGACCCCCGATGGCCTGTAGAAGGCAGGAAAATACTAAATTCATCAAATCTGTCATCAGACTTACCATAACCAAAGCACGCCAGCACTGGATCATAAATGAAACACTCGTTGTAGAGCATCGCAGTAAGTTAAAAAAGTCTTCTGACTCAAACAGGTCATTCAATATGAAAGTGCTTAATTCAGACATCCAACGCCCTTGTATATAACATAAAAACCTTCACATTCAGAACAGCTGCAAAGAAATTGAGGAACACTCGCTACAACAACAAAATAAAGATCTGTTTAACAAAGTGAGATATCTCAATTGCGACTTTAAATCCAAAATTGTGGCTATAAGGAATTGTAATCATGAACTTCTTACAGAAACAATACTGTCAGAATCTTTTTGCTAGTAACGCAGCTTTCGAATCCTGTCAACTTTTGAATTGTCTAAACCATCGATTCTGAAGTTAGAAGTACTATATTCCAGCAATAAATTTAGAAATAGTAAAACACCAGAGCCGGATGGCATAACTAGCAAAGTAATGAGATATCTAGGTGAAGCAGGTCTCTTACATAACATATGCCAAAAAATTTGGGAGACAGGGTGCTGACCAACAGAGTGGTGCGAATCCATAATTATTCAACTTCACAAAAAAGGGTCTACATATGAGTGCATAAATTATCGGCTCATTGCACTCATTATTCATGCAAGCAAGGTAATGTTGTACGTCTCCCCATAAATAGGCGAAAAACAGACGGGGGTTGGTCGGATTAGGCTCGGGAACTAACTGAAGTTGAAATGCATAATGTAGTTCATCTTGTTACCGATAGGAACCAGTGGAAGGACTTAGCGTCATTGGCATTCACCACACCTCTGCTAAGAGGTTCAGACTGAGAAGGAGGAACGGGAAAAGAAATTTACATATTTAGAAAATTTTATCAGTTATTTATTTTTTACAATTTTTGGCCATAGTAATAGGTTTTTGCAAATTCAGTTACCGGACTATCAAGATATAAACATTTCATAGTCACAATAAAAGCAAGATCAGGGTCCGATTCTTAATGTTAACGTATGATAAAAATTTGAAATAAAATTATATTTTAATAACTATTAAACGTGTTTTTATTAATTATTACGCAGAACAATTTTTGGAATAAAGATAATAAGGGATGTTATGAAGAAAGTAAAGTTTAAGTTCGTTCTTGTAATTAATACTTTACCGGCTCAATGCTTGTCATAAAATACGTGTCATTAAAACTTTTGGACAATATTATCATTATTTCTGTTTTTCATATAAATATGTAGGATCCACCTCTAACGATTTAAGTATAGTAACTGCTACAGTATTCTTTATAGTTACCGTCTGAAATGTTTGTTAGTACTTTTGTTGCATACATTACTTTATGGAATAAGATCTCTCCCAAAAGTATTCATAAAAGAGATCAGCTAATTTTAATAGGGTGGATGGCATAAGAGTACATGCAAATGACATTTTACTATATTAAAATTTTGTGTAAGCACAAAATAATGAAGTCAAATAAATTAGATAACTTATTTCAAATATTTCGACAAAGTATGTGAATAATTTTTTTGTTAAATACAAGGTAAGTCAAGACAATCAACTGCTATACTTGATATACAGAGTTTTGCTAATATGTTCAGTTTAATAAAAAAAATAATGATATTGTGTGGCTGTTATTACACATTGTATTTCTAGACAAGATTTCAATTTTAATTTATAGATTTTTTTTATTGAAATTATTTACCAAGAAATTGATATCAAAAAACTGATTGCATTTTTACTTTCATATGCTACAGCATTCCAATGAGTTATATTAAAGAAATGCAACTTGTATGCTTTTAACATAAAGATTGATTCACTGACTCAATTTGGAAGCATTATAAAATACAGAAGCCGGTGAAAGGGAAAAGACGTGTGTTGAACAAGGTAAGTCAAGACAATCAACTGCTATACTTGATATACAGAGTTTTGCTAATATGTTCAGTTTAATGAAAAAAATAATGATATTGTGTGGCTGTTATTACACATTGTATTTCTAGACAAGATTTCAATTTTAATTTATAGATTTTTTTTATTGAAATTATTTACCAAGAAATTGATATCAAAAAACTGATTGCATTTTTACTTTCATATGCTACAGCATTCCAATGAGTTATATTAAAGAAATGCAACTTGTATGCTTTTAACATAAAGATTGATTCACTGACTCAATTTGGAAGCATTATAAAATACAGAAGCCGGTGAAAGGGAAAAGACGTGTGTTGAACTGCCTCCTAACATTTTTTAATTAGTTTTCACTTTAATATGTAGGGATTCTTGAACAAGACTAGACGAGAAGCTCATGTGAAGTATTATATTTAATATATTATGTGTTACATTGCCCGTTTATTATCTACAACAATACTTAACACATTATAAAACAATATAAAAATTTACTTGACTCGTTGTTGTATAACAACATGATATCTACTGTATTTCCTAGCACCACAGACTTCATTTTATTTCTTTTTTATATTGTATTTATTGATTTGACTACCTTAAATATAAATGATGGTATCAATATTTATAAATTATTTTGACTTGAATCAGTTTTAAGACGCTAAGTATTTTAAATTTTCGGATCAGATGGTTTAAAATTTACAAATTCTTCTGAAAGTTCCCATAATTTCTTTGCCCTTGACATGTCAGTTACATTCCTGCTTAGAGACCTTTCTCTACAATCCATGAAATACCTTCCAGTTACGTTGCCTACCTCATCTGAGCATGCCAAATATACTGATGTCTGACAACCTATAAAATAAAATATTGATTTGTCATTAAATATAAGATTATTCTTCTAAAATTATTCTCATTATTTTAAAAAACTTTACAATTTAAATATGTAAATATATGTTTAACTGTAAATAAAATGCTATAAAAGGTCATTTTTTTTCATAAATCTCTACTAGGACTGGGAATTATAATTTACATTCAAAAACATTAAAGCAAATGGGGCTTTGAGCAAAATTTCGTTACCTTATTCTGCTTCCTATGAGAGATGGAATTAGGTTCATTAGTTTTAGGAAAATATAAGTTATGTAGATCTCAATTGTATCATAATGACATTAAAAATAATGTTGACAAATCCACATGAGTAGCAAATAGTATTGCGGGTGGGTGAAATACTAATGCATGAGGTTGGACAGGACCGCACTTAAAATTTAAAATAATTTCAGAAGTTTAAACCTTTTTTTATTATTTACCTATTACATAAGCTATATTTGATAAAGTGACTTATTCCCGTAAGTACTAACACCTGTTGAAAATGTTTCCACTGAGAAAACATCCAGTATATGATAGTTTGACGTAGAAAAACATTATTAGATACACATAAGTATAATTTTAAAAATAGAGAAACATAAGTTTAAACAGCTTGCAGCTGGAATTATCAAGTTTAAAATTTCATATACATTTGTATCTGTAAATAAAATATCACATATATAATCTATAATAATATATATATAAAATTTAACGTCTCTCTATCTGTCTGTCTGAATGTCTGTATGTCTGTCTGTTAGTGCATTTATCACTAGAGAACCACTTATCCGATTGACGTGCTTTTTCTTTTAAAACATGCATGCTGGCCAGGTTATAGGCTATATTTTATTACGTTAGGTAACATAAGAAATAAGCAGTGGCGATAATAGGAAAGTAGGAAAAAAGTTTGCCCCTAGCGCGTTCTCTTGAAGTACACTGTCTAAACCAGGGGTCGGCAACCTTTTAACTAAGGGGTGCCAGTTTTCATCCATACGACATATTGCGTGCCGACATAGGTACTTACTACAACTAAAATTAACAAAAATTAACTTAAAATATTGCTTTTAGAAGGTTTAATTACAAAAAATTTTTAACATTTAACAAATAATTTTATTATACTAGTCCTAGGACCTAGCGTGAACCCTGTGCCTGAAGTTCTTCAGAGAGTTTTCTTATATCCGGTTCATGTCTGGTTATTTTCAGTGTCACCCATGCTTCCGAGTTGTCTGTTGTCAGCCTGCTTCGGTACGGGTTTAAAATCACTCTCATATGGGAAAAAAGTTGTTCACAGATATAGGATGATCCGAAAGCTGTAAGCATGGCAAACGCTACTTTCTCAAGACAAATAAATTTCTCTAGTAAACTCATCCAACAACTGAGTATCTCGTTTGAATGGTTCTGGCAGTCACCTTCTAATACCCTTCTTAATTCTACAAATTTCGTGTTCCATAACTCGGAGCTTTTAAATTCAATGTATTGAAGATCAAAATCATGAATGTCCATTCATGAGAAAAGAGATATGTCAAAGCAACTGCTGGGAAAATCCATTAAATCTGGTTTGATTAAAAAAGCGAACATAGAACCATATTTATCAAAATCCTGACCCCTCTCGATAAACTCCTCTTTTAAATTAGTCATATGCTTAAGAATTTCGTCTATTAGTGCACCATCGTCGACACTGGATATATAAGTTTTTAAATTTGGAAAATATTTATATGTGTTTGTAGTAATATCGCTGATAAACAAATCTATCTTTAATTTGAATGATTTCCAGGATTCGTATAAATCCAGAACTGTTTTGCCTGTAACTTTAAGTTGAGTTCACTGAGATGGTTTGTAATATCAGTAGGAAACATTAACATACAGATCCAGTTCTTATCTTCTAGTTCAGGATAAGCATGCACTTGATTTTTTTCCAACAAGAACGATTTAATTTCGCCCAGACATTGCACAAATCTAGAGAGCACTTTACCACGGCTGAGCCAGCGCACGTTATTGTGCAATGGTATATCTGAATATGCACTTTCTAATTCCTGCAGAAACGCCTTAAATTGTCTATGGATCAGTGAAGAACGACCGACAATGTAGTTAACTATCTTAACCACCCTATCCATCACGGATTTTAAACTTCCAGCGGAGATTTTAGCGCACAAACTCTCTTGGTGAATTATGCAATGAAAATTCAAAACTGATCAACTCATGCATTCAATAAGAAGGGAAACAAATCCTTTATGTCTCCCAATCATAGCAGGAGCGCCATCTGTCGTTACGCAAAATTTTTTATTTAAATCAATGATCCACTTTTCAAAATGTTTAACAAATTCTGAAAATATATCCTCTCCTCTTGTAGTTCCCTGCAATGGGAGCAGATAAATCAGCTCTTCATACACACTGCCATCATTGAAGTATCGCGCAACGATTGTCAGACGGGCAATGTCATTAATATCGACACTTTCATCCAATGCTACACTAAATACAAAACTCCGTTTGACAGCGTCTCTCTGCTGTTTTTGGACATTTTGTGTCATTCCGGTAATTCATCTCTCGATGGTCCGCGCTGATGCCGGTGTATCCCTAATCCTGGCCAATATTGTATCCTTATTGGGCAAGTCGTCAAATAAAATCTCGCCAGTACTCAAAAACGTTTGCTTCATAGATTCTCCGTCAGGGAACGGCCTACCCTTTTGTGCCAACGATTGTGCAGTTTTGAAACTGCATTCAGTTACCTGATTTTTTCCTTGGAAAACTTTGCTAAAGAATGCTGACTGTTTCTCGTATTGATTACTTGCTCTTTGTATTGCCTCCATTTTATCAGCGTTATCTTTAAATGACGATTCATGTTTTATCTGGAAATGTCGTTTAACACTAGATATCGGGAAAACTACGGTTTCCCGACATAGGACCCAAATGGCCCGATCGTTTTGCTGTACAAAACCGTAATCTGTGGTCCATGAAGTTTGAAATGATCGAACGTCTACCTTCTGTTTCTTCGCGGCCATAACGCAACGTAATTTTAATTTTTAAACTTTTCGACGACTATTGACTGGAACGGATGTTACTTCTATACTAAATGATCCAAACGTGTAGCCTATTGCTATATATAGAAAAATAATGTTTCC
>CM032456.1:130171685-130179185 GCA_019049505.1 Pachyrhynchus sulphureomaculatus
CTGTCTGTCTATTTGTCTGCCTGTCTGTCTGTTTGTCTGAGAGAACCACTTAGTCGATTTATGTTTTTTTTTTTTTAGATTTATGCATATGTTCTCTGGTCAGGTTATAGGATGTAATTTATTATGTTAAGTAATATAAGAAATAAGCAGTGATGATAAAGTGAATTAAGCCGAAAAAAAAAGTTTGCCGCTAGCGCACTCTCTTGCAATACACTGCCTAAACCGTTAAATATGGTACAATATCATGTAACAAAGAATACAATATTTCTAAAACGAGACGTTTCTCTATCTGTCTGTATGTTCGTTAATACGCTTATCGCTCGAGAACCACTGATTCGATTTACATGTTTTTTTTTTTAATTCATTCATATGTTCTCTGGCCAGATTATACAATAATAATAATAATAATAATAATAATAATATATATAAAATGCAACGTCTCTATGTCTGTCTGTCTCTCTGTCTATCTGTCCGTTAGTGCGCTTATCACTTAAGAACCATTTATCCGATTTAGGTGTTTTTTTTTAATTCACACATTTGTTCTCTGGCCAGGTTATCTATAATCTTCAATAATATATATAAAATGCAACGTCTCTCTGACTGTCTGTCTCTCCGTTAGTGTGCTTATCACTCGAGAACTACTTATCCGATTTACATATTTTGTTATAAAATACACGAAAAACATACATATATTCTCTGGGCAGGTTATAGGTTATATTTTATTACGTTAGGTAATATAAGGAATAAGCAGTGACGATAATAGCGAATCAAGTTGGGAAAAAGTTTACCGCTAGCGCGTTTTCTTGCAATACGCTGCCTAAACCATTAAATATGGATCAATATCATGTAGAAAAAAAATATAATATATATAAAATGCAACGTCTCTCTGTATGTCTGTTTATTCGTAAGTGCGCTTATCACTCGAAAACCACATATCCAATTTACATGTTTTTTTTTCATACATGTGTTCTCTTTCCAGGTGATATAATAATAATAATAATAACAATAATCTATAATATATATGAAATGCAACGTCTCTCTGTCTGTCTGTCTGTCTGTCCGTTAGTGCGCTTATCACTCGAGAACCACTTATCCGATTTACGTACTGTTTTTTTAAAAAACATATGTTTTCTGGCTAGGTTATCTATAATCTTCTATAATATATATAAAATGCAACGTCTCTCTGTCTGTCTATCTGTTTGTCCGTTAGTGCGCTGATCACTCGAGAACCACTTATCTGATTTACGTGTGTGTTTTTTAACTATATTTGTTCTCTGGCCAGGTTATCTATAATCTTCTATAATATATATAAAATGCAACGTCTCTCTGTCTGTCTGTCCGTTAGTGCGCTTATCACTCGAGAACCACTTATCCCATTTACATGCCCTGGCAGGTCATAGTATATATTTTCTTACGTTAGATAACCTAGGATATATTTTATTATATTAGTGAACATAATAAGAAGTGACGATAATAGTGAATCAAGTCGGAAAAAAAGTTTGCCGCTAGCGGGTTCTCTTGCAATATACCGCCTAAACTATTAAATATGGAACAATATCATGCAGCGACGAATATAATATATATAAAATGCAACGTATGTCTGTCCGTTAGTGCGCTTAGCACTCAAGAACCACTTATCCGATTTACGTGTTTTTTTTTTATAAAATACATATTTTCTGAGATACGTTAGATAACATAAGGAATAAACAGTGACGACAAGAGTGAATCAAGTCCACGCGAGTGAAGCCGCGGGCACGGCTAGTATTAATAATAATAAAAGTTCTATATTTCTAATTCGGCGAAGTCCAGTTATGAACTGCTCATCTCAACCGAGCCATTAGCTAAGTATACAAGATACAAACAAATAATAAAAAAAACAAATATAAAAATACAAATTCATTAATAAGAAATTCAAGTATTGTCTAAATACTAGATAAAAATACATACAATAACATTACATCATTATAGAGAAAAAAGAAAAAAAATATAAAATAAAAAATATTAAAAAGAAAAAGAAGGTGACATAGTACGGGAAGAAAAAAAGAAAAAAAACCTACAAAAATCAATCAGCTCAACAGCAAACATAACGTAATGTACAGAAGCGAAGAAGAAGACAACGGCAATCCATCACCCAAAGATAAGACTAAGAAATAAAAATAAAAGTCAAGTTGGATTCCCGAGGAGAAATTTCTTATAAATTCGTTTGAAATCATTAAATGACCTGCTTTGAATAGCGAGCGGTACCGAATTGTAAACACTCACTGCAGCGCAGCTGAAATATCTTTCAGAGATCGCCTTTCTGTGCTCTGGTATTAATAAAAGGTAAATATTTCTATTATATAAACCGTGCACATCTACCCGATGCCTCAATTTCTGTGTAAGATAGAGAGGACAACCTGTTGCCAAGACTTTATGAGCAAACACCGCCATGTGCAATTTTCGCTTACTAAACATAATGAGTCAGCTCAGCTCCACCAATTGAAGAGAAACATGATCTCTCTTCCACAATCCACAAATAAACCTAACACAAGAGTTCTAAATCTTTTGTACTCTGGAACTGGAACGAACATCGAGACATGGCCCAAAAACCACATTCGCATAATTAGCATGACTCAAGACTAGTGGTCAAAATATTTCTATTCCAGTATAAGCTCCTTAAGACTGTGTATGCCTTCTGCATTATAAGCTTAACATGACTTCTAAAGCGCAGGTCTTTGTCAATCACAAGCCCAAGACTTTTTACAGTTTCCCTCAGTTGGACAGGAACATCAATTATAGACGAAAATTGTACTTAATACGTTATAATATAACAATGTTTTCTGAAAGATTCCTTCTTTACAAAATTTGAAACAAAACACACCAACGAACTCTTTCAAAATTCAAGAAGTGGAAATTTTTAATTCGAATTAATATAAACTGAAAATGGTATCCAAAACATTTCCTAAAACCGAATATAAAGTTTTCACCGTTTTTGGACTTGGGTAAAGGCAAAATAGCCATAACGACCATCGCTAACATAAAGATAAAGAGTGAAACTAAACAGTCGATGCACTGAAATTGTACCCACTTCTATCTATGTTCTTCAAGCCAATTTCGATGGAGTATTAGTCTTTGTCACCTCAAGAAGCAATTTAAGAAAAGTGGAATCATGACAATTTTGTAAATTAAGAAAGTCATTAGACATAAAGTCAAAAATTTGAGCTAGAATAATAGTAAAGTAAATAAATAGAACGTATATTTTGATTACTTAATTTCAATTATCATTAACATACTAAACAATCTAGGATATCATTAGTATTAATTTTTATTTAAATTTATATTGCATATTTTCATCAGCTACCTGCATTATTTTAGGTATGTTCAATACTGGCACAATGATCTACATACTTATGAAAGCGATCTAAGAGTTTTGGATTATTGAGAAGACAGAAAGGTTAAATTTATCCTTTTAAAAGTCTGACCTAAGAAATGTCATTAAATGTATATCATAATAAGGGTCCCGAATCAAAAATTATTAATTTTTCTTAAATACCAATAAAATCATTTTATCTCAAATTTATTTAAATAAATTTTATCCATTTCTCTACTTAAAACAGACGCGTAGTACGTCACCGATATAAAACTGAACATTAAAATACTTTATGATTTTCAATATGATCATTTTTAATTCTTCATTTTTCAATATTCTAATAATCTAATATAGAAATTCGTCAATATATCAACTTTATAGTACCTGCTTATACTTAAACTTACCTTTTAAAGGAGTTTTAAAAAAAAGTTTTACAATTAACTTTACAGGCCAGTTCAGTGGCACTGGAACATTTCTCCAGATTCCACTATCAATCATTCCAGGATGTAAACAATTAGCTGTCACGCCAGATCCTTCCAGTCGCCTTGCTAACTCTTTAGTAAAATAAATGTTTGCGTATTTCGACTTATAATAAATGAAAGCTGGAAACCAAGATCTTGATGGATTTAAATTATTAAAATCCAGAGATGTAAGCCTGTAGAGTTCTGAAGCGACTACAACTATACGGGATGGAGTCGATCTTTTTAATAAATCTACAATAAAAAATAGTATATATAGACAACTACATAATTAGAACTATCTAATTACCAACACAACTTGACAATTATATAAAATAACTAGCATGTGTCCACGGCTCCCCCACTTTGTCTACACGACTTGCTTCGTTATTCTCATTTATCTACTACTTTGTTCAAGGCACATTCCTTACGTTACCAACGCTGCAACGTCTAAGAAAATTATTGTTTTTCACATACACATACACATACAATCTTGCTATATTTAACCCTTACTGAACATAATTCAAATTATTTCGCTGTCTTTGAAGAAAGATAAATATTATTTTCTTGAACTACCTCTTTATAAAAAACTGCAGCTTAAAATAGGGTATCTACAATACCGCTATGCCAAATCTCGTAAATATATGTTCAGTTGTTTAAAAGTGATTCCAGTATAAATACACAAACAGTCTCATACGACAGTTTCTTCGCAAAATTTATTAAATGAGGTAACATGACACATGAGGAGTGATTTTCAGTCCTGTCCTCATAGGTTCTTAATCGATTCTAGGAACGTCCTCGCCAACAATACTCTCCATTTCTTCAATATTGTTTTTATTCTTTGGTAGAGTTCCAAACATTATCCAACTATTAACTACTTTTGTTAACGTTCCACCTAGACACGGGATTAGATTAGAAGAAAATAAGTTTTACTCTTCTTTGTTGTACTTTTATTGTACACTTGAAGATGAAGATGCTAGTGTTACATGTAAAGTAATAGAAGGAGTAAGGATTTCGAATTAACTAAAAGCATTAGAGTTAATTTTATTTACAGTTTCTGTTGTCATCCCTTTCTATATTTCATAATAGTTTCGTCTGTGGTATTATAATTTTAAGTATTGAGCAGAACAGTAAAGTTGTAGGGATATATAAAAATTGCCACACAATTTTTGTTTCAATTTAACTGATTTCCTGAACAATGTTAACTTTCAAGTGATTGGTGTTATTAATATAAATAAAACTCATAAAGCAATATGCCAACGTTAGTATTTCCATGGCATAGTAAATTTACGACCAAAGATGAAAAAAAAAACACAGCTTATTGGTGTTCCATACGGAACACTTATAAGATGACTTCGGTGTTTGTCCGTCTGTCTCTCTGTCCGTCTGTCTGTCTGGCCGTTTGTCTGTCCGTCCGTCTGTCTGTCACACCCGATTTTCTCAGAAACTATTTGCCATAGAAAGTTGAAATTTGGTAATAATATAGGAATTGGTGACCTCAGGGGTTAGTTTTGGGGGGTGAAATCGGAAGTGAAAAAAAAAATTTTTACATCGAGTGTGGTGTCAAATGAAAGCCTGTGAAAACACGAGTAAAATATATATATATATATATATATATATATATATATATATTTCCTTTTTATTATTTTTAAAAAATCACGAAAAATCGCTGTCCCCTGCCTTATCTCGAAAAGTACTTATCGAAAAATTTAAAAAAAATTCTGGAATATTCTCCACAGGGTGTAGAGTGAACGAAAATTATCACGAGTGCATTACCTTTAATAATTTATCTGGTATATAAAAAAAAAAATTCAAGGTCATCAGTTTTCAGTGAAGATTGGAAACAAACTTTGTTGAAACTCATTTGGGGTGTGTTTTGTGAAGTCACTGATCATTTTATACCTCCGTAACTAAATTTTTTATTTTAAAAGCAATCAACGTATGGAACACTAACTGCGCAAGTTCAACTTGCACTTGACCTATTATATTATTTATTGTACGCTATAGGAATCAAGGAGACTCCACTTAGTAAAACTAAAAAGAAATAAGCTAAAAGATACTCTTTAAAATAACCTGATTTAACTTATAAAAGAGCGCATATGCCTAGCCAATAGATAATGCCGCTGTGTTTAACTCGACGAATTAAATATCAAAAATTAAATTTGGCTCCGTTCCAGTAAAAACTTTTGTATTTCAAGCCTTTATTATATAATAAAGTACCTAAAATCAACTTTTGACTATAAATAGAGGAAAAAATAAATAAGGAAATTTAATGTTACATATAAAAACATGGAGATGATGTTATTTTTTTTTATGGGTAGTGAATGCACGTGCTGCAGGGAGGTCCCTAAAGCGCTACAGGAGCGACACGTGTGTGGAAAAAGCGATTTACGTTGTTCTTGAATCGCTGTAAATTGTTCTCGGTGGGAAACACAATCCTGGGCAAATTATTCCAAAGGGTGATATTTTCCATATAAAAGATTGCTTGAAACGTGGTGTACGAGGAGTAACAAGCTGAACCTCATACGGGTGTGAAGTATCAGCGTGTATTTCTAACATGCACCGCTCTGGGAGGAATTAAACGGGCCACATCCTCCGAACACTTTCCATGAAAATACTTGTAGAATAGGCTCAAGTCACCAACACTTCTTCGATGTTCAAGCGAATCAAGGACGCCGGTCAGTTCAGGGTCTCCAATCAGACGAACAGCTCTTCTCTGAATAGAATCCAACAAATGCAGTGTATGTTTGGGAGCGGAGCCCCAAACATGGGAACAGTATTCCATAATTTGAGTTTTGTAAAGAATTAACAGTTGTTGTGGAGTGTAAAGCTTTCTGGTTCGAAATAATATTTCCAACTTTTGAGAAGCTCTCCTTGCTATGCCTGCAACATGCTCATGCCAGGACATATTTACTCCCAAATTAATGCGCAAGAAACTGAGTGACGATGTTAGAGGGATGGAGTGCCCCGCCATAACTATGTCGGGTTCAGCAACGTTAACTTTTTTAGAAAAAACTGCCGCCTGGGTTTTTGTAGCGTTAAATTCCACTTGGTTACTGTCACCCCAAGATAGAATTTCTTCCAGGTCTTTGTTAAGTTGAACAACTTCCCGCTGGTCACGGACACTCGCCTGAGTAACCGATGTCCGAGCATTCAAAGCGAATGAAGAGATAAGCGTACTGTCATCTGCAAAGCTGTAGATTGGATTTCTGGTCTTTTGCGGTTATGCAAAAAAGACAAGACTAGTTTTAGCTAGTTTGAAATTTTAGGTTGTTTACTTTATTAAGTCTATTAGTGTCGGAAATGATACTTAAATTTTATTATAATATGTAAAAATCTTACCGTGTTAAATAAATATTTACACGATAGATACGCATAGGAAATATAAAGCTATTTTTCATATTCCAAACACTACCCGTACATTCAATTTAACATTAAGTTAAATTTTTTTGGCAAGAAGAATAGCAAGACTCTGCATGTTTAATTTAAAACATGATCACACATCTAACTTGGTCGGTCAAATGTATGGTATATAATGTGTACGTAAATAAGAATATAATTATAATAACAGGCTGAATAATTTAATAGATAGATAGAACCACATAACATAACCTATTAAAATTAACATATATAAGCTTTACCTATACGTATCCACAGCAGGTGTTACTACCATTCAATTTTTTAGCTGTTACA
>CM032456.1:130184185-130219185 GCA_019049505.1 Pachyrhynchus sulphureomaculatus
CTCCATTCCCCTAGCACCGTCGCTCAATTTGTTGGGCGTTAGTTTGGGAGCAAATATGTCCTAGCAAAAGTTGGGAATATTATTTTGAACCAGAAAGCTTTACATTCCACAACTGTTAATTCTCTATAAAGCACAAATTCGGCCAACTATGGAATACTGCTCCCATGTTTGGGGCTCCGCTCCCTAACATACACTGCATTTATTTGATTCTGTTCAGAGAAGAGCTATTCGTCTGATTGGAGACCCGAAACTGACCGGCGGCCTTGATTCGCTAGAACATCGAAGAACGGTTAGCGACTTGAGTCTGTTCTACAAGTATTTTTATGGAAAGTGTTCGAAGGATGTAACCCGCTTAATTCCTCTCAAAGCGGTGCATGTTAGAAATACACGTCGCGCTGGTGCTTCACATCCGTATGAGGTTCAGCTTGTTACTCTCCGCGTACAACGCTTTTCAAGTAGTTTTTTATATGGAGAACATCATCCCTTTGGAATAATTTGCTCAGCGCTGTGTTTTCCACCGAGTACAATTTACAGCGATTCAAGAACAACGTAAATCGCCTTTTCCGCACACATGCCGCTCCTGTAGCGCTTTAGGGACTTCCCTGCAGCACGTGTGCTAGACCCATATATATATATATATATATATATATATATATATATATATATATATATATATATATGTATGTATACATATATATATATATATATATATATATATATATATATATATATATATATATATAATATATATATATATATATATATATATATATATATATATATATATATATATGTATATATATATATATATATATATATATATATATATATATATATATATATATATATATATATATAGTATATATATATATATATATATATATATATATATATATATATATATATATAAATATATATATATATATATATATATATATATATATATATATATATATATATATATATATATATGTATATATATATATATATATATATATATATATATATATATATATATATATGTATATATATATATATATATATATATATATATATATATATATATATATAAAATCTCGTCCCTAGTGACCAACTAACAATACGAGGCCAAAACAGAGAATTAGTAGAAAAATACATATATCTTGGACATGAAGTGAGAATAAGCAAGGACAATCAAACATGCGAAATCGAGAGAAGAATAACTCTAACTTGGGAGACATATGGAGCTCTAAAGGATGTTTTCAAGAGCGACGTACCAATATGTTTAAGTGTTTAATCAATGCGTGTTCCCAGTGATGACTTATGGAGCAGAAACATCAACGCTTACAAAAAAATCAGCCTATAAACTAAGAGTACCCCAAAGACATATGGAAAGGTCAATGCTGAGAGTCAAACTAACAGGATCAAAAATGAAGAGCTGAGAGGTAGGACAGGTATAATAGATGTTGTAAGCCCAGTAACAGATTGTAGCAGATGTTCCCCCGGATACCGGGCGCCCTCCGGGAGTAAGTAGCCTTGTTGTGGCATCCAGGCTCTGCCGCAGTCGACCCTTCTTTCCTAGGATACACGTGGGAACACTATGTCGAATAATAATAATTATAATAGTGATAATGGCAGGGTGTTGCGGAGGCGGACCTCTGTCATACAAACCACCACCACAACAACAATAACCATAGACGATCCAAAGAACCGCCTCAGCCGAAACTATCCCCGTTAGTTTTACCAGATCCGACATTGTAGGTGATGGAAATTGCCTTTTCCGTGCAGTTAGCTTACACTTATATGGCCACCAAAACCACCATGAAAAACTCCAAGAAGTTGCTCTAAGATATATACAACAGGACTGTCGGAACTTCACACATTTTCATTAACTGAAGACGACGATATGAAAGACTTCGATAACTACTATAATTCTATGAAGAAAAATGGCACCTATGGAACGAGCCTAGATATATTTGCCCTCTCGAAAACCCAAAATAGGAACTTTAATATCTTCTCAAAACAACGAAGAACAAGAGATACAAAAATAACGTTTAGGGACAGACCAACAATAATAAGCACAGGAAAACACACCGAAACTATTTACCTTCTACTAACAGGCAACCCAATGTCGGGACACTTTGAGCTTCTGACACCACAAAACACTAGAAACATCCCAAACAACAGTGGACCAATAAAAGAAGCATAGGGCGAGCGACGTAACGGCCGAGGACGTTGCGGGAAATGGCAGCTCGGTCAAAACGATGAAGACCGGGCAACCGAAAATGGACCTGCCAAAAGTGTTGTGCCGGCGAATAAGCCGACACCCACCAAGGTAGAAAAACACACAGCAATCCCCATTCTAACACAAAATAATCAAAAACTCTTGCAACGACAAAGAAACCCCAACAGCACAAAATCAAAATCGAAATGCAAAGAAGAATAGAAAACAAAATCAAAAACATCAGAAGAAATCTAGGACACCGTACCCAGTTTATGAACGGGAACGCGTCCAAACGTGTTACACAGGAAGTAGACAAGATAAAGTCCAAGTCTCCCAACAGAACACCGCCAGAAATCCTTGATACTTTGAAACAAAAACTATCCGTATATGCCTCAAGACTTCGTAGATATAAAGAATCAAACGAGAGGAAAGACACCAACAATCTCTTCCGAAGAAGCGAAAAACAGTTCTACCGCAAAGCTATGTACAACAAACAGACAGCAGAGACTGAACCACCAAATTCCACCACAAATTCCGGAGGTAAAATAGCCAACCGTTCAGATCTCCGGGTGGGGGCTGGTTCAGGAGCGTCGACATGCAGATATCATAATTTTAAAATAGATTTTTGCAACATACGAAGTTTAAACTCGAATATAAATTCAGTGCACCTGCAATCAAATAAACCTCATGTACTCGCTCTCTGTGAAACCAAGGTCAGTTCATCGACCAGCACAGTCAACTATCTTTATTCTGGGTACGACTTCTATTTCCGATTTAGGCGTAACTTTGGAATCTGCCTTTTTATCAGACGCAACCTCTCGTGCCAACGAGAAGAGGCTCTGGATGGCTCTTGATATTATGTGGTTAAAATAACGACTCAACAAACCACAAGGTTCATCTGCATCCTCTATCGACCGCCAAGTGATACTAACTTTAGAACACTTTTCGCTTCTCTTGCAGACACCATCGATCATTTATAAACTAACTATCCAAAAGCCGAAATTGCCATCCTGGGCGACTTTAATATCCACAACATCAACTGGCTTAAATATTCAAATACTACAGACGAACAAGGTCGTGAAGCTGAATCATTCTCAGTTAGTTGTGGCTTAACTCAGCTTATTGACGAACCAACACGGATCCCTGAATGAGACGGGGAGTTCGCCAGTCTTCTTGATCTATTTTTAACCACCAATCCGGAGATTTACAAGGTCATCGCGCATGATTTGGCATTACAAATCTGCTAAATGGGAAGATCTCATGGAATATTTTCGAACTTTCCTTTGGTTAGACGTTTGTTTTCGATCCGACGACCCATCCGACTTCGCCAGGGAGGTTTCTGATGTTATCTTAGCTGGTATGAAAGCTTACATTCCATTTTCGAAGAAATGTCCTTCTAACGGCAAGCCTTGGTTTGACCGAAAATGCAAAGAAGCTGTTGCTTCTAAACATCTTGCCTACCGACAATGGCGTGAAAATCCTAACACCCTAAATCGTAACACCTTTGTTCGTGCCCGGAACGGTTGCAAAGAAATTATCGACAAAACCAAGGAGGCACCCAATCAGCGAATTAGAAACAAACTTCCCGCTTGTCCCAACAATTCCAGGTCCTTTTGGACAGTCACTAAGGCAGTTGGTCAAAATTTCACCAAATCCACCATACCACCACTCACTCGGCCAGATAGTTCTATTGCAATGACACCTGTTGAGAAAGCAAACTTGTGGGCCGAACTGTTTGCTTCACATTCTACTGCCGATTTCCAAGGAAAAACACCACCTACTATTCCCATAGTGCAGTCAAAGATGCCCGATGTTGTCTTCAGACAGCGTATCATTAAACATATTTTAATGAAGCTAGACATCAAAAAAGCTTCTGGCGCTGACGGAGTACCTGCCATAGTTCTCAAAAACTGTGCAAGGGAACTAACACCAGTTTTCTGTGGACTTTTCAACCTATCCTTCAGAAACGGAATATTTCCGTCTTGCTGGAAATGTGCTACAGTTCAGCTGATACCTAAAAAAGGCAAGAAGACCTTACCAAACAAGTACCGACCAGTTGCACTGCTTTCAATAATATCAAGAGTCATGGAAAAGGCTGTCAATCAGCATCTTCTAAAATACCTTGAAGGTTTCAACATTATTAGTGATCACCAATATGGCTTTCGTAAATATAGATCAACAGGAGATCTTCTGACTTATATAACACATGTTTGGAACAACGCAATCGAACACTTCGGAGAATCTCGAGCGGTTGCTCTTGACATATCCGAGGCATTCGACCGTGTTTGGCACGATGGACTGTTGGCTAAGCTACGCTCTTATGGTATGTCTGAAAAGTTCTGTTTGTGGCTCTAATGTCTCATCGGAGAGCGTTCTTTACGAGTCGCAGTCGACGGATTTCTTTCTAACACCTTTACTGTTAACGCCGGTGTGCCCCAAGGCTCCATACTGTCTCCTACTCTCTTTCTCATTTACATTAACGATCTACTGGAAAAAACCGGGAATCCAATCTACAGCTTTGCAGATGACAGTACGCTTACCTCTTCATTCACTTTGAATGCTCCAACATCGGCTGGTCAGGAGAATATCCGCAGACAGCAGGAAGTCATTCAACTTAACAAAGACCTGGAAGAAATTTTATCTTGGGGTGACAGTTACCAAGTGGAATTTAACTCTACAAAAACCCAGGCGGCAGTTTTTTCTAAAAAAGTTAACGTGGCTGAACCCGACATAGTTATGTCGGTGTACTCCATTTACTGAATTTGTTGGGCGTTAATTTGGAAGCAAATATGTCCTGGCATGAACATGTTGCAGGGATAGCAAGGAGAGCTTCTCAAAAGTTGGGAATATTATGTCGAACCAGAAAGCTTTACATTTCACAACAACTGTTAATTCTTTACAAAGCTTAAATTCAACCAACTATGGAATACTGCTCCCATGTGGGGGGCTCCGCTCCCAAACATACACTGCATTTGTTGGATTCTGTTTAGAGAAGGGCTGTTCGTCTGACTGGAGACCCAGAACTGACCGGCGGCCTTGATTCGCTGGAACATCGACGAACGGTTGGCGACTTAAGTCCATTCTACAAGTATTTTCATGGAGAGTGCTCGAAGGATGTGCAGTCTTTTATATGGAGCACATCATCCCTTTAGAATGGCTTACCCAGGACTGTGTTTCCCACCTAGTACAATTTACAGCGATTCAAGAACAACGTGAATCGCTTTTTCCGCACACGTGTCGCTCCTGTAGCGCTCTAGGGACTTCCCTGCAGCACGTATGCTAGACCTTATAAAAAAAAGCCATATCACCGAAATGAAGTGGAGTTGGGCAGGGTACATGGCCAGACTGAAGGAAGCTAGGTGGAACCGTAAACTCCTAAAATGGAGATATAGAACAGACACACGCAGCAGAGGCAGACCACCAACACGCTGGACCGACGACATAAGGAGAATTTCCACAAAAGCTTAGGGGAAGCCTATATCCTTCAGTGGATTTAGAAGAGCAGGTTGATGATGATAATGTTGATATATATATATATATATATATATATATATATATATATATATATATATATATATATATATATATATATATATATATATATATATATATATATATATATATATATATATATATATATATACCAGGTGTACAAGTATGAAATGCGGATTTTTTTTCTAAAAAAACATGTTAAATTCGGAAGAATGATAAAAAGGACTTTATTCAAAGTATGCTCCATCGCTTGTAATACATTTTTTCCATCTTTCGGGCAATTTGTGAATACCACGCCAGTAAAAATCTTCCCCTTTTGTCGCGAACCATTCATCGAGCCATTTTTTCACATCTTCGTACGAACCAAAGCGCCGCTCAGCAAGTGCGTGACCCATCGATGCAAACAAGTGGTAATCAGAAGGAGCTAAGTCTGATGAGTAAGCCGCATGGGGTAGAACTTCCCAGGTGTGTGCTTCCAACCTGTCGCGAACTGGTTTTGCCGTATGTGATGGAGCATTGTTATCAAGAAAAATGACTTTATGTTGCCTCTTTCGGTATTCTGGCCTTTTTTTAAGCTGCGAACGGTTCAAATCGGTCAATTGTTGTTGGTAACGTTTAGTATTAACCGTTTCCCCAGGTTTTAACAGCTTATAATAGACCACGCCCCTCTGGTCCCACCAAACATAGAGCATCATCTTTCTGCCAAAGCGATTCGGTCTTGCGGTCGACGTGGATGGTGCGCCTGGGTCTACCCATTATTTTTTGCGCTTCGGATTCTCAAAATAAATCCACTATTCATCCCCTGTAAATATACGATGCAAAAACGACTTCCTTGTGTACCGAGCGAGCAAAATGTCACTCGTGTTTTTGCGCTTTTCCATTTGCCTGAAGTTCAACTTATGCGGTACCCACCTACCGGTCTTCTGAATCTTTCCCATCTCTCGTAGCCGATTAGAAACAGCTGGTTGATCGACGCCCAATTGCTCGGCGAGTTGTTTTTGTGTTCGCGAATAATCTTCGTTCAACAATGCTTGCAATTCCTCATCTTCGTATTTTTTTGACGGTTTTCCAAGTTCCTAGTCTGCAAGATCGAACACAACTTTTGAAATGCCGAAACCATCGTTCATACGTATCTTACGATGAAGCATCTTCACCATAAGCTTCTCGAAGTAATCGGTATAATTCAACAGAAGGTTTCTTCAAATGAAAACAAAAAATTAATGCTCTCAGCGAATGCTCTTTGTTCGGTATAAATTTCGACATATTGAACAAAACACTATGCACACACTTTTCCAATTTATCACTCGTGCGCGTCTGGCACTTGTTGATGACACAACAAAATGGCGCAGTGTCAAATCTTCATAGCACAAACTGCATTGGTGCACCATCTAGTTGCACAAACTAGTTTATTTGACGTTTCGCCTTATTTTTTTTTAGGCATTTTCAAAAATTCTTTATTTTTTAATATTCATTCTAAAATTAGAAAATACAAGGTTAAAATCTTTTAAGTCAAATTACAGGTTAAAAAACATATAACATTTTTACGCACACTCGGACATTTAAAATATTTACACTATAACAACAATATAAAATAAATTACGAGTATATACCTTGAAAGTCAACTATTTGTGTGTTTGTGAATTTCAAATTCTATATTTCTTATCAACATATCGTGTTTCGTGTTTTTTTACTGAATTTTATTGTCTATAATGGGTGTCTTAACCAAACAACTATTATTGATGTTAAGTATATATATCATTTTGTATTATTAAGAGAATATGCATGCCACCATGTTTATATTTTAATTAAATTTGTGCAGATATGACTGATTCCTCTTATGTCAGTCCTATCATTCACAGTGTTTTCATCTTTTTTTATTTCAGTCATCTCTTTGATCTGTAGTATGGCATAATTCCGGTCTTTGCAGAGGACCTTGGTTTCATTAAATTTAAAGTCAAGTTTTTTTTCTGCTTCGTGTTTACTAAGGGCAGTAGAAGCATTCCTAGTATATTTGTGTCCATTCAGTCTGTTTTTTAGTAACTGAGAAGTCATTCCAATATATTTCTTCGGGCAATCCGCACACGGTATTACATTCATTGTGGGGATATGACTTTTTAAGTTTGTACATAATGAACTTAAAAAGCCATATTCCCACAACGAATGAATCTAATGTTGTGTATGCAATACCGTGTGCCGATTGTCCGAAGAAATATATTGGAATGATTTCTTAGTTACTAAAAAACAGACTGAATGGACACATATATATATATATATATATATATATATATATATATATATATATATATATATATATATATTTATATATATATATATATATATATATATATATATATATATATATATATATATATATATATATATATATATATATATATATATATATATATATATATATATATATATATATATATATATATGTATATATTTATATTTATATTTATATATATATATATATATATATATATATATATATATATATATATATATATTTATGTATGTATATACGAGGCTGGTTTGAAAAGTCCGTGCAAAGTCCGAGAGATGGCACCACCGGCGCGTATCGAGGTCATGTTTAGTTAGTAGCATCTCTTGAATGAACGCACACCAAATTTCAGCCATATTGGTCTATTTCTTTGAGTTTGGCATTCGTGTGAATCAAGGAAGTCGAGTGATTTTCAAGAAATGGACGAAAAAGAATTTCGTGTGGTGATTAAACATTACTTTATAAACGCCTCAGGAGACTAAAGAGAAGCTTGATAAACATTATGGTGACTCTGTACCTTCGATTAGAACAGTTTATAAGAGGTTTCAAAATTTTTGGACTGGCCATATGGGCACAAGTGACGCTGAACGTTCTGGACGCCCTGTGGAGGTTCCGACTCCAGAAATCATTGATCAAATCCATGATATGGTGATGGATGACAGAAGAGTTAAGGTGCGTGAAATTGCTAGTGCTGTGGGCATTTCGACTGAACGGGTACATAACATTTTGCATAAACATTTGAACATGAGAAGGCTATCCGCAAGATGGGTGCCGCGATTGCTCACGCTTGACCAAAAATGGAATCGTGTGAAGTGTTGCAAGGATGGTTTGCAGCTGTTCCAGAAGAATCCGGAGGACTTTAAGCGTCGTTTCGTCACTGTGGATGAAACATGGATACATTACTATACTCCTGAGACCAAACCACAATCTAAACAATGGGTTACCAAGGGGGAATCTGCACCAAAAAAGGCGAAGACCGTTCCTTCGGCCGGAAAGGTTATGGCGACTGTCTTTTGGGATTCGCAAGGGATAATCCTCATCGACTATCTGGAAAAGGGTAAAACTATTACAGGTGAATATTATTCATCGTTATTGGACCGTTTGAAAACCGAGCTGCAAGAAAAACTCCCGCGATTGGCCCACAAGAAAGTCCTTTTCCATCACGACAACGCACCAGCACACACCTCAGCAGTTGTGGTCGCAAAATTAACGGAAATAAAATGTGGAACGAGTTGGGATTTCAACTCGTTTCACATCCCCCCTATTCTCCAGACTTGGTTCCCTCGGACTACTATTTGTTCCCCAATTTGAAGAAATGGCTGGCGGGACAAAGATTTTATTCAAACGAGGAGGTGATTGCAGACACTAATGGATATTTTGCAGACTTGGACAAATCCTATTATTCGGAAGGGATCAACAAACTAGAACATCGTTGGACGAAGTGTATAAGCCTAAAAGGAGATCATATAGAAAAATAAAAAAGGTTTACCCCAAACACATAAGTAGTTTTTATTTTTGCACGGACTTTTCAAACCAGCCTCGTATGTATATATATATATATATATATATATATATATATATATATATATATATATATATATATACACATATATATATATATATATATATATATATATATATATATATATATATATATATACATATATACATATATATATATATATATATATATATATATATATATATATATATATATATATATATATATATGTATATATATATATATATATATATATATATATATATATATATATATATATATATATATATATATATATATATATATATATATATATATATATATATATATATATATATATACATATATATATATATATATATATATATATATATATATATATATATATATATATATATATATATATATATATATATATATATATATATATATATATACATATATATATATATATATATATATATATATATATATATATATATATACATATATACATATATATATATATATATATATATATATATATATATACCTATATATATATATATATATATATATATATATATATATATATATATATATATATATGTATATATATATATATATATATATATATATATATATATATATATATATATATATATATATATATATATATATATATATATATATATATATATATATATATATATATCTATCTATATATATATATATATATATATATATATATATATATATATATATATATATATATATATATATATATAAATCAATAACTTTTGACCAAGATTTTTGAATAGTGGTAGCACGCACAGAATCCCAAGCTTGACTTACCCAGTAAATAACATTTTTCAGTGTAACCTTTCTCATCCCATTGATAATATCCTCCTTTTCTATGTATTCTAACAGATGTTCAAGATATAAACGCCTATAACTTTTTTTAATGTTTTCGAGGATGTCTTAATCCATTAGTTGCATTATGCTGGTTACATTTAGAGGAAAAAATTTTACAACAATTTCGCCCACATGAAGTCCTTCTCCAGCACAAAATTGCATTAATAGGAAGACGATTTCTGTTCAAAAATTTAGTTACAGAAGGCACGAACTCTTCTTCACACCAGTTAGTAATTAAGGTCGCATTCTTCCATGCGCTCTTCTGACTTTTGTAATGGACTGGTAGGGCTTTGGGTGAGATGTCTTTTAAAGCTCTTGGACGTGCAGACTTGCCAATCACCATCAGTGGGATTTTGTGCTTGCCAGATGCATTGGAACATACCATTATAGTTAATCTTTCCTTACTTCGTTTGTGCCCAGGAGCTGATTTTTCCTGTCGAGATGCCAATGTTTTTGATGGAAGCATTTTATAATTCAGGCCAGTTTCGTCACAGTTGTAAATTTGATCACATGTGTATCCACAATCTTCGATTTGCTCTTTAAAGTTCTGCTTAAACTTCTCAATTGATGACACATCAGCAGAAAGTTTTTCACCACATACGGTCAGTTGTCGTGCACCGTACCGTTTTTTCCAGCGATCAAGCCATCCAGAACTGGCGGTAAACTAATCTATCTCTGGGAGTTGCCTACTAATCATTATTGCTTTCTGTTGTAAAATTTTACCTGACAGAGGCACACCTTTTGATCTCTGTTGGTTAAACCACATGAATAAAGCTTCGTTAACCTTTTCATAGTCGCCGGTTTTCATTGATTTTCTTCCTGAGGACGAGGAGGCTTGATTTATTCACCACTTTTCTATTTTTGTGCGGTTTCTTTTCCAATCTCCAACTGTTACCTCAACTACTCCATAATCTCAACAACTTTAATTGTCTCTCCTGCTTCAATTCTTCTGATGGCTTTTAATTTTTCTTCGATAAGAACGACGATTCTTTTACGCTTGTTTTGCTCCATTATAATACGACAAACAAAAATTCAAACAAAGCAGTTCGTATTAATTACACTTAACCACCAGAATTCCAACCAAATAAATTATGTGAGTATACTCATACTTCTTAGTAGTAAACGCTATAACGCATTGCATTTACGCAAATTTACATGCTGAAAGAGTCCAAAAACATAAATAAGGGGACTTCTCACAAGGGCCAGGAGGATTCCCCGAAGGCCCCGAGGATTTTAAATGGAAATATGTACATACATATTTTAGAAGCTCGGTTAATACTCAGCATAGACGCGCGTACCTCGGATAATCAGGTTCTTAGATTGACTCGGTTAATCGGGGTTCTACTGTATGTATATATATGTATATATATATATATATATATATATATATATATATATATATATATATATATATATATATATATGAAATATGAAAATGTTATCGCGCATAAACCCTTTGATTTTTTTTTTTGCGTTCGGTACCGCTTGTACTATTAAATAGTAAAATTTAAATACAAGAGAATTCCTGTATGATGCCTTATCTGAACAGTACTTAAATTATCTACCCAACGCCAACCTGTTAAAACTTTAGTATGCTAACTTCTCAACTAAATGCTTTTTGGCTCCTCAATTCGTGTTAACTAAATTGACATATACTCAGGCTATACTCAGGCGACAAGTGTGACTCATTCTTATTTAAATTACAATACTATAAAGACCAAATGTTGGCATTTCTAATGACGTAGCAGGTAAATCAGTATCCAGGGGAACTTGTGGAGTTGGTGATTATACTAGATGTATAGAAAAATATAAACATAAGGACAATTTTATCAGGTATACGAATTAACCCTCAGCCCTTGTAGACTAAATCTGATCTTTATTTACAATAGAAAAACTAATAAAAAGTAACTTTCATAACATTTTACATATTTTTGACGTTTTCCACGCAATTGTCGAAATTCAATCAACAAATTATTATTATTTCTATTCAATGACTTCTTGAAGGTCTCTTTCAGCCTGATCAGCCACGTCGTGTTGTAGAGTTCGTAACATTTACTAACCTGAAGTCCAAAGAATACGCGGGGGAGTACGAGGTGGAATTTTCCAGTCAAAATCCGAGAACAGGGTATTTTTTCTGTGTGAAGATGGTTATTAGCCTAAACTAGCAGCATCTTCCTTCTCCTCTGGCAGTAAATATTCTTTTTTTTCCTCAATGGCATCACTTTCAGGGATCAGCTATGGCCATAGCAACTTATAGTATACCACGGTCCTCTCAACCCACCAGAGTGTTAAGTATCTTTTAAATCATACTTTTGTGGTAAAAAATAACTTTGAGTCGTTACATTCTTGAGGAATAAAGAAATTCATTTTTAAGCTGTTACATATTCCTGTATATTAAGAGGCAGCATTCTCCTTAAATGGAATTATATTGTTGCGTTAGTCTTACTGAAAAGATCATTGTGTAGTAGAAACCTCTATAAGGAGAGTTATGTATGGAATTTAGAGAGAATAATGTCTGTTTCTTAATCTAAATAGAATTTTAAAATTGATTCACCTCTGCAACCGTACATAAACTTATTTTTAAACTATTTCCTACATCAGCATATTTATAGATGTCTTCTTAGTATTCGTATTTTTTATTCTGATATTTACTTGATGGGTGTTCTTACGTTCTACTCTTAGTATCCGTTAATAAATTTTGTTCAGGTGGAATATTTTTTGCTAATTTCATCAGTGACTTATGGATTCGTTACAGTTCTACTCATCAGATCATTAGGTAGTCGTAACCAGTATAAGGAGTCATATATTTAGATGGGATTTATAAAGGCTTATGTCACTTTTTAGGTCAAAAAAGATAAAGAAAATTTTTTTATTTTGTTTCTTGTCTTGAAGAGTTGCGTTTTTATAATTTTGAAACATGAGCAGCAACTTTGAAAACTGAAATAAATTTGTGCTTATAAAAAATGGCATATTGGCGATAAAATCTACTCAGGACAATTTATTAAGTGTATGCCGCGTGTAATGGATAGCAATAAGTGTACAAACAATTTTTGCAAAAACGTAAATTACAAATATCGATGAGAAATATCACAATATGACTATATAGGGGAACAAAGCCATCCCTTAGGTTAAAATAAAAAGAAATGGAGAATAATAGTTGTTGGAGTTAAATTATTTTATTCAACCAGATTTAAAACTGTAAAAGTGCAGACATTTTTTCATTAGCACCTCCCTCACCCGCAAATTAAAAAGCTTTAGCTAATAAAATACTGTTATTTACATAGTGATAATAGTACAATTACCTGAAATATCCACAAGTTACAAATGCATACAGTTTCAATAAGGATATTACTGTAAGCACAATTACTATAAAAACAGCGACTAAGGCTTGCAAAAAAGGGCAAATTTCCAATCCCAAGACGTTCATTCTGAAACAAACAAAACATTTTTGTTAGCAGAAATGAATAAAAATTGATATATAAATAATATCCTATATAGCTATTATGGAATATTTGTACTAGTAACCAACATATTTAGTATTTTCTTTCTTTTTTCTTTCTTACCATTATTAATCGAAAATGGTTTATGTGAAAGTACAGTTGCTATAATTATAAAACAGGATGAACATTTTCCTAATTTGTTTGTCAGAAAAATATTTTGCTGTTCACCCACTCTAAATGTGGTAATGTAATTAAAATTTTTTTATAGATAATTCTATAACCATAACAAAATCAACTTGTTAATAAAAAAAGACTCGACTTTAACTTTTGATATATGATATGGTATATTTGATAAATATTTTCGTTTGTTTATTTGTTTATTTTCGTGCAGGAGTCCTACGCGCCTCCGTTTCGGTCGTCGTACGGCGTGCTATCACTACCCGAGGCGTCGAATTTCTGTAAATGGATTTTTTATTTGGCCGATTCCACACTCGTCGCGATACAATTATGAAGCCTCGAAATAAACTGGTAATCTGTGGTATAGTGGTTCGTGATTCAAGTCATTGCCTTTATTGGAATATAAGATAGGCCGTACCTCTTTCTCACAATTTTGAATGTAAAAATTCATATAATGAATGTGTACTTATTCTATCTTAACCTAAGCTCTTATAGTAGGAATCCTATACTAACTTAACCTAGGATATGTGTTTAGTATATACATGAGTTTCTTAATGCTAGGACTTAGAACTAAGACTAAAACTACCTTAGACTAAGACTTACGCTAACTTAAACTAGGACGTAACAATGATTTAAATTAGGACTAATTTAAACTTAACCTAGAATGACATTCTTCTTGTCACGGCGGGCGAGGGGGGTCATCGTCTTCGTCCGAGAGCAACAGCGGGTCCGACGGTCTCGGGAACTGGCGGCTGGCTTGAGGTGGGAGTCGGAAGGCGTCCCTGATGCACGGATTGGGGTGCTGGGACGCCTTCTCGAGGAACTTAGGTTGAATTTGTCTCATGTGTGCCTTTACGGTAGGCACACCGACGTCCCTATGAAGTTGACGGTTCCTCATGAACCACGGGGCTCCCGTGATCATCCTCAGGGCCTTGTTCTACACTGCTTGAAGCTGACCTCTCCTTGTTTTGGAGAGCTGGCACCAGGTGGGGCAGGCGTACGTGAGGCCTGCCTTCACGATGGAGTTGTAAACCAGAAGCTTGGTCCGTGGCAGCAACTTACTGGAGCAATTCAGGATGGGATAAAGTTTCCCCAGTAGTAGCTTCGCCTTCTTGGTTACAGTGCAGACCTGGTCCTTCCAGACGAGTTGTCGGTCGAACTGGATGCCCAGGTACTTGATGGTCTTGGCCCATTGGATGCGGGAGCGCGGTTCAAGTTGTTTTGTTCTCTTGTCTGCGTTAAGGTTTTTGTTAGTTCAGATTAGTTCAGGTTAGGTAGCATATGTCAGCGTTGGTCTTATAATTTGTTTGTATATTGTTGCATTTCACGTTCACTCTTAGCCATTATTGGGAATTTAATTTAATTGTCTTATGCGAAGCCTATTTGCCGAGTAACGGGCTTTTGAAGATTTGGCGAAGTATTAGCTATGCCCTATTTTAGGACCTTCTACTCAATTAAATGAACTAATGCAAAAGTAAATTTCCAATGATTTATTTAATACATAGAGTGCTCTTTTCAGCCATGGCAGCAAATTAGAAATTTGATTTTTTTCCTCATAGAAAACCGGAAGTTAACATTTTAATTTAAATTTTGACCAACTTCAACCGCTTTAATTAATTATTTAGATACCTCAGAAAATTGCATAAAATGTATAGATGATTCTTGGTAAATCTCAAATGGAAGACGTTTAAAGTGCTATAGAGCCGACCTAAACCACGCTCTCCACGCTTGCTTAGGTCGATCGCCTTATGGGGTAACATTAACTAAAACGTTATAATTTCAATACTAGTCTTTTTATGCGTATTATTGATATAAATTTAATTTTTTAAACACACATAGATATTTTTTTAATGTTTAATAGCCATACTCTACATTTGCAATTCTATTTATTTTGTTATTTTTACAAGTTTGCTATTTAATCTGCTGGTAGTTGTTCGGTTTACTGTGAAACGTTCGTTTGTTCGTATCGTGCTAGTAACGCCATCACTTATTCCTTATATGTACCACTGACTATTAGAGTTAAGTGCTAGAAAGAGAAAGGTGAATAACGCCGCGACGCCATTTTAAAACTTTTTCCGTTGTTCGATTTCAGTTCTTGTTCGAACGATATATTGAATGAATTCCCTTTAGTGTTATGGCTTCATACGGGGATCGATGTGTTAATCTGTTTCACTTAGCTTGTCATTGAAAGGCTAAAAATATTAGAAAAATTTGAGAAACGTTAGTAGAAAAGTGCAGAAAATGACTTTTATGTGAAATGCCGACATTAGCCCGTAACGATCTTTTACAGTTCAGCCAAACCTCTAGTGAAGGCTCGCAAAAGATTCAAGTTGAACCATTGATTCCCGAAGAAGAAAAGTACAGAAATAATACAACACAGACGGGCAACACTACACCTAGGCATCAAGAAATTTTGGAACAGCTTAAGGAAAAATTTAATGATCCATCCACATCTAGCGCAACGAAAACTGTGATACTTACTATTGAACTTAAATCATGGAGTGAAAATAGACTTGCAGAAGAAATGTATACATCTAGACGACAAGCGAAAAAAGCAAAGCAGCTTGTTGAGAAATACGGAATTTTATCATCACTTAATCCACGTGGCGGCGGAAAACGGCTACCTGAAACTGAAACTTTAGTGGGATCTTTTAATTACAGGTAATGCCTGGAACGAAAGATTTCGTGTCTGTAAAACTAGACGACGGTAAAAGGACTCAGTCTCAAACACAACTAATTATGTGCAATATTGATGAGCTCTATCAGAAATTCGAAATGGAATATGCCGACGTTTTTTTTATGGGTCTAGCACACGTACTGCAGGGAAATCCCTAAAGCGCTACAGGAGCTACATGTGTGCGGAGAAAACGATTCACGTTCAGTCCTGGGCTGTGGGGGGTTAAATTAGGGCTTACAAAGTTTTTTATTTTACATCCTAAACAGTACATACTTGCTGGCGTCTCAGGTAAGTATCTCGTTTGTGTTTGTACTTACCATCAAAATGTTAAACTGGGGTTGGGGGAGGGGACATTAACTTTCTTACTGCTGGAACTAAGATTCATCTTTCAAATTATAAAGAGTGCCTGCGAAAGATGATGGCCCTAATTTGACGTCGATTTGCCATTTAGTAACTGAAAAATCACCTCCACTTGAACGATGCAACTGTTATCCTGACTAAGATGCGATTTCTGAGCATTTGAAAATGTTGTTTGATGACAATCAAGTAACGGGCGTTCAGTTTGGTTGGTATAGATCGCTTTACGATAGCGACTCAAATACTTCCCACTGATGATTTTGTAGATATCTTATGTACTGCTTTGGAATTGAAATCCCACGCCTACATTGCTAAACACCAAGCGCACTATTTTAAAACACTGAAAGAAACAATTCCTAAAGGTAATATTCTCGTTCAGTGCGATTTTGCTGAAAATTACAGTTTTGCAGTACAATAAGCTTATAGTCTTTTCATTGGAAAAATGAACAAACCACCCTCCAAACGTCAGTGTTTTACTACAGTGAAGGAGAGGATATAAAACATGAAAGTGCAATTATGATATTGAATGATCTAAAACATGATACTGCCTCATTCTACGCATTTCAAAAATTACTGCACCAATATCTTCTGAGTAAAAATTTTGAGACCGATGCTGAAATTCATTTTCACGCCACGTTTTACGGGAAAGGTCCATGTGGTAGTTTTTGCGAGAACCTCAAACGGTTAGCGACTCGTGCAAGTATGCAGCTGTCTATAAATAGAGCCATAGGGGTTTATAGGAATGGGCAACATCGTCTTTGCGCATTTATATCAATAATAGGCATTGAAATTATAATATTTTAGTCAATAAGGCGATCGACCTAAGTTAGCGTGGTGAGCGCTGTTTAGCTCGGCGCCATAGCGGCGGTTTAGCGCAGCGTCAATCCTCTATCTCTTAAACGTCTGCAGATCCCATTATAAAACATAGCAATCTATATATTTTAAGCCATTTTTTTGTGGTGTTTAAATAGATAAGTGGTCGATGTTGGCCAAAATTTAAATTAAAATGTTAACTTCCAGTTTTCTATGAGAAAAAGAATTTAATTTTGAATTTGCTGCCATGGCTAAAAAGAGCACTCTATGTGTTAACTAAATCATTGATAACTTACTTTTGTATAAGTTTATTTAACTGAGTAGCAGGTGTTAAAATAGGGCATACTTGATACTTCGCCAAATCTTCAGAAGGCCGTAACTCGGCAAATAGGCCTCGCATAAGAGAATTAAATTAAATTCGTAATAAGGGCTAACAGAAGTATAATTAAACCGGAAAGAATTTGAATAACTCACATTTTTTTGGTTGTCCGCTTCACGTGACAAGTCCCTATTATCAGTTTATTTTTGAGCTCAATTTGCAAGACTCGTGAATTAGTGCATACAGGTTTTGCATCGCGACGAATGCTTTCCGTAGTACGTGAGTTAAATATGCTTGGCATTTTAACCGTGAATCAATTATGACCTCCAGATATCTCAGTTTATTTCTGATAGGTATCTGAGTGTCATTTATTTTGATCGATATATTTATTCTATTGTTTGTAAATTTGTTGGTAATAACTATGCCCTCGCATTTGGTCTCGTTTTTTCTAATTTTCAAGAGCTCTAATCACAAATCTTTATGAATTGTCAATAGTTAAGTCTTTTATCATTATAGATAATTCTCTATTTCCCTAAAATATTTTATACCAAATTTCATCATCATCATTTCAGTGACCAACAAACATATTTTTGGTAGTGGATAATATTTCATACCAAATTTTATCATTTTAGTAGTGTCATGTCGGTGATCAGGAAATATTTTTTAATGAGTGCTGAAAGTTAGGTCGTTCATGTTAACTAGGTAATTAATAATAAATATTAAAATATTTTGCACCTAAGACACTATTTATGAAATTCCTCCATTTTAACTTACTTTCAAATGAGCGACAAGTAAACGTTTTTTTTTAGGAAGATGAACTGACGAACATTTAAAAAAAAAGCGAGATATACGTCTATCATAAATACGACAAATATAGAGTACCGTATCAAGCGAAGACCGTCAGTAAGTTTTGCTCTTGGGCTAAAAATATGGGAGTCAAAGAATAACACAAAACGCGGGCATGCTGCTTACTAGGACACGACAAGTTTTGCTCCAGTTAAGAGCTTTTCAGCTAGCTTAGGTGAAAATCACAAAGTTCGGCATCTCGCTAACACAGCCACGATAATAACATATGAGTGCGTACTGCTATTACCAGTTTAGAGGCAATTTTAAAAAGAACAATTTAATTAGGAACACTGCCGACTTTTCTTCTAGAAAACTCCATATTAAATTTCATCACTTTAAGTTATTTAGAAGTGAATAAAATATTGTGATTGGCAATACATTAAACACATCCCAGAACAAGACTTACTGATTTCTATAAGAATATTATTTTCACATTTTTATAGTCTATCAGATAAGTTAACAAGAAGAAATTGTAGTTTCAGCTATATGTAAACTTAAATATGTATACCTATATGCGTACGAATGGATATTCTCTCAAAGTCTCTAAACTGCTAGAAATAAGAGCAAAATTTTAGTTGTAAGTCCACGACTAACGGCGGTGACAAAAATAGTATTGTTTAACTAGTTTACGAATTATCCTATATTTTAAAAATGATTATTACTTTATATACTTTTTAAACTAAGTTTTATTTTTTATAATTTTTATTAAGTTCATGTATCCAAATAACAATACTGTAGCACAGTTTCGAACCATAAATTATTTTACCGAATTTAGATATTGGAGATTGGCGTTTTCTTTTCACACATTCATCTAATTGTACTTGGTTTTTATTAATGAAAATGATAAATTTTGCCTGTACTGAATTAATACTAGAATTGTATGGTTTCCTTTAAAAAAAAACTCAATGCAACTACGGTCTATTTTACCTTCTTCGAATATTTTCACACATTTTCATAGTTTTAAGGTTATTTGAGGTAAACAGTGTTTTTTCCGAATATTTTGTAAGTAGCTTTTAAGTAGAAGGAGCATTCTGTTTCTAGATTTTTTTTTTCAAGTAAGTGCACCTTTAAATTTACATTACAACTTCTAGTGGTGGCATTAACCTTGATAAACTCAAAGCCAGATCAGAATATTTTAAGCACCTATCAAAAACCCTAATAGTAGTAGAAGTTAGGCAACTGTCCCAAAGCATATGAAAAAATATATTTACCACAGTTTATGCCTTATTGACTTATAATGTAAGTATAATAAGTTTTAGATATTATTGGCAATAACAGGAAATTTTCTTTAACATTTTAATGTTCGAAACGAACTATTTTTAATTTTACTAAGAATATAATTTACTTATGTTTACTTATTTAAATTAACCTACAATTACTTTTAATTAGCTTAACCTTTACATTACGTTTAAAACCCTAAAAAAATTTAATTAATTCACTCATTACTAGCAGGAATAAATTTCCAGTAAAAAAATAAAATATATGGTAAAGGTATAAGGTACATGGATATTTCAAAACTGAGTTACTGAAACTGATAATTCTCAGTATAAAAAAATAAATAAATAGTGATGCTATTTTATTTTTTCTATGCATAAGGTAAAAACTAGATTTATTACCTAAGAAAATGAAAACGTGAGCGATGGCAGCACGCGACAGTACATATATATATATATATATATATATATATATATATATATATATATATATATATATATATATATATATATATATATATATATATATATATATATATATATATATATATATATATATATATATATATATATATATATATATATATATATATATATATATATATATATATATATATATATATATATATATATATATATATGCATATATATATATATATATATATATATATATATATATGCATATATATATATATATATATATATATATATATACATATATATATATATATATATATATATATATATATATATATATATATATATATATATATATATATACATATATATATATATATATATATATATATATATACATATATATATATATATATATATATATATATATATATATATATATATATATATACATATATATATATATATATATATATATATATATATATATATATATATATATATATATATATACATTTTTTTAGTTCAATTTATATGCCTATTGCCCAGTTCTTACTATTTCTTTCTACGCGGCAAATTCTATTATGAAAGTCTGTTTATTTGAACATAAAAAGTACATCAGAGAAAGAATGGCTTGCGCCTGGAATAAGATATCAAACAATTGGACCTACAGGAATCTAAGTGTATCTGAAATTGATAAAATCTTCATGAATGCTAAATACATAAAAAATGTATTGACCTTTTTGTCACCTTAACATGGTACCAATTTATTTACTTATGTTTAATAACAGTCAAAATCTTTATTTCTGACCTTAATAATTGTAAATAATTAGTCGAAATTTTCTAGCTTCTTCTAGGTATTTATTTAATCTTCTGCAAAAAAATAAAAGGATTTTACTAGATGGACTTTCTTTCAGAAAGATTATTTTCCTTTTCACTACTGTTTATTACTTTACTAATATAAACTAATCTTTACGTAGTGTGTTAAGATCAAGGATAACTAGAAAATAATGAATAGAAACAAGTTATAAAGACAACAGCTAAATTTAAAATGAAATATGCGTCAAAAATTTATATTCCTGATTTCCTTGGTACCCAAAGCTTGATACTTGTACTTAGACGTAACTTTTATACAATGTATATAAAATATTTTAATACTTATTTGTAATATATATAAAAAATTGTACATTTTGTTAATTAACACCTGCAACGGCACGCTGTTGTAAACAGAATATTATCCTAGTGAATAATAGTCATTATTGTAAGTTGACTATTGAACTCTTTCTCGATTCTTGTGTTATAATTTTACATATTTATTAAACTTAAATTATACAGAAAATTATATTGGAAACTTTCTATATATTATTTTTTAATTAACTCTTAAAACCTTCTTATTTTAAGATAATAAGCGATCTTGTAAGGATTCATTTACAGACTATTTTATATACAGTGACTCACAGCTTAAATGATGCAGTCGCTATAAGAAAAGACTAACTGGTCTCAGTGCCTCTTTATTTATTTGGAAAAAACAACTCATTGAAATTAAATTAGTAAAGAGTCTTCTAAAAAAGTATGAATTACTTTTTGTCTTAAATATACCTTACTTAATTAACAATAAATAATTAATCAAATCATATGCAATTTTAACGTCACAGTTTAAATGATGCAAAATAACAACAGGGTTCAAAACTTATCGCATTTTGAAATTTACGAAGGCGGCGTTGCTTTGATTTCTTAGTGAAATTGTTTTTTGTTTAGTTTGACATTTTTTCATTCAATAAAACGAAATTGTTTAACAATGGGTCGTCGAACTACAATTTTCTGAGAGAAATTTAATTATTACTCATTACAGGAATGGATACAGCCAAAGAGACATAGCCAAAATGGTAAATAAATGTTCGTCATCTGTTCAGCACATCATTTAACGTTACCGGAATGAAAATAGAGTCGAGAATAAGTCAAGGTTGGCTCCAAATAAGATCTTCAATGAACGTGAAGAAAGATGAATTTTAAGAGAGGTATCAAATAATCCAAAAAAAAGTGCGCCAAAGTTGTGCGCCGAGGTGGAAAGACAGTTTGGAAAAAGGTGTAACCCCGAAACAGTTCGACGTATCTTGCGAAATAATAATTTACATGGTCGAACTGCTAGAAATAAGCCTTTCATTAGCCAAAGAATTCAGTAATATTTGCTGATGAGACCAAAATAAACTTATTTGAGTCCGATGGAAAAATATCAGTGTGGAGAAAGCCTAACGAAGAATTAAAATTGAAAAATATGAAAGCTACGGTAAAGCACGGTAGAGGTGGAGTGATGTTATGGGGCTGTATGTCATCTGCAGGAGTAGGTAACATGCATTTCGTCAAAGGGAATATGAACCAATATGTGTACTTGGATATATTAAGGTAGCATCTCGTCGCTAGTGCCCAAAAATTAGATATTGAAAACAATTATCGGTTCTATCACGACAATGATCCAAAGCACACCTCATTTCGAGTTCGCAGTTGGGTGCTTTATAACTGTCCAAATGTTATTAAAACATCAGTCCAGTCACCAGACTTAAATGTAATTAAAAATTTGTGGCTGACATTAAAAAATAAAGTAAATAGTGCCCCAATATCAAATAAAACTGAATTAAAAGTAAAAATTACTGAAGCATGGAACACTATTTCCCCGGAGTATACTAGAAAGTTAGTTGAATCAATGTCCAGAAGATTACAAGCCGTTATTGATAATGAGGGAGGCCCGACCAAATATTAGCAGGCTTATTTCAAATTCTACAGTTTCTTTTCTCTAATAATTTTGGTATATTGCATTTTGCATCATTTAAGCTGTGACGTTAAAATCGCATGTAATTTAATTAATCATTTATTGTTAATTAAGTAAGGCATATTTAAGACAAAAAGTAATTCATACTTTTTTAGAAGACTCTTTACTAATTTAATTTCAATAAGTTGTTTTTTCCAAATAAATAAAGAGGCACTGAGTCCTGTTAGTCTTTTCTTATAGCGACTGCATCATTTAAGCTGTGAGTCACTGTATATATATATATATATATATATATATATATATATATATATATATATATATATATATATATATATTTATGGTTCTAGCACACGTGCTACAGGGAAGTCCCTAAAGCGCTACAGGAGCGACACGTGTGCGGAGAAAGCAATTCACGTTGTTCTTGAATCGCTGTAAATTATACTCGATGGGAAACACAGTCCTGGGCAAACTATTCCAAAGGTATGATGTTCTCCATATAAAAGACTGCTTGAAAAGCGTTGTACGAGGAGTAACAAGCTGAACCTCATACGGATGTGAAGTATTAGCGCGACGTGTACTGCTAACATGCACCGCTCTGGGAGGAATTAAGCGGGCCACATCCTTCGAACACTTTCCATGAAACTACTTGTAGAATAGGCTCAAGTCGCCAACCGTTCTTCGATGTTCCAGCGAATCAAGGCCGTCGGTCAGTTCCGGGTTTCCAATCAGACGAACAGCTCTTCTCTGGATAGAATCCAATAAATGCAGTGTATGTTTGGGAGCGGAGCTCCAAACATGGGAGCAGTATTCCATAGTTGGTCGAATTTGAGCTTTGTAAAGAATTAACAGTTGTTGTGGAGTGTAAAGCTTTCTGGTTCGAAACAATATTCCCAACTTTTGAGAAGCTCTCCTTGCTATGCCTGCAACATGTTCATGCCAGGACAAATTTGCTCCCAAATTAACGCCTAACAGATTGAGTGACGATGTTAGAGGGATGGAGTGCCCCGACATATGTTAACTATGTCGGGTTCTGCAACGTTAACTTTTTTAGAAAAAACTGCAGCCTGGGTTTTTGTAGCATTAAATTCCACTTGGTTACTGTCACCCCAAGATAGAATTTGTTAGTCTTTGTTAAGTTGAATGACTTCCTGCTGTCTGCAGATATTCGTCTGAGTAGTCGATGTCCGGGCGTTCAAAGTGAATGAAGAGATAAGTCTACTGTCATCTGCAAAGCTGTAGATTGGATTCTCGGTCTTTTCCAGCAGATCGTTAATATAAATGAGGAAGAGAGTAGGAGACAGTATGGAACCTTGGGGCACACCGGCGTTGATAGTGAAGGTATTAGAAAGAAATCCGTCGACTGCCACTGGTAAAGAACGCTCTCTGAGAAAACATGAGAGCCACAAACAGAACTTTTCAGACATACCATAAGAACGTAGCTTAGCCAACAGCCCATCGTGCCAAACACGGTCAAATGCCTTGGATATGTCAAGAGCAACCGCTCGAGATTCTCCAAAGTGTTCAATTGCGTTGTTCCAAACATGTGTTACATAAGTCAGAAGATCTCCTGTTGATCTATTTTTACGAAAGCCATATTAGTGATCAGTAATAATGTTGAATCCTTCAAGATATTTTAGAAGATGCTGATTGATAGCCTTTTCCATGACTTTCGATAATATATAATAATAATATATATATATATATATATATATATATATATATATATATATATATATATATATATATATATATACATATATATATATATATATATATATATATATATATATATATATATATATATATATATATATATATATATGTATTTATACATTACATTCTTTACAAAGCTCAGATTCGACCAACTTTGGAATACTGCTCTCATGTTTGGGGCTACGCTCCCAAACATACACTGCATCTGTTGGATTCTATTCAGAGAAGAGCTGTTCGTGTGTTCGAAGAATGTAGCCCGCTTAATTCCTCCCAGGGTAGCGCATGTTAGAAATATAGATCGCGCTAACGCTTTACAAGCAGTCTTTTATATGGAGGAAATCATTCCTTTGGAATAATTTCCCTAGGACTGTGTGTTTCCCACCAAGTACAATTTACAGCGACTTAAGAACAACGGCAATCGCTTTTTCCGCACACATGTCGCTCCTGTAGCACTTTAGGGACTTCCCTGCAGCACGTGTGCTAGACCCATAAATAAATAAATAAATAAATATATATAATATATATAATATGTATATATATATATATATATATATATATATATATATATATATATATATATATATATATATAATTTATATATATATATATATATATATATATATATATATATATATATATATATATATATATGTATATATATATATATATATATATATATATATATATATATATATATATATATATATATATATATATATATATATATATATATATACATATATACATATATACATATATATATATATATATATATATATATATATATATATATATATATATATATATATATATATATATATATATAGACCGTTGAGGTACATAAGAAAGAGAATAGTAGACAGTATGGAGCCTTGGGGCACACCGGTGTGGATAGTAAAGGGTGTTAGAAAGAAATCCGTCGACTGCCATTCGTAACGAACGCTCTCCGAGAAAACATGAGAGCCACAAACAGACATATCATAAGAGCGTAACTTAGCCAACAGTCGATCGTGCCAAACACGGTCGAATGCCTTGGATATGTCAAGAGCAACCGCTCGAGATTCTCCAAAGTGTTTAATTGCGTTGTTTGAAACATGTGTTGCATGGAACAAAAGATCTCCTATTGATCTGTGTTTACGAAAGCCATATTGGTGATCGCTAATAATGTTGAATCCTTCAAGATATTTTTAGAAGATGTTCATTGATAGCCTTTTCCATGCCTTTTGATATTATTGAAAGCAATGCGACTGGTTGGTAGTTATTTGTCAAGGTCTTCTTGCCTTTTATAGGTATCGGCTGAACTATGGCATATTCCAGCAGGAAAGAAATATTTCCTTTCTGTAGGATAGGGTGAAAAGTCTACAGAGAACTGGTGTTAGTTCCCTCACATTGGGGGGGGGGGGGGGGGGGGGGGGGGGGGGCAGTTTTTGAGAACTATGGCAGGTATTCGGTCAGCGCCAGAAGCCTTTTTGGTGTCTAGCTTCATTATAATACGTTTTATGATACGCTGTCTGAAGACGATATCGGGCATCATTCACTGCACCATGGGAATAGTAGGTGGTGTTTTTCCTTGGAAATCGACAGCAGAGTGTGAAGCAAAGAGTTCAGACAACAAGTTCGCTTTCTCAGCAGTGTCGTTGCAATAGAATTATCTGGCCGTGTGAGTGGTGGTATGGTGGATTTGGTGAAATTTTGATTAACTGCCTTAGCGACTGACCAAAAGGAGCTGAAATTGTTGAGACAAGCGAGAAGTTCGTTGATTGTGTGCCTCCTTAGTTTCGTAGATAATTTCTTTGCATCTGTTCCGGGCACGAACAAAAGTGTGGTGTTAGGATTTTCAAGCCGTTGTCGGTAGCTAAATTTGAATGCAACATAAATTTCCTGGAACCGAATAATTCTAAAGATATTTAATCCTTCTTGGGATTTGCAGGTTATTACCGCCGATTTACCCCCAACTTTGCCAAAACATAGCAACCCTTAACTCATTTATTAAAAAAGACACCCTTTTCTGTTTTTACTCCGCTTGTAAGACATATTTCCAAAAGCATTTGTCTCTAATAAAATTCTTATTTATTCGAATTTTCAAGAGTTCTTCCTGTTAACTGACGCAAGAGCATTAGCTATTGGCGCTATTCTCTCTCAAGAACCAATCGGTAATGATTTACCAATCGCTTATGCGTCCAGAATACCATGTGCCACAGAAACCAAGTATTACACTAGAGAACGCGAATTACTCGCTATAGTTTGGGTTGTGAAGCACATTTGATCTTACCTATATAGTCGAAAATCCACCCTTATTATGGTCTATCGCCCCTTTTCCTAAAAGATCCCGGACGCAGATTAGCTAGATGGCATTTAAAACTAGACGAAGATAATAGCATTAAATAGAAGTCGGGAACAACAAATAAAAACGCGGACGCGTTATCCCACATACAAGTAAACCACTTCTAACAATGCGCGAAATTCCGTGACGTGATCGTACTATACATGCAACTAACAAAGATGATGGTATCCGTTCATTGCCAAGCGAAATACAAAAAACCTACGGAGAAGATGACGAAAAAACGAAGGTGAGACCTATCTTGATAGAATTAAAGACGAATTTAATACGTTTGTTTATCTTTATAAGACTAAATTAAATATTGATTTATCTACATTTGAGGCGTCTAATTTTCAATTATTAGGCAAAATTCACAAGAATATCGTTACTTTCTTTTGACGAAACACGATGGAAGACCTGCATTACAAAACTTATCGACGACATTTTTGAAGAATTTTCTAATTTTTCGAAAGACCAAATAAATATTTTATCTAGTAAAGTAATCAGAGACAGGAATAGTACTTCTAGTATTCGATCCGAGAAACGTAGTAGCAACTCTTTTTTTTATCCTCTATTAATGCCAAAATGAGTAATGTAAACTTAACCGTATTAAAAAATCTTTCGTTTACTTTAATAGAAAAGGGCATAAAATTAAAAATCTGAGATAATATTATCACGACTAAGGACGAAGATTAAATACTAAAAGTTGCAAAATTTGTCAAAAGGCAAAAATTTGTAGGAAAAATCTTAGTACCCCACTTGTTATTCTAAAACACCGAAAACTCCCTTAACATCGAAATATTTGAGTACCTGGCGCAAAATTACACCTGGACAATTGGAGAGGATTTAATTAAATTCATTCAGGCTTACTCTATTGAAAATCTCCATCAATCGTGAATATCTTATCAGTATTTTTCTAACACTAGGGTACGTAATTGAGAGTTTAAGAATGCTCTAATGCTGGACCTATAAGAACTTGACAATGTAAAACTAATATTTTTCAACGTCCATGACCCACAATCCAATGGTTTTCTGGAGAGATTTCATGCAACCCTTACGGAAATGCTCAGAGTTCATACTGCTGGAAATCCCAATAAACACTTATTTAATAATTTCCCTAATAAAATCCACGGCTTTATACCCTATGAATTAATTTTCTGTCATCCGTCCTAACCTGAACTAATAAACAAATATGTTGAAGACCTAAATAACCGTATGAAACACTACTACAAAATCGCACGCACCAAAATGGAGAGGCAAAAAGAAAAAAGCAAAAGATCGATAAAACAGTTTGCGGAAAAAACTTCGATTATAAACTTGGAAATATAGTATATGTAAAAGAAGCAAAAATAACTCTTTCAAAGACAAGAAATATTCAGAACCCCGGCGAAAGTAATAAACTTAGAAACAAAACATACTTCCAAAACTAATTTCGCCCGATTAAAGTCCTAATACGGATATGTCGAAATCCTCTTTTTTAGATTCTGCAGGTTGCTATAAGCCACAACTTCCCAATTTGCCATAACACCATAAGAGTCTTCTTCCATGAAGAAAGTACTATCAAAGTATCAAATGACAAATGAAACCTCCTGGTATTTAAAGAAATTCAGCCCCTTATAGAAGCCATTTCGAACAGGGAAAAAATCCTATTATGTTTATTCGAAATGTTCAAAAATCTATGACCAAAAAATGTTAACCCTGACAGTTTACTTAACGGAACAGGGACTATCTGAAAATCTATGACGGGCAAATTAGACGCCTCGGAAGTCAATATCAAGTACTTTAATGATGTTGCTGCTAAACCCAAATGAATCTGAAAATTCTCATATCAGCTGATAGTCCATATATAAAGACAAAAAAATATTTGAGGAACTAATAAAAATCCATGTGCTTGACTCATGTATTATGTTATGAAACATATACGTTTTACAAAAGATACATACAGCCTTGTAGCTACCTCAAAAAAGAGACCAAATAGGGTAGAACAATATGTTAATGCGGCTTAAGTGGACATGAAATATGGACATCCTTAACTTTTCCAAATTCATTATTTATCTAGAGTGGCGACCAATTTCTTACAAACAAATATATTTTCAAGCACCAAAGGCTGCAAAGCTAACAAAAATGTTTCTGGCGTTAATTTATCTGTGCCAATATATTCATTATTTTCAATGTTATCTTGAATTATTCAATGTAAATGTTGTTAGAGAAAACAACCTGATGCACACTTTTTGTGTTTATCTGTTCTAGCATAACATAAAATATCTTCAGTTAGTCTTCACCAAATTATGGATAAAGATAAAGTGTAATTAATGTATTATGTTTACTGAAAAGATATAAGGTAGTGTTGAGCCAACAGAAAATAACTATTTATAAATTATATTCATATCGGATTGGAAAAATTATTTTCTATACAGACAATTGTACTCATTGTCAGCTTTTTGTAAAGTAATCTACAAGGTGCTTTTTTGCTGGCGGCAAACTTTTTTCCGACTTGAACCATTATTCCCTTCACTGCTTATTCCTTATGCTACCTGACCTAACAAAATATATACTAAAATCTGGCCAGAGAATATATGTATGAATGAAAAAAAGACGTAAATTCGATAAATGTTTCTCGAGTGATAACGGCACTAAAGGACAGAGACACGTTGCTTTTTATAATATATATATATATATATATATATATATATATATATATATATATATATATATATATATACATATTATAAAATACATTAACTATCCGGGTTTCAATCTGTTAGTCCACCATGAATTTGCACGACGTTTCTAAGGGCACTAAAGGACAGAGACACGTTGCTTTTTATAATATATATATATATATATATATATATATATATATATATATATATATATATATATATATATATATATATATATATATATACATATTATAAAATACATTAACTATCCGGGTTTCAATCTGTTCGTCCAACCATGAATTTGCACGACGTTTCTCTCGTTTGGTATTTCAAGTGCTCTTGCTGCTGCTGCTACTCGATACTGCGATCTTGCTGCTGCCGCCGCTCGAAGCTAATTAATATTTGGTAGAGTAACTTACGACAGCACTAATTGTAATAACCTGTTCAGTATCCATTGGATTATTATTTCCACTGTTGGTGATTCATATAGAATATATTTTCTAGGTCGGAATTTCTCACTTAAATTGCAAGCACAGCAAATGAAAATTAAGATACAATCCAAACTAATTCTTAAAACTCCGACCAATATATATATTATAGTAACATAAACATCTGCTGGTATCGTATTACCCATGACAAATTGTATTTTATATTCATTTTTTTTTTGTTTATTGGCTTGGCTCTTTCTGGGCACATATGCAAACTTATTAAGGACGAACACAACACCCAAGCAGATTGGCGGACTCAAACCGCCGATCATTGGATTCACAGCAACTTCCTAGCCCACTGCGCCAATATTCAGTTTTAATAATATTCTGAAAGAATACCATTAAAAGCCGAAATTATTCACAGAAATTTATAAAAATCTTTATAGATCTTTATTACAATCGATAAAAATGAAAGTATTTTTAAAATGTACCTTAGGTTTATTATTAACAATCACTTACTTATACACTTATCACAAAAAAGTTCTTCTTTCTCACATTTGGTCAATGTGCTTCCATGTTTGGCTGACTGGCCCAAGCCATGTCAGTACAAACGCTACTACCTTTGTGTATTAAGGAGTGACCTGACAATGTTACATGTTTTCAAAATCACTGACCTCTCAATGTTTCTGTGTATGTTTGTGTTGAGTCCTAATTGTACTAAGTGGTGTGAATGTTACTGGTGTAAGCCCCGTGGCTGATATGTTGAGGGGGACAATGATGACTTTTTCCTGCTTCCATAGCCTTTTTATTTCTGTTGCAAGGTCTGTGTATTTGGAGAATTTTTCTGTGTATTTCGTTTGGATGTTTGTATCTATGTCAATTAGATAGGTGACTTTTTCTTTTTTGCACTGAAAAGTAATATCGGGTCTATTGGCGAAGATTGTTTTATCTATGTGGATACTGATGTCCCAGTAGAGCTTGTAATCTTTATTTTCAAGTATGGATGTTGGTGTGTATTTGTAGTAGAGATCTGTGTTTTCTATGAGTTTGTATGTTGTGATTTATATTATTATTTTTAATGCCACAGTACGTATTGGACCCCAGTATGAACAACAAATATAAGAGAGAAAGCTTTTAGATTTTAGGTTTAAAAAATATAGAATATCTAGAATACCTTAAAAATAATTTGATATAAAAATGACTTAAAAAAGAAATCTCAAACAATACATTTTTTGAGATAATCGCAAAGTATATTCAACTTTTTGGTAGTAACACTGCTGCGATCTGCTAAAAAGATCTAAAAATTAGACCCAGTCTAAAAAACTTTAACAGTTCAATTTATTTCTGATTGCAACATTTTAAAAGTTACGAGTGTACTGTAAACTTTTTTATAACTTTAGTTGAGTAACTGACGCTCCTGTCAATTTAAAGCTCCAATTGTTAAATTAGACCAGTTTTAATGCTAAAAATTTTTAGTCAATAAAGCAGTTAGCATTTTAGAGAACTAGGTGCTTCAGCTAAACTCGTTAAGGGATTTACTCAATAATTTCCTTGAAAATACGTAGATCTAAAATAAGTATTAATTTTAACTTTCTGAAGTAAAAATTAAGGAAATTGCTCTTCTAAGTATTATATTATCATCTCGTTCGAGAGAGCGTCAGATCGACGAAAACGGAAAAATATATCTTTTTCGTAATCTAAAATCTGAAGACGTGAAGATAAAAAAAATTTAGGGGGATAATTTTCCTTCCCTTCTATTAAAATAATTAAAATTATTAAAATTGGAAAGACAGAAATACTATATATATATATATATATATATATATATATATATATATATATATATATATATATATATATATATATATATATATGCAATCATCCTTTTAGCCTCCTATTTCATCCCTTTCACGCCGCATATATTTTACCACAAAAAAATATTTCGTTCCGTTCCGATTTCTTGACTGAAAGAACCCCGAAAAAAGCCTATAACATGATAACAAAGTCACTATTTTACCAACCTTCTCCACTCCTTTAGCATATATATGTTTTATTATAAATAACTATGCTTAAAATTTGCCCATTCTTCCGTTTAAAAAAACTCTCATAGTTGTATTAAACCTACATATGTCTTTCACTCCTTCCCTTATTAAAATTAAAAGTGGTGTAAAATAACTTAATTTTTGTACTATACCGTCCAGGAACCCTGAAAAAGACATATAGTACGATTTATACGAAGCAACTCCCCTAACTCCTACCTCACCCCATAATCCTTTATATATTCTAATATAAATAAAATGCTAAAAATTTGTCAATTACATCAACCAGAAAAGCTAGAAAACTTCTCAAAATAATATTAAAACTATACAATATTTATCGACTCTCACCCCTTTCACCCCCTCTCGGGTTTAAAATTAAAAGCAATAAAAAAATTACCTAATTTTTGAATTTCTCGACTCTAAACATATTAAAAATGACATATAACGCTATATACGAAACAACTTTTCTTAATTCCTCCCCTACTCATTTCACACCTTTTATATTTTATTATAAGTGCTTAATAGTTTGTTTATTATCTCAAGAGGAAACCAGGAAAAATTACCATAGTAATAGTGAAACCATACAAAATTTATCTATTTCCAGCCCTTTCACCCCCTTTCCCTGATATCGGCGAAAAACGTTAGACGTTATTCCCTTATTACGTGTTAGATATGCCAAGTTAGAAATTAATATCTCATTTCTATCCAGAGTTATCTTGCCAACAGACCGACAGTCAGATAAACAGACTGAAATGATGTTTGCCGTAATTTAGGACCTCAAAACCTGAAGAAAAACAAAAATTGCGGAAAGTGTTTTTTCATGAACACTTTTCTTTAGTAAGGAAAGAAAAAAAAGAAGTATATTTTTTAATAGAATATAAAAAGTTAAATTTGCCGATTTTTCTAAATTTTTGTTTAAAATTATATTTTCGTTTACATTCGAAAATGGCACCTAATATATTTTTTTACTTTTAGAGGATCTTGCAGACAGGATTGAAATTTTTTCATCATCTCGCGTTTTAGTTACCGTCATCATCAACTCAAAATTTTCCAAAGTGGATCTGGATATCAAGTTTGATATTTTATTAGAAAATTAGAGATAGTCCATTAGAACTAAAGAGGAAGGAAGAGATGAAAAAAATGATTCTTGCGTGGGTTTTAAGGGCTAAAAACTATGTTTAATAAAATGATTTGGTGATGAGAACAGAGACAGAACATCATAATAAAAATATTGGGTATGTGTTACAGATCCTCTCAAAATGCTTCTGGGATATATTCATTATTTTCCAAGATTACTTAAATTAGACAAAAAAAAAACAGATAAATTTAGGGTTTTCACTAATACCTCTAAAAATTAGAACAATTATTTCGTTATTTTACTTATAAATAAAATTTAAATAATTTATTTCAAACTTGTCATATATTTGACGTTATGTTTTTTGCACAGTAGAGTAGCCTACATCTAACATAATTGTCAGTTCTTAATGTGAAGTGACAACTCACCGCGAATATTAAGTTACATGCCATATAGAGCTTAGATATGATAAAAAAATATGGTTCGACTACACAGAAAAATAACCGGTCAAGTGCAAGTTGAACTTGCACAATTAGTGTTCCGTACATTGATTGCTTTTAAAACAAAAAATTTTGTTATGGTGGTATAAAATGAACAGTGACTTCACAAAACACACCCCAAAGGAGTTTTCAACAAAGTTTGTTTCCAATCTTTACTGAAAACTGATGACCTTGAAATTTTTGTTTTTTTTATATACCAAATAAATTATTAAAGGTAACGCACTGGTGATAATTTTCGTTCAATCAACATCCCGTGGAGAGCATTCCAGAATATTTTCAAAATTTTTTTATCAGTACTTTTCGAGATAAGGTGGAGGGAGAGCGATTTTTCGAGACTTTTTAAAAATAATACAAAAAAAAGTGAGTCAAAGTACCACATTATATATATATTTTTTACTCGTGTTTTCACAAGCTTTCATTTGACACCACACTCGATGACCTAGTAAAAAAAAATTTTTTTTCACTTCCGATTTCACCCCCCAAAACTAGCCCCTTAAGTCAAAATTTAACTTTCAAAACTACACGGCTTTGATGAAGCCATCAATTCCTATATTTATATATTACCAAATTTCAATTTTCTATGACAAATAGTCGGAGAAAATCGGGTGTGACAGACAAACAGAAAGACGGACAGACAGATAGACACCGAAGTCATCTTATAAATGTTCCTTATGGAACACTAAAAATGATAATAAAGAAAAGTTATACAAATCATATTCTAAATAACCTAATATTTGTGACGAAAGACGTTTTTATCTCCCTGCTTTATTGATTAAATAAAAGGAGATAAATACAATGGTTTTTTTTTTTAAATGCGACTTTAACACTCCTTGACAGCCCCTCGTCACAAGTAAAGGAGGC
>CM032456.1:130224185-130319118 GCA_019049505.1 Pachyrhynchus sulphureomaculatus
TTTTCAGTTAACGGGTTCTATATCTTTTCCAGGGCCCTTGAAGCCAATTAATTTGAAATTTGTGTTATTGTTTCCCCATTTAAATTTAAATTTAATGATATATCGATTTCAAATTTGATACACATATAATGCTTAAAATAGGAATAGTTTTTGAACGATATTAGTTTAGGAGAATAGGGCGACAGGAGTAGATGTCGATATATATTGTATATTTTCTACATTCGTAGAGCTTTTTTTAAGTCTTCGGTTGGGCTAGTATTGAGTTGTATATCCTTTCTAGTAGTAATGAATTTCTTTGGATTACTAAACAGGTAGATTTCAGTTTGTGCTGGTCTGTCTGTCGGTCTCTAAGTCTATCAAACCGTTGTTTTGATAAGTATCAAACGAAATGAAATATAATAGTTACAGTAGGAACGGTAATAGTTAAATCTTATCATTTTGGTGAAAAAAAATCCAGAGGGTCGTACTCGAACAATGTTAGTTTACTTGTTTTTTGATTGGAAAACAAAGCTAATTTTAAATGTTTTGTCGTCGAAAAACACTGCTTCACTTTTTACTAACCTAATCTTAAATATATATATATATATATATATATATATATATATATATATATATATATATATATATATATATATATATGTTCAATTGCACATATATGTAATGTAAATAGACGCGGAGGGAAGTTTTCAATTTTGTAATTAATAATCATCATAAGGTAAGATTTCCTTCTTTAATATATCAGTCTGTAATGATTACGCTTGAATTTTGGAAAGTAAAATTTCATGTTTATTTTACATATGCGAGATGAGTACTGGGAATATAATTTTACCACTTTTTTTGTTATATTTAGTGAAAATTTGCATAATAGAATTCCCTCTTAACCACAAAATTCTGAAATGAAAAGTCCATTTTCTCGAACTTTAAATAATATATTTTATTGAATATTAAGACTCTGAATTTAATGTAAAAAATATATCCCAACCTTATGGAAAGTAAGAAAATGAAATACTAGCCCTACAAAAATTGAATTGTATTGCATTAAATTATGGTAAGACTAATTAATAATAACCCAAAAATATCTGTTTTAGATTAAATATTAACCATTTTTTAGACTACTGACCTGTAGATTTTTTATTGATTATATATAGAAATTACAACAATGTTTTCACTAATTGGCCAATTTAAGGAATGCAAAGAATACTAACCTCTGCACACCCTCTTGTTAGAAGCACTTAAACTTATTTCACTCAGCTAAAATTATAAATTTAACACAATTATTCACAAAATTAAAATAAAAAATGTTTTTGTGCTAAAACTCGTACTAAATATATTAAACCGGTCACACCAGGTCGATAGACGCACCTGAAAACTGCTGACCTCGAAGTACTCGAAGACGAACAGCTTGGCTAGCGTAACGTTCTAACTTTCACCTTCAGAGTAGGTGGTCAATGTACACGCAAAATGTAATATACCAGGTAAACATGAAACTTTTTGTTGTGTATTTATATACAGGTTATCTAAACTGGTTAGCGATAATTTTGAAGTATATTATTTCTCGTATAGGTATTAAATGACTTCATTTGCAGGGCATGCAATAATTTCCATCTTATAAACTATAAGATATAGATAAACAGTTAAATAGGGAGAGTTTACTGCCAATAAAATTAAAACAAAAAAATAAATAAATTTGTGAGTATTTTTAATCAGAACTGGAAAACGGTAGGAATTGAGACAATCTATTTGAACGAGTTATTGGAAATAAAATAATTTTATTAGCATTTAAGAACTGATAATTCCCTATACGGGGAGTTTTATTATAATATAGTCCAGTCACCTCTAAGGTCAGGCTTTTTAGGTTCTAAACCTTTATTAATCTTATTAATATTATGCTTCAGATACCCAACGGCCATTCCACGCTTGTCCTATTTATTTCTACTGCACAGAAATCTAACTACAATTATAAACAGGTTAAAACCTCTGTCAGTTTTCACTTCTTTTCTTGATGGTAGCTATGCTCCCTTGGGTTGTCTTTGTTTATTTATTTTTAAAATTTTTAACTTTTGCCGAATTGATAGTTTTATGCAACAATTGACTCCAATTGAAGTTCATAAAATTTGCAAGCTACATTTATGTGATTTGTTTCAAAATTTGTAATACATTCTACAGTTACTTTTATAGAATTTTTACGACAGCAATAAAATTTTCTTGTGACGTTTCGTGTTGTAGATACCATAAATCAGATGAACTTAGCAGTCTTTTGTTTCTATAATTATTTTGATTGTTATTTTGATTCTGATAAATTACATTTATTTTTTGTATCTTGTTGAAATTTATATAAATTTTGCAATTTTCACCATATTGTATCTCTGGAATAAAACTAACACAAACAATATCCTTTTCATCTAATAATTAAGCTTCATTTAGCTTTTATTCAACAAAAACTATTTTAATATTTATTTGGTTTTGTTTTTAATGTTCCGTACGAATCACTATAAGATCACTTCGGTGTCTGTCCGTCCGTCTGTATGTCTGTCACACCTTTCTTCGAAACTATTTAATGTAAGAAATTAAAATTTGGCACTATTATCAGATGGCTGATGGCCTCATCAGAGCTGTGTAGTTTTGAAAGGTAAATTTTGATTTAGTTTTGGGGGGTAAATTCGGAAGTGCAAAAAAAAAAATGGTACCAGGTCATCGAGTGGAGTGTCACATGAAAGTTTGTAAAAACACGAGTTCAAAAATATATGTAATGTATTACTTGCTCACAATTTCCTTTGTAGTATTTTTAAAAATTGTAAAAAATCGCTGCCTTATCTCGAAAAGTACTTATCAAAAAATTTTGAAAAAATTCTAGAATATTCTCCACAGGATGTATATTGAATGAAAATTATCACGAGTGCATTATCTTTAATAATTTATCTGATAGAATTTTTAAAATTACATTAAAGATTCTATTAAGTTTGTTCTACTGGATAAAATAGTAGGCGTAGGCACTCTAGAATCAATTTCAAACTTGGTTTATATGTATATACACCTAACGACAGGATGAAGCCTATAGTTTTTGAGCCATATAGCTTAAGGCAAATGGGATGAAGGGGGTGGGGGTAAATGCATTTTGTATGGTTTTAATAGTAATATGGTAATTTTTCCTGGTTCTTTGTTGAAATATTTTTTTTTTGCCTAAATATTTATACTATAACGTAAAAAGGGTGAAAGGGATGGGAGAGGAGATTAGAGGGATTGTTAGGTATTGTACATTTTTAATAGTATTTTGGAAATTTTTTTCACTTTTCTTTGTTCCTGTAATTGATAAATTTTGAACAAATTATTTGTAGCAAAATATATAAGGTATTAATAGGGTAAGGTAAGTGTTGCTTCATACATATCTTGGAATATTTCCTTTTCAAGGTTTTTAAACTGTAGAAAAAGAAATGGAGTTTTTTTTATAACTATCAACTTTAATAGGGGAATGGCTTGCAATATGAGAGAATATTGTATAGTTTCAATAAACAAAATTCGCCTAATAGAATTTTGTCAGGGTTTTGAATGGGATAATGGGCAATTTTTAAACAGGATGAATTATAATAAAACATATGAATTGCCAAAGGAGTGGAGAGGGGAAGGAGAAGAATGACTTCGTATTTATATTGTTGTAGGTCTTTTTCGAGGTTATTTCAGTCAAGAAATCGAAACATTCCTTTTTTTCTGGTTTTTGATTGGGATATTTTATGTATATTTATTACAAAATAATTTAGCTGTAGTAAAATAAATACAGGGTAAAAGGGATGAGATAGGGTGCTAAAAAGGTAATTGCGTGTACGTCGTAATATATTTCTATTTCAGTGTTATCAATTTTTGAGCGTTATCGCTTAGGGCGAAGGAGGATGAAAGGGGTTAGTGTCGATAAAGTTTATATGATTTTATAGTAATATGAAAAAAAGAATAATTATTTATGACAAAACATATAAAGTGCCAAAGGGACGCAGAACGGAGTTAGAAAAGTCATTTCGAATTTGTATTGTTAGAAATCTTATTTGGGGGTGTTTTTAGTCAGGAACTCAGGAAATATTTTTTTTTATTGTTTTCTTTGTGAACTTATGATGAACGTTCAAGGGGTGGGGATCATTGTATCCTATCAATAATATTAGGAGAAATTTTCCTGGTTTTGGACTAAAATATTGCCTAACTGGGATAAAATAATTTTTTTGTAGTACAATATTTACGAGATGAAAGGGATGAATTACGGGGCTAAAAGAGTGATTATGTTTATCACGTCTTATAATTCTATTTCATTGTTCTTGTTTTTCCACTATTTCTCATTTAAATAGAAATAGTAAATAGAAGGAATTGAGATTTGATTACAGAGTACCCTAAAAATATATTCAGTTGGATATAGAACAAAGTTTTGTTAAGATAGTGGAAATGTAGTTATGGAACAGCTGGTCAATTTTTACTGTTCTTGCTAACTGAAAACATCGTACTCGTAAAAAAATTTATCATCTCAAATTTTTCTTTCCTTCAGGTTTTAGAGTTTTTAGATCACTGAAAATATATCTTTTTCACTATCATCTTGTTAGTAAATTTTAATAAATATTAATTAAATATTATAAAAATAATAATTCAGCCACACGTAGCAGAAAAAGGTTTATTTTTATTTACACATTAAACATACCTGACAATTTTTTTTTCTTTAACGTCCACATTTCAGTCCAGTAGCGGAAAATATATGTTTTGTTTGCTGTGATTTCTAGACAGAGAATTGTTTTTTAACTACTAAATTATTTTTTAATTATTTAAGCAAGGTTAGCTTCCAATTTATTACTACATTTAGTATACATAGGTACATAGCAAAATATACTGTAATGGCCATTTATGGTGAAACATTATAAGGAAGAAGGAGGTGGTGGTGGAGAATGTATATTTCTCTCTTGTAATCTTTTTAAGGTTTTTGGAGAATTTTAGAAAAGTTCAAAAATTATATTATTCTTTCATTATTTCCAATTTTAATCCAAGAAGGGTGGTGTATGGGATGGGTGTCGTTAAAGATTGTCTAATTTTAATAGTATTTTGGCAATTTTTTCAGGTTTTTTTTTTATTGATATATTTGACACATTCAGGCTTCTTATTTATAAGAGAATATATAAACTGGTTAATGGAGCGGGGTAGAGGATTAGAGAGGTGGCTTTATATATATCGTGCGAAATGTCACTTTCAGTAGTCTTGGACTGTAAAAATAAGTAAATGGTGTTATTTTTTCATTACTTGCTGAATTTTAATAGGGAAAGAGGGTGAAAGAGATGGAAGAGTCTTGTATAGTTTCAATATGAAAATTTTTCCAGTTGTGGTTGGAGAACGGGCAAACTTGAAGCATTATAATTTCTAAAATAAAAAACATATAGCAGGCCAAAGGAAAGTAGAAGAGTAACTTTGTATTTATCGTGTTAAGAAAGGAATTGAATCATTAAATTTTGTTTTTTCAATATTCTCATTGTTAACATGGAAAGATGGTAGAAGAGGTAAGGATAATTGTATCGTTTCAATAGTATCATTAAAATTTTCTCCTGTTCTTGATTGAGTTACTGAAACATTATTAAAAATAATAAAGAGATTCTTGAAAAATATAAGACTAATATAAGAATTTCATCTGATGATGCTACAGCGGAAACCAAACGGTCATGACCTTTATGGAATAATGACAACATTCAGATAACCATCTGGAATTGTCTTTGTATCTGATTACATCTCTTTTTTAATTCATCTTTGGGTGAGGAAAAAATAAAATTATTGACTCCGAACATAATATTAGGTAAATTATACTAGTTATTAAATAAATATTAATATATACCAGAACATTGATTAAAATTAGTTTTTACAGAGTATCATTAAAGTTCAGGCGTGGAAATAATGAAACATGTATATGGTTAGAAAATATTATTAGATAAAAGTCATTGTGGGTTAGAATGAAAATATAGATCAGTTAAAATCGACTCTGTGCTAACACAATAATATATAACTAATGCCCTGTTAAATTAGCTTCAAAAATTAAAAATATAATACTCTTTCCTGTAACTCACATGGCCGCAATGCCATAACAACTTTCATAAGGTAGTAACGATTAGCACCCATTAAGGTTTACTACTACCTGAAAGTGAGAAAAAGACCAGAGAAACAACGAGCTGAAAGAGTACCATCTATCTATTAAATGGTTCGGATTCTAAACTGTAGGTCCCTTACTGAGATATTAAAGTAGAGTTAATAAAAAGGAACTTTCTAGTCTATTTGCTCGGCAATTGGTCCCTCCACCCCTAGTACTATTAAAACAGATTTTTATTAATTTTTATTTTTAACTGTAATATTTAGATATTTGCTTATTATTTAAACAGTATTTATATATGGCTATACAAAAGAGCATGAAACAGACGGTGGTATGCTTGGTTATAAATTCATGTATTTTTGGTCTGAAGTAAATGTTCATTGAGTAAAATATATTCGTTTTGGTTAAAGTAATACTTAATAATTTCACAAAAAAAATGTATTTGTTCATAAAATAATTTAAAGAAAATCATAAAAAAATATATTTCGTCATCATCAGCTTTGCAGATGACAGTACGCTTATCTCTTCATTTATTTTGAACGCTCTAACATCGACTACTCAGACAAATATCCGCAGATGGCAGGAAGTCATTCAACTTAACAAAGGCCTGGAGGAAATTCTATCTTAGGGTGACAGTAACCAAGTGGAATTTAACGCTACAAAAACCCAGGCGGCAGTTTTTTCTAAAAAAGTTAACGTTGCTGAAACTGCATAGTTATGTCGGGCACTCCATTCCTCTAGCATCGTCACTCAATTTGTTGTTGTTAATTTGGGAGCAACTAGAACTAGAAAGCTTTATACTCCACAACAACTGTTAATTCTGTACAAAGCTCAAATTCGATCAACTATGGGATACTGCTCCCATGTTTGGGCCTCTGCTCCCAAACGTACACTGCATTTGTTGCATTCTATTCAGAAGAGAACTGTTGAGAAGTCAGAACTGGCTGACTGCCTTGATTCGTTGGAACGTCGAAGAACAGTTGGCGACTTGAGTCTATTCTACAAGTGTTTCCATGGAAAGTGTTTAGCTTGCTACTCCTCGTACAACCCTTTTCAAGCAATGTTTCATATGGAGAAAAAATAATCCCATTGAAATAATTTGCCCAGGACTGTGTTTTGCCACCGAGTACAATTTACAGCTATTCAAGACCAACGTGAATCGCTTTTTCCGCACACGTGTTACTCCAGTAGCGTTTTAGGGATTTCCCTGCAGCACGTGTGCTAGACCCATAAAAAAAACTAATAACCATAACAGTCTAATATAAAAAATTCAAAGACTAACTTACTGATCTAGAGTGGCATAAAAAAACTGCTAAGTTAGAGTTAAATGATGCAAAATAATGTTTTGCTATCGCATAAAAGTGCAGGTCCCAAAATTCCCAAAATATCGTTAGATAATGCCCTGAGAGTTTTACAGAGTTTTGAAATCCTTGTATGATTGGTAACTTTATTCTGCAAAATATTACAATAAGAGTTATAAAAGTTACTATCAAGACTTCAATCGAGACCATAAAAATAAAACAACACATCGCAAATGTTTTGACAGTTTGCTGTTTTCAATAAAACGGAAAAAATCGAAACTAAGTTTTAACTTATTTTCTTTTTTAATTTCAATTGCTTATTTTAAGGCAAAATGATAATAAAATTAAACTGGCTAAATCCCAGTTCTTTCATGAGTACACAGACCTGATATAATTTCTTAAAAATATAGATAGTAAAATCTATTTGCTCTGTTAATTGTCAGTTTCATTATAGGTTAGGTTTCTTTTTGTAAAAAATCGACCATCCCCTGTCATCAAATGGCATATTATTAGTGACCAAAGAGGCCAGAAGAATCGAAGAGATCCGAGAGTATTGTGTATTCAACGGTATTCAAAGCGGGATCCACCATGTGAAAATTATTTTTTTTTGTTAGAAAATCGTTTGAAATAAGAAAATAATAACTTAGATGAAAATGATTTTATAGTGAACAGAGAGGCAGAAGTAAATACATTAGTATATACATATGATTCCCCAGGCCCGGCGAGTGTAGAAAATACACTACTTTGTTGTTTTATTGGATTTTTGGAAAAAATGTGCGAAATGCACAAAATTAATTTGTAAACTGAGTGTTAATGCTTATTTTTGTGAAAAATTTCCTAGCCCCGGTCATCAATATTTAGATTACAATGCTTTGACGGATCTAAACCTTTCAAGATCCAATTCAAGAGGGTCTGTTTTCTTTCATCAAGGAGTCGTGTTTGACGCCTTCCTATTATAACTAGTTACGCTTTTGTTGTTCTCCTTTTTTCCTTAAATAAAATTCCATTGTAACCATATGCTCCTCTTAAAGATACCAGTGTTTAAAGACTAATCTTTGTAGGTAATAGCCCTAAAATAAGTGTTGGTAGACTTGATATTTATTAGATCTGAAGCCAGGTGTATGTAAAATCTATCTCATAATCGACTTTGATAGAAGCTAATCTATTTCCATATGCCTCTTCCTTCACTATAAAGTCATTTCATTAAGGTATATTTTCCTGTTTTAAATGATTGTTTAATTAATTAAAATAATTTCCACATGGTGGATCCTACTCTGAATATCGTTGAACATACAATACTTTCATCTATCTGGAATTTTTTTTGGCCACTTTGAATACTGATAAGTGGGACATCTAGTGAGCAAGGAAGTAAAAATAAACGCAGGAAGAAGTCAAGGGGATTTACTTAGTCCCTTTAGCTTCAACTTCGTCATGGACAGAATAGTGGAGAATATTCTAAAAACTAGAGGATACAAAATAGGCAACACACAATTCCACACAATCTGCTAAGCCGATGATGCAGTCCTCATATCCGATTCTGAGGACAACCTTCAGAAGATTTTTCAAGTTTTCAATTTGAAAACGAGAAAACTAAACATGATTATCAACACAGCCAAGATAAAATGTATGGTAGCTCCAAAAGAATTATTAAGATGCAAGCTAGAGATACAAGGAAGTATTACTGAACAGGTTAATAATTTGAAATAACCTGGTAACAAGCTATGGAGATTTAAACAGGGAAGTAAAACAACAGTCTATGAAGGCATCACTAGTAGCAGATTATATGACGGATATAGTATGGAAAAATAAATACTTTACAGTGGAAAGTAAAATAAGAATATACAAGACAACGGTGAAACCGATCCTCACATATTCTGGAGAAACAAGAGCTAACACATGTCAAATAGCACAAATGATGAGGCCAACGGAAATGAAGGTGATTAGGGACATACATGGAAAAACTATCCACGACAGTATCTGCAACAAGGATCTACAAGAACTAAGTAAGATCCAAGGGATATCTAAATGGACCAGAACTAGAAGAAAACGATGGAATAAACACGTAGATCGGATGGACGACAATAGACTGGTAAAAAGGGCCGAGCTCAATAAACCCCGAGGTAGAAGAACTAAGGGCAGACCTCCGAAAAGGTGGAAGGAATACTCGACGTCCACATCGGAAGAGGCCTAATGGGGATAAAATAGGCAGTATTCCTACTTATATGACACACCATATAAGAAAAAAGAAGAAGAAGAACACTGATAACATTTGGATGCTTTAGTGAAATTTTCGGTAGAATAAGGCATTTTAATTTAAATTGGAGCAATGAAACTTTTATGAACAAATAGTTTCTAAAAAATACCTACTTAATTTATAACCCCCCCGACTGAAAAAATAACAGCTTATTATATTTTATAATTATGCAATAATAATAGTACCACCAAACAAATGAGATCACTAAAATCCAGTAACTCGTCCTTTAACGTGTACAGCTAAATTAAATTATAGAATTAAAGTATTGTTTGGATCGATACGTTGAAAAGTGGAGCGCAGTAAAATTTCTAATTATCGATATTTCAGAAACTATTTCTGTTAGATATAGAAAAATATATATAAAAAGTTGTTCATAATTCCATATAAAATATAGATATTTAATAAACTATGTATAACTCCGTTAAAATGATTGAGTTATTTAACCTGAGCTTCCGGTGCTCTTTCGGTTGAATCTGAAGTAGTAATTATGTTACAGCACTCATTAGTACTTTTAATTTAGGCACTTACAGTGGTATTATTTTGTTCATATCTTCATTTTTTTCCTGTTAAAAATACAATATTAGGATTATTTGACATCTTCAACAGAATTTTTTTCCAAAAACTGTCCAAGAGAAGTATAAAACAAGATATATATTTTTTATGGGTATAGCACACGTGGTACAGGAAAATCCCTGAAACGCTACAGGAGCGACACTAATACATCACATGCATATGCGGTTTAGCTTGTGACTCCTCGTACAACCTTCTGAAGTAGTATTTTATGTGGAGAACCACATCCCGTTAAAATGATTTGTCCAGGTTAGTGTTTCTTGCTGAGTTAAATTTTTTCCCACACGTATATTCCTGGCATGCACTGAATTAACCAGGCGCGACGTTCACCGAACACTTTCCAAGGCAGCATTTGTAAAATAGACTCAAGTCACCAACTGTTCTTCGATGGTTCGAGAATTCAAGGTTGCTAGTGAATGAATAGAGTCCAACCAAAGCAATATATCTTTGAAAGCAAAGATTCAGACATGGGAACAGTATTCCACCATTGGTCTAATTTGAGCTTTTTACAGAATTAAAGTGTGTTGTGGAGTGAAAAGCTTCGTTCTACGATACAATAGTCTCAGCTTTTGGAAAGCTCTTTTGGTTATGCATGCAACCTATTTATGCCAAGATATATATAGAGGAATGGAGTGTCCCGACATAACTACAAGTCAATCATCGCTCCTGATGAAGCTAACATGGTTCGCGAAACGCGCGTCGAGTGCGAAAATAAAGTGTTTGGTGTAGTGGTGATATATACTGAGTAGTAACTACAAGTAAGTTGGGTTCCGTAATATTAACTTTTTCAAAAAAAAAAAAAATATTTTACGATTAGTTTTTTCTAAACTTCACAAATGATATAATATATAGGATGTACCATAAGATATAAGAAAGTTGAGTTCGCTTTGGCCGAATCGGAAGTGACAGTCACCATATACACCATCACCATATAAGTCACCAAAATTTGAACTTAATATCTTTTTTTTTACAGATATAAAAAAAGGAGTCTTACTTACCCGCTATGTATTTATATATATATATATATATATATATATATATATATATATATATATATATATATATAGGATGTACCATAAGATATAAGAAAGTTGAGTTCGCTTTGGCCGAATCGGAAGTGACAGTCACCATATACACCATCACCATATAAGTCACCAAAATTTGAACTTAATATCTTTTTTTTACAGATTTAAAAAAAGGAGTCTTACTTACCCGCTATGTATTTATATATATATATATATATATATATATATATATATATATATATATATATATATATATATATATATATGTATTTATATATATATATATATATATATATATATATATATATATATATATATATATATATATATATATATATATATATATGTATACATACATATAAATAAATATACATGTTGGTAATAAACATCGGCACACCTATTTTTAGTGTTTCATACGAAACACTTATAAGATCAGTTCGGTGCCTGTCTGTACGTTTGTCTGTCCGACAGTCACACCCGATTTTCTCTGAAACTATTTGACATAGAAAGTTAAAATTTGGTGCTAATATAGGAAATGATGGCCTCATCAGAGCAGTGTAGTTTTGAAACTGAAATTTTGGGGTTGGGTTAGTTTTGGTAGGTGAAATCGGAAGTGATAAAAAAAAATACTAGGTCATCGAGTGGGACGTCAAATGTAATACTTGCGCACACTTTTCTTTGTATTATTTTTTAAAATCGCGGGAAATCGCTGTCTATCACGAAAAGTACTGACCAAAAAATTTTGGAAAAATTCTGGAATATTCTCCACAGGGTGTAAATTGAAGGAAAATTATCACGAGTGCATTACGTTTAATAACAGCCACACAAAAAAAAATTCATTACCACGAACCAAAATACATGGATCTAGTGTATTTTTCGACGCTATATTCCAATCCGTAGCTAAAAAAAGATTTATCATTTTTTTTAGCCAAAAACATCCCTTCAAATGAAACTATAGTAATAATGTAATGACTCTTAATGAAGTGTGAAAAATGGTAGATATTTTATAGTCTAGAAAAGAGAATATGCGTTTAAATCACCGCAAGCTATTTCTATTAATTAAACCAAAATCCACCTTTATAGGGGGTAAAAAGTACCTCTAAAACTCAATTAACGCACGTGAGTTTAAATAACATATAAAAAGGACAAATTCTTGTAGCTCTTAGGGCAAAATATCTGAATCTGGCGTAATAATCAGACATTACTTTTAAAGGGTTGAGACTCACCCCTACAGGGTGTAAAAACCACCCCTCACCTACGGAGGTACCTTATAAGTTTCAATAACGACGAAAAAATTAAGGTTTTTGTAGTTTTCAAGAATGTGATCAAATATGGAGTAGATTCGCTTGAACCACCGATACAAGATTACGATGGCTGAAGAGTGAGGAACAATCCCACAGACTTCACCTGCTCCGTGAAAAATCGGCTGGAAGCAGTGGTAAGTGCTGGGAGGGTAATACAAAATATTAATTTTGGTTTTTATCAAAAAATTTATTTGTTAAACTTAAAATTTGTTTAATTTTTCCTTTCTCTTTCCCTTCTTTTCAATTTTTGTCCTCCTTGTTTCCCCTTTCAATCATTTTTATTATTATTAAACAGCGCTACAGGCCTCGTACATTTCATATTCACAGTAATGTTCAAAATTGCTCACAACTGCTCTTCACCGGATTCTCTCCATTGCCTCCCACTTCCACTCGCCGACACCCATACTCCTAAGATTCCTCTCCACCGTCTACATCCACCTCGTCCTCTGTCTTCCCCTCCGTCTTCTTCCGATAGGCTTTCTATGTAGTATTAGATGTACTCGTAACAGCTAATCTGAATGTCTTTTAAGGTAAAAATTTGATCTGTTGTTGACCTATTCCTGCGGAAACCGGTTTGATACTCCCCCACTATCCATTCGTCTCCTCAGGATTTTGCTGAAGACTTTATAGCATGTATCTATAAGCGCAATGCCCCTATAATTTTCACAGAGCATTTCGTTGCCTTTTTTGAGAAGTAGACATATTCGTGCCGCTAACCTCTCTGTTGGCATTTGTTCTGATTCCCAGATTATTTTCACCAGTTCATATATCTTTTGTGTAGTTATTCACCATCTGCTTTTAGCATGTCAGCACGTATCTCGTTTGTCCCCGGGCTTTTATTATCCTTTAATTCTTGTATACTGTCTATTATATCTTGTTCTGTTGGTTGTTTTATGTGCGTTTCTTCTTGCGCAGTTGCTCGGTCCGCTATTTCCTCTTCGTCACTACTTCCGTTTAGCAACTGTTCAAAGAAATTCTTCCACTCCATCATTATTTAGTCGTTCTCGCTTAGAAGTGTCCCTTCTTCTGTTCTCATATAGATATTGCTGGTTTGATACCCGTTTTTCCTTTGTTTTACTTCTTGGTAAAACGATTTGATCTCCTTGTTTTGGAATTTTTCTTCAATACCTTGGATTATTGTCTTTTTAAAGTTCTGCGTCTCTCTTGAATGGCTCTTCGTTTGTCCCTATAATTTTGCTTGTTATCTTCACTTGGCATTAGTTAGCATTTTTTGTTTTGCCATTCTTTTATCTTCTGCCAAATCCTTGCATTCTTTATTGAACCATTCTTTCCTTTCTGTCTGGTTCCCAATGGTTTATTTGCTGATTCTCTCTATTACTAATTTTATTTCTCCCCATCTGGAATCAATTCCCGTAGCATGTGCAACGCTCTGCAATTCCGCATTAATTTTTTCTCTATAGTTTCTTCTGATCATTTTAATCAGTAAAAAACATGAGGTGCGCTATGGAATTTGGTATCATTAGAAAGAGAATAGAATCCATGTATTTTGGTTCGTCGTAATGAACTTTTTTTTGTGTGGCTGTGTAATTTATCTGGTATATAAAAAAAAAACAAAATTTCAAGTCATCAGTTTTCAGTAAAGATCGGAAAACACTTTGTTGAAAACTCATTTCGGGGTGTATTTTGTGAAGTCATTGATCATTTTATATCTCCGTAACAAAAATTTTTATTTCAAAAGCAGTCAACGTACGGAACACTAATTGCGCAAATCCAACTTGCACTTTACCGGTATTTTTTATATTCAAAATACGTTATATGTATATTCTTTAATTTTACGACCATGGACTTGCGGAATTGCAGATAGTAAATGTTATTTACGTAGATTCATCATATCATATTAGCATCACAAATTAGGAGTAAGGAATATGTTTTCATATTTATAACATTAATTACGATATATCGATGACTTGCACTTTGTATAAAAAATTATTGGATAATTAATTTGTTGACACAAAATAGAAGATGAAATACCCAGAAGAAAAAGCTATTTATATATGGAATGAAGGACTATTAATGTCCACAGCGTAAGCATGTCTATTCCAATTAATTAATCGTAAACATTCTGGTATCAACTAAAAACAAGTGGGTCCTTTTATGTCTTGCCTTATTCAACTAGTTTAATTTTAAATATGTGATAGTTATTAGAGACTTAAGGCATTCTGTTATACCTTTCTCCTAAAATTTTAATAAAAAGTTTAGGACCAATAGCGAGATCAAAAACGCTCCGGTCGTGTAACTTCCCTTGGACTTACTAGTAAAGTACTCTTTTCCAAATCTTTAATATGACTAGTATAAACTTTCCATTTCATATTTTACATATTTGGTTATTGACTTAATATCCATATTAGAATTACTTCTATTGTTTAATGTAGCATGTTTTAAAACTACTTTTTTACTAGGCACTTGTTGCAGACTGGTAAGGCACTTCTGGTAAAGCAAAATAATTTAGGTTACTTTTTGAAAGGAACTGTTTCAAAATTTTTTTCCATTAGTATTGGCTGTTACGTTACTTACTTTAAAACAATATTTTTGTTTTGGTATTTAATCAATAATTCAAGAAAATTTGTATATAAGTTAGCCCAAAAAAATCCGAATTCGTTTAAAACAATAATTTTAAATGCTTGCCATACAGCTAAATGAAATCACTAAATATAGGAGAACTGTGTTACTGTTATTTCAGCTCTTCTGTTAAGATTAAATTTATAATACAGAATAATCGTGAACCTAGAAACAAAACACAAAGAAACAGGTAATATCAATGAAACTAAGAAATGTCCCTTATTCCAGGGATTAAAGTTAATGCAACGAAATTCCATGATGTCCATGACAATAGCATATTCTGCAAATAGGAGACACAATTAAAAGAGTTGAACCAAATAAAATAAGCTTCCGAAAGTATTATGCAATTACAGCACAATAAATTACAATATAATTTACCAATCAATTTATATTATTTTCGAAAGTTTCAATCAAGCTTACTAAAAATACGGTCTGCCATAAAATTATTAGATTACAAAGAATTATTGACAAAAATACAGAAATTTACTTATTAGTTGACTTATAATGAACTTCTTTTAACCATCAACTTCCAAACAGAATAGACCTGATGTTGAAATAACTGTTCAGATTAAGAACATCCTCAAAGATTTAAGTATCCTTCCTCAAAGATTTAATTATTGGAGTTGTACTGGATCTTCTAGAATCAGAGGGGTATGGATATTTCAATTTATTTTCATTGCCATGACCTAAACATCAGTTATTAATCATTTTACATCAATAATTCTTATAATTCAAGAATTAAATAATACAAAATATGTATGTATGAACCGTAAATATTCAGAAATACAACCCCAAATCTACCAGAAGCTCGCACTGCTCCCATAGAAGATAGCCCATCCGGCTCAGTTTAAATCATCAGTCATGAAGTTAATGCCTCTAGCCATCCATCGAGCGAACGACACCACCACCGACACAATCACCGTGCCGACTCTATTAATTAGCACTGTAACTTGCCAAAATTCAGTGAATCTTATTTATTTAGAGCTTATCTGCGGGAATCTCCAAGAGGAAATCAATATTTCAAACTTATTTAAATTATTATCTGCCGAGCCAATGTATTTCCTTTAACACTATTCTACTAACATTCAACCTAAGCTTCAACAACAAGCCCAAATCTTCAGGATTAGCATCGATAGAACTAATTTTTTGAAGATAATATTTTATATTTTTATTATTCTAATTATTTGCTTTATTAAATCTACTATCAATGTCAAACAAAACAGTCAAACAATATTTCAAACATTTCTAACAATCTAATAATTGAAGGATTTTTAGTTTTCTATATTGGGAATGTGGAATCTTTGGCACAATGACACTACTCAGTATATATCACCACTACACCACACACTTTATTTTTACACTCAACGCGAGTTATATGTCTGACCGATGGAAGTTCTTTTTTAAAAAAACACTTTTTGTTTAATAAAAAATACTTTTATTCGAAACGTACAACGAATTTTGGGAGGTTTTGGAAAATCAGAATACAGCTCTCACAACAAATGAAAGAACAATAGTAATTAATCATCGTACTTTAGGGTTTTTTATAACATTTCTTATCTTACTTATGACTAATGCTTACATTAGCAGTTTTAGTATTATACGAGGGTCGTAACTCCTCCACCCTTAGAGGAGCATATAAACTTTTTGAGTTTCTATGACCTAAATGATTATTTTGTTCAAATTATTTGCATTTAAGATATTTTTCCTTTTTAAATATATAGGTCGTAGATTCTTTACAATAAAAATGAATATTGAAATACTTATTATTATGTACAGTAAAACTGTCCAAATACTTATTATAATATATTGGATTGATTAGCAATTTTGAATTTTCGGATTTTTGTATATCAATTTGTTCTTGTAATTCACTTATTTTATTAAAGTTTATTTTATTCAAGTTGAACGGTTTTTACTTTGTTATATACTGGTGTACTTAAATTAAGTTCAATTATTGGTAAAGGGACATTTTGAAATGAGCGTTTTGTGCTATAAGACCTTAGGTTAATATCATTTATTTTTAAATTACAGGGGAATTGTAATTCTAGTAAATAAGTGCCTTTTAGTAAAATATTATTTTGAGAGTTTTTACATTTTTCGATCCCTATTAGTTCTTTAGTTGTTATCAGAATCCATTTATTTTCATCAATATTTTGTATTTGTAAATCATCGATTTTTATTAGTATCGGACTACAATTTGAAGTATTCTATTTTAGGAGTTGTACTTCACATGGTGTGTCCTTAATAAGATTTTCTGAGTGTATATGTGAACATATATATTCATTATCAGTGATACCTTTACAGGGTTGGTTAGTATATCCAAATTTATTATCATTTATCAATAGATATTCAAAATTGGGAATTATTACTTTATAAAAATCTTTATTTTGTGTAGGTAAGTAATAGTTGAAATATATTATAATTTTCTTTTTCTACGAGGGGTATTTCGATAATAAATATTAATTCATTATTTTTTATATAACTTTTTATTTCCAATGTTTCTTCTATTTTAAGAATATTTTCGAAAGTTGGTTCGAATGGTAGTTTCTTTATACCTAGTTGATTTTGTAATAATTTTAATTCTTCAAGAAATTCTTTGTTATTTACTATTGCGTTATGGAAAGTATTTAATTTTGCAAAAGTGATTGCTACTTCTAGTTTTTCAAAAGTATCATATATATTTTTGGTAAAAATTTATTATTTGAGTAAGAACCATTTGAATACGAAAGAATTCGACAAGATTGGTTTCTTGAATTTGGACATTATTAATAACTGTAATTACGTCATTAACTCGCATAAAATTTCATGAGAGAGAATTGTCCGTTGAGATAGAGGGGTGGAATGGAGGAAACACACTGTAAACTGGAGATAGGTGAAGTTCTAAAAGCTCCCGTGGCTAACCTCAAAGCCTGATTCTGAATGGTGTCTAGCTTTTTTTTGATTGACTCCCTAAGTCATATATGAAATCTCCATAGTTTAGTTTGGATAGGATAAGGGATTTATAAATGATTATGATTGAGCTAAAATCAGAACCCCATTTTGAATGAGCAAGTAAACGCAGAAGATTAAGATCTTGGACTGTGCGTGATCTTAACTAATTAATGTGTGAGTTCCAAGTCAAACCTGAATCGAAAATTAACCCTAGGATATTATGAGAGTTTTGAATAGATATAGGAGATCCATTGATATTGAGAGGATTGAGTCTAGGGCAGTTTCTTTTTTTACAGAAATGTATAAAAACAGGTTTTTTTGTGGAGAAAGAGTAACCATTGGAGCTGGACCATTCGTATAGAACGCTTAAAGTTCTCTGGAGATTGTCTGTGATGTTTGAGGATAAGGATGAGGAATAATATGGTATGATATCATCGGCAAATAGTTTGTTCTTTATATGATGAGGAATCACATTGGTGAGAGACAGCATCGCAATGTTGAACAGAGTAGGACTAAGTACCGAACCCTGAGGAACTCCAAGAGAAAGCACTAAAGGATCGGATAGATGGCCGTTTGCCCTCACTCTGAATGTACGTAGGGTGAGAAAGCCTTATATGAAGTTAGGGAGGGAACCTTCCAAGCCCATTTCCTTTAATTGGGTAAGAATGGTATTTCTGTTTGTGGTATCAAAAGCGTTAGAACGATCGAGAGATAGTAATCCTAGATGATGATGTTGATTGAATGCAGATCTTATATTGGTTTCCAATGATAAAAGGTGGCAGATCTGTGTTTTCTAAAGCCATATTGGTAAGGAGACAAGTGATTATTTTTTTCAAAAAACCATGATGGTCTGTGTAAGACCATTCTTTCCATTATTTTGCAAAGTTGATTAGTTAGGGAAATAGGTCTGTAGCTCTCAGGGAGGTATCTGGGCTTACCTGGTTTATGGACAGGTATAATGGTGGAATGCAGCCATGGAGAGGGAAAGCAGGAGTTCAACCAGAGATGATTGTAGTAGTTTAGTAACGCTTTTAAGGCTTCCGAGGGAATATGTTGGATCATGAATGTGTGAATATAATCAGGACCGGGAGCAGTTTTTTTTGATTGAGCTATTGCAATGTTTAGTTCTAGAAGAGTAAAAAGATCGTTGTAGTGATGTTGAGTAGAGGTGTTGAAAGAGAAAAGAACGGAGAGAGTATCAGAGTTGAGAGAAGAGGAGACAGATTTACTTTGAAAGTGTGAGGCTAGAGTGTTGCAGATGTCTTGATGATCAGTGACGGAAGAACTACCGACTTGAAGGGACCGAATAAAGGAAGGGTTAACCACCTTCATTCTTTTTATAGATCGCCAAAGAAGTTTGGAAGAGATGGGTTGCTCGATTGAGGATGTGAAAGAGCGCCAGGAGTTGGTTTTAGCCTCTTTGATTATTTTTTAGCCTGGGCTCTGGCTTGTTTAAAATTGATGAAGTGCTCTTGTTTAGGGTGTCTTTTAAAAAGATTTAGGGCTGTTTTCCACTGACGGATGGCCCTAGCACATTCTTTGGCCACCAAGGAACAGGATGATGAGGATGAAGTTTTAGAATAGAATTATTGGAGTAGTGGGGAGTTTAACTAATGATGAAAATTTGGGCCAATCAGTCTTTGTTAAATTCAGTTTTACAATGGAGTTTATATTAGTGGAAATTCGGATCAGGGAGCGAATAATGATTGGGAAATGATCACTTCCATGAGTGTCGTGAAAGATTTCCCATTGGAAGGACGTGGAGATGTTGGAGCTACATATAGAGAGGTCAATAGAAGAAAAGGATCCAGAAGACGAGCATATAAAAGTTGGAGAGGGCTGATTTAAAAGAGTCCGAGGGTGATTAGAGAGAAATTCTTCAATGATAGTGCCTCTAGGGGAAGTGTGGGATGATCCCCAAATGGGATTGTGGGCATTGAAATCTTCCAATAAAAGTATTGGTGAAGGGAGTTGGGAAATTAGGGAATCGAGAGCACTTAGCGAGAGGGACAAATATGGAGGAAGATAGAGAGAGCAAATAATAGTGGGAGAATTGTATGTGATTCTTATCGCTACATCCTCCGAGGGAGTTTGAAGATGGATCTGCTCAAAATCCATAGAATTGTGTATATATAATGCTACGCCACCTGAGGCTCTTAATTGATCAATTCTGTTGCAGGTGACTGTCTGATAATTTTTGAGGTTAGAGCAATGGATATTTTTAAAATTTGTTTCCTGAAGGGCAAGTATGGAAGGCTTGATAGATTTTAAGAGTAGTGATAGATCCTCAGATCTTGGTGAAAAGCCATTCAAGTTCCATTGAATAATGGGATTGAATGTGTATGAAAAGGATTAAGTCTTTTTCTTAGAAGAATTTTTAGAAGGAGCTGAAGGATCTAGTTCCATTAAGTTATCTGGTATGGATATCTCCAGGATAGACTCATTGGACGAGGAAGTGTTAGATTTGGTAGTTCTAACTAACTTTTTTTTTTATTGTTGGGATTGATGTGAGTGTTTTGGTTGAGTGATGGGGGATTTAGAGGAGGAGGGCTTGGTGGAAGTTGGGGTTATGGGGATGTTGAGGTTTTTGAGTGTTGAGGGGGGTTTAGGGGGTAGAAGGGAAGAATGGGAGGTAGGAGGGATAGGATAGGGAGTAGGAAGGGGTAATTGGTGGGAAGGGGTGGACGGGGTTAGGTTAGTGGGATAAAAAGTGTCCTCTGAAGATTGAGAGGAGGACTCAGAAGTGAAGTTGGAGAGGTCACACTGAGTGTATGTAGATATCGTTTTGGGTTTGATACCCTTAGTGACAGAACTGAAGGACATAGAGAAAGAGGGGTTTTGAGCTGGATATTTTCTTTTGGCGTCAAAATAAGATATTTTTTCCAAAGTGCGTATTTTTTGGATTTCGAACTCCTGCCTGTAAAGTGGACAACCCTTGTATCTGGGTGAATGATTGCCCTTACAGTTTACACAAATAAGAGGAGAAGTATATGTGGATCCCAGGTGTTGAGAGTATCCACACGAGGGACAAAGGGATTCTTGCTCTCATTATTAAAGATTCGTCAAACGAGAAATTGATTTTAATAAGAAAATATAACTATTTAACACACAATAAACAACAAAAAATTCTATTTTATATTATAAAAAAAAAAGCGTAATGTACTTTTAATGAGATCGATAATGGTAGGAAAAATAGAAGTTAATGATGGATCAATTTCAATTATATCGGAGATGTCTATTAAAAGAAGATATATTTCCTGGTAGAGATCGAAAGATTCAAAAGTTTATCTATATACGGTGTTAAATTCTTTATGTTAAAATTTTTTTAAGAATAACTTCTTAGTTTTACATTTTTATTGAGTTTGTTACTGTTTTCTGTGGTTTGTAAAGTTTGAGAGTTAATAATATTAGTATTGTTCTCAAGTTTGTTTTGTAAAAAATATAACCGCGATAACGTTCTTGTATTCTGAATTTTTAACTTGTTTTCACTTTCCCGCAAAGTTTGCACATTTGACATAATTTCTTCCAAATCAGTACTGTATTTGTGGGAATGCAAAGAGGAAGCGGAAGAGGAGGCAAAAATTTTAGCTCCGGGAGGTAAAAATTTTGCCTCCGGAGAGGCAAATATTTTCGTTCGAAGAGGTTTGCTTCCGCCTCCCGTCGACATTCCCACAAATTACCTCCCATCCTTCAAAATTTTACCCTTTCTTGCTCCTATCAACATCTTCACAAATTACCTCTCTAATAGTATTAAAAAAACTAGGTAGAGACCAGGGTTCGAACTCCCTACTGAAAATCTGCTCAATTTCAATTCAATTTAAAAAGTTCTTTATTATTTATAATTTTGTTGTTTACAAGGTTTATGTATACATTTCGTAGTCTTATAAATACAATGTGCTGACATCAGCATATTCATTTACAATTATGCCTTTCGGCTGGCTAGTGTTTAGCCTAGGGGTATTTAAACCTCGTGTACATGAGTTATTGGTTTGCTATTTCCACTAAACTTTTATGGCATTCTTTAAGTATGACTTGTTTGTAAAAGAAAAATTTGATGTTAAGTTGTTTATTTTTGGTTAGATTTTCTTTCTGATTAACTGAGAAAAATAGTAATGTTAAAAAACCAAGTTCAATTTTATTTTTCCTCTCATTTCTCATACACCTATGTAAAATCACTTTCACTCTGTTTACGTTTAGTTTGGTTAATTTAAATTTCTATTATTTAGTATATACATATTTACACTTATTTATCTTTTAAGTATGTTGTTGTTTTTGTTACACGCACTGTACACTTCACTTCACTTATGTTTACATTTTTACTTTTATTAGTGTTGCTGCTTCATGTATTTCATGGTCGAGTTTTATTTGTTTATGTTTATACACCTACCTCCCTCCCCCCGTCGGTCGATGTCGATGACCTGCGGCGTGCTTTTGGCACGCGCTAGTCTCACACCTAGCGAGTCTTGAAATTTCTGAGCGTGTATTTCTTTTTGGATGTTTCCAATTCCTCCATTTTTCATTCGTCGCAATGCAGTCATAGTTCCTCGAAATAAACCGCTAATCTCTGGTAGAGCGGTTTGCGAGTTGATCTGTTTAGCGATCTTGTTTGCATTAACTGTCAATGTCGAGTTATGTATTTTATGTCTGTAGAATTTGTCGGATAAGTCTTCAATGTATATTCTTATTATTTGTAAATATGTCATGTGGTTTAAGTCGTCTATTCTTGTGCGTCTGCCTGTCGAGACAGTACACCTTAGTATTTTGTTCTGCATTCTCTGTATTCCGTAAGTTTGTGTGTCTGATATGCTACACTAAATTGGTGCAACATACATGAGTCCTGGACTAATTATTTGTTTGTAGATTAACAGTTTATTTCTTGGTTCCACCTATGATTGTGGTGTTAGTAGTAAGTTCTGCATCGCGACGAATCCTTTTCGGATCAGGTGCGAGACATGGAGACGAAATCTTAATTTTGCGTCTATGGTGATACCCAAATACTTCAGTTTATTGCCGAATGGGATCTGGGTGTTATTTATTTTAATCGGTAAATTAATAGTAAAATCTGCCTGCTACACCACTGATCCAATGAAGAACCTTGAAGAACGACGAAGTTATAACATTAAAAATTTGAATTTCGAGAAAATGTAATTAAAGTATTTTAGTTTTCGGTAACAATGACATAATTGACCGGTGATCATTGGTCATTAAAACGATATGATTAATTACAAACAAAGGTTATGCTCTATCGAAGGGTAAATTTGTCTAAAAGGCGTTATATAGGGAGGTTATGAGAGAAAAATGGATCTTATTCTACTAAAAGTGGTCTTATTTATGCCAAATTAGGGTATTTTTAGTAAAAATCTATACCTATGGTGGTGTATTTTTTGTAGAGAGTGGAAAAAGAAGTGGTTGACATTGACATAATTGACCAATAGCCGTGTGTGTATATTTTTACTCCTTTACTATATTGTGCAGATGGTACTTGGTACCTTAATAAAACCCTCTTCATGGTGAACCAAGCATTAGAAAATAGGGAAAAATTTTTGTGTCCTTAGCATCATTCGACAAGCTATTAATTATTTTTCATGTTTTATCATCTACATAATTTAAAAAAAAACGTCTTAAAACAGTTGTGTGAGCCTAAAGCGGTAAAAAATTGGCTATAGTTTTAAAAATAAGACGGTGCCTGCAACAATAATTGATCCAAGTCGACAGTCAAAACGCACCACTTTTTTCTTTGTTTTATGTGCGGGGGACCTGTCTTTAAGATATAATTTAATTCAATTTTTATTTTTTAACATATTTGACTTGTTAAAAAGTTAGTGACTATGATTTGCATTAAAACTGAAATGTAAATCTATACAGGATGTTTCTTTTTGAAGTGATATATCTGATATGATCGTAGATCACCCCCTTGCCCTTGCTTGAGGTTTGTACCTCTATTTTAAGTGTTTCCGCAGACAAAGAAGACGTACAGTACAAATGTCGTTTCTGAACGGGCAAAGTGAGAGGGCTTTACTATAGGCATGATACCATGGGTGGCTTGACAGTACCTATCGTCAGAAGTGACCATCATATTGTAATTTTTTTCTATCCGTGAATCGAATTTGGACCCTCCAGCGTAAAAAATATAAATATTTCATTCACTATTGTAATTTGAATTGAAATGTACATTCATGCAGACGCAAGGAAAACACCACCTACTATTCCCATAGGACAGTCAATGATGCCCGAAGTTGTCTTCAGACAGCATATCATAAAACGTATTTTAATGAAGTTAGACACCAAAAAAGCTTCTGGCGCTGACGGAATACCTGCCATAGTTCTCAAAAACTGTGCAAGGGAACTGTAGACTTCTCAACCTATCCTACAGAAAGGGAATATTTCCTTCCTGCTGGAAATGTGCTACAGTTCAGCCGATACCTAAAAAAGGCAAGAAGACCTTGCCAAACAACTACCGACTGCTTTCAATAATATCGAAAGTCATGGCAAAGGCTGTCAATCAGCATCTTCTAAAATACCTTGAAGGATTCAACATTATTAGCGATCACCAATATGGCTTTCGTAAACATAGATCAACAGGAGATCTTCTGACTTATATAACACATGTTTGGAACAACGCAATTGAACACTTCGGAGAATCTCGAGCGGTTGCTCTTGGCATATCCAAGGCGTTCGACCGTGTTTGGCACGATGGACTGTTGGCTAAGCTACGCTCTTATGGTATGTCTGAAAGGTTCTGTTTGTGGCTCTTATGTTTCCTCAGAGAGCGTTCTTTACAAGTCGCAGTCGACGGATTTCTTTCTAACACCTTTACTGTTAACGCCGGTGTGCCCCAAGGCTTCATACTGTCTCCTACTCTGTTTCTCATTTACATTAAAGATCTGCTGAAAAAGACCGGGAATCCAATCTACAGCTTTGCAGATGACAGTACGCTTATCTCTTCATTTATTTTGAACGTTTGGACATCGGCTGTTCAGGCGAATATCCACGGACAGCAGGAAGTCATTCAACTTAACAAAGATCTGGAAGAAATTCTATGTTGGCGTGACAGTAATCAAGTGAAATTTAACGCTACAAAAGAGAGCTTCTCAAAAGTTGGGAATATTATTTCGAACCAGAAAGGTTTACAATCCACAACAACTGTTAATTCTTAAGATTTTATTTATAGGATGCGTACCCAAGAGAAATGAGATTCTGGATCACGAGCCAAAATAAAGCTATGTATTTACAGAAGTAGAGAAACTATGGGAAAGACGACTCGTCAGTAGTAAAAAACATATTTTAACTACTTCACCATATTACACAGAATGGAAGAATATACAGATGATACTTGATATAATTAAAAAAGGTAATGGTTTCATGACTTTTTATAAGGGTAAAAAAAATGATATCTAATATCTTTTATTGACAAATTAGCGAGAAATAATCCTATAACCACTACTACATGAGATTATCTAACATGATTTAAATCACACAGCAATATTAAAAAATACAATAGCATAAAAGAGACGGAAAGACGACCAGAAAAGCAATTCTAGGTAAACCACGAACAAACAACATCGTACATAAAAATTAAAATCACCAAATTTGCGAGAATTATCGAGGAATTTCCCTTATAAACATTATCTAGAAACTTAATACTAGACCGTATAACACCATACGCAGAGGAGTTAAATTTAACAGGCTGCTTTCAACATCTTCATTATCTTTAACAGCTTTTTATAACTTTATCCGTTCCAACTCAAGAACATCTTAGATGTATAATACTTTACTAGCGTACATTTTAGATCTAACTCCAGCAAAGTGTGTCAAAATTCTCCTGTTATTCTCATTTTCTTCTATACCTAGAACTAAAACAGACTGTTAGCTCAAATAATCCAAATCAAGCTCACTGGTGGTTATTATGTGTGTTTGTCTTCTGATTCTATAGACAAGATATTGATTACATTATACAAATGTATAAAAGACAAGATTTTAAGAATTATTTTAATATGTTTCTGTCACTCAATAATCAATTATCAAATTTGTTAAAAAATATCTACAACACTTTAAATCCTCTTCAGAACCCAAATAGTGAAGATGTGTGTACCACGTTAGAATTAATGAGAGTTCAGCCCAACGAATTGGATAATAAATTATCAAAAAATGGAACAAAAAGAAAATTTTTCGAAGAAATTCGTGACCTTCAAAGAGAAGCAAAATAAGATTCATATACTAATTTCATGGAATTATGCTTACCGAAATGCGAGGAAATGTGAATAAGAAAAAAAAAATTTAGATATGTTAAGATTCAAAGATTGTGAAATTTTTTTTCTACAATTATTCAAAATTGCAGAAAATCATAGAAAAGGAATGTTTAATGAAGGGTTTACTGATCTGAACTATTAATAATAAACATATATGTATATTTGTATATTTGTATTTTTTATTTTATTTTTTATATATTCTATTAGTAGTAGGGACTGGGGGCTTAAGCCTCACCCCCCCACCACTTTTTTGATTGGTCGACCTTGACCCAAGCCACGCCTCCTAAGCCACACCTTCTTGTCTGGGCTCAGTGTCGCTGCAAATTTCGTGCAGTTCATTTCGATCCTAAAACATTAGCATTGATCGTCCCCACTTCCTAATCGCGCGCATGAGCCCTCCCACTTAACTCTGATTGGTCGGGGCTACTTTTGGCCCCACATACTTTAATGCTTCGGCTCCCCACCCCTTTCCTGATTGGTCAGGCTTGGCTCCGCATACTACCTCTCACCACTTTCTTCTCATCACCCCTTCCACACAGCTTACAGTAAACATACAACTACTTAAGAGCAAGCGCTTCATTTGCAAACCAAGTTGCAAGAAGCAAAGTCTAAAAGTATTAAAAACTTAGATAAAATGACAGCTTACGAAGTTTTATATTGCGAAAATAATAAGCGTCATGTCTTTATGAATGACGCAAAAAATGAACACATGGTCTCTATTTATGGCGTTGAATTTATATATTTTGACGGAAAGAAAAAAGATTTAGTTCATAAAAGACAAACTTGTCTTATAATAACTGATAAAAATAATTTTGAAGAAGAGGAAGACAGTGAAAACGATTTGGTCGATGAGGGGATCAATGACATTGGAGATGAAAATGTCTGTGGAGAAGAAGGATTGGTTAGAATTAAAACAGCAAGTGCAACAGAAACATTGCAACCGGATTATTTATCAAGACAAGTTTGTGTTTTCCAAAGTTATGCCGTCATAATGTCTAGTTCTGGTGGTGTTTATAGTGTATGTCACAAATGCTATTATCAGCACGCATTGGAGGTGCCAATGGGGAAACATAACTTTGTTTCAAACCATTACAAACGTTTAATGGGGTGTTGTGGAAACGATTTACATTGCACGATATGTGAAGTTCCACTTTTTGTTATCTGCCACCCCCACGCATGTATTGTTTGTAATGGAGGTGAAATAAAAAAAATGAAGAACCATGTGTTTAATAGAGAAGACCTTAATAAATAAAACTCTTTAAATCTATTTATAATTGTTTTATTTACCTTTTACTTATATGGCTATATAAAACAAATAGGTAATTTTCAACCCCAACAATTTCTGTAATTATGTAGTAATTTTACATTACCTTACGCACAATGGCATGGATTGTTAAAATTCATATGGAAATAACATTCTGGAATCCTTTTATGTGGGAACGATTTACATTGCACGATATGTGAAGTTCCACTTTTTATTATCTGCCATCCCCACGCATGTATTGTTTGTAATGGGGGTGAAATAAAAAAAAAATGGAGAACCATGTTTTTAAGAGAGACGACCTTAATAAATAAAACTCTTTAAATCTATTTATAATTGTTTTATTTACCTTTTACTTATATGGCTTTATAAAACAAATAGGTAATTTTCAACCCCAACAATTTCTGTAATTATGTAGTAATTTTACATTACCTTACGCGCAATGGCATGGATTGTTAAAATTCATATGGAAATAACATTCTGGAATCTTTTTAAACTATTTAGCTTTCAACAAATAATATTAAAAGAAAAAAAAATAAAACATTCGTTAAAAATGATATTTATTTTAATCTACAAACTTAAACACCCTAAATATAATTTTAAAAAGAAAAAAAACTGAAATTTTTCTAAAAATTTTATTTATAAAAATTTCTAAAAAATCTTATTTTAAAAATTATATTTATAATTGAAAGGCCTTTTGCAATGCCTGCTAGGCTGTCGTCTGCTAGGTATTGGTGGCTGTTCCTCAACAACGTCTGGGACAGCATCTTCCAGCGGTATTTCCAATGGGGCTTCTAATATTGATTCCAGATATTTATTTAAGGACCATTGATTGCTTGATGTTGAGGGCTCCATTGAAAATACCATTTCTGCCAATGTTGATTGCACTATTTGTGGCTCCATCGGCGACGTCATTCCTGTTGATTGCCTCACTGCTGAGATTAAGGGGTTGTTAGTGAGCGGTGCGGAATTGTAGATTTGTATCCCACCTCTTAGAAGATTCGGCACATTTTCATTTTGCGCTTGAAATTCGTAAATTTCCGTACCATCATGCAGGAGAGCGAAAAGCACTGTTGAGTCAATTTGTTTACAAACTTTTACAACTTCTTTGGGAATACCCCATAAACGTTCTAAACTGTTCAAAAAATTAATAGGTGGCCAAATAATTGTCTCGCCCGAGTACATCGAAGAACACTCATGATAACTTTCCATTTTAGATTAAGTATTTTTTCTTTCTAAAATCAGTTAAGATGTTTAAGTTTGTAGATACTGAAGAATTGAAGCATTACCTGGCAATATAAAGAGATACGAAGTACCAACCCAAAGCCCTACCTTGAAATCCGATGCCAATGGGTGTCCTCGTTCGATCTGACCCAACTGCGCATGTCTACATGTGCCGCGCATGGGTGAAAATGGGTGAAAAAAAAAAAACCTCATAAATCAAAAAATATAAAAATCGAAAAAAAAAAAAAAAAAAAATCGAGAAAAAAAAAAATCGAGCGAAAAAAAAAATATATATATCGAGGAAAAAAAAGAAATATATTTGGACTGCTCATGCTCACCTTGACTTGACCTCTAGACGAGGGGACTTTAACCCGTTCGCCGTAGCAGCGCATCATGGTACCAAGCGGTACCAGGCGTACCATGCGGTACCAGGCGTACCTGTTTATATAAAACCGCGTCGTATGCATTTGTTCGTTTAGTCTGAGTTTGTGCATACATTCATAAAATATACTTTGCGCCTTTCTGTGTGGCTGTTTCAGTGTATATAAACCATACTTTGTGCCTTTGTGTGTGGTTGTGCATATTAGGTTTTTGGTTTGTAATTTCTTTTTAAATTAACTTTAACTTGAACTTAAATTTTTATTTCTATATTTCTATTTTATAATGAGTTCTTTAATCGATTTAACTAAATTTAATTTAAAATACGCTTGCAAGGTTCACGATCTTATGGACTGTCCTTTTTGTGGGTTAACGGGGGGGAACAGCTTGAGGAAAAAATGACAGAAATAGATTTAAATGTAAATAATTCGGGGGGAGATGGCTTTCAAAATTATATTAATTTAATGGGGCCAGAGGATGGGTGAAGTTAAGCAGACAAATAATAACTTGTTAGAAATTAGCGAGAATCATACAGATGTCTTAAATCAACTTATTAGAATTTTGAATGATGCCGAGGAGTTTGAAACTCCTCATGAGTCAACAATAAATATTGCCGATTTGTGTGACAATAGTTCAGATGATTTTCAAATTTATTTTAATTCAATGGAACAAGGGGATCAAAAACGTGAAGATGATTTTCAAAATTGTTTGAATTCAATGGAACAAGGGGTTTGTGAACAAGATTATCAAAAACGCGATAAATATGTCTGCTTAGCTTCACCCATTTTTGAGGCTTCAAATGTAGTTGGAACAAATTTTGGGGAAGCGATTCAAGAAGTTTCTGAATGGGGGCGAATTACGTTACATTCTTCTATTTCTGTCGATGTAAAAGAAAATTCGGCAGAGAAAGTTTCTATAGTTAAAATTTCCGATGAGGAGTGTACACCAACACCTAATTTACATTTCTGTGCTAAATCTGTAAATGTTTTTAATAAAACGGTTTCTGAAATTGTAGGGGATATTGAGGTGTATTCTGTGGTTGAAAATTGCAATCACACTAAACTTCAGTATCCACTACAATTTCAGAAAAGAAAAATTAAACCCAAAATTAATTTTGACGAAATTTTGGTAGTTGAAATTGGAGAGGATATTCAAACGCATTCTGAGGCTGAAAATTGCATTAAAGTTCAGTACCCCCTACAATTTTAGCAACCCAAATTTAAGCCTGAATTTAACCCTAACGGAATTTTGGAAGCTCAAATTCAGAATGAAACTTCCGAAAATTTATTTGAAACAAGTTCTCAGAGCTTGAATCAAATAAAGTTAGGTACTAAACGTCCTGCGTCTGAGCCTTCAGACAGTTGCGGGGTTAAAAGGGTTAAAACTAATTCTGTTTTAAAAAATCCGTTAAACCAAAAAAAGAACGGCTCCTTCAAAGATTCTATTAGAAGTGAATTGGATAAATTTTTACATGCTAAATCTAAAGCTTCATTATCTGAGGATGAAGCAAGACGTGGTTCTGCAACATTGAAATCGATGGTGTATAATCACTTCAATTTTGATAATGTGTGCAATAATTTATGTAATTCAAGTCTAAGGGATGTGAAAAATGTAATAAAAAGGCAGGGGGAACTTCTTCTAAATTTAGGAAATATATTTTTTAGCCCCTGCTTTGGTCAAAATTTAAAATAGTATTAACTTTTGCGGGGAGGGGGGATAAGTTTTCTTGTTTAAAAATACGCAAAAGTGTTTCATATTCAGTTTAAAATGGCTTTCCTATGCACACTATGCCTCAAAGAATTTAAACTGAGACAGCATGCCGTAAGACACCTCAAGGAAATATATTTGAGCACAGACACATCTTTAAACCTAGATGAGCATTTAATTGATAGTAAGTATCCCTTTAAATACAGTCTTAAATAATTCGATAAATAATAAAAAAATATATATATTTTAATGAAAGCTTATTGTTTCAGTTGATGCTCAGTTTGGCGAGATTAATGCGAAACGGCAGTGTGAAGACTGTAATGTCGCAGTCGACCTTAATAATTGGAAATTTCATCTGAGAACCAACAACCACAAAAGCAACAGCAGTATTAAGTATGGGGATGGAATTGACCTTATTAGGAGCGCTTTCAAGTGCCGAATCGCCGCATACAAAGTTTATTCTCCGAATTTCTACGTCGACATTAAGAAATTTCAACAAGAAGTTTATAGAAAATTTATATCGTTGATTCGGCAGACACAACAGGAGCATACATCCACTAAGGTCAATGTAGAACTATTTGGCGTCTACTACTCTCCCACTTTAAAGTCTACAGCAGTGAACTCATTCAACACTCCCTTCCATATCGTGACTGAGACGACTAATTTAGACGAATTGTATGACGATTTATTCAAGACGTTGTCGACCAAAGCTGATGAACTACCGGAACGCGACTCAGGTAAATTGGGTATTTCTATTTTATCGTTAATACTTTATTTCAAGTAGCGAAAGTGTTACATTTTTAATACTAAATATTTATTTTTTCTTTTAGGTTGGATATTACAACAAATTCTACATTTGGAAGTGAATATCAACAAGCACAATCCCTTATGTGCAGCTTCCTACATTCCAATTCCAGAGTTTCGGGGCAGCTTAGTCAACGTCATGAATGAAGATGACTGCTGTTTCGCATGGGCTGTTGTTTCGGCCGTATGTAAGCCCATAGGGAACCCTAGAAAAACCTCCTCTTATCCGGACTTCCGAACTATCTTCGATTTCACAGGTATACATTTTCCGGTTGAATTAAAGCAAATTAGCACATTTGAAAGGAATAATAATTTGTCCATAAACGTTTATGGAATTGAGAAATTTTTTAGAGATGGTGCATATGCATATGAAATTGTTGGGCCTTTACACTACAACATTAACAAAAAAGATTTACACATAAATCTACTTATAATTATTTCTCACGATGGTAATAGCCATTATTGTTGGATAAAAGATTTATCTAAATTGTTATTTAAGCAATTATCAAAAAAGAAAATAAGAAAACATTTATGCGACGGATGCTTGCAATATTTTGGTACAGAAAAAAAAAAAAAAAAAAGACACTTAGAACATGATTGCAATTTTGTTCGAATAGAATTTCCTTCAGATAATATGACTTCAGATAAGTTTGGAAATCAGATCCAAGCAAACATTTTAAAATTTGAAAATATTCAAAAGCAATATAAATGCCCTTTCGTAATTTATGCCGATTTTGAGTGCTACTTAAAAAATATTGAAAATAAACAATCAGCACTTAATAATTCAGTATCATATACCATTAAAACTGCTGAACATATACCATATTTATTCGCTTACTACATTAAATCTTCATTTGATGAAAATCTTGTATCGTTGAAACTTTATCGCGGGGCCGATTGTGCAAAAAAGTTTATTGAATTTATTGAACAAGATGTAAAAAAAAAACCTTTATAATAATTATTTAAAAAATCAAAAGCCGATGAATAAATTAAACCCTTCGCAGCAGGATGAATATCATAATGCAATTGTCTGCTATTTATGCGAAAAACCATTTTCAGCGGGAAACTTTGTAAAATGTATGGATCATTGTCATATAACTGGAAATTATCGTGGAGCAGCTCATTCTATTTGCAATTTACATTTCAAAACTCCAAATTACATTCCAATAATTCTTCATAATTTAAAAAATTACGATCCTATTTATTTAAAAAATCGTTGTGTAACAACAAAGAAAATATTAGTGTTATTGCTCAAAACAAAGAAAAATATATTTCATTTAATAAACAAATTATTGTAGGTAAATATGACAGCCAAAATAAAAAAAAGGAAAGTGTTAAATTAAATTTACGGTTCATAGATTCCTTTCAGTTTCTACCAGAATCTCTAGAATCGCTGTCAAATACTCTAGAAGACGCTCAGTGTCTTGAAATAAAGAAACATTTTTTAGACGAAAGACAATTTTACTATATCAGACAAAAAGGAGTATTTCCATATTCTTACGTTGATTCTCTTGACAAATTAGGTGACAAATGTTTGCCGTCTATTGATAAGTTTTATAATAATTTAATTGGCGAGAATATTTCTGCTGAAGATTATCAAAGAGCTCAAGAGGTTTGGGCAGTATTTAATTGTTCAACGTTAGGTGAATATTCTGATATTTATTTAAAATCCGATGTTTTACTTTTGGCTGATATATTCGAAAACTATAGAAATACTTGTTATAAAACTTATAAATTAGATCCGGCCAATTATGTTACTAGTCCTTCTATGTGCTGGGACGCCATGATGAAATTTACAAAAGTAGAACTAGACTTGTTGACAGATCCTGATATGCTTCATTTCTTCAAAAAAGGAGTTCGTGGTGGAGTTAGTACTTGTACATCTCGCAAATCTGAAGCCAATAACCCTTTTCTTGATAATTTTGATCCAAAAAGGGCAACAAAATATATTGCATATTTAGATGCGACAAACTTGTATGGTTTTGCAATGAAGCAGTTCTTACCAGAAAAGAATTTTGTTTGGCTTTCTGAGGATGAAATTAAAGCAATTAATATTTTAGAACTTTCAGATACATTATCTATCGGGTATGTTTTTGAAGTTGACTTAGAATATCCTTATTATTTACATGACAATCATAACGACTTTCCGTTCTGTCCCGAACAGTTTACACCACCAATTTCAAAATACTCTAAATTAATTCCAAATTTAAATAGTAAGAGTAAACTATATTATTCATTATCGTTCCTTAAAACAATGTTTAAAATTCGGACTTAAACTTTTAAAAATACATCGAGGAATTAAATTTACTCAATCTCCCTGGCTAGCTAAATACATTGACTTAAACACTAATTTAAGAAATGCTTCAAAAAATAAGTTTGAAAAAAATTCATACAAATCAGCAAATAACAGCGTTTTTGGGAAAAACTATGGAGAATGTCGATACGCGCGTAGATATTAAGCTAGTGTCGCAATGGGAGAGAGAAGGTACTAAGATGTGTGCTGAAAAATTAATTGCAAAGCCACAGTTTAAAGATTTAAAGATTTTTTCTAAAAATTTAGTAGCAATTCAACTTCAAAAGGTATGCATAGAATATAATAAACCCATTTATGTTGGAATGAGTATCTTGGATATTGCAAAAACTGTAATGTATGAATTTTATTACGGATATTTGAAATTAAAGTATGGAGATAATGTAAGTTTATTGTACACGGATACTGACTCGTTGATATTAGAAATTGAGACCGAAAATTTTTATGAAGACATGAAGCAAAATCTGGAAAAATTTGACACCTCTAACTTTCCCGATCCAAATATTCATGATATGCCCATATCTTTATCGGTAGTTGGCAAATTTAAAGATGAATATAAAGGAGTTCCTATAGAAAGTTTTTATGGCACTGGTGCTAAAGCTTATTGTGTAAAATCAAAAGATAGTTTAGACAAAAAAGCGAAAGGCATCCGTAAAGTATGTGTAAGAAAGCAGTTAAATTTATCAGATTATAAAGATGTTGTAGAAAAAGATAAGAAGGTTTTCTGCACAATGTATGTGTTTAAGTCAAGTATGCACAATATTTATACAAATTTAATAAAAATAAACTAGCCTTGACGAGCCACGATGATAAAAGATATTCTCTTCCACATACCACAAAAACTTTTGCATGGGGGCATCGGGATATTGTCGACATGGATGAAATGTTGGAATATTTAACAAGTTTACTATCTAATTCTACTTTTGAGCATGTAGCCAAAAAGCGGCGCACAGACACTGATGACTAATCCCTATATAATATGTAATATGAAACATTAGCATTTAGTTAGAACAATGAGCTCCTCTTTGTTAATAGTGCTGTTCTCCTTGGTTGGAAATACAATATATGTTAATCATATGCCTAATTCAATTAGAGCTGAAATTTGCATTAGTAAGATTCAGAATGACACTGATTGCTACAAACCGATGAGAATGGTTTACATTTCTGGTAATAAATTTATGTATACATATAATGTTACTAAGGATGATATAAGTGGCATTAACTACCTAAAAATAAATTATGTGTTTGATAAACAACCAGCAAAATTTTCAAATTGGATACAGTTTGTGCATAAGTTAGGGTGTAACTGTACTACTTTACATATATTTATAGCACTACTTGGATTGTTGTCCATTATCACCATTTTTATAACTTTTGTAATTTATTACAAAAACATTTATTAAAAAACTCTAAATAAATATTTTTCATGTCTTTATTTTCACATCCCCACCCCTTCCCTCCATAGCTCTTAAGAGATAGTTGCCGTTTAGGCGAAGGTTTAGTTAGTTTTTCATCAAGATGAATAGCAAAAACATCTCCAATGTGTTTAAGCAGACAACACCTGCAGTAATAAGTCGAATAGTTATAAATTCTACAGAATATCCTTTAAATAAATCAAACTCCAAATTTGTAAAAAATTGGTTTATGTGTCGAAAATGATTTTGAACCCTGCATTGAATTGTGTGGAAAGAAAAATCAATCTGTGGCGTTAAGCGGGGAGGACTGGCGAGACTTCCTACAGTATCAGGGAGTTATTGCAAACTACATGGTCTCAGCAAACCTGCCTCAAGAATCTATATACTTGAAAAATATGACACTACATTTTGAAAACTTTGCTCAGCTACCCATTTTGAAGATAATGACAGATGGAGGATTGGTGTATTTGGGAAATGAAACAGTTTGCAGGTTATGGGAACAAATTCCTCTGATTGACTACAGGTTAATTATTTTACAAAAGCAAAAGTTTAAGAACTACTTCTATATTTTTAAAAACACATTATTCTGCCAAGCAGATTGTTTAGAGAAAATATATAGCACTCTTTCACCAAACGACAACCCAAATAGTGAGAACGTGTGCACTATGTTAGAGCTCCTATTGCTTTATCCGGAAAAACTGGAACAAAAATTAAGGGAGAGAAATTTCTATGAAAAAAGTAACTTTTGATGAAACGAAAAATCAACTTTACACGATGCATGTTTGGACGTTTGCCTACCGAAAATCCAGAATGCTGCCACATGACTTTATAAATCAACAACATTTCAAAAGAAGAATTGCGTTGTGTGAAATAATTTTAACTCCCGTATTACAAGATATGTATAAAAAAAACATTGTTGTAGAATTTCTTTTATAATAAATTTAGATAAGTTGTAACAACATTAACAAATAATAAAATAATTGACAATGTATGTATGTGTTTTATTTTACAATTACCATACATAAAATGTAAAAATCATTATTTTATTTAATAGCGAACTTATTTTAACTGTAAAACTATATTTTAGAAATAAAACCAATATAAATATATAAGAAAATTTAATTATTCATAAAAAAAATTATCATACATAAAAAATACATTTGTTAAAGCACATATGCATGGCGACTTCGTGTGAAATGCACATTTTGGTGTTGATGCTTGCAAAGCAGGTTGATCATCTAATTCAATTACTGGCTTGGAAGAATAGTTTTTAATATATTCTGCTTTTTCTGTTCCTTTAACGTAGACATAAAGAGCATCTTCAGTAAGTTTCTTAACAATATCGGCAAAATAATGTAGAGGGGTATATCCTTGATTCCAGTAAATATAATGATGATATTTCATTAACCAAGTTGCCTGTTTATTTGATTCGGGAGAAAGTAAATTGAAAGCAAAAGGTTATTTGAACACAAAATGACTAATTCTATAACCATCAAAAGCAGCTAATTCTTTGGGGATAAATTTGTTCTTTTCATCTTTGAAGCCTTGTACATCAATAATAAGTCTATTATTCATGGTTATGAAGGTCCTAGTTAATTTTTAAATCGTTAAATTTCTTGAATAAAATAGTTTTCTTGGAATAATCTTCTATTATTCTTTTAAGCTCTTCTAATTTTTTAACAAAACTTTCCAACTGTTGATAAAACTGTAAGTTGTTTACCATACTTCCAGAATTAACATATGTGATCTTGTTATACTGAACACATAAACATAAATGATATTTTCTTCGTGGATCTTTATATATTATGAACATCAGAAAGAGTGGGAGTTGGTTTCAAAGTTGTTTTACTATTTTCGTCAATGGATTATAACTAAAAATTTTATCATGGATTATGAGACAATATGCTGTTGTTTTGGCTTGAATTTTCTCTTTTGTTTCGAATTCAATCCTCGTCGTTACCTGGCCAGTTTGGAGTAAATCCCTTTGATGTGAGCAGTTAATATAGACAATAGGGGCATTAGTCTTAAATTCGACTGGATTAAATATTGGCTCTATTGGTAAATTATATTATATTTGACGGAAATCAGAAAACATTTCATATAATGTAGCAAATTTATTAGTTTTAAAATCAAGCTGAAGATCATTGTAAGGATATCCTTCTGAATTTAAAAACACGTTTATATTTCTTAGCTCACAATGATCAAATTTACTCATATCTGCTTTTAAGTTACCGCGCCTATTGTTTTGAAAAGCCATTAAAACATGACGGGGTGTTTCAACTTTTGTGGAAGTTTTTACAGGCCAGTTATGTCTTGTAGTTTCTAATAACTCTGGGTACTCCACTAATTCCCAGCTACGAAAAGTAATAAGAATGTCATTATTCTTATCAACAAGTTTAGTAAGTGCTAGTTCCTGAGGGATGGCTACCGTAAGATGGGGAACCCGCCAGCAGAGTTTCGTTATTTTAATTTTAGGTTTTTCATCAGTTGTAGATACTAGAGCATTAGTATCATCATTACTTCTAATTAGAATTAATTCTTGTTGTGAATTTAAAATTATTTTATTATAATCTTCAAAAAATCATAATTTCATCTCCAGACTTTGCTTTGGGATACCATCCAGCATTTTCTAATTTTGCACTTTCATTCTGATTATAAGAGATATAACCTTTCAGTGTTGAAGTTATACCAATATCTCGAAAAGAATCAATAGTAACACCATTTAAAACATCTCTCAGCTCTTTAAATAAAAATGCAGGCGCATTATTTATTAATGTAGTGTTTGCTAGCGGAGTCGTTCCATCCCCCTTAGTAACTTATAGTTCTAAGTATAGCTCACTTTTGCATGGTAAAGGATATTTTCCTGTTTGTTGTAAAGCAATCCTGATTTCATCATTATTATCAAGTTTTGAAGGATTAAAAGGATCAAAAGAAAGGACTTCCCAACTCAAAATAGATTCATCCATAAGAATATTTTTCTTTAACATTTAAATATTCCATTTTATCTCAGTTTAAATCCTAAACTTAGGAGGAATTGACGATTAGATGATGTTAACCTTTGTGAGTTTGCTTTCTTACTAAACAAAAAGCGTTTGTTTCCCTTCTTATTAATGTTTTTCTTGGTTAATTTCTGTGTGAAATTAAGATATGGTAAATTTCTATTATACAAAATTACCATCGTTCATCTACTTTTTTCAGGTGTAGTCTTAACGTAACGGTTTCTCCTCTCAAATTGACCACATCATCATCTTGATCCAGTATTTTAATGGTTATTTTATCAATCACCTTTACAGTGACAGGAAAATAAATGACGTTTTGTGGTGACTCAATTATTTTGAATCCAGGTGCCACACTAGGAAAGAATTGATGTATTATATGAACAGGATTTCCATTTAAATATGACCCTTCAGCAATACTACAATCAATATTTATCGAATTTATTTTAATAATTTCTGCAGGATAGTCAGATATATGTTCTTTCAAAGGCACTAATATTTGATTTTTAAATCCTAATAATTTACCAATAGTGCCATCACGGAAAACTATTGGTTTTTCACTTTTTATATGCGTCTTTAAGGTATTATTGTTCGCATAAACATGAAAAGCAAAACCTTCCTTAAGATATTGATCTTGTAAATATTTATTTATATCTGCTAATTCATAACTACCAGTCGGTATAACAGTTGCACTATCTTCATCATGAATCATTAAATTATGACCTTCATCAATATTAGGGATAGCATTAAATGTTTCAAAATTTACAAGTCCAACAACATACTCTGAATTTTCTTCTAGGTATATTGGCGGATTAAAGTCTGTTGTTAAAACAGATGAATTACCACTAATAACAAAACTATATGACATGTTAATGTAAAGTGGTCGAAGAGAATGAATCTAAATAACTTTTACGAATTATTATAAAGAAATTTTAAACATTATTGCCCACAATTAGATCTCTTATAATTTTGAAAATTTTCGTAATTATATTTTACCATATTTTGATTCCCGTCCCTGTTAAAATATGAAATTAACTCGAATGGGGGTCGTAAATTACCATAACTATCAAAATAAATTATATTTTCCTTTCCTTTTTTGATGTAAGCAGTCCAATGCGTTCCTTTACCTTGATCGTCGTCTAGATTTACAATAGCACTTTCAATATGTTTAATTTTCTTTGGTAGTTTATCCCTCATAAATATTCCTCGAAAATTCTTAATTTCCAATAGTTTAACATACTTAATTAAATCGTAATTTATAAGTGATTTACGAGGTATAGACTTTAACAGTTTTTTGAATATGGCTTTAAATATAATCCACAACCTGTTCTATATGGTTTTAAATGAAGCCCGCTACATTTTTTTCCCAATTGCAATAGATTCCATTACTTGATTATGTCTTTTATCTTCTTCAAGCTTTTGTTTAGCAGCTTTCGCATCGTTTACAGCTTTAGCTATTCCCGCTGCACCCCCACCTAGAGCCCCTAGTGCCGATAATCCTGCAAATAGTGGTATAAGTGGGAGAAAACCGCCTGTCTTTGGAATCGGTATTACTCTATTTTTTGGAGGTAATATTTTACCACTTTTGTTAATAGCATTTAGTGCTGTGTTTATACTTTGGTTTAAACTTTTAAATCGTTTTCCTTTAAGAACTTTTCTAGCTTTTGAAATAGCTTGAGATAATGAAACGCCTCGCCCCATACGAGCTCTTCGTGATCTCTTTCTTCTACTTTTTCTTAGACTCATACCTAACTTTCTTTTAACAGTCATTGCGCCACTAATTGCAAGAGCAGCTGTTTTTTCACCAAAACTGGAATCGCTCGCTTTTAACCTCGATGACGCCTTCACACCTAATAACTTATCAGCAGCGTGTGTCTTTCTTTTATATCCTTCGATTTTGAGTATGCAATATCATGTTCTTTACACGCTTCATCTAATAAATTTATACCTTTATCACCCCGTGCTAGTCGTTTTTCCAGTTTTGTCCCCGGGCCACAAAAATTGTAACCTGGTAAATGTAATTCGAAAGGTAACTTATTTATTAAGGTGTTTATTATACCACTTCCCCTTTTGTTCTTTTTTTTGTAAATAGATCTTTTGTTTGCCATTATATAATTGAAATCATAAGACAAACTGATTAGTTTAACGTCAGAACTCAACTTAAATACTCTCATACGGCATGAAAATTGAGAAGCAACCATATTCTTTAAAAATTAGAGACCATGACACTTCGGTAAACAACTTTAGAAAACATGGAAAATTATTTGAAGGAAATAGCAAAAGAGGTTTAATTGTTGGTCCATCAGGCTGTGGCAAGACCAATGTAATAATCAGTTTAATTGAGGATCCAAATGGGTTACGATTTGAAAATTTATATATTTATTCAAAGTCTTTATATCAACCTAAATATGAATATTTAAGGGCACTTTTTAAACCTTTGAAAGAAATTGGTTTTTATGAATCTGATAAAGAAGAAAAATATAATTACACCGCAAGAAATACAGAAAAATTCTATAATAATATTTGATGATATTGTGTGTTGCAATCAGAATATAATGAAGGATTATTTCTGCTTCGGAAGACACAAAAACACTGATTGTTTTTATTTATGCCAAACATATTCTTCTATTCCAAAACAATTGATTCGTGATAATGCAAATTTAATTGTAATATTTTAACAAGATAATACAAACTTAAGACATATTTATGACGATCATGTTAATGTTGATATGACATTTAATCAGTTTAAAGATTTATGTTTACTATGTTGGAAAGACAAATTTGGATTTTTAGTGATTGACAAAGATTCAAATATTAATTCAGGGCGGTATAGGAAAGGATTCGATTCATTTATTTACTTATAAAAAGCAGAAAAATCGTGTTTATATAACAATCATGGATGAACGATTGGCAAGAGAACTTGTTAAGTCAAGAAAAGCCGTTAAACAAAAAATCCAAAGTTTGAAAAATGCGGAATTTGAGGCTCAGTCTAAATTGGAGGAAACTTATAAACCAATCACACAGCCCTTACAAGAACTAGTTTCAACATTGGGTAAATTTGAAGCACCATACATTAAAGAAGAGCAATATACTCCAATTAAAAAAATTCGTGAAAGTTCAACACCGCGAAAAAACTTATTTGCTGATATATCATCCCCAGGGAAGGATATTTTTGCAAATATATCAACTCCAAAAGGAAGGACAGGCAAAACACCAAATCTTCCATATGAAACACCATCATTTTTTAATATGAGCCAAATACCACCTTTTTTACAAACCATCGTTATAGGGGAAACAACAAGTTCTTCAAAATCTTCCGATTCTACAACTCAAAACCTTTCTGATATTTTGGAACAAACCAGAAATGTAGTAAGAGCCTATACAGATTCAGAAGCATATAAAAATTGGTTGGAGCAATTCGATAAAATACCTCGCCAGTATATCGATGTTGAGCATAAATTTGATCATCAATATGGAATAGTTCACGATTCTGAAACAGAAAAATTTTATTTAGGATTAACACAACAGCCTGTTGAAATTATTGGTAAACAAATAAAAGTTTCTGGTGTAAGTTATCCTGGTACACCTGGTTTATATGAGTTGTTATTTAAAAAAGAACCTGTTGGCTATAAAAAAGACGATCTTGAAAATTATATGGATATTTTAAAAAGAACTAACGCATATCGTAGGAACCACGATCCCAACGAACAGGTTCAAGGAAATGCATCACACAAGTACATTACAATAATAGGACCATATTTGCAAAAGAATGGCATCACTAAAACCAAAACTATTAATGCTATGGAGAATTTGATCAGAGGAGTACAGAGTTTGAGACAAACTAGAGCTAGTAAACCAACCACAAAAGGAGGTAGTTTAACTTTAAAAAAAAAAAATAAAGATAATACCGACTATGTGTACTGGGATGATGTAAATGAGTTAGTTAATAGGCTTCGTTTATTATTTGCATCCACCTCTGCAGGTCATACTGGACATGACAATGAAATTATTTCTATAATTGAAGAGCTTAAAGAAGCTAAAATTATAATATAAAAGGACACAACGCAGATTTTATTACAATATTAAGATGACTATTGACAAGTTTGGTCAACATATTTCTAAACGTTATCAAGTAGATACGTCTACATTGGAAAATACAATATTTTCAAATATTGAACACAGAATTTTGAACAAATTTAAAGGAGATCAGAAATATGTTGAAAACAAAATAATTGAAAACTTTGAATCTAATTTGAAGACGATATTAACAATTTAAATAAAAGACTTAACGAAAACATTGATGATGTTGAAAACACTAAGAAAAAGATAAAGATATTTGAAGATAAAACTATCCCCGAATATGAGACAAAATTTTCAAACATGGGGATAATTTGAATATGTTAGGAGCAGATATGAAAAATGAAATATCAGAAATTAAAACAATAATTAAAATCAGCAATCAATCAACAACTGATAAAGTGAAAGATGATATTTCAAAGGAGCTTGTGTCAAAGTTTCAAAATTTTACAAATATTCTTAATGGCAGAGTGGCTTTAGAAGTGAAAAATTTTGGAAAAGTTCATGATGATATGAATAAAAATATCAATAATATCGATAGATCTGTGAAATTACAGGCTTTAGTTAACAAAAATCACAATGCAAAAGTTGTAGAGTTGGAAGAAAAAGTTATGGAAGCTTCTAATAAAGCCGATGTTGTGGTCTCTAAAGACATAGTTGCATTAACAGAAAGAATAAAAACTTTAGAGGATAGTTCAAATAATATCACAAGAAATAGTAATAAAATTGAAGAGGTTCTTACACAACTACACAATCTAGAATTAAAAAACCAAACTAATGTAGATCCCAAATTGTTATCAGAGATAAAGTCTTTAAGTGAAAGAGTACAAACTATAGTGAAAGAGCGTGAGAAAGAAGACACGTTGAATAAAATAGCCAAAAATAAAGAGAAAATTGACGAGATAACAACAAAGTTACAAAATTTTGAAATTATAGTGGAAAGATTACTCACGGAACTTAATAAATCGTTTGAAATTATTAAAACTCTGGTGGTAGATCTTGAAAACAAACTAACAGATAAAATTAAGTTAGGTGAAACTAGTATCAAAGATAATAAGGAAGAAATAGAATCGTTTAAAACAATTTATGATGAATCCCGAGTAAACGTTATAAGAACCACAACTGGATTAAAAACCTTGAAAGAACAGTTTGAAAAACAGAAAAAAGAAATAGAAGCTTTTGTTCGAAACACAAGTGCTGAATCTATAAACAAAGTTATTGAGGTGCGAGAAGAATTTAATTCTGCAATAAAGGAATTGAAGAAAGAAATTTTTATAAATAAGGCTGTCATGGAAACTGAACTTAACGTGAAATGTAATGAACAAAAAAATAAAATACAAGAAATTGATGATAAAATTAACAAAGCAATCACATCTATTAATGATATTAAAGATAAAGCGGATAAAGTGGTCAAGTAAACATTATTTAAGGAAGATCTTCTATAAAAAAATCACTAGTAAGAAAATGCCATTATGAAGGAAAATATTAAAGAAACCATTGTTAAAGAATTACATAAACCAGCTAGAAAAAAATTATCGGAGACGTAGAACGATAGTAAAAGGTTTAAATGACTTATGGCAAGCTGATTTAGTCGAAATGCAGCCTTATGCTAAATTTAATAAATCGAACAGATATATTTTAGTAGTAATAAATGCTTTTACAAAATATGTTTGGGCTGAACATCTTAAAAATAAAAGCGGAAAAGAAGTAACATCAGCAATGAAAAAAATTTTAGATGAAACTACAAAACCTGTTAATTTGCAAACAGATCTGGGAAAAGAATTTTACAACAAAGAATTTGAAAAACTAATGCGCGATTATAAAATAAATCACTACAGTAGTTTTTCTAATTTAAAAGCAAGTATAGTGGAACGTGTTAATCGTACTTTAAAAAATATAATGTGGAAGTATTTCAGTAATCAAGGAAACTATAAATGGTTAAATATTTTGCCAAGTATTGTGGAAAAATACAATAATACTGTTCATAGAAACTACGGGATACAAACCTATTAATATTAACCGGAAAAATGAAGAACACGTACTATTAAATTCTTTTACTTTCCAGAAAATTTTCGATGTAAAGCATGTCAAGTTTAAAGTAAACGATTTTGTGAGAATTTCGAAGCGAAGAGAGGCATTTGACAAGGGATATACTCCCAACTGGTCAACTGAAATATTTCAAATTAGAAAAATACAACTCACAAACCCTACTACTTATCTTTTAAAAGATGCCAATAATGAAAATATTGAAGGTAGCTTTTATGAAGAGGAATTGCAAAAAGTGAAACATCCTGACGCGTATTTGGTGGAAAAAGTTATAAGAAAAAAGGAAATAAAGTTTTTGTTAAATGGCTAGGATTTGATAAATCTCATAATTCTTGGATTTTAAAAAAAGATGTATTGTAAAAAATAAAACTATTACTAAAACAAATTAAAAAGTGTGTTTATTACAAATTATTATTTTACAGTAATCATTTATTGTATTCCATTAATGTTAATACATGTTCAATTAGCCCTAACTCAAGAAATTCCTTAATAAGTTTATCTTCATTTTTACTACTAAGAAACTCACGACATGCTTGAGCTGCTAATTTACATTTAAATGCATGCTCCATATACTCCAGGAATATCGTAATACTCTGCGCTTCAGTCTCCTGACCATCCTTCGCATAATACTCCGAACATGCCTCCGACATTATAAATTCCTCACACATTTCTCTCACTAATTCTTCCATCACTTAAACTTCTACTCTCTTCAGTTTGCAATACTTTAATAGAATCGTCAGAGTATGAAATATTGCAAACCTTCTTATTCACTTTCCTGATTTCGCTTTTTGTTACGTTGCCACAGCATTTTCTTATTGATGGCGGCGGCCCATCGAGGTGTGCACTTACGCCTGGTTGATTATAATGCTTGTAACACGGTAAATTTAACTGTAGTTCCTTATCTCTTCGATATCGTTCTGGCAACTTGCTCCAAACTTTCTGCAATTCAATTGAGCTGATATATTCTTTCATATAACTAAGGGGTAGAAATTTGAGATCCCCTTCTTTCAACTCCCACACAGATGTTGAAGTACTTTGTAGACGACAAATAACCTCACCTACGTGATCAATAATGGTATCGAAAATCAAAGATGCCATGAAAATCTTGATAAGTACTGGACACCTTGCTTCTTGCAACTTGGTTTGCAAATGAGGCGCTTGCTCTTAAGTAGTTGTATGTTTACTGTAAGCTGTGTGGAAGGGGTGATGAGAAGAAAGTGGTGAGAGGTAGTATGCGGAGCCAAGTCTGACCAATCAGGAAAGGGGTGGGGAGCCGAAGCATTAAAGTATGTGGGGCCAAAAGTAGCCCCGACCAATCAGAGTTAAGTGGGAGGGCTCATGCGTGCGATTAGGAAGTGGGGACGATCAATGCTAATGTTATAGGATCGAAATGAACTGCACGAAATTTGCAGCGACACTGAGCCCAGACAAAAAGGTGTGGCTTAGGAGGCGTGGCTTGGGTCAAGGTCGACCAATCAAAAAAGTGGTGGGGGGGTGAGGCTTAAGCCCCCTGTCCCTACTACTTCTATTACATCTTTTTTTAAAATTCATGAATTGTGAGATTTGTCAAATCTTAACCATTTAACAAAGACTCTATTTCTTTTCTTTTTCTTAAAATCTTTTCTACTCAATATGCGTCTGGATGTTTTACTTTCTGAAAAACTTACTCCTTACTTCTCTTATTTGAAAGATTTGAGTAGATCAATTTGGAGTATATCCTTTTGCAGTTCTAAAATAAGTATCGAATTTGCCTGTCACAAATGAAAAGAAAGAAATAAAAAATCAAACTGAACTAGATGTACATTTTGTTATAATCGCAGGCACCCGTTTCACCCCCTACCTTATTCTTTTTACTTCATACATCGTTTACTTATTAGGTAATTAGGTAAAATTTTACAAAATATCCCAACCAAAAGCTAGAAAAAATTCTCATAATAATTTTAAAACTGTACAATATTTATTGATCTCCATTCGTTTTTCCCTCTTTTCCCGTGAACATTCAAAATAATGAATAAAAATCCTTGACTCAAAGAATTCTAAAAAATATCCATAACAAGATAAATACGAAATCACTCTTATAAATCCCTTTTCCATCGCCCATATGTTCCATAATCTATAATAAAATATATAAAATGCAACGTCTCTCTACCTGTCTGTCTCTCCTTTAGTGCGCTTATCACTGGAGAACCACTTCCGATTTACATGCTTTTCCTTTTAAAACATGCATTTGTTCTTTGGCCAGGTTATAGGCTATATTTTATTACGTTAGGTAACATAAGTAAAAGCAGTGACAATAAAAGTGAATCAAGTTGGAAAAAAGTTTGCCCCTAGCGCGTTCTCTTGCAGTACACTGCCTATATATATATATATATATATATATATATATATATATATATATATATATATATATATATATATATATATATATATATATATATATATATATATATATATATATATATATATATATATATATATATATATATATATATATATATATATATATATATATATATATATATATATATATATATATATATATATATATATATATATATATATATATATATATATATATATATATATATATATTCATATATAGGCAGTGTACTGCAAGAGAACGCGCTACTGGCAAACTTTTTTCCAACTTGATTCACTTTTATCGTCACTGCTTTTACTTATGTTACCTAACGTAATAAAATATAGCCTATAACCTGGCCAGAGAACAAATGCATGTTTTAAAAGGAAAAGCACGTAAATCGGAAGTGGTTCTCCAGTGATAAGCGCACTAACGGACAGACAGACAGGTAGAGAGACGTTGCATTTTATATATTTTATTATAGATTATGGAACATATGGGCGATGGAAAAGGAATTTATAAGAGTGATTTCGTATTTATCTTGTTATGGATATTTTTTAGAATTCTTTGAGTCAAGGATTTTTATTCATTATTTTGAATGTTCACGGGGAAAGAGGGAAAAATGAATGGGGATCAATAAATATTATACAGTTTTAAAATTATTATGAGAATTCTTTCTAGTTTTTGGTTGGGATATTTTATAAAATTTTACCTAATTACCTAATAAGTAAACGATGTATGAAGTAAAAAGAATAAGGTAGGGGGTGAAAGGGGTGCCTGCGATTATAACAAAATGTACATCTAGTTCAGTTTGATTTTTTATTTCTTTCTTTTCATTTGTGACAGGCAAATTCGATACTTATTTTAGAACTGCAAAAGGATATACTCCAAATTGATCTACTCAAATCTTTCAAATAAGAGAAGTAAGGAAGTTTTTCAGAAAGTAAAACATCTAGACGCATATTGAGTAGAAAAGATTTTAAGAAAAAGAAAAAAAATAGAGTCTTTGTTAAATGGTTAAGATTTGACAAATCTCACAATTCATGAATTTTAAAAAAAGATGTAATAGAATATATAAAAAATAAAATAAAAAATACAAATATACATATATGTTTATTATTAATAGTTCAGATCAATAAACCCTTCATTAAACATTACTTTTCTATGATTTTCTGCAATTTTGAATAATTGTAGAAAAAAAATTTCACAATCTTTGAATCTTAACATATCTAATTTTTTTTTTTTTCTTATTCACATTTCCTCGCATTTCGGTAAGCATAATTCCATGAAATTAGTATATGAATCTTATTTTGCTTCTCTTTGAAGGTCACGAATTTCTTCGAAAAATTTTCTTTTTGTTCCATTTTTTGATAATTTATTATCCAATTCGTTGGGCTGAACTCTCATTAATTCTAACGTGGTACACACATCTTCACTATTTGGGTTCTGAAGAGGATTTAAAGTGTTGTAGATATTTTTTAACAAATTTGATAATTGATTATTGAGTGACAGAAACATATTAAAATAATTCTTAAAATCTTGTCTTTTATACATTTGTATAATGTAATCAATATCTTGTCTATAGAATCAGAAGACAAACACACATAATAACCACCATTCTCTTGTACTTTTACAATGGGATGAATATTGTAATTTTCAAAATATATTGTTATATTATCATTATATATTTATTGTGGAAATATTGTTGGATAGCTGCTATATTCGACACTGGTTGAATATATCTAAATATTTGAATTAGCCGACACAGTGAGAATATTATTATAGTATTTTTCCCATCACTATTCCCCTTCCCACAAACTTAAACTAAAGAATCTTGATTTGCAATACCTAAAATATATAATTCCTCTTAATGTGAGGAGTAACAATACACAAATGTATATAAAAATATTTAAAATAAAAGATAGAATACAATGTATATTTTCAGTACTGCTGTCGAGAGTTTTGTAATCTGAGGAAAAATTAAAAGAGGTTTTTTTATTTGTTAGATTAAAATTATTTAACATGTAGTTGCTGTTATTTCTTGTACAATTTATCATATGAAAATTTTCTATCCAATCCATCTTAGTGGGGAGCACTTTCGTGATTATTTCTCATCTATTTTTCCCAAGATGATGAGCTTTTCCATCGCATCAGGTTTCTTGGTTTATTTTAGCTAACAGTCTAATTTTAGGTATGGAAAAAGATGAGAATAACAGGAGAATTATGACATATTTTGCAGGACTTAGATCAAAAATGAATGCTACTAAAGTACTTTACAATCAAAGTGAGCTTGATTTGGATTATTTGAGCTAACAGTCTGTTTTAGTTCTAGGTATAGAAGAAAATGAGAATAACAGGAGAATTTTGACATACTTTGCTGGAGTTAGATCTAAAATGTACGCTAGTAAAGTATTATACATCTAAGATGTTCTTGAGTTGGAACGGATAAAGTTATAAAAAGCTGTTAAAGATAATGAAGATGTTGAAAGAAGCCTGTTAAATTTAACTCCTCTGCGTATGGTATTATACGGTCTAGTATTAAGTTTCTAGATAATGTTTATAAGGGAAATTCCTCGATAATTCTCGCAAATTTGGTGATTTTAATTTTTATGTACGATGTTGTTTGTTCGTGGTTTACCTAGAATTGCTTTTCTGGTCGTCTTTCCGTCTTTTTTATGCTATTGTATTTTTCAATATTGCTGTGTGATTTAAATCATGTTAGATAATCTTATGTAGTAGTAGTTATAGGATTATTTCTCGTTAATTTGTCAATAAAAGATATTAGATATCATTTGTTTACCCTTATAAAAAGTCATGAAACCATTACCTTGTTTAATTATACCAAGTATCATCTGTATATTCTTCCATTCTGTGTAATATGGTGAAGTAGTTAAAATATGTTTTTTACTACTGACGAGTCGTCTTTCCCATAGAGGGAGACAGTATGAAGCCTTGGGGCACACCGGCGTTAACAGTAAAGGTGTTAGAAAGAAATTCGTCGACTGCGACTTGTAAAGAACGCTCTCTGAGGAAACATGAGAGCCACAAACAGAACCTTTCAGACATACATAAGAGCGTAGCTTAGCCAACAGTCCATCGTGCCAAACACGGTCGAACGCATTGGATATGCCAAGAGCAACCGCTCGAGATTCTCCGAAGTGTTCAATTGCGTTGTTCCAAACATGTGTTACATAAGTCAGAAGATCTCCTGTTGATCTATGTTTACGAAAGCCATATTGGTGATCGCTAATAATGTTGAATCCTTCAAGGTATTTTAGAAGATGCTGATTGACAGCCTTTTCCATGACTTTCGATATTATTGAAAGCAGTGTGACTGGTCGGTAGTTGTTTGGCAAGGTCTTCTTGCCTTTTTTAGGTATCGGCTGAACTGTGGCATATTTCCATCAGGAAGGAAATATTCTCTTTCTGTAGGATAGGTTGAGAAGTCTACAGTTCCCTTGCACAGTTTTTGAGAACTATGGCAGGTATTCCGTCAGCGCCAGAAGCTTTTTTGGTATCTAGCTTCATTAAAATACGTTTTATGATACGCTGTCTGAAGACAACATCGGGCATCATTGACTGCCCTATGGGAATAGTAGGTGGTGTTTTCCTTGCGTCTGCATGAATGTACATTTCAATTCAAATTACAATAGTGAATGAAATATTTATATTTTTTACGCTGGAGGGTCCAAATTCGATTCACGGATAGAAAGAAATTACAAAATGATGGTCACTTCTGACGACAGGTACTGTCAAGCCACCCATGGTATCATGTCTATAGTAAAGCCCTCTCACTTTGCCCGTTCAGAAACCACATTTGTACTGTACTAAGGTATTTTTATTATGCAACAATTGATATTTCTAGTGATTCCTGAACTTGGTTACAAGGATCAAGACTCTGAAGATATAAGATTGCTGAAAAGCCTCTTGTGTGAATCTGTTAACAGGAAATTTTCTTACGCACGAAATACTTTACAGTTGTCGATTGCAACTCTAATTGATCAACAGCTTCGGTTTCAACCAAAAACTTTCTGTCGAACACTAGTGACAATGACTTGGCGTAATTTCCAAAATGGATTGGTAAATAAGTATCAATAATCAAACCGAGTTATAAAACCAAAAAGAAACACTACTACGCCATAAATATGATCCAAAATAAAAAATAACGGTTGATATTTTGAAGCACAATTATCGAAAGCACAGAAAAAACTTGAACTTCATATGTATTGGAATATTTCATTTGAGCCCCAAGGTTAAGTTGAAACTAGGAAAAAGACTAAAATACCCACAATATTTGCTGAGTCTCTAGGTATAAATGTAAGGACTACTTTTGAGACCTGGATTGTAATGATGGAATGTGTATTCCGCTGTAGTACGTCGAATTTTAATCAAGAACACTTTCGGTTTTTCTACAAAACTTGTGGTGCTATCGATTTTTTTTCATATAATCTATATCTAAATCACAGGGTTGCAGATATATTCGTATCTAATACTTATGACACTGTGACAATCTGACAATATATATATATATATATATATATATATATATATATATATATATATATATATATATATATATATATATATTATATATATATTATATATATATATATATATATATATATATATATATATATACACATATATATTATATATATATATATATAATATATATATATATATATATATATATATATACATATACTATACTATATATAAAATGCAACGTCTCTCTCCACGTTAGTGTGCTTATCACTTGAGAATCACTTATCCGATTTACGTGTTTTTTTTTTTAATTCACACGTTTGTTTTCTGGCCAGGTTATATATAATAATAAAATATAAAAATGCAACGAATCTCTGTCTGTCTGTTTGTCTGTCTGTTAGTGCGCTTATTACACGAGAAGCACTTATTCGGTTTACGTTTTTTTTAGATTTATGCATGTGTTCTGTGGTCAGGATATAGGATATATTTTATTATGTTAAGTAATATAACAAATAAGCAGTGACGATAATAGTGAATTAAGTCGAAAAAAAGTTTGCCGCTAGCGCACTCTCTTGCAATACACTGCCTAAACCGTTAAACATGGAACAATATCATGTAACAAAGAATACAATATTTATAAAAGGCGACGTTCCTCTATCTGTCTGTCTGTCCGACAATACGCTTATCACTCGAGAACCACTTATCTGACTTACCTGTTTTTTTTTTAATACATTCATATGTTCTCTGGCCAGATTATACAATAATAATAATATATATAAAATGTAACGTCTCTCTGTCTGTCTGTCACTCTGTCTATCTGTCTCTTAGTGTACTTATCACTCGAGAACCATTTATCCGATTTACCTGTTTTTTCTCTAATTCACACCTTCGTTCTCTGGCCAGGTTATCTATAATCTCTGTCTGTCTGTCTGTTCGTTAGTGCGCTTATCACTCGAGAACTACTTATCCGATTTATGTGTTTTGTTATAAAATACGTTATAAACATACATATGTTCTCTGGCCAGGTTATAGGACATATCTTATTACGTTAGGTAATATAAGAAATAAGCAGTCACTATAATAGTGAATCAACTGGGAAAAAAGTTGGTCGCTAGTGAGTTTTCTTGCAATACACTGATTAAACCATTAAATATGGAACAATATCATGTAGAAAAAAATATAATATATATAAAATGCAACGTCTCTCTGTTTGTCTGTCTGTCTGTCCGTTAGTGCGCTTATCACTCGAAAACCATTTATCGGATTTTACGTGCTTTTTTTTAAAATACATATGTTCTCTGGCCAGGTTATAGGCTATATTTTACTACATTAGGTAACATAAGGGACAACCAGTGATGATATTAATGAATCAAGTCGGAAAAAAGTTTTCCGCTAGCGCGTTCTCTTGCAATCCACTGCCTAAACTTCTAAACCATTAAATATGGAACAATATCATGTAGGAAAGAATATAATATATATAAAATGCAACATCTCTCTGTGTATCTGTCTGTCCGTTAGTGCGATTATGACTTGAGAACCAGTTATCCGATTTACATGTTTTTTTTTAATTCATATATTTGTTCTCTGGCCAGGTCCTCTATAATCTTCTATAATATATATATAAAATGCAACGTCTCACTGTCTGTCTGTTCGTTAGTGCGCTTATCATTCGAGAACCACTTATCTGATTTACATGTTTTTTTTTTAATTTATACATTTGTTTTCTGGCCAGGTTATCTATAATCTTCTATAATATATATAAAATGTAACGTCTCTCTGCCTGTCTATCTATTTGTCCGTTAGTGCGCTGATCACTCGAGAACCACTTGTCTAATTTACGTGTGTTTTTTTAACTCATATATTTGTTCTCTGGCCAGGTTATCTATAATCTTCTAATATATATATGAAATGCAACGTCTCTCTGTCTGTCTGTCTGTCTGTCTGTCTGTCCGTTAGTGCGCTTATCACTCGAGAACCACTTATCCGATTTACATGCTTTTTTTTTCTTTTAAAACATATGTATGTTCCGTGGCTAGGTCATAGCATATATTTTATTACGTTAGATAACCTAGGATGTTAGGGAACATAATAAGAAGTGACGATAATGGTGAATCAAGTCGGAAAAAAGTTTGCCGCTAGCGCATTCTCTTGCAATACACCGCTTAAACTATTAAATATGGAACAATATCATGCAGCAACGAATATAATATATATAAAATGCAACGTCTGTCTGTCCGTTAGTGCGCTTAGCACACAAGAACCATTTATCCGATTTTCGTGTTTTTTTTATTAAGTAAATAACTGTGCTTAAAAGTTGTTCATTATCGCAACCAAGAACTTGGAAAAATTTCCAAATTATTAAAGCAATATTTGTAAGTCATGTAGAAATAACCTAATTTTTAAATTCTTCGGCTCCAAAAACCCTGAAAAAAATCTATAACACCATATATAAGAAGCAACTTTTTTTACCCTTTTACTCTTTACACTTTTTACTCTAAATAATATGCTTAAAATTTGTCCAGAAAAATTGTAAATTTTTCAAAATGCTTTTTAAATTATACAATATTAAACAACTCCCGCTTCTTTCATTCCCCCGAATATCTTGACTTCACGACTCCTAATCTCCACCTCCACCCCTTTCAGCCCTTATATGTTTTATGGAAATATTAAAGCGTAAAATATGTTTATTATTTCAACAAAAAAAAACATGAAAAGTTACCATATTACTATTAAAACATATAAAATTTATCGACCTCTTTGGCCTGAAGCGATATCATTCAAAAATTATTAGGCTTCATCTCGTCATTAGATAATATCTAGGCACCATGTTTGAAATTGATATCTCATTTCGTTCGAGAATTATAGTGTCAGTAGATTGATAAATCGACAGGTGGACAAACAGACCGACAGAAATGAGTGACTATGCTTTTTGTGATCTAGGAACTCTAAAACGTGAATAAAACAAAAAAGTGACTGGTACTTTTACTAAAATGCGTCGTAGACAAAGGTTCCCTCCACTGATTTTTTGTTGAATCGTTAGAATCGCATCCATTAAAAATGAATTATCACGGGCACGTTCTTACTTGACAGATCGTATAGAGAAAAATTAGTCTCCAGAATTCTGGACGCCATGCTAAATTTTCATATATTGTACATATTAGGACAATTTAATTCTGTCATTTAAGGAGTAACCTGATGTGCCTTTCGCAAACTTCACATAAACTTAACAAAAGAGTTCTGAATTTTTTGGATGTTTAAACTGTGGCTCAAGAACTTAGTTGCTTCAATGATTATTTTGAGATACGAATCTCTGATTGACTTTCAGTTGCTTGTTCTGTCACAGCATTAGATTAATTTTGGTGTTATGTATTACATTTGACGCTCACAGCAACAAAAAGTGTTGGAAGCAGATACTGTTCGGGTTATTGCCAACTTATAGCCTGATTTTTGGGAAAAAGTGATTTCAAATTGGGTTGAGAGCAGGGAAAGTACAAATCTTAGATCGTGTTTTTTTTCAAGAATACCATACTTTCCTTTAGCAAGGGAAGTAAAAAAAGGGGGCCAATTTGCTACATTACCAAAAGGGTTTTCCAAAGGAGGCAGTTCCGATTTTGATCAATCTTTTTTTAAATATTGGTTTTAATATATTATTTGAAATCAGAAATATGGTAGTGGGGAACATAAATGTTTAAATTGTTTAAACAATAATAATGATACTTAAGAGAAATTCATTTTTTTGCGATATTTATTAATAAGTATTTTTTTTATTGTTCTAGTAAAAATTTAATTTTTAAAACATAAAAATGCGGTATAATGAGAGTCAAGAAATATGTATACCTTATCTGTATATGTTATATGTATATCCAAATTTAATTTATCAACGTATATGTTTTTTAAAAAAAAAAACTAATAACGAACTTACGAAGTATTTTGACTACGAGTTGGGCCCCTATCCTCTGATAATGCTGGAATGAAAATTTTTTTATTTGTCCAATTTTTATTATACTGGATTACCCGCAAATAAATAAATAAATAGGAAAAACGATTAAATCATCACTATATGATATTTTTGAACGATGTAAAATGGATCTTAACAATGTTAATAAGTTTTTCTAAATCACTGTTGGTGGTAGGTTACTTCACAGATTAAAATGGGAACAAAATTAAAAGTTTTCCGACATTTATCAATGATATATCAGATATCTACGTAATAACTATGGCACCAATGTTAAAGTTGTATTTGATGGATATAATAATGATGGAGCTAAAGCGTCTGAGAGAAATCGTAGATGGATAGGTAATACTTCAATTGATTATTTATTTGATGAAGACATGTCTTTAAAGATTACTAAGGAAAAGTTCTTAGTAAACAGCAAAAATAAAAATAGATTATTTTTATTAATCTTCTTTACGAAAAGCTTACTAAAAATAATTTTGAGTATAGTCAAGCGGAAAATGATTCTGGTCGTTTAAATCAGCTCTAGATTTCCTCTTTCTTTATGTAGCAGTTGTAGCAGAAGACATTGATGTGTTAGTGTTATTGATGGCTTTATCACCAGATGATAAAGAAGTACTTTTTAAAACCACCAAGAAACAATGTTTTACAAACAGTTTATTCAACGGAAACAAATTTAAATTAGTTTGTAAATATCAAAAAAGAGCATCTTTTCTTTATTCATGCTTTCACAGGATGTGATACCACACTGGCTTTTTATAGAAGAGATAAAAATGAATTGGTTAAAATCTTGAATGATGATTACAAGTTATATGCAGCAGCTGAAACTTTTATGGTTGAAAATGAAAGTGAACAAGTACTTTTCAACAAAAGTGTTCTATTTATTCTCCCACTGTACGGCGCTAAAACGACCAAAAGTTGAATTGAGATATAAGCGTTTTATAAGGTTAGCCTCGAAGAATAAAAGCGTACAACTTAGTTCACTACCTCTGGCAGAAGATACAGCCAAACAACATATCAAAAGAGTTTATTTACAAGTTCAGCAATGGAAAAATAATCCTCTAATACCTCCCGAATAAAGCGCTTGGCAAAGAGAAAATAATTTGACACCAGTAAAAAATAGGATGCGGTGTAGCATGTAGCTGTAGAAAGAGTAGTCTGTATTGCTCACCTGCATGCATTGTTTGCAGTGGAAATGACTGCTAACCTGCAGAAAATGAAGTCTCCAATACTCCAGAGTTAAATGAAAATTAAATCTTATCGTTTGTTTATATATTTAAACTATAAATTAGTAAAATAAATTGTTTGTATGTGATAAAAAATGTCCTTATTTTATTGTAGATATCAATTTTGTATAATTTTTTAAAAAAATTCTATTCATAATTAATAATTTATAAAAATTTTTGAAAAATTTTTATATAATCTGAAGTTTCTTATTATGACATAACTAGAAAAAGACTATTGCTATTTAAAATTGCAATAAATATCGTGAAGAAAGTGAATATTATGAATACTGTTTAAACAACATCAATTTTTATGTTCCCCATTACAAATTTCTGATTTCAAATAATATATTAAAACAAACATTTTAAAAAATATATGTATATCAAAATCGCTACTGTTCTTGAGGATCAAGAAGTTTCGACAATTTTTCCGCTTCATTGGCTCGACTATAACATTAACGTTATTAATAATTGGAACTGGATTTCATATCGAGCGATAAAAAAAATATACCTAGAGCAAATATAATTTTTGCTAGAGAATTACTTTTTCTTTGTCATAATTTTTGGTGATATAGCTAACAAATCTTCGACTTTATTTAGTTTCTCAATAGTAAAAATCTTTGTTTCTCAAGATAAGCAATTTCGTCCGGTATTTAGATTTCAATATTGTTCAATAACATATATACTTTCCCATTCTCATTAGCCTGTCTATAGATCTGTTGAGAATAATTGCAATTCTCTTCGTTATTAGAAAAGTTACACTAAAATATATATTTGAACCAAAATATAATTTTTGTAAGAAAAAGAGGAATTATATTTTGGTGAAATAGTGAAAATTTGAATATAAATTATTTTATTTTATTCACCTTAAATTATTTGTGGGTTTCCACCAGTTTTGGTTTATTCAGTCAAAAAATAAATGCAGATTTTTATTAGACCAGTAGCGTTCCGTTTATTTATTCTCTAAAAAATTGCGATTTTTTCACGAATACAATACTTCCTTTCAGCCAGTTCATTAGAGCAATAACGGAACCTCCCAGCTATAACCCTGGGTAGAAGATACGACATAGGAAAGCATGAGAACAGCAACACAAGTACAACTGCGCTATCTTACAAACACACTATATATATGTTGCTAGAGCAAATTTTCATATTTGTTTTTAAAATTGTTTGCTGATCCCACATTCATTATTGTGCACGAATAAAATCTTCCAGGTTAGAACTGGGAAAAGTCATGTATATTTTTAGAGAATCAAAGGATTTCTCAATATTTTCGTTTCCTATTGCAGAGTCGAAATGAGGAAAGTCAATAATATATGTAACTTAACTGACAAGTGAAGTATTGTTTTCGTAAAAAAATTACCCTCGATGGTTTTGGTATTTTCTTAGTTTTCAGGATCTCTAGATTAAAAAAATCATATTTCCTTCATATTTTTAATTTCTGTTGGTCTATCTATAGGTCTGCCATCCCGACAATTCCCGAAAGCCGAAAAGGTAGATCGATAAGGAATCATATACATATATTTGAGGAGAGAACACTACCCACTAGTATGACGGTACAGTATTTTTATTTTCGAATTGTGATTTTAAATAGAACTTGTATTATTAGAACGCATTTAAGGTCTCAACGAATTGAGAAATTAGACGCTTTGAATTGTTTTTGTGATACACTTATAGAAAATAAGATATCAAATACACATATTTAACATATAAGTCGCGGCTAGTAGCTCTAGTGTACTGTGTTACAACCTCTTAACGTTTACTGAAATCGGGGAATCTGAAAATAATGGTATTAATAAGGGATACTAAGAGATGATTAAGTGGATCACCTTAAGAATAAGGATTTTTTAATTTGTACAAAATGTTCCGATGTTTTTAATACATTCGTTCGCTTCTCAATACCGCAGCAACATCAGCGATGGGCTTCGAGCTATTTGCCACACTTCATCTTTCTTGTCTCTGTCTCAATTATTGTTCGTCGTTGTACCCAAGTATTTATAAGCATAAGTTAGTCAACCAACTATAATTAGTTTGCTTTCTGTTAAATGATTACAATATTCTTTTACTTTCTGTTTCTAGTTTATTTTAATACCGAAAAATGCTTAGCCAGTATCACTGGAATAAATTATATTCTTCTTGCTTTATTTTCCAATGCTAGTTGAAATATTTTTGGCATATGTTATGTAAAAACCGTTCTATATTTTTCTCTATCTTTCTTTAGCAATCTGCTGTTTGCATAAAACGAGTCATGAATTAATAACTACGCTGTTTGATTCCTATTTCCTTTTTATCACTTCGTACCTCGTTTAGAAATTAGAGATTGTGGCATACGTTATCGAATGCTTTTTAGTAGGCGACTTCTTGTGAACTTAAAACATCGTATACTCCCGTGCTTCCGAAGGTAAATTGAAATGTCTAGTAAATTTCTACGAAATGACGGGAAATTTTGTTAAGGGGTTACATCACCTTGGCGCTCCGAAAAGTAGGTATAAAATTTAAAAAAAAATTGACGCAGTTATTAAATATATAAAATAATTTTTCTTTTACACATATACATAGTAGTTTTATGAATAAGTTGAAATAATAACGAATAAAAAAAATTAAAAAATGACGGAGATATCAGCCATCAACTAGAACCCTCTTTTGAAAATTCTTGCTGATGGTGTACTTATATTGTCTGTCAGGCATCATCTGAAAAATATTTTTTTTCTTATTTAGAAAGGTTTGATGATGTAGCATAGGAAATAAATTTTTTAAATTTTTTTTGTTTAAAAAAAAACTCTGATTTTTATCGAAATTTTGAGTTTAAACAATTTGTAACTTATGAACGTGGCACCCAATCAAAAAATCCTATGCTACATCTTAGATAATATTATAGGGAATAGGTGTTGTAAATTTTAACAAAATCGGTTAAGTAGATCCTAAGATATCTTGTACACCAGTTTGAAAAATGTAGTTTAGAAAAAACGCAAAGGAAAAAACAGTACCGCACCAGCGTCTTAAAACCAAATATTTTTTTAAATTATCTTCAATCTGCGATTCCTGGACCATATATGGGGTTTTCCATTTTTGCCGCATTTCAAAACATCTCCTTTTGAGCAGATGTTTTGAATTTCCTGGCATCTTTAGTCTCCTGTTGGGCTCTCATGTTGGCTATAGATATTCGTTGAGAATCCAAGTTCTCGGCAAATCGCAGTGCGCTTGGGCCAATTACAAGGTTTAATAATTGCATCATTTGTAATACACTAGTATATCCATCATTAAATATACTAGCTGCAATATAATAGGCACTGTAATACACTCTTGGAGCCATAGACCAAATGACAGCGTTTAGACTATCGTTGTTATTCTGAGTGTATCCTTCTAAACAGCGTTCTAACAAATCGGTATTAGTTAATTTATCGTTCAAATACTTTTTGGACAACTATAGGAATAGAATTTTATGCTTATAAGAATCCAAAGTTCCAGAGGCCTTCGCTTTCTGATACGAATACCAGGTATTTTCACCGGACGGGCACTTGTCATGCTGTGGCTTTTCATCAGTGGATATTTTATGGTAAAGTTGCCCATATCGCATTGTTCATTTTTTAATGTATTCATACTCCTTCTAATTGCAAGACCATAGTAAACATCAAACTCATCAATAAGCTTGGCTGTCAACTTCCCTCTGCCACCTACATCAGGTTTATCTTTTTTTTTTACTTTGCGTAATTGTGTACCAATTCGCTTTTGCACGTGACCTATACATTCCTTTTTTTAGCAACTAAATTTTCATATAGATTTGAGTCAACAATTCCTTTATAATTCCTACTGTCTCCATCACCTACGTAATTACCATATCGTACATTATAATGTGTTTCGAATCTTTTGAACATTTCTACAATACTATCGCAATCTCAATACACTTTCGTTTTTCCAGCTGACCCTTCGTGACTGGCAGAACATTTACCTGAGTGTTCATTGCTCCACTTATCATATTCCTCAGTACCTTCAAAATTTTTCCAAAAGTCACAAGCTTTACCGTATGAACTTTTTACTGTAAGATCAAGAACTTTACCGAAGTAAAATAAGAGTAGAAACGCCTAAAAGGGATGAGAAAGCACGTTTCATCCAAGTTCCATCCCCTGAAACGGTGAGTTCTACTCGTTATTCAATTCTTTTACCTCTTGAACACCAGTTCTCATGGACAATTCACAAATACTTTTTGTGGCAGTGTTAATGTCATTGACAACTTTATCGTAGAATGATTGGAAAATTGGTTTAGGTAAGTCCATGATTCCACAGAATTTCTATATTCCTATTAAACCAATAAGAAGTCTGAACGTAAAAACTAATCGTCTATTCATATCATATGCTCTACTACTAATAAGAGGGCATGAGTTAATTAGAACTGGTTCATATTCAGCACAATTCACTATTAGTTTAAAACCAAGACCACAAAGAGAGGTTTCGGTAAATTTTATATCACCGCCGCACTCTTTACATTTTACCACTTCACTTACAGTAGAAAAAACAGATACAAAATTAATTAAGCCGTACCCGAAAGATGCATCCATATCAAAATCAACGGTTTTATTGCTCTTTAATTTTTTAGCTGATGTACTGGTGCTAGCTTCCTCTCTTTCCATAACGATTTATCGGGTGATGTCGTTTTTTTTTCCTACTCCGATAAGGACGTCCAACTGCTACTCGGCTCCCTTTTTTTATCAACATATACTTGTTTCGACATTTCAATAATAGTTTTCGATTAAAAAATAATATTAAAATATAATTTTTGTAATACACGTGGCGATATGTACACTACTGCGTCACAAAACAAACTGATTCTGTGACGTTGAATGTTCAGCGAGTCTAAACTAGTTCTAACTTTGTGTACCTGAGTTACTTTTAGCTTCCAAAATTCCCCAAAGGAATTATTGTTATAAGGGACTGACTAAAAGAACAATACCCTTTGTCAAGGCTTTGACCGTTGGTGCCGGTCCGATCGCTACCTGAGTTTCGAGCCGACTCTCTGCCGCGCTCACTTCTAATTGCTATAACTTCGCAAATAATTTGAATTTTGAAATAGTTAAATATTTAAAATGTTCCTAAAAGTATAAACAATTTATCAAGCCAAAAAAATATAATTCGATTTTTTTGAAAATCTCAAGGTAGTGTAACCCTTTAAGCAGCATGCCAATTCGTAAGCATGATTCTTGTAACGGTTGTGCTTAAAGTTTTGAACTGATGCAACGCAAGTTGCTTGTTGGCAGCTATCGTAAGTGATCTGTGTTACACATTTCGTAGAAATGGATAAAGTCGAGTATCGCGCCGCGGTAAAATATTTTTATTTAAAAAATGAAAACTGTGGCTCAGGTAGACAATAAACAGTCAGACGTTCATGGGGACTTTGAATCAGCACTCACGACCGTTTATTACTCTCTAAATAAATTTAAACATATTACGAGCGCTGTAGATGTTTCACTTCTTTACGCCCGATTGAGGTTTGCTCTGAGGAAATAGTCGACTATAGACGAATCGTGGATCCACGATTATAACGGGAAACAAAACGACAATCAAAATAATGGGTTGGCGGAGGTAAAAGTGCACCGGAAAAAGTGAAAATAGTCTTATCGGTGGGAAAAGTGATGACAACTATTTTTGGGGCTCACATGATTAAATTTGAAAAAGGTTAAAATAGTGACTAGCTCTTATTACGCTGCTTTACTGGACCGTTCGCATAGTGAGTTGAAGCGGAAGCAACCAAGATTTGCGCTCAAAAAAAGTTGTCCTTCACCAGAAAAATGCGCCTGCGCACACATCGGTCGTTTTGCAACGACTTGGCAAAAGTACACGAAATGAGCTTCGAAATAGTGCCCTATCCTCTCCATTCCTCAGTGACTCAAGTGAATTTCTTGTTTTCTAACCTCAAAACTTAGCTTAGTGCTAAGAAATTTTTGTCAGATGAAAAGATTATCAACAGTCTGGAACAATTTTTTTTTTGATATATTAAAAAAAATTAAAATCTCGCTGGACTAAATGGAGATTCTGTGGAGAAATAAATTTTAATTTTTGCAAGACTTTTCATTCCACCCTCGTATTCTTCATATTTTTAAAATTATCTTTTATGGATTATTTTTAGAAACGGTTTTAATACTGATGAGTTCATCAGAGTTCCATGTTCTTTGAATATTAAACTTTTGTGTGTGATAAAGTGAGAAAGGCATAGTAAGTAGTTAGCCAATCCGTAGGTATATCGTCTTTGTAATGGCACAAATTTTTGTGTCCAATAGGTTAATAGCCCAGTCGTCAGGGGTTTTGAGCTCTCATTAAATATTAACAGACTGCATTTTGTCACACAGGTGGTTTTTTGAACGTAGATAAAAAAAAGTTTGCTGAAGTTTGATATACGCTAAGCCCATAAAATCCAAAATAAAATCAAGAAATCGGTTTTTTCGGTAATATCTTGTAAACTAAAAAAATATCGAAAACCTAGTAGCACCACGTGAAAGACCGGGAAATTAAAAAAGAGAGAATTTATAAAAATTTATATAGGGGATTCAAAAAGTGCCAAACAGGTTAATTTGAAAGTCTAGCGCACCGCTCGAAGGTTAATCGATATTACTTGTTTTCAGAGTGTAAAAAATAATTAAAAGACGAGACTTTTAGCTTTCCGATGATACTAATAGTTTTTATTTTTGTTACTTTATAATTTGTAAAACCTAAAACGAAATTTCTATTTGTATGATTTTAACGGGCATACAGTAAATTACAAATACTTAATAAAATATAGTATTAAAAAAATCCTTGTGCTTATATCATTATTATACCTTAAGTTTCAATATAAGAATAATTAAAATTACTCACATTTTCTGTGTTATTTAAAAATTTAGTTTTAAAATATGAATATTTGTCTCCTGTAATGGCCGCCGGCAATTTTATGTTCAAAGCAGTACGAAATGGTCAAAAAAAGTCGGACATTTTTTTTTAGTTACAGTTAAAAGTATACTTGATATTAAAAAATCATTAAATACCTAAAAAACTTTCTTTCTTTAGTTATAATCGTCGGGCCGATTATAACGGTTTTAAAAAACAATTCTTTTGCTTTTCAAAAACTTCATTACGGAAAACTTTATTAGAACTTCGATACAACAGACACATTCGTCCTGCACTATTATGCGACTTATATTTATAAACTTTTTATGTCTATTACGCAGAACGGTGTTTTTAGATAAAGGAAATCTGCATCAGTATATTTTATACATTTTAAGCATACTATTAGAATGTAACTCCTCCCGTCTTAGTTGAAAAGATAACCTATAGGTTATTTTTTCATAAAATCTAACTCGATTTCATTTATTTATTATTTTTTATTATTTCCCTTGATTTTCTTAATCTTTTTACAATATATTTATGAATTATTATAGTCAAAATAAATATTAGTAATATATATGTAACGATTGTCCCTATATTATTATATTTTATGGTAATGTCAGAAGTCATACTTTCTAGATGTCTTCTTTGGTTTCTTAATTCTTTTTTGATCTCGTTGTTGGCCTTTAGGTTTATATTGTCCAACCTCAGAGCATGAGGGTTGGTGTTCTTCTTCTGGGTTCTATTGAATTTTGGGTAAAGGGATTTCTTCGTAATTCAGTTTTAATTCTTCATATGATTTCAAAATTATATTATTTATTAGAATTTTACAATTTATTGGAACTTCAATTAAGTAAGAACCGTATATTAAATTAGTTTTTTTTTAGTTTTTGACAACTTATTTTGATAAGCTATTCTTTTGATGTAGTTATTAACCATTTATTGTTTGAGATTTGCGTTATTTGATTTTTTACAATTTTTATTTGAAAAGGGTGACATTGTTTATATTATTTCTATATCTTAAGAGTTGTACGGTACAGGGTGGTTCTTCATTGGTGGCTTAACTTTATTCTTCTTCTTTTTCGAATTTTTTTTACAACTTTCATCTTGATACTGCTATTTATAAGTATTTAAGGCAAGGTAGGGTTTTAAGGGTAGGTTGATTATATAGGTGTTGTTAATCTGGATAGGTACGGATATAAATGAAAATATTGATATACTTCATCATCCACTAATGGTATTTCCAGCAGAAATATTATTTTATTCTTTTTAGTATAGCTTTTGGTTTTTATTAGTTTTTCCAAAAGCAAGATGTTTTGAATATTATTGTCGAACGGTAATTTATCATTTGTTAACTGAGTTTTTAACTTGTTTATTTCCGTTATTAATTAGTTAGGATCTATTATAGAATTATGTAAAATATTTAATTTGGAAAATGTAATAGCGATTTCTATTTTGTTAAGGACGTCATAGATTATTTGAAAAAAGGTAAACATTTGATTTAGACAAGTATTTATTCTATTATATTGCCGTTTATTCGCTTTTTCTAGTGATACTTCCCTTAGCGTTTGTTCTACCTGTATAATTCGTGATTTCAATATCAATTGGTTATGGGTCAAGTTTGAGACCATTTTATTTATTGATTCTTCTATCCAAGATAGATATTCGATTTTTTGCGTCTATTTTTAACTCGTTGCTTTTTACCTGTAATGCTTCGATTTTCTTATTTTATTACTTTCGCGTCATACTGGTCCATATTTCCAGTTATGCTTTTAATAAATGTACCGAGGGGGTTAAAAATTCCTCGTTTAGTTATTTGGATTTTATTATACGGTATTATTTGGGTTAATAAACTTTTTATGCGCTTTTCTATAACATTTACTGTAATTAAAGAGTTACGATCCTCCTTTTGGTATTCATTTCGGTTCTTTAAATATAATTGGATTGTTCCTGAAGGGATTCAAATTCTTGCATTAATGGCTGTATATCGTATTCTTGTACGAAGGTCCAATGGTTTATTACAATTCTGGCTATTCCTTTCTTAAAGGGTAGGATCCCTAGGTAAGTATTAAGTTCATGGATTTTTACATCATCAGCTCTGGTGTAGAGGGTTATGAAGATGTTAAGGGTTGTGCAGATGTGCCAATATCTGAAACAATGGGTACTATTTTAGTTTCATTCGTGTGAAAAATTTCTTTTGCTTTCGTTCTTGGATTTTCTATTTCGATTTTGTTTCTTTCTAATATTTTAGTTATTACAAATGGGCCTAAGAATTTGTTTTTTGTTTTGCTAGATCGTTGATCCGTCTTTTTATATACTTACATTCCAATTTTGGGTTTTGTTTCCGTTGTCTTGTCATTGTGTTTCGTAATTATTTTTTCTTTCCTTTGTTGTGCTTTTTCCTTTATTTTATCGAACAATATTTGGGTGTTATTCTTATGATTGTATAAGTATTCTGTGTAAACATGTGAATATATTAAATTCATAGCGTCTCTAGAGTTTGTATGTCCTAGTACTAATTCTTGGGGTGTAAAATCAGTATCTGAGTGAATAGTATTATTGTATGCTACTACAGCATAAGGCATCAAATTAGTTATATCCGTTTGGGTGTCTTTTTCCTCTAATATTCTGACGTGCTCTATTAGAGTACTATGTAGACGTTCTACAGGCGAGCTCGATTCGTGGTGGTAATGGGTTGTAAAATATATCTCAATATCATGTGTTTTCAGTAACTTCGTTTTTAAATTCCGTTCCGTTGTCAGATATTATCTTTTTTGGGATACCCATAAATGAAAAGAATCGAATTAATTGGTCACTGCATGAGATTGCGTCTCCTAGGTAAGGTAAAGCCTGTCCAAATTTTGAAAATTTATCAATGATGGTTAAGAATTTGTCTTTTCCAATTTTTAGAGTATCAATATGAATGATCTCGAAAGGTTTACTCGGTATTTCAGTTATCATTAAGGGTTGTTTTATTGGTCTTCGATTATACTTGGCTCTTTGGCAGATCTCGCATTAGTTAATGTATTCGGTAACATCTGCTTTCAATGACTTCCAATAGTAATTACTCTTCAAAAATTTTACAGTTTCTTCTATTCCTCTGTGATGTGTTTTCCCTTCATGTTTATATTGAATGAGTAAGTTTCTTTCGTTTTCTTCCACATTATGGACGAGTTTCGTGCACTCTATTAGTTTATAATTTCTAAATAATTTAGCAGCAAAATTTCTGATCATGGCTTTGTTTATTAAATGTCTTTTCTCTTTTGATTGAAAATATATGTAAGTTGTCTTTTCGTTTAGGTATTCTTTAAAGAATTGCATTATTTTCTGTAAAGAAATTAGTAACGTTGCCTTTATGATTTTATTTCCGTCGAAGGTTTCTCGTTCTATTTTACTATAGTCTGTGTAAGGAGATTTTTCACAATTATTTGGTTTTCCTTGTTATTGATGATTTCGTCTAAAAGTGTTAGTCCATTTTCATTATTTTCATTGTTCGTTGTGTGAATTGTATCAATCGGGTTTCGATCTTTATATGGGGGTAAAATTTGAATGTCTTAAATTATATTTATTTTTCCTTTCTTTTTCTTCGTATCAGTTACTTGCGGTTTTTCAAGTTCTGCGATCACTTTTTGTACTTCTTCCTCAGAAATTTTAGTTGGGTAGTAGCTATCAGATAGAAATTCTGAGATTTCTTGATCTATGTTTCCTGGATAATTAATTAAAGATTCATTTTCTATAGAGTTTAATGGAATTCTAGATAAAGCATCTGCATTGGTGTTCTGTTTGCCTTTTTAATAGATAATCTCGTAATCGTACTCTTCTAACTTCAATCTAAATCTTATTAACTTGCTGTTTGGCTCTTTTAAATTAAACAACTACACTAGAGTTCTGTGATCTATGCAAATTTTAAATTTTCTTCCGTACAAATACGGTCTGAAATATTTACATGATCAAACTATACTTAATAGTTCTTTTTCTATGGTTGAATATTTTTGTTCTCTATCACTCAATGTTCTAGAAGCATATACGATGGGGTTATCGTTTGGAGTGTTGCCTTGAGATAACACTGCTCCAAGGGCTATATTCGATGCGTCGGTGGTTAATACGAATGGGTTCTCAAAATCGGGATATCTTAATATCGGTGCATTAATTAATAACTTCTTTAGATATTCTAACGCTTTTATAAATTCTGGAGAATGGTTCGCTTTTGATCCTTTCTTTAAACATTTCGTAATAGGTTTGGTAATTTTTGCGAGGTCTTTAATAAATTTTCTATAGTATCCTGCTAAGCCTAAAAATGATTTTATTTCTTTTTGGGTTCTTGGAACTGGAAATCTTTTTACTGCTTCTATTTTTTCTGGATTTGGTTTTATACCTTCGTTCGTAACCTGATGACCTAAGTATGCTATTTCTCTGTGTAAAAACTCACTTTTATCTAACTACACTTTTAAGTTAGCTTCTCTTAGTCTTTCAAATACTTTTCTCAGTCTGTCTGTGTGTTCTTGCAATGGTGTTGAAAAGATTATTATATCGTTAAGATAAACAAAACATATTTCGTTCTGTAATCCCCCTAGTACACTGTTTATAATTTTTTGGAATGTCGCCGGGGCGTTTTTGAGTCCAAAGGGCATTCGCTTAAACTCGTAATGTCCTATATCGGTCGAAAATACTGTTTTTGGTGAATAGGTAGGATCCATTTCAACTTGATGATATCCATTAGCTAAGTCTAGCGTGCTAAAATACTGTGCTTTTCCAAGCTTGTCCAAAATATCGGTTATCTGTGGAATGGAGAATTTTTGATCTATGGTTTTTTCATTCAATTTTCTATAATCGATTACAATTCGCCATTTGCGCTGTCCTGATGCGTCTAATTTCTTTGGTACGATCCACATCGGGCTACTCTTAGCTTTTCTGAAATTTGTCTCTTCACTTCTGCTTTATGTATGTTATGTCTTGTATGTTTCGTCTTTTAACTTGATTTGGTGTTTCACTTTATTTGTAAAGGTTAAAGGTGTATTCTTGCAATAGAATATATCTCTATAATCATAACATAATTTCCTCATTGCATCATACTCTTCCTGATTGCAATGGTCCAATCTTAAATTTTTCAAATTCGGTTTTCTTAAAATATTAATTTTTTGATCTCCCTCGTAATTTTCAACTACAAAATTTAATTCTGTCTCCTCAAATTTTTCTATCTCGAATGGTTCGAATATTGTGATCTTCATTGGGTTTACGCTGGAATCAATTATTGTTGTTAAAGCATGGTGATTTTCTATCTTTACAATCGCTGGGATTTCTGCTTTTCCTAGTTTAAGATTCCTATTCCATTTGCTTGATTTACTAGAATTTTTACGCTTTGTTGAGTTCTGAGGGGAATAATAAATTCACATGGTTTTTCTTTTTTTGGATTTTTGTTGTAGTATAGGGGTAGATTTGCGTTTACTGATTCTAGGCTGGATTCTTTTAGATTTATCTGTGCGTTTATATGTGTTAAAAAGTCTATGCCTAAAAGTCCGTCGTAATTTGGGGAAAAATCGAATAAATAAAATTTATGGTAATCTGGACAATTAAAAGAGGGGAATATTGGAATGTGCATTCTCTCGTTATGACTTGAGATTGCATGGGCTGTTTTTACGGTAAAAAATTCATTTTCGATAAAATCGGAAAATATTTCGTAAGCTATTTCAGGTCTCATAAAGCTTTTGCCACTTCCTGTATTTATTAGAAAATATGCGTTTAGTACGGGTAAGTATATTATAGGTAATTGATTATCCGAGTTTGTGTCCATTGGTTGGGGGTTATTTGATCTAACTATAGAAGATGTTGCTTGCCGTTTTATTCCACGATAAGGTTGTTGAAAATTATTATTTCTCTGCCAGAAATTATTTGTGTTTTGTCTCGGTAGATATAAGGGGAAATTTGGCCTTATCATACGATTTTGGAAATTCTGCGGTATTTGCATATTTGGATTTTGGGCGTTTCTTTGAGGGTTATAACGGAATTGACCGTATCCTAAAAATTGGTAAGGGTTATTATTATTCTGTCTGTTCACGTGTGGAACATTCGGGGTTCTTAGATTTTGATTTATTTGGGTACTCGGACTCGTTGAAGTATTTTGATTTGTTTTGGTTATAAAATTGCCACGATTTTTGTATTGTATGAGATATTCTTCTTCTTGAGCAAAGCTCATGGCTTGTTCAAGGGATAAAGGATTTTTAAGTCTAACCACTAACTGCATATTGTATGGTAAATTATTTATGTAAGCTTTCAAAATTAAGTTGCTATATTCTTGAATTTATAAGATTTTAGTATTACGTGCTATATTTTCCATGTCAATTTTCGCGAATAGTAGACTACGTGCATCTTGTAATCTAATACCGAATTGTTTGATTGATTCATTTTTCTCAATTTTGAACGTTATGATATCCTGCACTAGGCAATCTATCGAACGTCTATCGGCAAATGTTTCGATTATTGGGTTTTTGACTAAATCCCACGTGTTGAGTTCTACTCGTGAGGCAATCAAAAAGGTTGCTCTTCCCGTTAACTTTGATAAAATGGTGTCAAACAAGCATACATTTATTGGGGCATTTGGGTCTTCACGATTTATGTGGTTTGTAAGGAAATTATCACATGCATTTATAAAATTGGTGATTAAATTATAATTTGGGTTTGCCAACTTTGGGAAAATAAAGTTTTCAAAAATTCAAAAAAAAAAATCAAAAATATAAAATATATAGAAATATGTAAAAATATATAGGAATGGATAAAAATATGTAAAATAAAAGTTATACCTTAAAAGTATGTTTCCTTAACACTAAAATTGCGCTTATCTTTCACTGTGTGATTATTCAAAAATTTTTTGCTTTCAATCTCAAAATTCTCTGCTCTTTCTGTTGAAATTTTCTCGCTGCGTGAGGCTTGTAAAAGTTAACCCACTGCGTGAGTGTCCTTAAAAAAAAAGAAAAAATTTGCTTTCGAAAAAAATTGCTTTTCCACTGCGTGGATTTCTGAAATTGTGTCAATCTTTTCACTTACAGACAAAGGATCTGCAGTTTCATTTCTTGTTTCTGAATCTTCTTGTTTCTTGTTTCTTTGTGCATCTTCCAATAGGATGAACTTCTTGTACTTCCCTGGATACCAACTATGACTCTTGAGCGATGCTTATCCCGTTGAGCCGCTCCAATAAGACTTTGTTACCCTGATTAATGTCTTTTGAGCGTTTTTGTTTCGCAAAACGAATCCATAGGAACCTTTTGTTACTCTGGCCTGGAGAGCTGAGATCTTGTCTAATTTTTCCGTTTCCCGTTTGTTTTCGTGAATCGTTGAAACGAACCAGAGTTTGTTTTGCGCGATGCAACCCGTTGACTCTGTCGAAAATTCACACTGCGCTGGTTGACTCTGTCGAAAATTTCCTTCCGCACTGCGCCAGTGATAATCGTCGGGCCGATTATAACGTTTTTAAAAAACAATTCTTTTGCTTTTCAAAAACTTTTATTTTTGTTCATTACTGAAAACTTTATTAGAACTTCGATACAACAGACACACTCGTCCTGCACTGATGTGTGACTTATATTTATAAACTTTTTATGTCTATTATGCAGAACGGTGTTTTTAGATAAAGGACATCTGCATCAGTATATTTTATACATTTTAAGCATATTATCAGAATGTAACTCTTTTTGTAATTTTACTCTTAAAAAAGTGTTCATGATAAACGTATTTATTGGTTATTATTAATCATACAACTTAAACTTAAAATAAAAAAAATATCTAAAGGTGAGCAAAGAAAAAAAAGTCTAAGCTTTAAGCATAAAATATTTATACTTCATTTAAGCATCCAGGTACAAAGAAAACAGTTATTGAAAACACAAAAATTCTAAATTACTCGAAGAAATTAATTGAGTTACGTATCTTCTGGCCGTCATATTGAATCCGCCATTTTGAATTTTTCAAATCTGTCCTCGGATTCCTAATCAGCAGCCCGAAAAACTCCTCAATAGCCAATTTCAAAATATTTAGCGGTGTATATAAACGTTAATTTAATCATAAAGGAGGTTGAAAACATGATTCCCACTACAACTGAAGGGGTTAAACAGGCCATTTTATTTTAAATAATTTTTTTAAATTACGCTGAAACTAAAAAAAAATAAACTATATACTATTTTTTTTTTGTAAAATTTCCTGTTCCTTCAGGTGATGCCATTAATTTTTCGATATCTTTATTTTTCGAGATATTTGCGAAAAAACGAATTTTTCTTGTTATTTTCGATATTGTGGGCTTAGCAAACACTAGAGCAGCTCATTTTTTTTATCATATTCTACGTCCAAAAAATTACCTGTATGCCAAAATGCCGCAAATGCAAAATGAATTTTGGTAAAAAATTGTCTCTGAAGACTTGGATATAAGTGCTAAAATCACAATCCGGCGTTTTTGCTTTTTTTCACGTTTTAAGATTCCTAAATCACAAAAAACGTAGTCACTTATTTTCATCGGTTCATTTGTCTGTTCATCGGTCTGTCGGTCTGATAGTCTATTGGTCTGTCAGTCTATCGGTCTGTTGGCACGATAATTATCGAACAAAATGAGATAATTAAATATTGTAAAAAGAAAAATAATAGGAAAATAAAATGAAATATAAATATTTGTTAATTCTTTGAAGCAAAATTTTATTCTATTTCACACGACTTATTCTTCATAAGAGACGTTTTGAAATCTACCATGAAAATTTAACATAAAGCTATAATTAAATATTAATTAAAAACAGTAAATGCACTCACGTATACAGCTTACTTAGCGAATGCACAAACTGAAAGCACGTTGAGAAAATAATACCAGTATTCGCTTCAAAGAATGTGTTGTACCTGCGTATAGATTCTCTTCGATATATCTGTCCTAATAATATTTATAATATTCCAAGAGTTAACAAAAAAGTTCTTCTTCTTTGGTACTATTATTCTCGAAAGAATTTGGCAACACTAAGTAGTGGTTGCATCTATTGTTGTACTCCAGCCTTCTTGGGTGTGAGCAATTTCCATAAACTTATGGTAACCAATTGTTTAATCTGCCAGTCTTAGGGGACAGCAGCCTCGATCTTTTTCCTTCTAGTTTTCTCGAGATTATGAGCTTTTTCATCGCATTAGTCTTTCTGGCTATATGCTTAAAATATTTTAGGTACATTCTGTTTATATGAGGTAACAGCCTGTTCTAGTTCAAGTTAGTTCAGTTAGTAGTTACAGGGTCTAACCTCGCCAATTGGTCAATAAAAGATATTAGGTGATTTGTTTATTCTGGTACAATAAAAGTCATGAGACCGTTACCTTGTTTAATTATACCAAGTATCACCTGTATGTTTTTCCATTCTGTATAATACAGTGAAGAAGTTGAAATATGCTTATTATTGCTGACGAGTCATCTTGCTGGTTTTTTATACTGTTGCACTTTCCGATATTGCTGTGTGAAGAGTACTGGAGCAAATATGTTGTAGGATTGTATATGTTTTCTCAGTCTATGTCGTACCAGCCGTTCTTCCTTGTTCTGCCGCTCCTTCCAACTGTGCTTTTCTGGATGTTCATTTTCTTTCAGAGGGTTTCATTGAGCTTCCCATTATAGTGGTGATTTCAGTTCGGGACTTCCTATCCCTCAAGCTTCCTTCAAGCATTGCACGCTTTATTCACTTGTTTAATTATAACAAGTATCACCAGTAAATTTTTCAATGTTGAACAATATGGGAGGGAGAAGTAATACACACACACCGCTACCAGACAAAGTAAGATCGGACTTAGCCCTTCACCTTGCTAATTTATCAATAAAATATATTATGCGGCACTGGGTAGTAGTAGCTTCTATTGTTGCTCTCCAGCATTCCCGGTTGTAGGTGGCTTTCATAGATTCATGAAAACCAACTCCTATCATTCTTCTTGTTTGATCGGCCCATCTTAGTGGGGAACGACCGCTTGGTCTTTTCGCAGCAGTCTTCCTGGCTATATTCCTCAAGTATTTTAGGTACATTCTCTTGATCTCTTCTAATTCTAGGTAGGAAACAGATAGGAATAATGGCAGAATTATCATATATTTTGCTGAATTTATCAAAATGAATGCTACTTTTATTTTACACTCAAAATGTGCTTGATTTGGATCATTTGAGTCTGTTTTAGTTCTAGGTATGAAAGAAGATGAGAATAACGGGAGAATTATGACATGCTTTGCCAGAGTTAGATCTAAAATATATGCTACTAAAGTATTATACATCCAAAATGAACTTGATTTGAAACGGGTAAAGTTAGAAAAAACTGTTAAAGATAGCGAAGATGTTGGAAGAAGCCTGTTAAATTTAATTTCTCTGCGTATGCTCCTATACGGTCGAGTATTAAATTTCTAGATAAGGGAAGTTTCTCTGTAATTCTTGTAGATTTGGAATTTTCCTTTTTGTGTAGAAATATAATAATTCTTTGCTTCCAGTCATCGGGTATTGTTTCATTGTCCCATATTAGTAGTATTAACTTATGTATTGCTTGGCGAATCTCCTTATTCCTGAGTTTTAAACTTACAGAAGGGATACTATCTTCTACTGGAGCCTTGTTTTTTAATCGGTATATGGCTTTAGTGACTTCTTCCAGGATTCGTTTTTCGATTTCTAGTTCGGCCGTTTCATACATTGGTACAGTTGGTTTCACATTTAAAAGTTTTTCGAAATAGTCCGCTTTTTAGTTATGAGTAGTCATCTTTCTAGCTTTTTTATGCTATTGTATTTTTCAGTATTGCTGTGTGATTTAAGTCATGTTATATAATCTCATGTGTTAGTAGTTCTAGGGTTGTACCGAGCTAAATTGTCAATAAAAGATAATAAATGTAATTTGTTTACCCTTATAAAAAATCATGAAACCATTACCTTGTTTAATTATATTAAATATCACCCGTGTATTTTTCCGTTCTATGTCATATGTAGTTGAAATATATTTTTTAATGCTTACAAGTCGCCTTCCCCATAGTCCCTATAGTTTCGTAAATAAATAGTTTCATTTTGGCTTGTGATCCAGAATCCCCTTCCTGTTGGGTACACATCCTATAGACAAAATCTTCAAAAAAACTACTCAACTTTTAATTTGCGTCTGTATGAATGTACATTTCAATTTCAATCACAATAGCGAATGAAATATTAATATTTTGTTATGTTAGAAGGCCCGAGTTCAACTCAGATCTCGAAAAAAATTACAGCGTGGTGGTCACCTCTGACGGAAAGTACTATCACACCACCTCATGCCTATAGTAAAGCCATCTCACTTTGGCCGTTCGGAACCGGCATTTGTATTGTACGTCCTATTTGCTGTCGAAAAAACTTAAAACAGAGGTACCAACCTCAATCAAAGACGAGGGGGTGGTCTACGACCTTATCAGATATGTCACTTCAAAAAGAAACCTCCTGTATAGATTTACATTTCAATTTCAATTCAAATCGTAATAACTAAATTTTTAACAGGTCAAATATGCTAAAAAGTAAAAATTGAATTAAATTATATCTTAAAAACAGGTCAGACCCTCGTACCTAAAATAAATAACCGGTCAAGCGCAAATTGGACTTTCGCAGTTAGTATCCACGTACGTTGATTGCTTTTAAAATAAAAGTTTTTGTTACGGAGGTATAAAATGATCAATGACTTCACAAAACAAAACCCGAATGAGTTTTCAACAAAGTTTTTTTTCCGATCTTTACTGAAAACTGATGACCTTGAATTTTTTTTCAAATATTATATATATATATATATATATATATATATATATACATATATATATATATATATATATATATATATATATATATATATATATATATATATATATATATATATATATATATATCAATCAACGTACGAAACACAAATTGCGCAAGTCCAACTTGCACTTGAGCGGTTATTAAAACTATCGTTAATTTTTTAGGCTCACACAACTATTTTAAGACGTTTTTTTTATATTATGTAGATGATAAATAATTGACAATCGAATACGAGTGTTTATTTTTGTTACATTTTCCGGTATAATTAATAACTCATCGCATGATACTAAGGACACAAAAATTTTTTCCGGTTTTTTCATGCCTGGAAAAACAATACGTAAAATTCTCTTTCTTCTTTTTAATTCGTTGGTTTCGAACGACAAAGTTCTTTATTGATTCACAATGATCAATATTATCTATACAATATGCTAAAAGAGTAAAAATATGCGCACACCGCTATTGGTCAATTATGCCAATGTTAACCATTTCTTTTCCCATACTCTACAAAAAACACGCCACCATCGGTATAGATTTTTACTAAAAATACCTTAATTTAGCACAAATTGGACCACTTTACTAAATTAAGACCCGATTTTCCCCCATAACCTCCCACAACTCTTTAATAGAGCATCACCTTTGTTGACAATTAATTCTGTAGATCTAACGATCAATAATCACCGATCGATTATGCCATTGTTACCCAAAACTAATGTACTATTATTACATTTTCTGGATATTTAAATTTTTTTTGATGTTATAACTTTACTAAGTTTTTCTTAAAGCTACTTCATTGGATTAGTGGTATAACGGGCAGATTTTCGGTATAGGGATTGAAATCAAAGTTTTGACTCCTAGTCTCTACCTAGCTTTTTTTAATTGTATAAGGGAGGGAATATAAGAGGATTTACCCTCTTAAAAAAATATATTTTTTGCCATTTTTACACCATATGAAAACTACACCTAAAACTACCCCTTTTGGCCACCCAATCCCTCATCGTCACTTATTGGTCAGCCGAACCCTCATCACAATAACTATATCCCATAATGTCGGTAGGATATTATATTATAGGGTTTATATTTTTCTGTATATCAAGACAGGGTAAAATTGTTAAGGGTGGGAGGTAATTTGTGGGAATGTCGACTGGAGGCAGAGGCAAAATATTTACCTCTTAGGAGTCAAAATTTTGCCTCCTTCTCCACCTCCTCCTTGCGTTCCTACAAATACACTGCTCAGATTTTGCCTTATTATACAAATTTAGAAGAGATGCTGCTCTTGGATATATGGAACGTCTTCAATGTTTGAGTTCCTGGCATTTGACTGTGTCGAGAGTCAGACATGTTGTAATCCTGTAAAGGAAATTGCCTTTTTTTGGGATCCTACATTTTTTTAGCGAAAGTTAACGTGAGATTCATTTTGAATTTTAATTTTTTTCTTTTGTTATATTGATTTGTTAGCTTTTCGATATAGTGGACGTGTTTTTTCAACTATGTTTGTAGAAGTTTTAGGATATATTGGTTAGTTTAACTCAATATTAATTTTGGGAGTATTTTCATTTCTTTTTTCTACTGTTTTGATAGCCTTCGTTTTCCTAATATGAGTTATTTTTTAATAAGTATTTCTTTCCGGCTTCTATCATTGTAATACTCATAAATGCATTGATCGGTTTCCACGAAATGTTTGCTCAGCTTTTCGTAAGGGCTAGAAAGTAAGCAAAAAGGACTAAAGTTGGTTAAAGATGCTTCGATTTTATATTAAAATGGCCGATATCATTAAGACTGTAATATGATCGATTTTATTTTGCACATGCAAAGGTGTCATTTTTCTCCAAGTGGTCTATGAAATCGTTTTAAGGCTGAAGTGACATGTTATTTAACATTATGTAATTTAAAGTATTCTTAAATGGTAGCGTTATTAAATTCTCCTGCAGAAACATAGGCTAATCTGTCCGCAAAATTCTGATGCTAAACGAAATGTAATTTATTTAAAATGCGATCTTAAAAGTAATGTGGTATGCTTGGGCGAATTGGCTAAAAAAATCGATAATAATCGAGAAATTTTCATTTTCGACAATAAAAGTATCTACAAAAACGTGTTCTTGAATCGCTGTAAATTGTACTCGGTGGGAAACACAGTCTTTCGCAAATTATTCCAAAGGGATGATGTTCTTCATATAAAAGACTGCTTGAAAAGCATTGTACGAGAAATAACAAGCTGAATCTCATACGGATGTGACGTATTGGTGCGACGTGTATTTCTAACATGCTCCGTTCCGAGAGGAATTAAGTGAGCTACATCCTACGAACACCTTTCATGAAAATACTTGTAGAATAGACTCAAGTCGCCAACCGTTCTTCAATGTTCCTACAAATCAAGGCAGCCGGTCAGTTTCGGATCTCCAATTACAGAAACAGCTTTTCTCTGAATAGAATCCAACAAACGCAGTGTATGTTTGGGAGCGGAGCCCCAAACATGGAAGAAGTATTCCATAGTTGGCCGAATTTGAGCTTTGTAAAGAATTAACAGTTGTTGTGGAGTGTAAAGCTTTCTGTTCGAAATAATATCTCAACTTTTGAGAAGCTCTCCTTGCTATGCCTGCAACATGTTCATACCTGGACATATTTGCTCCCAAATTGACGCCCAACACATTGAGTAACGATATTAGAGAAATGGAGTGCCCCGACATAACTATGTCGAGTTCAGCAACGTTACCTTTTTTGAAAAAACTGCCGCCTGGGTTTTTGTAGCGTAAAATTCCACTTGGTTACTGTCACCCCAAGATAGAATTTCTTCCAGGTCCTTGTTAAGTTGAATGACTTCCTGCTCTCTGCGGATATTCGTCTGAGTAGCCGATGTCCGAGCGTTCAAAGTCAATGAATGAAGAGATAAGCGTACTGCCATCTGCAAAGCTGTAGATTGGATTCCCGGCCTTTTCCAGCAGATCGTTAATGTAAATGAGAAAGAGAGTAAGAGACAGTATGGAGCCTTGGGGAACACCGCCGTTGATAGTGGAGGTGTTAGAAAGAAATCCGTCGACAGCTAGTCGTAAAGACTGTTCTCTAAGGAGATATATCAGAAGAGCGTAGCTTAGCCAACAAGCCATCGTGCCAAACACGGTCGAATGCCTTGGATATATCAAAAGCAACCGCTCGAGATTCTCCAAAGTATTCAATTCCGTTGTTCTAAACATGTGTTACATAAGTCAGAAGATCGATCTATGTTTACGAAAACCATATTAGTGGTCGCTAATAATGTTAAATCCTTCAAGATATTTTAGAAGATGCTGATTGAGAGCCTTTTTCCATGACTTTCGATGGATGCTTTATAAGGAGGCCTTTCGTATTTAGACACAGTTTTTTTATATTTGGCATGTATGCTAATTTTTGAAAGTGGTGATAGGTTGGGTTAATACTATTAAACTTTAGGCTATGATACAGGGATAACTCTTAATTGAACTTGTTTTTGTTTAAGAGAATTAGTTTATAACCTGCTTCAACAAATTTTAGTTTTTCGAAGTTTTTCTGAGTATCCTTATTATTATTGGTTTAAGTAATTGTACTTCCTAATAAATACCATACGTAATATTATGATTTATATATTCTTTTATCAACTGCAATAAATTGATTTCTTCATTTCTATTACGAAAAATTGTGAGTGTCTTTATTTTTAATTAAATTTTTTATATATTTTTTTTTAGAGTAAGTCCACATATAGGATTTTCTACAGAAGTATGTACAGTAAAGTCTTTATCGTCCTGATCATTAGTAAGATAAAATCGGCAACGGCATTTTGTCAAGCGAGTTCAAATTTGGGCTATCTGGACGATTATTTATCGGCGTCGCTGAGACTTAAGTGAAATTCGGTGTTGACATTAGGGAGAACCACAAGCAAATCATTATTTTTTTCTAGCAAATGTCTTTGTTTTTGTGTAAGCGTTATAGCATTAATTTCCACGCGGCTTAGGGCGTTTGCTACTTTATTTTCCTCATCCTTTTTGTACTTTATCTCAAAGTTGAATTCTTTCAATATAAATTTCTATCTTACCAAACGTTGGCGTTGGTTGGGTCTTTTAGTGAAAATAACCAGATGAGTTTATGATCGGTTTCAGTAATGAATTTTTGACCATATAGATAAGCTGAAGGTGTTTACATGAATCTACGATGGCTAGTAGTTCCTTTTCAATGGTAGCGTAATTTCTTTTGACGGTATTATAGATTTACCATTTGGTGATAGAACAGAACCAATGGCAACCTTACTAGCATCCGTTCTTGCATAAAATGCTTTGTTAAAATCGGGATAAGCTAGTATAGGAGCATTACAAATAGTTTCCTTCTAAGTATTGAAAGCCTCTACATACTCAGTGTCGTACATAATAACTTTTTGGTTTTACGTAAACATTTAGTAAAAGCTAAGTAGGTGTACGAAATTCTTAATAAATTTGCAGTAATCCCCTATGAGTCCAGAAAGGATTGAATTTCTTTTAACTTTAGGTAAATGGAATTTAATTATAATTTTAATTTTTTCGTCAATAGGTTTAATACTTTCCGAAGTAATAATATGTTCTTTGTACAGGAATTCTGACTTGTCTAATAGAATCTTTTAGTTAAATTGGTTATTTTTGGAAAATGGATGTTAAATGGAGAATATGCTCTTCAAGTGATTAAAACGACTATATAGACAAAACAAAATTCTTTGGAATGTATTCGGGTCAAAATGTCCATTTTCGACCTTAAAAGTGTTTTTTTGGAAAAAAATTTTTGTCTAAAGGGATTTGATGAAAACCTTGAAATAGGTCGACCGTACTAAAATACTGACATTTCCGCAGATTTTCTAAGACTTCCTCGATTCACTGTAATGACTATTGTTCTCGATAGTTGTTTCACTTAATTTATGAAAATCAAGGACCATGTGCCATTTCTTTTCAATCGAAGCGTACAAACATGACTGGAGAAATGAGATCTTGATGGGCGGAAGTTTAGGAGTTTGGTGATTTGTTTTTTAAATTCCTTTCTTTAAATGATAGGACTATCTAAATTTTTTTATGTAAATTGGATCATCACTTTTAGTTCTGTTAGAATAAGAGGTAATCTTACAAGAACTTTCTTTTTCTTCGGGGTTATAAAATACTTGTTTGTAGTTATAGCAGAGTTTAATTATTCTTGCTTTTTCTTCATATTCATTTGGCTTGTTCTAATAGCTTTTTATACTTTTAACTTATTAGACTCATTCGACTGATATAATTTTTCTTGAATTTTAAAATTTTCTAATGGTTGAGTATTTATACTATCAGTTTCAAAATTAGTAAGTCATAAGGATAATTTACTTTAAGGTATTCTTATTATTACTACACATACCTTCAGGTGAGGTTAATTCTTTATTTATTTTTATGCTAGAAACTGTAACTTCTCAGTTTTTATATTGTTTATTAATTTGTTAATTTGATTGTTTTCTTGATAATATATTTTTATATTGGACATTATTAAGCATTTTTCTTTTAAGTTAATACTACCTTCTAAATTAAACAAGCCTTTAAAACTAAATAATTATATTTTTTATACCAAGGTAGTACTAAAAATTCAATTGTAGTATAGTTTTTAAATTCGGACAAAAGTGGTAACTTTACGGCTTATTAACCTATAATAGTTTTATGGTAGGTGGTAATTTCAAAGGCGTGAGGATAGTATAATGAAAGGAAAATCGAAATCTCTACATCTATATTCATAATACTTGATGAAGTGCCTGCTTCATTAAAAATATTTAATCGATATCTACGACTATAAATTTATATAGACAAAGTAAAATATATGAAGGGCTTCAAGCTAGATGTGTTTAATTATTTAAATCTAGATTGATTCTTGAAATGGGCAAGCCATTTAAAACGTTTTATTAGTTTTCTCTTGGGATTTTTTTTGTGTTAAGTATCTCTTCGATAATGATTCCAGGACGTACTGGACCTAGCCTCGCGAAATAACTATCCCGCTGATGATAATTCTTAGTATGTGGACCGAAAGTATTTTGCGTTGTAGTTGAGATGGGGTTTGGATTAGGTTTTGAATGTGAGTTATTTCGCCGCAGAAATATATTATTTTTGGAAGGCTGGAAAGATCGAATATTAGAAGGAAAATTTTCATGTTGTGGCCTGCTGGAGGCTAGAACAATGGTACCTCTAGGATATTGATTCAAATTCCCTTGATAATTTGGCAGTGCATGAAAATGTTCAGGGGATGTTCTGTCTTAAAATGTTTTTAGAATTAATTTGACCTTGGACATTATCATAGTTCCTACAGATTTTAATAAAAGTGTCTATGGTTTAAGGATTTTGTTGTCTAATGAAGAAACATTAGAACAACTCCTATACCTAATTGCGAATAATGCTCGTTTTTCGTAATCAGAGAAACTCAGGTCGATCTGAAAATTCAATTTTCATTTAATTTATGGTACGTAAAGTGTTATTAACCTTGCGCTTAAAAGTGTTAATTAGTTTTATTCGCTACGAGAGTCCTTATATTTATTTAGTAAAAACGTTTTCAATTTGTTAAATGTTTTTGGGTTGTAAACCGTAATGATGTCTCTAGCCTAGTGCTTCTTCTGTAAAAAATTAATTTGTCTAGGAAATCTTTGGACTTGTTTAAAAAGTAATTTAAATTGTTATAACTATCAACTATTCAGGAACTATATATTTAGCAAGATTAAAGCTGATTTGAACGTTACTATAAGACAGAGCCATTTAGTTTGTAGAATGAGATTGATGAAGTTGTTTAAATTATCTGAACCTCTTTTTAAGGGTGATCTCTCATGATTCATAAATTTAATTCATAATCTTTGCAAAAAAAATTACTTCCTTAGATAGTGTTAATAACATCGGTGTGAGGTAGACCGGAGATGTCATAGAAGAGGATAAGTGCTTCTCTTCCTGAGTTGTATCTAACGTGAATGCTTTTAGATTTCTTACAACTAATATTACTTCGTTTTCTTATTGTACTTTGTTTTTGATTTTAATTACTTTTAAAGACTGTAAACACTCTTGACCATAACAAGTTTTTCGATAAATAGCCAATGAAGCAATCCTATTCGCAGCGCCAATTAAAGATTCATTATATGAGAAATGGTTTTTAAAAGGAAAACACAACGACTTAACACGAGGAAGTATATTTCAGTACTAACCACTGTTTGACAGAAATGCTTGTTTTATGTTATTAGAAAGGAAAAGGTGCTTACATGAGATTGATAATGGTTATAAAATTGTCTGGTGCCATTATATCGTGGAATGTGTGCTTTGTGATTTCTTAATTACAGAGATTGGCTAACTTAAGTAACCCGACTTCATAACATGCTCAGAATAAAGAATATAAAACTATAATAGAAAAAGCGAATATGAAAATTCAAATTCAATAGAAAAATATTTATCGACCTGATAATTCTAGTCAAGAAAATATTAAGTAATTTAAAAAAAATATCAACTAGAAAAAATAAATAAAATTTATATTTTAACAGTGACCACTATTCTCTCATCTATCAATACATCTCGGGACGCACATCATCGAATCACGGCTCATCAGTGGAGCTAGGATCGATAAATCGGAAAACAAAACTAAGTACGTTATTTCAGTACTGGCGGAATATCACAGTAAGTTACAACAAATTGTATCTCTGGCCGGTGAAAGCCTAAAACTAAAATGCTTACCTGCCCTTCGTCAGGGGCTCTTTAAAGCTACAGACCAACGGAAGAACTACTACCAACAATTGCCGCTGGTTGATCTATCGTTAGGGTTCTAACCCAATTAGCAAAATCTATATCAAATACTAAAAATGAAAGTTCATATTTCTGTAGTAACAACTTTTCTCTCATTTGTCAATACATTTTTAGGCTTTCACCAGCCAGAAAGAAATACTATTTGCTGTATCTAACTGCGCTGTTCCGCGAGTACTACAATAAATGAGTTTTATTCTTTCATTCGTCTATCCTAGTCTTGGTACGGCAAAATTCGTCCCGAGGTGGATTAGCAGATGAGACAAGAGTAGTCACTGCTGAAATACGGACTAAGTTCATGTTTAGTAGTGTGTAGTGACATATATTTTGGTTACTGGGTTAAAGCCCTAAATATCAATCTATTAGCAGTAATTATTTGTAACAATTGGTCTGTCGGTCTGTGGAATTAAAAAGTCCCAGATGGAGAACAGATAAGCTTTTTAAATTTAGGCTTCCAATAGCCAGAGATACAATTTGTTGTATCTTACTGCGATAATACGAATTTATTAACAAAAACTATTATTATCAAATAACGAATGAAGGTCCATTTCATATTTAGGTGAAAAAATTTGCCAAACTTTAGTGCTAAGTTGATTACTGTTAAAATAAGTAATGTGGTTAACCAATGTCTTCTTAAAATTGAAAGCAAAATACACATACAAGGGTTGACTAGGTTGAAACATAATTCCATTTACTTTGAAAGATCAGTGATTATGTCTGCAAAATTTCAGTTCATGAGGCAATATAATTTATACTTACCTATCATACCTTCACAGGAGTTATCTCACCAGTCGACATAGTACTCACCACTACATTCCAAGAAACCAAGCTCATTTAAATCAGCACTTTATCTCTTGCTGCAGGTAAGAAAAATTTTGTAGCTTGATTTAAATTGTTAAACCAAACAATTGCACTTTTCTTAAACATTGTAATTTTAGGCTTAAATAACAAAATGAAGTTATTTTTTTAAACAAATAATTTGTCTAACGAATTATAATTGGTGCAATTGGTATGATATTTAAAATCACCGTATAGATCAGACATCCAAAATCAAATATATAGTACGGTTAATTTTCATTTTTACGATTAATCGAATATCTAACAGTTGGTGAAACCTACAAAGGTACTAATATTCCTGACGACTTGAATCGAAATTTAAACTTTGACCATTTCTATGAACAGAAAAAAGAAATTGAAAACGCATCTCTCATAGTATAAATTAATAACGAACAAATTAACACCGTGATTATCGCAGACCTTTTATTTTTATTTTGAAAAAAAGCGTGTCGTAATACTATTCTCAGGACATAATTTTGGACAAGATATTAATAATTTCGTAAAAAAATGTTTCATTTGAGTTGCAATACCACATTTACTTCGAGAATAGGAATCAATACATTAAATAATCATTTCAATATTTTAACAAAATAATTGAACACAATAAGTACCATTTTTTTAATACCGCAAACTATTTAAAATTAAAGAAGAGCAGCGATTAAAAGGCAAGGAATATTACTCATCCCTCGATGACGTACAATAGGCCTGGCTAATGGATTAGGATCAATTTTCAAACCAATTGCGAGAAATTTAGATTACATAGATGGAGGACGTTACGAAAGATTTATTTAAAACTAAAAAATATCCAAATAAATCTTCCTAACAATATAAAGAATTATATATCACTTTGAGTTGCTCTTGTCTATAAATTTAATCCAACGGTTCAGGAAATAAAGCGTAATCTGAAATCACGCACCAAGCAAATCGTGTTATTCACTGAAAACGAAACACACCGTGACGTGACGTGAGAATGACATGGTTATTAAAGATGTCACGAATCAGATCATAAACATGCTCGAAATTCTAGATTCTATTCTGCAAGTCTTAGATCTTAATATAATAAAAACTGCTGATTTATTTAATGAATTTGAAAGATTAAAAACATATTTAGACAAAGATCACTTCCTTGTAGGATTAGACATGACTCTCTTGCTTTTAAAATTTATAAAAACAGATTGCTTCAATCTGTATAATAAAAACCATATATATATATATATATATATATATATATATATATATATATATATATATATATATATATATATATATATAATATTTCAATAAGGCATCGATAAAATGTTATCTATTATTATTTATTTTCTCAGTTTAATCTTTCTCTGATATATATCTACGGTACTGTGATATGTATGTTCTATATATTCTTTTTTTTTAATATTTTCTTATATACCATATTTTTAAATAATATATTGTTTTATATGTACTGTATATGGCATATTTTCAGGTGGTGAAGATGCTTCTGACATGAATGAATAAATTCATTTTCTGCTTCTATATATATTAGGAGGCAGTTTAAGGCGGTTAGCCTGCAAAATAAGGTCTTACTAAGAAAACGATTTGCATCATTTGTGGACGAGCAACCACTGTAAGGAAAGCTCTTAACAAAGCCTTATTGGTCTGAACATAGAAGTCACAGCAATAAAAGAAGACAATATATATATATATATATATATATATATATATATATATATATATATATATATATATATATATATATATACATATATATATATATATATATATATATATATATATATATATATATATATATATATATATATATATATATATATATATATATATATATATATATATATATATATATATGTATATATAATATAAAATGCAACGTTTCTCTGTCTGTCTGTCCGTTAGTGCGCTTATCACTGGAGAACTACTTATCCGATTTGCGTGCTTTTTTTTGTTAAAACATGCTTATGTTCTCTGGCCAGGTTATAAGCTATATTTTATTACGTTAGGCAACATAAGGAATAAGTAGTGACGATAATAGTGAATCAAGTTGAAAAAATGTTTGCCGCTAGTGCGTACTCTTACAATACACTACCTAAACCATTAAATATGGAACAATATGATGTAGCAAAGAATACCTATAATATATATATATATATATATATATATATATATATATATATATATATATATATAAAATGCAACATCTGACTGACTGTCCGTTAGTGCGCTTATCACTCGAGAACCACTTATCCGATTTACGTATTTTTTTTAATTCGCACATTTGTTCTCTAGCCAGGTTATCTATAATCTTCTATAATATATATATATATATATATATATATATATATATATATATATAAAATGCAACGTCTCTCTATCTGTCTGTCTCTCCGTTATAGCGCTTATCACTCGAGAACCACTTATCCGATTTACTTTTTTTTTTTAAATTCTGTTCTGTTAATATGTTTTCTGGCCAGATTATATAATAATAATAATAATAATCTATATAATATATATAAAACGCAACGTCTCTCTGTCTATCTGTCCGTTAGTGTGCTTATCATTCGAGAACCACTTTTCCGATTTACCTGTTTTTTTTTTTTAAAAAAACATGCATATGTTCTCTGGCCACGTTATAGGCTGTATTTTGTTACGTTAAGTAACATAAGGAATAAGCAGTGACGATAATAGTAAATCAAGACCACGGGGGCGTATGGCTAATGGATTAGGATCAATTTTCAAACCAATTGCGAGAAATTTAGATTACATAGATGGAGGACGTTACACAAGATTTATTTAAAACTAAAAAATATCCAAATAAATCTTCCTAACAATATAAAGAATTATATATCACTTTGAGTTGCTCTTGTCTATAAATTTAATCCAACGGTTCAGGAAATAAAGCGTAATCTGAAATCACGCACCAAGCAAATCGTGTTATTCACTGAAAACGAAACACACCGTGACGTGACGTGAGAATGACATGGTTATTAAAGATGTCACGAATCAGATCATAAACATGCTCGAAATTCTAGATTCTATTCTGCAAGTCTTAGATCTTAATATAATAAAAACTGCTGATTTATTTAATGAATTTGAAAGATTAAAAACATATTTAGACAAAGATCACTTCCTTGTAGGATTAGACATGACTCTCTTGCTTTTAAAATTTATAAAAACAGATTGCTTCAATCTGTATAATAAAAACCATATATATATATATATATATATATATATATATATATATATATATATATATATATATATATATATATATATATATATATATGTATATATATATATATATATATATATATATATATATATATGTATATATATATATATATATATATATATATATATATATATATATATATATATATATATATATATATATATATATATATATATATATATATATATATATATATATATATATATATATATATATATATATATATATATATATATATATATATATATATATATATATATATATATATATATATATATATATATAATATTTCAATAAGTCATCGATAAAATGTTATCTATTATTATTTATTTTCTCAGTTTAATCTTTCTCTGATATATATCTACGGTACTGTGATATGTATGTTATATATATTCTTTTTTTTTAATATTTTCTTATATACCATATTTTTAAATAATATATTGTCTTATATGTATTGTATATGGCATATTTTCAGGTGGTGAAGATGCTTCTGACATGAATGAATAAATTCATTTTCTGCTTCTATACATATTAGGAGGCAGTTTAGGGCGGTTAGCCTGCAAAATAAGGTCTTACTAAGAAAACGATTTGCATCATTTGTTGACGAGCAACCTCTGTAAGGAAAGCTCTTAACAAAGCCTTATTGGTCTGAACATAGAAGTCACAGCAATAAAAGAAGACAATATATATATATATATATATATATATATATATATATATATATATATATATATATATATTTATATATATATATATATATATATATATATATATATATATATAATATAAAATGCAACGTTTCTCTGTCTGTCTGTCCGTTAGTGCGTTTATCACTGGAGAACTACTTATCCGATTTGCGTGCTTTTTTTTTTAAAACATGCTTATGTTCTCTGGCCAGGTTATAAGCTATATTTTATTACGTTAGGTAACATAAGGAATAAGTAGTGACGATAATAGTGAATCAAGTTGAAAAAATGTTTGCCGCTAGTGCGTACTCTTACAATACACTACCTAAACCATTAAATATGGAACAATATGATGTAGCAAAGAATACCTATAATATATATATATATATAAAATGCAACATCTGACTGACTGTCCGTTAGTGCGCTTATCACTCGAGAACCACTTATCCGATTTACTTTTTTTTTTTTAAATTCTGTTCTGTTAATATGTTTTCTGGCCAGATTATATAATAATAATAATAATAATCTATATAATATATATAAAATGCAACGTCTCTCTGTCTATCTGTCCGTTAGTGTGCTTATCATTCGAGAACCACTTTTCCGATTTACCTGTTTTTTTTTTAAAAAAAAAAACATGCATATGTTCTCTGGCCAAGTTATAGGTTATATTTTGTTACGTTAAGTAACATAAGGAATAAGCAGTGACGATAATAGTAAATCAAGACCACGGGGGCGTATATATATATATATATATATATATATATATATATATATATATATATATATATACATATATATATATATATATATATATATATATATATATATATATATATATATATGTATATATATATATATATATATATATATATATATATATATATATATATATATATATACCAAATCAACCTCCTTGAAACCAAGAACACTTCTGCCTGCAAAAAAAGATTAATGAAAATATCACTTCTAATAAGTAAACAATTAGGAGACACCAGTCAATGGATAGATATGTTTCCTAAACTGGAAACTTTTAAACTTCAGTGTGCAGTACAAGACAGTTCAACGACCTAATATTGGTACTTATTTATTTAAGCTAGCTGTTGGATGTCAAGTATCAAGTATAAAAGAAACAATCGCCAATTAAAAAAAAAACAAATTAATTTTCTAATTTTACAAGTTCAAATATCCCGAAAGACACATAAAATATGGTTAGACGTTTGTTTTAGATTCGACCCATCTGACTGCGCTAAGGAGATTTCCCATGTCGTTTCGGTTGGTATGGAAGCTTACATTCTATTTTCGAAGAAATGTCTTTCCAACGGCAAGCCTTATTTCGACTGAAAATGCACAGTAGTTGCTTCTAAACATCTTACCTACCGACAATGGTCTGAAAATCCTATCATTATAAGTCGAAACATCTTTGTTCGCACCCGGAACAGAACCAATGAAATTATGGACGAAGAGACCAAAAAAAACTTATGGCCCTGACGAAATACTATCCATAGTACTCAAAATTTCGCGAGAGAACTAAAACCAGTTCAACCGATACCAAAAAAGGCAAGAGGGCCTTGCCAAAGAACTATCGACCAGTCGGACTGCTTTCAATAATATAGAAAGTCATGGAATTAGCATCTTCTAAAATATCTTGAAGGATTCAATATTGTTAGCGACCAGATGGCTTTCGTAAGCAAAAATGAACAGGCTTATGTAATGCATGTTTGGAACAATGCAATTACACACTTTGGAGTGGTTACACTTAATATATCCAAGGCATTCGACCGCGTTCGGCACGATGAATTGTTGGCTAAGCTACGTTCTTATGTGTGTCTGAAAGGGTCTGTTTATGGATCTCGTGCGTTCTTTAAGTGTGGTAGTAGACGGATTTCTTTTTAACACCTTCACTATCAACGCCGGTATGCTCCAATGTGTCTCCATACTGTCTCCTACTTTCTTTCTCATTTACATTAACGATATATTGAAAAGATCAGGAATCCATTCGACAACTTCGCAGATTACAATCACGTTATTTCTTTATTTACCTTGAACGCTCGAACATCGGCTACTCATGCATATACGCGCAGATAGCAGAAAGTCGTTTAACTTAAGAAAGACCTAGAATAAATTGTATCTTGGGGTGACAGTAACCAAGTATAATTTAACGCTACAAAAATCGAAGTGGCAGTTTTTTCCTAAAAAATTAACCTTGCTGAACCCGACATAGCTATATCGAGGCACTCTATATTTCTAGCATCGTCACTCAATTTGCTGGGCGTTATTTTGGGAGCAAATATGTCTTATCATGAACATGTCACTTTACAATAGCTGATAATATTATTTTGAACTAGAAAGCTTTACACTCCAGAACAACTGTTATTTCCATACAAAGCTCAAATTCGATCAACGATGGAATATTACTCTCATATTTAGAGCTATGCTCCCATTTTTTGGATTCTACTCAGAAGAGAGCTGTTTGCCTGATGGGAGGCACAGAACTGACCTTGATTCCTTGGAATATTGAACAAAGGTTGGCGACTTGAGTATATTCTATAAGTATTTTCATGGAAAGTGTTCGATGGATGTAGCTCGCTTAATTCATCCTAAAGCGGCACATACTAGAAATACACGTCGAGCTAATACTTCACAGCCAATTAAGGCTTGTCACTTCTTATACAAACCTTTTCAAACAGTCTTTTATATAGGAAACTTCCTCCCGTTGGAATAAGTTACTCAGGACTGGGTTTCCCACCGAATAAAATTTACAACGATTCGAGGCCAATGTAAATCGCTTTTTTCCGCGTTCTACGTCATTCCTGTAAAGCTTTAGAAATTTCCCTGCAGCACATGTACTATGCCCATAAAAACATAGATCAACTAAAACTCTCTTTTTTGAAAAGGACAGAAATACCATGCTACAAAGTTTTACTCTTTATAAGAAACCTTATTAAATTTATTCACCTGCTTTCGAACGATTACACAGCCCCACAAAAAAAGAAGTGGGGTATACTTTTGATGCGATATATCAGATCCGTAGTATTTTTGCCCGCTGATCACGAATCTGACGTCAGAATATCGCCGCCACATCTCAATTTTTTTCTAACCTCAAAAAATAGGTAAAAATTAGTAAAAATTAAGAAAAATATACTCCTAAAAAATTGATTCAAGCTTTTTCATGAATCCAAAGATGTATTAATATGTATTCGGACACGCTAAGCTAATATTCATCGGTTGGATTAAGTCATACAGTTCTGTTTTCTTTCTAACCTCAATAAATATATCTGTCTGATTAAATCAGACAGATATAGTGCTTCTCGAATGCAAAAACGAATTCAAATTAAAATTCAACCGATTCTTACCAAATTTGGTACACGGGGGTTTTTTGGGTTGCTGATCATGAATCTGAGGTCGGATTTGCAAAATTCAAAATGGCGGATCCAAGATGGCGGACAAAATTTTTGAAAACCAACCGATTCCTACCAAATTTGGTATACAGTTGGGGAATCCTCAAACCTGATACTCTTAAACCCTAAACCCTGAAACCTTAGACTCCCACACCCTGTAACCTCAAAAAATAGACCTCAATAACCCTGTAACTTTAAAAATGAGACCCAATAAACTCAAAACCAGGACTTTTAAACCATATACTCTCAAATAGTAGACCCTTAAGCCCTAGAATTGCGAAGGTTAGACCCGCGCCTAACTTTCCTTTTTTTGGCTGTATCTTGTTCTTTTTTCCGCGAATGACCTATTCAAAGGCTTTCTGCCCAAATGCTTTTGAGGACTTGTTTCTCTTTTTAGCGACCCGCAATAGTCCGCTAGCATATGGTCATCCCATCGTCCTTGATACCGATTTTCTATGATTTTCAGATCTTGGTGAAAACGTTCCCCTTGCTCCTCACTGTAGTCACCAAGAATATCTGGGAAATGATCGATGTGGCCGTACAGGAAATGTAATTTTAGATTCATTAAGCAACCTAATGTTTGAAAATTTTTTACCATTTTCTCGACTACTTCTTTGTACTTAGGACTTTTATTATTTCCCAAAAGGTTTGTTGCGACTTCTTTAAAACTAAGCCAAGCAGCTTTTTCAACTTTATTCATTTTAGTAACAAATAATGAATCTTGAAACAATTTTCTTATTTGTGGCCCGTCAAATACGCCTGCCTTAATTTTAGCTTCGGAAAATTTCGGAAATTTTTTATGCAAATATTTGAAACATGGGCCGTTTGTATCTAATGCTCTCGTGAATTGCTTCATAAGTCCAAGCTTAATGTGAAGCGGGGGAATAAGAACTTTTCCTGGATCTACCAATGGTGGAAACAATACATTATTTTCACCAGGAGTGAACGATTCCCTTGTTGGCCAAATTTTTTTCTTATAATGACGTTCCCTGTCTCTGCTATTCCACAGACATTTATAACAGGGATAAAGTGTAAACACTGACTGTTGACCAAGCAATATTGTTACAATTTTCAGATCTCCACAAATTTTCCAGTTATGATCAGCATATTTTATTTTTATCAAAAGCTGCTTCATTTTTTCATATTGCTCTTCCATAACTGTGGAATGAGCAATCGGAATGGGAGCGTAAACGTTGGTATTATGCAGCAAAACTGCCTTAATGCTCCGTTTAGAAGAATCAATGAACAGTCTCCATTCTTCAGGATCGTATGAGTTATTTTGAAATTCATCCACATACATCGGTACAATATGAAAGTGACAATTCCTCGTCCATTGTGAAATATTTTCGAAATTTTTCATCTCTGTTTCTATAATAAGAAATCGTAGCTTCTGGCCTAAGTAAATGTCGTTTCTTTAAAAAGGAAGCAAGATGCTCTGAACCATCTTTGGATAAGCCTAAATCTCTGACTAGATCACTAAGTTCTGACTGTGATACGAGTATTGGTTCTGGTTTACGGTTGTATGGTAGAAATTCTTTATCTGTGTCACTAGTATATGATAGGTTGTCACTAGAACATTCATTCGTAACAGTGTTTGAATCTTTTTCGACAGTCTCATTGTTTTCGGCATGAACTGATAAGGTGAAATCATTTGTTTCCATAACATCAGCATCAAGTGGTTCAGGAGGCGGAATTAGTTTAGTTGGTCTTGTTACTGTCGAAACATCGTTATAAGTAATAGTGCTTTTATTTTTTTCGGTTATGCCTAGATACAACATTCATACAAAAGTAGCAATCATTTTCACTGTATGGGTCTATTCCATATTGCTGGTCTGGAATATTTAATCGCCTTCTTATTGATGTACAACATTATTTTGCAAGAACTGCAAATGATGTGGGGAACCAAATCTGTATCCTGATGCTGTATTTCAATGTTAAAACAATCCTTATATAAGGTTTTAATCTTATCCGTTATCGGTGACCCCATTTTACTTAATACGTGTTGACAGCAAATATAACAAAATGAATCACTGGTTTTATCGCACTTATGAAAAGTCCTTGTACCGTGAGACCGTTTTCTTGTAGCATTATACTCTACATGAGCCAAGTCACCCACACATGAAGAGCTACGGTCGCTGGATGACGACGGCTGCGGGCCCGCTTTCCCACCCTGACCAACCGCCGATACTGGGTTTCCGAGTCCCTGAATCGTAATTCTCTTTCTTCTACCTGCCATGACGGCATATAAGTCGTAATCCAGGGACTCTGCCGGCTAGTGGAGTAACACCGTTGCCCACCGTCACCACGTGGAGGTGCCCTGGATGCAGGTAGAAGAATAAAAATCGACCGATGAATATTCTCGGCGTTGAAAATGGCGCGAAAACATCTGCCATCTTGGATTTTGCAAATCCAACCTCAGATTCGTGATCAGCGACCCAAAAAATCCCCGTGTACCAAATTTGGTAAGGATCGGTTGAATTTTAATTTGAATTCGTTTTTGCATTCGAGAAGCACTATATCTGTCTGATTTATTCAGGTTAGAAAGAAAACAGAACTGTATGACTCAATCCAACCGATGAATATTAGCTTAGCGTGTCCGAATACATATTAATACATCTTTGGATTCATGAAAAAGCTTGAATCAATTTTTTAGGAGTATATTTTTCTTAATTTTTACTAATTTTTACCTATTTTTTGAGGTTAGAAAAAAATTGAGATGTGATGGCGATATTCTGACTTCAGATTCGTGATCAGCGGGCAAAAATACTACGGATCTGATATATCGCATCAAATGTATACCAAACTTTTTTTTTGTGGGGCTGTGTTATCAAACTATGTCCAAAGTGATAATTTAATCATGAAAGAGACGCAATAGAATTTCGAACATTTTCGAACCTTACATATTCATGAATAAGTCTAAAGAAAATTTTATCTTTACATCAATCAAATATAATGCCCCGTCTGTTTAAAATTCTGTTTACTGAACAATTGTTTGTTACCCCTTAACACAAACACTAATTGTAAATGGCAACTTTATCGACGTTAAAGAGAGCGTTCTTAAGTTAACAGAAGTGTACTTTTTAAGGTATTCTCAATTTCACTGCCGTTCTATATTGGTGAACAGTAAAGATTATAAACTGGAAATATCCTAAAAAGAGCAGGTAACATATAAGATACTATACATGATTAAAGTAAAAAGAATTTCCTTTAGACTATCCAAACGATTTATCAAAATATATTAGTCTATGTTAGTATTTCTTGTAAAAATGATAATGAATTATCACTGTAAATATAACACTGCGTTACAAATTTAAAAAAAAATTAAGTACCCAATTAAATTTTTCCTGTTTATTTATTCATACACACCACTTATTAAGAACACCTAAGTACTTTTTGTCTATCACGTACTGTTTTTTTTAGGTACGATAGTTAACAATTTTAAGTAAAATAATTAAGCAGTAAAGTACAGTGTACACGTAGCTTCATTAAATTTTCCAATAATTCGAATAAAACTGCTAAAAAAAACTTATTATTAATACAATTGGACACAACTAAATATAAAATATATGGTAAAAAGTTTATATTGTACATTAAAAGTTAAAAATATTTAACTTTTCCTCTTATGTTGGGAGATATTTTCTCGTTTTAAAAGCCAACAGTAATCTTCCAACATAGCTACGTCCCAACGACCTTGAAACCATTCCTCAAGCCTTTTCACATCCCGATGAAATCGTTCCCTTTGTTCATCACTCACTGCTCCAAGATTTGATGGAAAAAAGTGAAATGGGAATGGAGGAAATGAATTTCTAATGACATTCGGCAACCCATCTTTTTGTATGCTCTTAACAAATCGTTCACTA
>CM032456.1:130319218-130340218 GCA_019049505.1 Pachyrhynchus sulphureomaculatus
ATATTTGATTTGTTTATGCTACTCGCATTTATTGTGTTATTCCAGAACCTATGACGAACATAAATCAATCTGTTGGAGAGAATATTTCTTCTGGCTAACCAGGCACATTACCTAGTGCGCATTTAAAGGTTGCTGAACTTAAAGTGTATATTTCAAGCCTGACCGTGTAGTAACCTTTTGAAACTTTATAATTTTATTATTTTTGATAATTAATCTCTTCCTACTCGTCTCTTCATTAGTCTTATTGGATCATAATAAATTTAATATTCATTAATTTTTAAATAAATAAAGTTAATTTAATCCAGCCTGAAGATCTTTTATTTCTGTAGGTATTCTTGTTACGTGCCTTTAGATGTCACCAATTATTCAAAACCTTTTGTATAGTGACATCTCTGTACATTTCCAGATTTATCTTGTATATAATTTATATTTTCTTTTTAGTAATATATCGGCAGAGTGGTTTTTAAAACTTCTGAGTTTTTGCTCTTTCGATAATTTTGGATAGTTGGTTCCTTTCTTGCAAATCGTTTTAAATTAATATGATGTGACACTACTTTAGACTACTTTACACCTACAGTATAAACGTTTTCTGGAGTATTTGGTGATATATAAATAGTTCTACAGTTATCAACACTTAGAGCCGTTAACCTAGTTTTTGTCCACTGTTTCACTCATTCCAAATCTTCCTGGATTACGAAACAATCCAGTATCATCTGTAATCTTTGATACAATGTCCAAAACTAAACACGTAAAACAAGCAGTGGATGGATCTAAAGCAGTTTCTTTTTACTTTATATTGTTATAGAGAGGGAGTAAAAAAGAGATGAATTATCAGGTCCTTGTTTATATGCTAGACTATCAGCCGGCATCCGGCTCGTGGAAGTGTGCCACCTTTTACAAAAATGTGAATCAATTTTCAGACGCGTGCTACTTCAACTTCTTTTTTAGAAAAGGGATATGTAAAAAACACGTTATTTCATATTTGTAAACATATAAATATTATATTATTACTACTACAGTCTGTCAAGTAAGAACGTAACCGCTCGTATTCTTGAAAAAATGTGTTTTGAAAACATTCTTTGCCATCGATGTGTTCTCTGGTGTGCCAACAATGGCGCAATTGCCTTCGTAAGTTGTCCAATTGCCTTCTGCATCAATGATCGCCTGGCATCTTCGAGGCATGCCGTCGACGAGATTTTCTGCATACTCTGCAAATTTTTCAAATGTCGCGAGACAACTAAGTTAAAGTCCTCAGAGTCTTTCCTCTGAGCTTTTTCTTTATAAGACACCACACGTTTTCAATAAGGTTGGGATCCGGCGATTGTGATGACCACTCTAGTATTTTATTATGGGCCCAAGCGAGCTGCTTCGCGACGTGATCTTCGACCAGCAAAGGTTTCTTTAACATGCTCCGGAATTTGACATCAAGAGCACGAAGATGTTGTCGAATGGTCTCTTGAAATACATTCAAACCCGATTTTCCTAATTTTGCCGCTACTTGGCGCAGCGTCAATTTCGGGTCACTCGAAAACAAAGACATGATTCGTTTTCCGACTTTTGGAGTGACTTTGTCTACCGAGCCAAGTTTTGGCAAATCATCGACATTTTTCGTCTCGCTAAAATGATTTACCCACTTCTTCACAAACGACACCGACTTTTTAATATATTTAGCGGCTGTGGAATGTGTCATTTTAGGCCCCTTTGGATGGAAACAGAGAATGACTGTCTCGAACCGACGCACAAATAGGTGACTAATTTTGGATTTTACGTGATTTCGACGAAAGTTCGGAATCGACTAATACTTTTACTAAAATGCGTCGTAGACAAAGGTTCCCTCTACTGATTTTTTGTTGAACCGCTAGAATTGTATCTACCAAAAATAAATTATCGCGGACACGTTCTTACTTGACAGGCTGTACATGTCCATGACATATGAAATATTAGAAACATTTATAAACATTGTAATACATACAAAAAATAAATCGTTGTATCCAATATTCAGGCAATTAACAAAAATAAATTTTAAAAAATATCGTATCACATAACGTAAAATATTTACATAAAATATTAAAGTACAAGAAAATACTACAAATTATAATATTGATTTATTAAAAACCCTTGAACTATATGCATATATGACAAGTTGAAATTAGTGACTTTCTTGAGGTTCAACTAACTTTTCAATATTTGGTTCACAGTTCGACGTGTTTAATTTTATGCATATTTCTGAACTTTCCCTATCAATCGTTTTTATACGGGTTTTATAATATATTTCGTTATTGAAAATGTTTGTTCACAGTAGTACGTTGTACCAAAATTTGTTAAAAGTTCAAAGGCGACCTTCTTCAAGCATGAAAATCTGTCTGGAAGTTTATGCTCAGTTTTATTATTATGTCGAGATAACTGTCTTCATTTTTTATATCATCTCAGAAATTTTTAAATTTTATTTTCCAAATTATTAAACTCAATTAATTCTAAATCTCAATTTTCAGTAACTTAAAAATTTAAAATAATTTTTATCTATTTTGTAACTGCCTGTTATTTCTTACTGCAAAATTAATTTAAACATTTGTGAATGTTTCTGTAAATCTTCAAATCTTTCTGTAAAGTGTATCTGCAATGTTGATGCATAATGTGTAATTTTTATTATATTAAAGTCGAAATGTAGAGTATCCACATTTTTTTTTTTACATTTGGAAAATATTCAAATTTGTTAAATTCAATACCTTGCTTAAAAATGTTAAGTTTTTCAACAAAAGATGCCCAGTGTTCATATATTTGCAATATAGTTTGCTTTTTGCCTTGTAGTTTTGTATTAAAATAATTTAAAGTTCGGTAAAGTCTGCTAAAAACATTAAATTCAAAAACCCCTATGTCATTGCTCAGCTCGGAATGTTCTTCACCTATTTCTTTTAAAAAATCTTTTTACTTCTGTTCTTCTTCTTAAAGTGTCTTTGAATGTTGGAAATCATTCTGGCTAGTATTACTATCCACTGCAGGTCTGAAAAGACCGGTAGTATTTGTTGAGAACCAATTCCGCAGATTGTTTAGCCAGGAGATACGTCTGCATCCAGGGCCTCTTTTTCCAAATACCTTTCCTTGAAGTACTTGCTCCATTAATCCATATCAGTGGGAATTTTTCATTATGTGTTCTAATTACTCCAATTTTCCCACTTTAACAGTTTCCATAATTTATAGACTCTTGTTCATGCGACGTAAGACATCTTCGTTGGTAATATGGCCATTATAAGAAATTTTCAAAATTCTGCGATATAGCCATAATTCAAATGCTTCAAGTTTCCTAGAAGTGGTCTCAGTCAGCGTCCAAAATTCCACACCGTAAAGAAAGACACTAAAGGCACATCTTCGGAGCCTTATTTTTGTGCTTAATTTTATTGCTGAGCTTTTGAAAAGTGATGTCATTTTAAGGAACACTGCTCTAGCTTTTTCGATACGGTAACGAATTTCCTGCCAGTGATCCCACTGTTCATTTATCATGGTACCTAGATTTTGTGGAGTTCTTTGTATTTGTTGATTGTTAACCGTCAACAAGATAGCAGTAACCGGAGACTTGCTGATTACCATGTACTTTGTTTTGCTGATATTAAGTTCGAGGCCGTATTGATTACTGACTTCGTTTATTTTTGCCATGAGATGTTGTAGACCCTGTAAATTATCAGCCATAACCGCCATATCGTCAGCATGACGAATATTATTTATTTACTCATCATTAGGCAGTATTCCTTCATCAGCTTCTTTTAATGCCTCTCTGAAGGTCTGCTCATAGTATATATTAAACAATAGTGGAGACAAGACATAACCCTACCTTAATCCACTCTCAATCGATATTGATTCTGAACGCTTTTAATTTTCGATAGATATTAAAGCTATCATACTTTCCGTGCAACTCCTCTATTTCTTTATACCTTTCATCATTTCACCATCTTTAACTGTTCGAATTTCTTTCTGTATTTGTGTGTGTAGTCTGCTATATTCTTTTTTGTTACCTCTATTCTTGTGTAACCGTCTTTCCTCCATCAGTCTTAGAATGTCATCTGTCATCCATTCCTTACGTGTCTGTACCATAGTTAGATATTCATTTTTTTAGCTCCCTTGTTATTTCATTTAACTTTTCTATTCCAGATTTTATGTGTTCGTTCAGCTCTGTGTCTCTGAGTTCTCTATTAAGATCTCTTTTAATTACGTTTGTTACATTTTCGTCTTTAACTTGTCGCACATCGTATATGTTTTTCTGTTTTCTTTTTAACTTTTTTAAGGTAATCCTTAGAACCCCCACCAGAGCATTGTGCTCTAAGGTTAATGTCAGCACTGGGATATGTTTTGTCAGATACAACACCATTTCTTAAATTTTTATTTTCTAGAATATAATCTATTTGATTTCTGGTTATATGGTTTGGTGAGCCTAGTGGAGACGTCTGCGTGTATAATCCTCGTGGTGGTAGGTTGAAAAAGGTGTTAATAATAACATAACTTATTTTTTCACTGAAAATGTTTAGTTGTTCACCTCTGTTGTTTCTTTCACCTAGACTATGGTCCTACGAAAGTTCCTGACCTACCTCTTTCAATCTTGGCGTTAAAGTCTCCCATTATGACCCTCAAGTCTCGTTTTTGTATTGCTATTAGGACTTGTGTTATTTGCTGGTAAAATTGCTCGACTTCTTTATCCGGTTTATCTGCAGTGGAAGCACATATTTGTATGACGTTAGGAGGAATAGATTTCGTTCTTATTTGGAGAAGCATTATTCTATCTGAAATAGGCGTAAATTTGTGACGCATTTGTCTGTAGCTTTGTCAACTATAATTCCCACTGCATAGTCATGTTTGCTTCTGTTAGAGCTACAAACCTGTTAATGACTTTACCCCCCCTACTTAGCCATCGTATTTTATTATCCAAGAGAAGATCTCCATACCCAGATTCAATTTCGTCCAACAGTGATTTAAATTGTCTGTGAGAGAGAGATGATCCTGCGATAATTTTATTGCCAATTTTTAATACAGTAGACATGACTTCTTCCGATTTTCCGCTTAAAATATGTGCCCACAAGCTTTCTTGGTGTATAACACAATGAAACGATAAAATTGGTCATACAAGATATTCTTGAAATATATAAATGAAGGCGTTCTTTTCACCCATCATTGCTGGTCATTCATCCGTAGTAATAAAAAATATTTTATCTCTTATATTATCGTGGTTATTTAAACATTTTACAACGCAGTCAAAAATATCTTTTGATGTTATGGCATTATACATTGGTACAAACAGCGCACACTTCTTCAGTTACAGAATTTTTAGATATTTATTTTTATTTATTACTTTCGTCCAAAGAGGACATTGCTCCAGACCAATCACAAATTGTTGATTTATGTCTGCATTCATTTGTTTTATTTTTCATTGAACAGATCGAGAAGATAAGGGGTATCTTTAATTTTGTGTAAAATTTCGCCATCTGTAAATGTTTTTTTTTTTTTTGCAATACAATATACAGCAGAAACATTAGCATTGTTAATTTTTATATTTGCTTTTATAAAGGTTTGGTGTGAGTTGTTAGAATATGAAACTTCATTGCTCTTCTTTTTCAAATATTTTTTCCGCTCATCTGTATTTAAATAACTTAACAGTTGTTTATATTTTAATTCAAAATGTCGTATAACACTTCAAGTACACGCTGCTACATTTGTTTCTAAACACATACTACAAGTTATTTTTTCCCTTTGCCGAATGAATCCAAAATCAGTTTTCCATACCTCCTGAGAAAGTCGAATTTTATTTTATTTTTGGCATTTTGGCAGCTGTATATATGTATTTTGTTAAAAATCTTGAATTTAAATTAACGAAAAAAATTTACTTTATTAAATATATTTTTTCTTGGGATAAATAGTAAAAATTGCACTATTTTTCTATCAAATATTACTTGAAGTATGCAGTTAAACAGAGCGTTATTTATGTCACTTCGTATTAACTCGGCCCGCTCGCTTAAATTCATTCGAACAAATACATTGTAACAGCGCTCCGGTTACTTACTTTAGGTAAACTGATGCGTACAAAATATTATTTTATATTAACTAATATAAATTTTTTACCATTAATTTTATTAATTTTTTTTTATAGTTTTATAACTAAATATTTATATGTAAAAACTACAGAAAATATTAAAAAATCTTCTATTAACCATATGCTACCAAGTAATCCAGAAAACATTTATACTCCAAATGAGAAGCAGTTTAAAGGAGTGTCGCACAAGAAATTTCTGGTAATAATCATTTGCAACGATCTACAGTGAAGGTGTATATTTTTCATCCTCAGAGTCTTAAACCTCATTCTACCGATCTAATACTAAAACTATGCAAATGAATTTTTCAGTTATGTGTAGTATAATAAATGTGTCGAATAATTTTAGCAAGTTGAAAAGAGAGTAACTAGAACACCTCCAATATTAATAAAGAGTCAAAAGTATTAAATTTTTTAAAACACTAGAAAACGATATACTGAGAAGACTTTTTTCTTCTTCTTCATATACTCGTATTAGGGTTTAGTCCTGTTTTTTCTATTGCTGCCTTATTCGTTTTCTTGGGATGTTGAGCCCAGCTCTCGTGCCAACGTTTGTGTGGTCTTCCAGGGAGCCGTTACGTTTCTGCGTCCAACCTTTCTCCTTCCATTCTGTCAACATGTGTCTTCTTCTAAATCTAGTTCATCTAACCACATCCTGTATTACGCATATCTCACGGATCCTGTCGTTACATACCCTGTCGCGCAAGCTTAGACCAGTAATGGCTCGTAGGGTTTTCATCTCTGTAGCTCTCATTATTTGCTTGGTTTTTGGTTGTGTCTGCTCTCGTTTTGGCTGCGTATGTTAGTAATGGTCTGACACAAATCTTATAAATTCGGATTTTGCTTTCCACTGTCATGTTTTTATTCCTCCATATGATGTCGCGGAGTCAGCCAGATATTACTGCCGCTTTAGTTGCTTGACTCTTCACTTCGCTACTGGTATTGTTGTCGCTTGAGATATGGACACTAAGATATTTAAATTGCATAACTTGCTCGATTGATTTTCCATCAACTTCTAATTTGCTTCTGATCTGAGTTTAAGAGATGACCATTGATTGTGTCTTGGATATAGAGATTTGTATATTTTATTGTTCTGCAGTTGTTTTCAGTTTAAATAATAATCATCTTCATTTTCAGCTGTTAGGACTATATCGCCAGCGTAGCCCAGGGTTTGTATTTTGCAATTTCTCATTCTATATCCTATATTCGTGTTTTTAACGCTTTTTATTACTTGGTAAATAATAATGTTAAATAGCACGGGGCTTAAGCTATCCCCTTGTCTAATGCCGGTTGATACACGAATTTCTTCCGTTAGTCCACTGCAGGTCTAAATTCTTGTCTTTCTGTTCTTGTTTAGTTACTTTATAATATGTCTCACTAGTATATCAATTTTATTTTCTTGTAGTGTTCTTAATGCGTCGTTCAATTGAAATATGTCAAACGCTTGGGTAAAATCCACAAAGCAAAGATAGAGCGGCTTGCTGAACTCGATAACTTTTTCTGTTAATTGGCGTAATATAAATATTGCATCTATAGTAGATCTGTTTGATCGAAACCCTTGCTGTTCTTTATTTATTTATATTTGCGTTGTTATTTTCTGAGCTATGATTTTTGTAAATAGTTTCAGTATATTCCTCTGTAGTTTTATGGATCTGTTTTTAATCTCTTTTTGAATACTTGTATTATTATGCTCGTCCGCCATTGGTCGGGAATATTTCCGGATCTCAGTATTTTCTGAAGTAGGGAGGTTATTTCTTTTATAAGTTCTGGTCCCCCATATTTAATCTTCTCGTTTTAAATTGCATCGATACCTGGTGACTTTCTGTTTTTGAGTTTTAATGTTATAGTTGTTACGTCGTCTTGAGTGATGTCTATTTTCATGTCAGCATTATCTTCGTAGTTCATCGTTCCTTCTAGGTCTTCGTTATCTGCAGTACTTCTAATGTACACTTTTAGGAAGTGATCTTTCCAGACTTTTTTAGAGATGGTATATATTTGGAATGATTCATTTAAGGGTTTTTTCCTACTTCTGAGCATGTTCCATGTCTTTTTCTTACCCCCTACAAGTCATGTTTCATATCTTTGGAGAACTTTTCCCAATATTCCTTCTTCAAAGTTTGTTTTTGATTGTTTACTATATTTTGTATGTGCTTATATTTCTCATATTCTTTGGGCGTTTTGTTACTTCTATAATGCATATGTGCAATTTTTTTTCTATTGCTAGTTTTTTTGACGTCTTCGGTAAACCACGGTTTCGTATTTGTTTGTTTATTAGTCTTTACGTTCCTTACTCCAATCGCGTCTTTAGCGCTAATAATTATATTTGTACTTAATTTTTGCCATGCCTGTTCTACATTATCGTCTTCGTTTATTGTATTATGGCTGATTTGGTTTGTTAGCATTTTTTTGTACATATACTTGGTGCTTTCATTAATAAATGATTCTTTGTTAAATTTTGTAACACTTTCAGATTGTTGTTTGTATTTCTTTAGGGTTAGTTTAGTTAGTTATGTCTATTCATTTTCATGATGATTTCTTGGTCTCTTTGGGTTCATGAAGTTATGTTCCAGCAGCTCATTCTAATTACTTTCTTTTTCTAATCCCGTTTTTTTTCCGTTTTTCTCGCCGTGTCGTTTGTCCGTGTGTTCCGTTCTGATTCTGAGACTTGAATGATGCTTTGAGCTGTATTTGGTATTTTACGGTGGGTAGGCTGCTAACCTGTTCCACCCATCATCCTCCTTTACCCGGGCTTGGAACCAGCAGAGGTAGTTGTTGGGCTACTCAGTCCACACAGCAACTAACCCTAGGCGGACAACAAACTAATAACATATCAAGGTGTTATTATTCTGTACACGTTAAAATTCCTTTCTTAAAGGTTAAAGGGTGATTTATCTCCTCAATAGGGTCAATAATAATACAGTAAGGGTGAGAGCATAAACCACTTTAAATAGGTAGTGAGCTGACAATTAAAATTAATTATAATTTTATTTATTAAATAGCCTAAATTTCAAAACCTAGTTAAAAAAAAACAAACAGTTTTATTAGCGTCCTTATCGCTATCGCTATGGTTATTAAACAATAATAATTAGGATGGTCTGTAAAGTCCAGTTATAGAACATAAGGCCCCACGGCTTTGGACCACTGAAAACATAGCTTGTGGGTTTAGCTGAAGATCCGTGTTTCCTAATCAAAGCCAAAATTTGTTTGGAGGTAATATTGTAAGCTACCACACAAAATACATCCAGTTTCCAGAAGTTTCTAATTACCCTATTTAATAACGCTTTTATTGTTGTATGTTTTAAGATCAATGAGAGTGTTTACTTGGTGACCAGTTATGTACTTTCTAACTGGAGCGGACCAGAAAAAAAACATTTACCAATTTTGTTTTCGATACTCAAAGATACTTAGTATTTGCAATTAATTGGCCTGCGTTAAGAGAAATATTTCTGTTTTCTTCACATTGAGTGTCATGAAATACTCAACCATTTTACAAGCCAATAGAATATTTTGATTAGTAAAATTTCATCAAAAGAAGCACAGTTTGGCTGTAAACTAGGTTTTCTTTCTACGAACATAAAAAAGACTTTATGCACTATCTCAACAGAAATAAATATTTTACAGCAAAAGGGAGGTATGCCTTTTATATCCACCGATGTTTCTTAGGTAGTTGAAATAATAATTAGAATAACAATTCATATCACCGTATATATAAACATTTAAATTATTTGACAAGGAGAAAAAGTTTACGAAACTATTCTTTATATGCGAAATATAATTGTTACCTTAATACTAATGAAGATGTCACAAAATTCGAGGGACATGCCGATTTCAAACCACCAATTTTCTATCAGTACCAAAAACCAGAATTATACCTACATGTTCTGTAATCGGTGGAAGATTTATAGCAAAAATAAATTTCAGAAGTTGCTTAGTATAGATTACATGGAGTGTGGCATATAAGTTAATTCTTTTAATTACAATAGTTTTAAATCAGGAAGGAAAAAATTTTACAACAAGAAATCTAAAACTATAATAGACGCGGTTTTTCTATTGGTCGCTAACAATTATGTTACAATACTTTTTGTGTTTATATAAGAGAAATAAAAGAAAAAATACCATTTATTTGCGTATATGAATTTTTAGTGCACTAAAGGGCACTGTTATCCAAATTAATTCACACCGCCACTAAAACTGATACAACCGCAAACTTTAAAACATAACAATAGGGGATTGTTACAAAAAACATTTAATTGACAATGTAGGTATAAAACAGGAGGAAAATGAACGTGGCGTAGGCCCTTACGGCTCTGAAATGAGGAACGCTAGAAGACCACTGTTAATAAACTACGTTAACGAAAATAACCTCCATATCATGAACACATATTTTAAGAAAAAATAAGGAAGAAGGTGGACATGGAAAAGCCCAAACGGAATAACAGCTAACTAGATCGATTATATAATATCCAACAAGAACAACATAGTATTAGATACACAGGTTGTCAATAGGGTCAAAATGGAAAGTGATCACCGAATGGTTCGGCCAAAAATAAATTTTAACACAAGGATGGAACGAAGAAAAATGATGAATCAAAAGATGAAAATGATCGATAGAACATCATTTAAACAAGAAAAATGAGTATATACATAAACTTGAAGAACATGAAATCAAAAAGGACACTTCATCCCTCTATGAAATTAATAAAAAAAAGTTCACCGTATCGTAGACTCTACAAAAGAAGTAACTCTCACCAAAAATATCAAAGAGGAAAATCTCACCAAAGAAACGATCAAACTAATAGAAAAATAAAAATTCATGAAACAAGACACGGTGGCATGTGAAAATGTGTTAAAAATTTTGAATAACAATATAAGAAAATGTATTAGAAGAGATGTAAGAAACTATAACAATGAGAAAATTGTAGAAGCTCTGGAGAACAAGAAGGGTATAAAACTTTTACAAAGATCATTAAATGAAGGAGAACTACAAATAATAAATTTAGTAGATGAGACCAATCAAATATTAACTCACTAAGAATGAATATAAAGATATTCTACAGTTCAGTTCGAATACGAATAATGAATGAAGGATCTGAAGATATTTCCAACATCACAAAACACGAAATACAAAATTATTTAAATAAAATAGAAATAGGGAGAGCAGCAGGTGAAGACGGCATACTTGTCGAAATGTTGCAACACGGCGAAGAGCCCATATTACGAATGCTAGATATATTGTGTAATAAGTGTCTCGATATGTGCGATGTACCTGGAGACTGGGATAATACAGTGGTGATTCTACTCATTAAATAGTCTAAGTAACTGTAGAATTGACAGCAGAAACTCGCAGATTATTTAAAATATATATAAAAATGTAATATTTCAGATAGTATTGCTAGAAACCACCAATAAGATAGAAATGAAAATAGGGTTATGTCAAGGAGACACCATCTCGCCGAAATTGTTTACGTTGGCGCTAGAAGATCTTTTCAAACAACACCCATGGACGAGTAAGAGTATAAATATAGGAGTAGAGTAACTCAATCATTTGCGATTCGCGGAGGACATTGTGCTTATATCTAACAACAAAGAAGAATTGGAAGAAATGCTGAACGAACTTAACAACAAGTCCAGAGAGATTGGTCTAAAGATAAACATAGCCAAAACTCTGTTCATGACAAATGACGACTGTTTTTAAAGAAGCAGTACTGAACATTGAAAATAGTAATATCCAAAAAAAAACTTAAAAGCGGATTTATGAAGGCGAATATCATTGGTTTTGTCGGCGTTTGGCAGATTAAGGAACGTCTTCCTTTAAAATATCCCAAATACACCAAAAGCAAACACATTTGATTAATGAGTGTTGTCAGTATTGACATACGGGGCGGAAACGTGGACTTTGAATCAAGAAATTATAAATCGCCTACAAGTAGCCCAACGAGCGATGGAAAGGAGGATGTTGGGAATATCGTTGAGGGATAGGCTAACTAATGAAGAAATTCGAGGAAGGTCCAAGATAACTGATGTAGCTGAGAGGGTAAGCAGGTTGAAGTGGAGATGGTTGGGCCATATCGCAAGAGTCTCTGATAATCGATGGACCCATAAAGTAATCGACTGGAAGCCCTAGAAAGAGAAAATAAGAGAGGATGGCCGCAAACGTGATGGTCTGACGACATCAAAAGACTACTGGGATACAACTGGATAAACAAGGCCCAAAACCGAAGAAGATGGACGTACTTAGGGGAGGCTTATGTCCGACGATGGACAGCATAGCTGATGATGATTATGATAGTTTATTTTTAATCAAGCTAGATCGCTAGTTATTTAAGTTGTCGAAAGTGCCGCTTGCAATGACAGAATTGGGTGTTTTCCGAACAAGTCGTATACGAGACCGAGAACTGTTTTAGTTTGGTATAGGTACTTTTTCGATATATAGTGTAAAATATTTTTATTGTAACCGGCATAAAGTCAGTAGGGTGCATGCAAGCTCAGTTGAGCCATTAAGAGACTGAAAGGTTAGTACCATAAGCACTGAAGTATGTGGAGGTTCCCATGAAGAATTTAAATCCGAAATGTACCGTTATCTGTGAAGTTCTCAAGAGACAGGAACTTACCAGAAACTAAACTCGGAATGAGAATGCTAATTTCACAGCATTTGAAATTCTAATTTAAAATACATTTTTCTTTACATTTCCCGATTCCTGGGTTATACGCCTGACAGAAAGGCGGACAATACATTATCAAATGTTTTATAATTAATTAGAGACCTTCATGAAGAAAAAAATAGCTTATTTTGCAAGAAAAGGTGCCATATACTTTTAACAAATGAAAATTATTTTTTCTATGCCTATTTATTAACATCGAAATATATATTATCCATTATTTAAAGTTAATAGCTCCACCAGTCAATAAAACTAAGTTTTAATTATTTGTCATTTAAAACTTAATTAAAAATCAAAATCCGTCATCTAATTTACCATGTTATCATACATTACTTTCTTTAGGTCACCCAATCGTTTGGGTGTTAACCACATTTATTATTCAGCTAACCCGCCTTCAACAAGTGAAATTAATTTTAGGTACTTTCTTGTGTTCATATGTACCTAGGAGAGTCTAAAATTAATTTCATTTAACTCGTACCAATGAAATCTGTAAAATTAGAAAGGTATGTACTCCTTACTTTTTTTTTAAATTATATTTACGTAGTTGTAGGAGAAGCATTCTCAGTAGTGGGTACTGTTACTGCTCATTTGATCATATAACCGTTTTTAATGTAGTTTCCTTATAATTATTTTTCTTGTAAAATAAGAAATATGGCTTATTTTTATTCATATTATTCACATGGTCTACGATATTTTACCATCGGTCATAATTCGAACATGGTCAAATAATTCAGTACCATCCACTACCACCTAATTTTATATAAATATTTTAAACTACAGTCTAGTACACGTAGACATATTTAAAAGATGATCTAGTAAACTTACGAAATACTAGACTTCGTTGGTGTAAGTGATGTTCTGCAAGGCACATTTCATAATGATCGTGTAGGAGTTTTTAGATAAAGCTACAAGATATTAATATTCTCTAGTTTATTTCATATTTTAAATGATTCGTTAAAGATAAGCAAGATATGCACAAATCACTTAAGAAAAATTAATTATCCTGTTTATAGATCTAATAGAAATAACCGGCCAAGTGCAAGCTGAAGTTGTGTAATTACGGTTTCGTAAGTTGATTGCTTTTAAAATAAAAAATTCTGGTACAGAGGTATAAAATGATCAATGACTTCACAAAAACACCCGCCAAATGAGTTTGCGGCAAACTTTTTTCCCGGTATTTTTACCGAAAACTGTGAACACTTATAAGATCACTTCGGTGTCTGTCTGTCTGTCTGTCTCTCTGTCACATCCGATTTTCCCCGAAACTATTTGACATAGAAAGTTGAAATTTGGTACTAATATAGGAATTGATGGCCATCAGAGCCGTGTAGTTTTGAAAGTTAAATTTTGACTTAAGGGGTTAGTTTTGAGGGGTGAAATCGGAAGTGAAAAAAAAAAAAATTTACTATTTCATCGGGTGTGGTGTCAAATGAATGCTTGTGAAAGCACGAGTAAAATATATATATATATATATATATATATAGTAATATATATATATATATATATATATATATATATATATAATGTAATACGTGCGCACACTTTTCTTCGTAATATTTTTTAAAAATCGCGAAAAATCGCTGACCCCCTACCTTATCTCGAAAAGTACCTATCAAAAAATTTTGAAAAAATTCTGGAATATTCTCCACGGGGTATAGATTGAACGAAAATTATCACGATTGCATTACCTTTAATAATTTATCTGGTATATAAAAAAAAAACAAAAATTTCAAGGTCAGCAGTTTTCAGTAAAGACTGAAAAAAAACTTTGTTGAAAACTCATTTTGGGTGTGTTTTGTGAAGTCACTGATTATTTTATACCACCGTAACAAAAATTTTTATTTTAAAAGCAATTAACGTACGGAATACTAATTGTGCAAGTTCAACTTGCACTTGACCGTTTTTATTTTTTTTATATATACCATATAAATTATTAAAGGTAATCCACTCTTGATAATTTTCATTCAGTCTTCACCCTGTGAAGATTATTCTAGAATTTTTTGAAAAATTTTTTGCCCAGTACTTTTTGAGATAAGGGGAGGGGACAGCGATTTTACGCTGTTTTTTTTAAAATAATACAAAGAAAAGTGTGCGCAGGTATTACATTATATATATTTTTGAACTTACAAGCTTTCATTTGATACCCCACTCGATGATCTGGTAAAAAAAAATCACTTTCGATTTCATCCCCTAAAACTAACTTGTTGAGTCAAAATTTAACTTTTAAAACCACTTGGCTCTCTTGAGGCCACCAATTCCCATATTAGTGCCAAATTTCAACTTTCTATGTCAAATAGTTTCGGACGGACAGATACCGAAGTGATCTTATAAGTGTTCCGTATGGAACATTAAAAATGGACAGAATATTAAGAAGGTCTAAAGTTTGTGACAATTTTAGAGCCAGAATGAAGTTTCTTTGAACCATTCTTTATTATTTAAATGAAGTTATTAGAAATCAATTTAATTAATATTAAAATTTGGTGGTTTCCCCATTTTAGAGAATTATATCCTAATTTCAATTTGTGGGTTTTTTATTATGTCATGACTTCTTTAGTAGACCATTATAAAATAATACAAACTTTGATAGTTCATTACAAATATTTATTATCACGTTACTCCATTTCATTCTATTGCTTATTTTTTTTTAATTCACCTGAAAAAATATGATTGAAGACAAATAACTAGATATTTCTAATAAACCAAATACATTATGCGGTAAGTAAAAACTACCAGCAAAACAGTTATAAGAATTTTCTAAAATTACCCTGTACTAAGTACGCACACCTAATACTTCATCTAAAGCTGACACAGCAGCTTTCAAGCCAACAGAGTGAAAAAATGGTTTTTGTTTTTACAAAAAAACAATATTTACTTTGTTTTTTTCAAGACTTTTCAATCTACTCTCGTAACAGGGTGCCCCATATGTATGGAATAGTGATTCCACAGCATTTATTAATCAGTGTATCGAAAAAATGTTTAAATAAAATTTATAAGGTGTTATATATGGCGCACATCCTAACGTTGATAAAGTGTTTTGAACTATCGATTCGAAGAAATTACGCCATCTTGATTTTTTTTTAAATGGAAAGCACTATATATTATTTTATTTTTGAGTCCTATTAAAAATTCTAGATATTATTTTCCTAACATACCATATGTCTAAATTGAACTGTTTTGGAATTATGGTCATTTGAAATTTAAAATAAAAAAAAGATAAAAACTATTAATAAATACTCAAGTCATTGTACTCTTTCGAGCGCAGAACATATATAGTGTCATATCAGATGAAGACCGTCAGTAAATTTTATTTGTGCTCTAAATATACATATAAGATGGCGGAAATTGGAATATAATGATAAAACCCAAATTTTTCAAATGAGTGTACATAAAATGAAATCTCAGGCTAATTCTGTTCACCCTATAAAAGGACTTCTAAATAAAAAAGTATGAAATAATGAAGTTTGAAAAAATAATACAAAAAGCAGTAACACTTAAACTTGGGTAAAATAATCAATTTTTATAGTAAGTAACATTAAATCTAATTAGATTTAAAGTAACAAAATTATTTCATAATCTCAATTAATTAATGTGGCATGAGACGTCACGTTATTTTAACTTTAATGAAAAAAATACTTGCAGGAAAAATAAGTGGATTGCCTAAAGTGATATTAAAAGTTTAAGGTTCCTAGTGTCATATCTTTTAAAAGTTATTAAAGTCTGAAGACACATTTGATACTTTTGCTATTAGGAAGTGTTTTATTTGTTATTTATTTAATACATTACTCTCTATTAAAATGCAATTTTTTCGATATTAAAAATAACTAACCTGAACTAATTTGAACTATCTAGGGTAAAGTTATGTTGTACGAGACAAATATCTAGCTAAATAATAATGTTAGTGTTTAAAGATCTTTCTCAAAGATATAATCTCATTAATCAAATTAGTAATCTATATTATTACATCATACTCTAACAAGAAAGTTCAGCGTCAAAGTGATAAAATATCATAAAATTAAGATGTAGACTAACTCTTGCATCAACATACTGTGGATTATGGCGTGAATTATACGCCGATCCGAAATACTGAGAGTTGTGTCGTCCTCTTTAGGACTCGGAAAACAGACACTTTTCTTACACTGATATAATTTTGAAAATCAAATTGAAGATACAAATTTTGGTAGAGTACAAGTTACGACAATCGCTGTCCACTGAGGAACACTCTACATGCGGTACCTCTTGTATGTAGGTATGTAATGGATATACTCCATTAAAGTTAACATCTTTGTTTCATTGGTTTATACTCGGGCAGTAGCAAATGAAAATAACGTCTCAGCAGCAATCACGGTAAAAAAGATTTTTTGGCTTATAAAGGAAAAATTTTTCAATCTGAAAATAATTCTCTAAAATTACAGAGTTTACAGAACATAGAATCGGATAAAGTCAAAAATATATAACACCGACATAATTGGGACAATATATTTAAAACACACCACAACACAAATAAAAAAGTATACTAATATATATTTTTTTAAAACTAAAAGAAAGGTTTTTCTCATGCATATTTCTTCAAGGTGTTTCCAAACTCTCTAAACTTCAGTTTGGAAAATTTAATTAAAATGAAAACACTGACCTCAACTTAACAACAAATAAATATATATTAGGGTCTTAAAACAACTTGACCATTCTCTTACATATTAAATTACCAAGCAATGGCATGAATGGTTTGTAGAGTGAAGGTAACTTGCAAACTTTCCTTAAATGAAATTACTAAGAAGTTCTGTAACTCCGATGTTAGTGTACCTGCTTTATATGCTAATTAGTTTATTAGGCGTGTTTAAACTTATTTATCTAATTTATACAATCAGGTAATATATACGAGGAATTCGAACGTCTTAAAGCTAGTAGTAAACAACGACATGCACATATACATACACTCCTAATTATGTATACATATATATATATATATATATATATATATATATATATATATATATATATAATTATATATATATAATATATATATATAATATATATATATATATATATATATATATATATATATATATATATATATATATATAGATCTAGTTATGGCATCCATTTGTGCTTCAACTAATATCAGAAATAAAGTATAGTAAGTCATTTTTACGCATGACGTCACCTGTCAAAAATGACATTTTCGTAAATATTTTTGAAATAAACGTATAATTTGGCCAAATTTTAAAAAAGTTATTAGACAAAATAGTTTATTTTGTGATTCTAGATCTGTTTGTCAAATTTCAACGGCCTACTACAATTTTGAATTTTTGGCAGTTTTTTGACATTTCGGCAATTGTTTTTCATCTTGATTTATTGCAACTTTATTTAAATCATTTAATTTGTCAAAAACTAGGCACCTATAATCTATTTAAGAACAAAATGAAGTCGTGTCCATAATTTTTTTTTATAGAATATTAAAATTCACACATTATCATGAATCATATTTGATGTAAAGTTCGATTAGCCTTTGTAATTTTCCAATAAGAACAGCCTACACCCTTACAAAGTATCCAAGACGTGAAACTGTTCTAAAGGATTAAAGCTGGTATCAAACTCAAGGCCTAATTCTCGATCCATATTTTTTTTTTAATGTTTTTAAATATGGTTGACACCCTCATCAACGGTTTAAAATGCTAAGTTCGATAAGTCCTAGTTAAAGTACCCCAGGTGGTATACAATGCATTAATCTGAAGGTGACAGAAATTCTCTGTGTATATTTCTTAATAACTCCTCCCGCAGTGTTGATGGATGGATTGAGTAGTTCATCAACACTATTGCCGGTCCCAAGTCCGGATAAAGGAGGAGGGTTGTGGCGTTAGGAGTTAGCACCCTAACACGCGTAAAAGCTAAACTGGGAAATGCTAGTTGTTTTTGGAAAGTGGGATGAAAAATCACAAGATAAGCAAAAATCCCCGGTGGCAATCCACACCTTCGGGGAAGGGAGCCCCGTCGGACAACGGGGGGGGGGGGGCATTTCTACTTCAAAGCGAATAGTTAACCCAAGCTTAAAACTCAGCCAAACGAAGAAATCCCGAAACAGAATAGCTGCTCTCCGCACCTGGAATATACAGGGATGGAGGACAAAGAACATCGAAGTCATATGGGAGAACAGGAAGGAAAACAAAGGACAATACCGTAGGACCATTCGGAGAAGACATTACTAACGACAACGGAGAGAGACTAATAGAGTTGTGTGAATTAAATGGCCTCAAAATAACAAACGAATTCTACAAACACAAAGACATCCACCAATATACTTGGACGCAAGAAACACGAAACTTAAAATCAATAATAGACTACATTATAATTAAAAACGATACCACTATCAAAATAAAAGACGTAAGAGTAAAGAGAGGGGCAGAATGTGGAACAGACCATAGACTATTAATAGCAAATATAAAAGTACCGTGGTACAAGACAATAAAGCAAAAAGGAACAATAGATAAAGATAACAGAAAAAGCAGACAGAGAAATAAAATACAAAATACACTTATTGCAAGACGAAACGATAAGAGACCTATATAGACGACGATTAGATCAAAAATTAAATGAATTTAACTACGACAACCTCCAACACATGTATGACCATATAAAAGAATGCATCAAACAGGCGGCCCTAGAAGCATTAACATAGGTAAAGAAGACAACGAGAATGAGAAACATAAAATTAAAATCTGTGAAAAAAAACCAAAGAATCTATAAAGGAGAAAAAAAGACTATACGAGAAATGGCTGAATACAAAATCAGAAGAAGATCTAAGAAATATAAAGAGAAAAATGCAGAAACGAGGATGATAAACAAAGAAAAGAACGAGAGATGGGAAAAACCATGCGAACAATAGAACAGTATATAGGAGGAACTAGAAGCACAGAGTCATGGAGAATAATTAGAGCATTAAGGACTAACAATAGAGAGAAGACGTATATAGAGTACATCCCAGAAAGCGAGTGGGAAGAATATTATAAGAAGATGCTAACAGAAGACAGACAAGAATTCCAAGAAGAGAACCCTGAAGAAGAACAGAATAAGGAAATAAAAGAGATAGAACTAAGCTATGAAGAAGTAAAGAAAACAATAAAAAACACTCAAAAATAATAAATCTGCAGGGCCTGGGGTGTGGTAAATGAAATGATTAAGTACGGGTCTAATAAATTACATCGAATGCTGAGAAATATATTCCACAGAGCGATAAATGGAGAAAAAATACCAGAGGAATGGTCAAAAGCTTATATAGTATCTATATTTAAAAAGGGAGACCGCAGAAAATGCACAAACTATAGAGGCATAAGCATAATATCGAGTATGGGACGTTTGTATGGAAAAATTATTAAAAATATCATGGAGGAAAATATAAAAGGATAAATTGGAGAAGACCAAGCAGGCTTTACGGCCGGAAAATCATGTATAGACCACATATACACTATAAAACGAACAATGGAAAAAAAACTGGCAAAGAATAGAGAAGTTCAGCTAGCCTTCATAGATATAAGAAAGGCCTATGACTCAGTACCAAGACAAAGATTATGGAACGCAATGAAAGAAATAGGCATTGACAAAGAACTAATATGCGCAGTAAAAGCTCTCTACGAAAACAACATAGTGAACATAAAAATAGGATATAAAATAGAGAAGAGACTCCAAATATCAAAAGGCCTATTACAAGGATGCTCTACATCCCCAATACTATTCAAAATATACCTAGAACAAACATTAAAAAAAATGGAAGCAAAAATGTAGTGGAATGGGAGTCCCAATACGAGAAGATTACTTATATACTCTAAGTTTCGCAGACGACCAAGTAATCATAGCGCAAGATGACGAAGACCTCAGTTATATGGTAACAAAACTGAAAGAAGAATACACTAAAGCAGGATTAGCAATAAACTTTGATAAAACGGAATATCTAGCAACAAAGGGGGGAAACGTGGAGAATCTAGAAGTCGATAACGAAACAATAATTAAAGGAACCGATAGATTTAAATAATTAGGAACCATCATTTCAAAAAACACAACATCAGAAGAAGAGATTAAAGCTAGATTAGGACAAACGCGAACATGCATAAGACAATTAAATTCGATCCTGTGGGACAAGCACATTACAAAGAGAAATAAAAACGTTGCATATACAAATCAATAATACAAAGCATAATGACATACGGGTCAGAAACATGGACGATCAACAAAAGAAATAAATCTAAAATTAAGGCGGTAGAGATGGAGTATTGGAGAAGA
>CM032456.1:130340318-130342818 GCA_019049505.1 Pachyrhynchus sulphureomaculatus
TTAGCCAATATTTTCGGTCCTAGGTTGGGACCTTCATCAGGGCACAAACTGAAAAAGAGATAACGAAGCAACCAATAAAGAAAATTAGGCATAAAGACTTGGTGTTATGAAGTTAAGTTTTTTAAAGTTATTAATTTTAATTATTAATTTCTAATTTGATTTTAATCTTACAATTATTCGCATAAAGACTTGGTGTTATGAAGTTAAGTTTTTTAAAGTTATTAATTTTAATTATTAATTTCTAATTTGATTTTAATCTTACAATTATTCATATGTAACTATTTTAATTCAACAGTATTATTGTTCTAAACAATCACAAATTATTATTATTATTATGGTAAAATGTCAACAAAACTCACTTGTAGCATGAAAATTAATCTAACAAGAATGACCATCAAAAACAATCGCCATGGTAAAAACCAACACTGATTTAAAAACAACCACTATTCACTAACAATTTAACATAAAAACATGGCATTTACAGCAGGGATGCCATTGATAACGTTGGATGCTGAAATTCAAAAATATCAATGGCATCCCTGCTGTAAATGCCATGTTTTTATGTTAAATTGTTAGTGAATAGTGGTTGTTTTTAAATCAGTGTTGGTTTTTACCATGGCGATTGTTTTTGATGGTCATTCTTGTTAGATTAATTTTCATGCTACAAGTGAGTTTTGTTGACATTTTACCATAATAATAATAATAATTTGTGATTGTTTAGAACAATAATACTGTTGAATTAAAATAGTTACATATGAATAATTGTAAGATTAAAATCAAATTAGAAATTAATAATTAAAATTAATAACTTTAAAAAACTTAACTTCATAACACCAAGTCTTTATGCGAATAATTGTAAGATTAAAATCAAATTAGAAATTAATAATTAAAATTAATAACTTTAAAAAACTTAACTTCATAACACCAAGTCTTTATGCCTAATTTTCTTTATTGGTTGCTTCGTTATCTCTTTTTCAGTTTGTGCCCTGATGAAGGTCCCAACCTAGGACCGAAATATTGGCTAAATCAATATAGTATGAACATCTGCTGATGCCCGTTTTTGCCGAGTCCCTCAACTAGTTTCATAATTTAGGATTTTGTTAGATACGGCAACTTTTGCTTTCTCTCTCTTTATTTGTTATATATATATATATATATATTTATATATATATATATATATATATATATATATATATATATATATGTATATATATATATATATATATATATATATATATATATATATATAAATGTATATATATATATATATATATATATATATATATATATATATATATATATATATATATATATATCAAATTCTCGTTTGACAGAGGGCCAACTGTAAATATTTAGTAAATTCTCTTTTATTCTAAACACTCCGTTGTTTAAGAAAATTAAAAATTATTATATGGTCTCCTACTTTTCTTCTTTTTAAAGTACGACATATCCCTTCAGGGGGTGTTCTGACTGATGAGAATTCTTTCTGTATCTTCCATGTCCTGAGAATGTACGATTGGGCTAAGAATACTCGATATTACTACTACTAATATATATACATATATATATATATATATATATATATATATATATATATATATATATATATATATATATATCTGTCACTTTAAGGAAGATATTTAAGCGGCCGAGTTGTAATTATAACGGCTTTTTTTCGCCAGTAGGCCGTAGTGGCCACGAGAGTGTTTTTTTTAGTGCTGTAGTAGTACAGTAATGGTTTCTAGCTCTCAAGTTTAAGGCTTTTTCCTTTCTTGAAATAGCCTGCTCATCCTCGAGCATTTCGGGTCAAAAAGTGTTTAGCAGCCTAAATGAAACTATGTGATGGCTGGGACAATATTTTTTTTGAGAATCTCACTAGGAAATGCCAGGGAACTTATGGAAAACCGACGAGGAGAAACCAATCGTAAATCATAAGCACACCAGTTTAAAAATCTCACTTCCTGTCTACAAGTGCGTTTCCATCGACTACTCTACAAGTGTAATTCCCGGAGTTAATCTCAAAAATTTTTAAAAATGAGTTTTATTAAGCCTTCTATTAAAAAACTTAATAATCATAAATTAAAGACTATATGCCAGAGTGTACACTCTTCTAGCTTAAGGGATTTTTATTTAGCAGAAATAATTTGTAGAGGTGTAATAAAGGTATGAATTTTTAGTTTGTTAATAAATATACCGTTTTTTTTATATAAATGTGTAGTGTCTCACTCAACTCCTGCTATTTCTTTCAGGACGCAACAGTTGTACGTAAATTAATCTTATTTTAACAACTAAATAACTCTTCAGTATTTTTTCATTTTTTGAGCTGAAATTATTTTATTCTAAAATGAATGGTGCCCAAATCTGTACAACCAAATTTTTTAAACAACTATAGAGACTATTTTCAAAAGACGTACAAAAATGATTTCTTATCCATAATCCCTCCAAACAAACTGAGCTAGTTTATCTCTAATTTCGTGCGGGTGTTATTAAAAGGTTAAGG
>CM032456.1:130347818-130360318 GCA_019049505.1 Pachyrhynchus sulphureomaculatus
ACCTTTGCTGTTATAAAAATTATAAAAGTTCTAGCCTAAATGTAGTTTTTATAAATTAGAGTCCCTAAATCAGAGATTTTACTTCTAATTTTTGACTACACCCGAAATCGAAGAGTCGTGATTTTCACTTCGCGATCTTTCAGTTCAAATTGCTGTTGAAACACTTATTTGCGGGGAATATATTTATTGATGTAGTTCTGGTAACTTACGGTCTTCCTATGGGCTTCTAGGCCTTCAATGCTACACAAAACCGATTTCACACTTTTGAGGAGAGCCTACTTTAGCTACTCCATTTAGAAAACACACAAACGCCCACTACGGCTTTATGATAAATAAACTCGTGCTGAACTTGGCTCTCGTAGGTATTGTCGTATGCCTCTACTGCGGCTCGGTGGAAATTAGCCTGCTGCGGCTTGATGTTACTGCCTGGCGGCGGCTCGGTGTTCTCAGCCTGGCTGCGGCTTGATGGTACTAACCTCTCGGCGGCTTGGTGGAAAATTAGCCTAGATTCGTGTCCTCTGGACCCTTAAATAAGCCGTGGGCACGCTGTCTGTAATATGGCGACGCCGGAACCAAAACTCCGGATACAAACATTTGACCAATCCCGGCGTATCGATAGATTCGGTCGCAAACCCGCATAGCACAGTATATAACGAGCGGCTACGGAATTTCAGATTAATATACCGCTCGATACAAAAATGAAAAGAAGTACTTTATAAAGTGAAAAATCAGTAACATTATATGGTCTTAAAATCTAGGAAAAAATGAATGTTACATTACCCCCTTCCAAAAAGAAATAGACTACACTAGTCTATTAAACTAAGGCTACTTATGAAAAGGTACAAAGTGGTACACTATCACTTAATACTAAGGTCAGAACTTAAAACAAAATTACAAACTTCGGACCTTACTACTAGACTTAATTCAATTAAGCACTAATATTAAGTACAATGAAAACCAAATGAAAATCTTTGCATGTACACAAGAATCTTATAACTAGACTTAACTTAATTAAGCACTAAGGTTAAGTACATCAAAAAGTAAATAAAAATCCTTGCATGAACATAAGAAATACCTGTTCAAAGTAACAATCGCGGTCTTCTTATATAAAAGAATCAGCTCTATTATTGTTACCAAAACAAAAAAAAAATATAACTTTGTCTAGACTCTTGTCTAAATCAAAAAAAATGAACTGAAACAAAATATGAACACCCCCCTTAAAATATTTTAAGGATTGTCTGAAAATTTTCTATTTCAGCAAAAGAAATTTATAAAAATTCTTAAATAAAGAAAAACAAAAAAAATAAGTGATTCTAGTGCAAACACTAACACTAAAAGGAAAAAGTCTTGTAAGACCATTTAGCACTAGGCTAAGAAAAACATCTGGATAAATATCCAGACAAACGCTCGGGAAAAATCGCAATTAATGTCCTAGCTCACCGCTAAAAGAACATTTCAAATCTAGTATCACTACTAGTCGCATCAGAAAATAATCGCACTCTATCGCGCAATGTCGACGTCCTAAGACATCCAGACATGCTAGAAATCGCCAGGGAAAACGCTCTGGTTGATCGCCAGAAAATCGCACTCTATCGCGCAATGTCGACGTCCTAAGACATCCAGACATGCTAGAATCGTCAGGGAAATCGCTCTGGTTAATCGCCAGAAAACACGCCAGCTCATCGCCAACAAAACACTCTGGTATTTCGCCAGAAAAAACCTCAGCTCCTCGCCAAGAAAACATTCTGGTACATCGCCAGAAAAAACCTCGGCTCCTCGCCAAGAAAACACTCTGGTAAATCGCCAGAAAAAACCTTGGCTCCTCGCCAAGAAAACACTCTGGTATATCGCCAGAAAAAAGCCTCGGCTCCTCGCCAAGAAAACACTCTGTAAATAGTCCTCGACTACACAAAGTCTGCGTTCTAAAAGAACAATCTCGCCATTAACATAGTGAGCAGCTATAAAAGCTAACAATATCACTATAGGCACAGTGAATAGCTACCAAAGCTAAAATTCACTCTAAACACAGTGAATAGCTATAAAAGCTAAAATTCACCAAACTGAATGATCCTGCTTTAAAAAGCAATGTTCACTAAGAACAGAATGATTAGTCCGCGCGCAACTAACATTCAAGGAAACATTCCCAAAATAACTATATGAGACAGCAAGTCTCGAAATAGGACCACCCTAAAATCATAATCTTATATATAGGAGTCCATAAACAAAACGACTCAAAATCACGCATTTTGAGCTCATGCCCTCAGGCAACTAATATACACCGAAATATATACAGAAATATATACAGAAATATATACAGAAATATATACAGGAGTTCAAATCCCAAACTCTTGGTTATGATAACTCCATACTGAGCTTGGTGAAAGCTCTTAGCAAAAGCTAATCAAATCTTCGGCACATCGCACCAAAGTGGCAAATCTGCCTAGAAACATGAGCCAGAAAAAACGCCCTCCGTCATTCTTCAGGATGGCTACACAGAGATATAAAACTTAACCAGCATTGCGCTTCTTCAAGTTGCATGAAGAACCCTCGTGTACTGGTCTCGCCCTAGAACAACAACGAAAAGAATTCAATCCATCCCACATAACAGGAGACAAACACCTCACCACGATATACTGAAAGCTGGAGACAATAAAATACGGAAATGGTGACCCTGGAGTCCACCAACTAAAGGGAGTAGATTATAGCATCCACTAAACTAAAACGGTGTCTACCACACCACCATAAGTCAAAAAAATTAATCAATAGGGTGTTCCGAAACACACTACTGCCAACAGCCTGTCACCACTAATAGGCTAATTGGAACTGAGGTCGACTACAGTAGCTAGGCTCTCCTTTGGCTCAAATAGAAATAACCATTGAGTAACAAAACCTCTAAAGGTCCCAAAGGTCAAACGTTCGCCTCCCATAGACTGCCCTTCCAATCAGTCTGTTCCTCAGGAAGATTAACTCCTTGCCAAACGTCGTAACGGCATCTGTTAGCACCCGGTGCATCACAGCCTGTAAAGACAAATAACTCATGGGATACAACCTAAAAGGTTTACAAGGTTAGCTTAACCAAGCTTCTAACGGAAATTTCCAAAAAAACGAAAATGAGCTTAAAAAGCTACATGAAGCAAAAATTTCTCTATTTTTCGGTGGCAAACGCAACAAAACTGTTGAAGACGACAAGAGCTTTTCCAGCTTAATCAGAAACAAGAAGAAAACATCGTTGACAGCTAAAATATTCGATCATGGTGTTAATCGTCTTCCTAGACAATAGCCTCTAGAAGAAACTGCTACAGGTATCAGGCATAACCGTTTTCTGTCAGCCCAAACTTCTAGATTATCTGGTGAAAATCTAAAAATTTCGGTTAGGAATCTTCCTTCACTGCGCTTAGCCTCTCTTGACAAGGTTCTCATCTCGGTATCAGATTTTGATCATTTCTTTGGGAAACGACTGTCTTACTCTGCTCTCATCTCTTGTAAATGATCAGCCTTTAGTTCTCCTGCAGGACTTCAATTTCCTATCAATCTGATAGTAGACCGAAAAAAACTCATCAGACGCCTATGAGTCTATGCAAAAAAAATTTTAAAAAATTTGTGACTCAAAGGTAACGTTCAAACGGCCCTGAAAAGAATAGAGTATACCCTCAGTTTGTCAATTCGGAAGAAGATCTAAATCAAAATAATCCAAGTCTTAGACTCACTGGATAAACCAAAATCAATTTACTCTTAATTGCACCCAACATATACCACTAAGGTAATAGAAATACACCCACTCAGGTAACAAACTTTGAAATTGCTCATAAAAATTTCTGACTCTACATCATACCACGCGAGCTCCATCTTGCGCTTGTCCAAACTCAAGATCACTTTGGATTGCCTCTAATCAAAATTTCGCTTCCAAGTGTCAAGAACTGGATATTATTTGGGGTCATAAGCAAATCAAATCCCGCGACCACCGACATACCAGTCTTATGATAAATCCTGAGTGTGAGTCTTTCGCAAGCTCGCAACAGCTGAGTCGATGCTAAACATCAACTACAATCAACCTAAGTTTGGATATGATCAGTACCCAAAACCTTAGCAAAAATAATAAAAGTAAGCTATACTCTGCTCAACTTTTATAACAGTTAAAAAAAACGAGGTCGTCACCTCTACAGAGCAACATCAAAAAAAGTAAAGTAAAGCAATTAAGATAATGTAAATATAAATTATTCTTCTTCTGACAAACTTTCATTAGGGTTAGGTCCCGTGAATGGTTTTAAGTCTTTAATATGCCATCGTCCTACTTTAGTCCCATCTAAATTAACTAAACCATAAAACTAAGTCTGAAATCTTTTCTCTTATCACGCAATGCACATACTTAGGTACCAACTTAGATGTGAATTTATCAGCTGCACTGGAAAGAATTTTATTTTTTTCGCCAAACGTGATCTCCTATATTAAAGGCAAAATCCCTTTTTCTAAGGTTGTAAGACTTACTGTTCCGTTCATAAGCCTTATGTATCCTACTACGCACGTCAGTGAAAATATGTTTTAAACCCTTTAAATTTTCGGCGTACGCGCCCCTGTTACCCGGAATTATTTCGCTGTCAACATTGACATCCAAATCTAAATTTTTATAATACGATCCAGCTAGAGGTATGTTATATGTCTGCCGTAAACTAAGAAAGACGGTGTAAACCCTGTTACTTCGTGTCTTGCGGTGTACACGGGATTAAAACGGATGTTAAAACCATAAGTTTCACTTAAGCTCTTAAAACTCTTAGAGGTAAACTGAGTACCATTATCGCATATCAAGAGCGATGGAACACCGTGGATTAGAAAGACATTATTTTCCAAAATCCTCTCTATATATTCTGCTTTAGAGCTTTTCAAAGGAAATAGCAGAGTATACTTTGTAAACCAGCAAGAAACCACGAGAAGCCATTTATTTCCCTTTTTTGAACGTGGGAATGGGCCTACTAGATCAGCTGCTATGACTTGAAAAGGGTAATTAACCGTTTTCTCCTTTCCCATCAGTCCCATAGGTCCATAGGTCCCATATTTGGAGATTTCTGCGCTCCACATACTTCACAAGTCCTCACAAACTTTAAGATATCAAAACGCATTTTTGGCCAATAATACTGTTCCTGAACCCTGTAAAGAGTTTTATAAAAACCAAAATGACCAGAAGTAGGAGGAGTGTGACACATGTCTATAATTTCCTCTCTCTGTGGTTTAGGAACTAGTATTTTCCACTCAGGTACATTAACTTTTAAAGGCAACTGGTTTGGGGTAAACTTGTACACGAAATCATTTTCCACCTTCCACTGCGGAAAATTTTGAGGAAATTCTTTAATTTGCTGCCGTAAATTATCGTACCATGGATCAATGCGATCTATATCTACTGTATCAATTCTTATGCCAATCTGTGCATTAAGACTGTTTTCGTCCACTGTATGATCTGGGATTCTTGACAAAGCGTCAGGAATAACATTGTGGACTCCTTTTCTATGAATTAAATTAAACGTATGTTGTCTCAGCCTAATCGCCCAACGCGCTAGTTTGCCACTAGGGTTTTTAATAGAATTAAGCCACAATAAACTATAATGATCTGTTATGACCGTGAAAGGAACACCTTCTATGTAAGGTCGAAACTTTTCGATATTAAAGAGTACCGCTAAACATTCTTTTTCAACAACCGAATAGTTACGTTCAGCCCTTGATAAAGTTCTACTGGCATACGCTATCACTCTTTCCTTACCATTGATTTTCTGTGCTAGGACGCCCCCTAAACCGGTATTAGAAGCATCACTAGAAATATAAAACTGTTGGGAAAAATTTGATTGGGATAAAATGGGAGCTGAAACCAATAGCTCTTTAATCTTTATAAAAGATTCTTCGGCTGCCTTTGTCCAATCTATCGATTGTCCTTTTTTTCGTCCTTTCAAAAGATCGTTAATAGTCGACAACAGGGTAGAAAAATTCTCAATAAAACGTCTATACCATGAACACATTCCTACGAAACGCTTAACTTCCGTAGTATTAGTAGGTCTCGCATAATTAACCATGCTTGCTACTTTATCCGGATCGGTACGCAAGGAATTTGAGCCTACAATATAGCCTAAAAACTTTAGAGAAGTTTTGAAAAAATCACATTTGCTCAAATTTATCGTCAGTCCGGCCTCTTTCAATTTATCTTTTACTTCTTTAAGTAAGCGAATATGCGATTCGAAGTCTTCCGATGTTACTAAAATATCATCGAGATAGGTAAAAATATGTGGCTCATATTTCGGACCAAATATAGCGTCCACTAAACGTTGCTGGGTTTGAGCAGCGTTCTTTAGACCAAACGGCATAGTGACGAACTGAAATAGACCTCGGCCTACTACTGCAAAAGCGGTCTTTTCCTTAGAGGATTTGTCCAAAGGAATTTGCCAGAAAGCCTTTCTAAGGTCTATCGAGGATACATACTTAGCATTCCTGAGTGATGTCAAAATTCTGTCGATGTTCGGTAATGGATAGTTATCAAATTTGCTGACCTCGTTGAGCTTTCTTCCGTCAAAGCATAGACGATATCACTCCGAGTTTCAACATTTCGTCTAACTCCTTATTTAATACTTTTGACATGTACGGAGACGTGGCGAAGGGCCTTGTCTTTACAGGACTGGCATCAGCCGTATCTATAGACATGGTGATCTTATTCGTTCGGCCTAACCTATCTTTACTACTTATTTCTTTGAAAGAGCTTATTACGTTTTCTGCGTTTAAGCGTTCCGTCCGCGAGAGATCATCTAGGGTACATAGACGCGAGAAAAGGTTTTCTAAAGAACTTTCTGAATAACAATCTTTAAAACTTGTATGAGAATTGACTTCTAGGGACTGTGGATACCACGAATTATCTTTAAAATTTAGAAAAATTCCGAATTTTTGTGCAAAATCACATCCTAAAACCAAAGTATGTGATAGAGAAGGTACTACTAGAGCAGAGATTACTAAACAATGACCATTGCAGACTAGCGGCAACTCAACCGTACCTAAAACTTTTAGACGGCTGCCATCTGCAGTGGTAACACTTCTATTTTTGACATGGCATATTTTTATACTTAAACGACTTAAAATTTTAACACCATTCTGACCTACAACGGAGGCATTTGCACCAGAGTCAAATAAAGCCGAGAAATGGACACCTAATAGATTTATCTTTATATGCGGTCTATTATCTAAATATTTATGCACGAATAAAGGAGATATGTGACCATTTGGAGAAGCAGGAGTTTTAACTTGAGAAGGAGGATTTTTATTAGACTTAAAAAAATCAGAAACTTTTGTAACTATTTAGTCCAATCTGATCTATTGGATTATTTCTTTACTTAAGATCCTCGTTAGAATTTTTCTTTTATCCGCGACCGGACGTTCTGAGAAAGTACGACGGATTTTCAGTTCATAGTCTAACTCATATTCTAGTAGGTGATTGACTTTAAAATTGAAGGCTTCCATGATAAATGAATACAATTTAAAAGAATTGTTTAAAAAGTCGTGAAAATATTTCTCCTGTGCTCCCAATAGTCAAAATAAAAAATATGTAAAGGCACTTAAAATGTGTAAACTTCTTTACCAAACATTTAAAAAATCTTCTACAATTTCAAAAAAATTTCTAAGTATCGCCTTGTATTAAAATTCCTTTACCAAATATCTTAAGAATTTCCTACAAAAAATCTCCAAATATCGTTTCATATCAGCAAAGTATTTTTAATATTCATGCAAAACATCGGTGAGAAAAAAGTACAGTTTTTTCTTCGGTTAACCGCAAAATAAATCTAACACTGCAAAAATTAAAGTAAACCAGCACATCTGCTAATCTGAACTATAAAAGTAGCTTTTAAGAAAAAAGTAGGAATCTTTTATCTTAGAGTCGATTAACAAAATTCAAATATCTAAACCACCATCAGATAAATTGAAATAAATAATTCTACTAATTTCCTGCTTTTGTCTTATTGCTATAGTGTAGCTTCGTTTAATTAAATATTATGAAATAAAAATATCTGAAAAGTTAGAGCTTTTACTTTGTTCTACAGCTAGTACACTGAACCCTTTAAAAAATAAAATTCCAAAAGCCCCGCGTTGACAGCGCTATTTTGTAACCTTTTAACTTGCCCGCTTTTTGAGGTGTTATTTTGTACCGTGTATATTAATTGGTCGCTTTTTGCGGCGTCATTTTGTACCCTGTGAAAATTGTTTTTCCCACGCTTGGGCACAATTTTCTTGCAACCTCTTTTTAATTTCTGAGAATGAATTGAATGAATAATGATTTTAAAAGAACTAAAGAAATTAAACAAACACTAGCTCAGTTTTCCTTGGTAGAGATATATGGGTAAGAGATAATTGTTATACGTCTTTTTGGAATTATTTTCTATTTTTTAAAAAAACTTCAGTCGTACAAATTTTGGGCACCATTCATTTTAAAATAGAAAGGATCTAACTTCAGTTAAAAAATGAAAAAATACTGAAGTGTTTTACAGATATTACTAAAAAGAATTATTCTAGTACAACTTTTCTTATCCTGAAAGGAAAATAGGTATTCAGTGAGACACTAGCTTTAATCAACAAAAAAAGAAAATTTATTCATGATTTAAAATAAAGTTCCAACCTTTGCTGTTATAAAAATTATAAAAGTTCTAGCCTAAATGTAGTTTTTATAAATTAGAGTCCCTAAATCAGAGATTTTACTTCTAATTTTTGACTACACCCGAAATCGAAGAGTCGTGATTTTCACTTCGCGATCTTTCAGTTCAAATTGCTGTTGAAACACTTATTTGCGGGGAATATATTTATTGATGTAGTTCTGGTAACTTACGGTCTTCCTATGGGCTTCTAGGCCTTCAATGCTACACAAAACCGATTTCACACTTTTGAGGAGAGCCTACTTTAGCTACTCCATTTAGAAAACACACAACGCCCACTACGGCTTTATGATAAATAAACTCGTGCTTAACTTGGCTCTCGTAGGTATTGTCGTATGTCTCTACTGCGGCTCGGTGGAAATTAGCCTGCTGCGGCTTGATGTTACTGCCTGGCGGCGGCTCGGTGTTCTTAGCCTGGCTGCGGCTTGATGGTACTAACCTCTCGGCGGCTTGGTGGAAATTAGCCTAGATTCGTGTCCTCCGGACCCTTAAATAAGCCGTGGGCACGCTGTCTGTAATATGGCGACGCCGGAACCAAAACTCCGGATACAAACATTTGACCAATCCCGGCGTATCGATAGATTCGGTCGCAAACCCGCATAGCACAGTATATAACGAGCGGCTACGGAATTTCTGATTAATATACCGCTCGATACAAAAATGAAAAGAAGTACTTTATAAAGTGAAAAATCAGTAACATTATATGGTCTTAAAATCTAGGAAAAAATGAATGTTACAATATATATATATATATATATATATATATATATATATATATATATATATATATATATATATATATATATATATATATATATGTATATATATGTATATATATATATATATATATATATATATATATATAATATATATATATATATATATATATATATATATATATATATATATATATATACATATATACATATATATATATATATATATATATATATATATATATATATATATATACATATATATATATATATATATATATATATATATATATATATATAAATACTTCATTCTTAAGTGCACTGTTTAGACTTACTTAGCAATAGAAATAGTAGATTATTCTTATGTGATTATGTTGCCGTGCGATTGCCAAATCATTATATTTATTATAGAAATAAAGATGTCTAATATTGATACGGTCACTATAAATTTTGGTAGGTAACTGAATAGATAACAATTTATGACAAAGTTGTTGAATAGGTGCTTTCATAGATACTAACTAAAATAACTGACTTGGTATTACATGAGATCTCGCAACTTCTTGTGGTGGAAGGACTGCGTTGCAAGATTTGGCATTTTTTTACATTTTATGTTTTTGATGGGATTTATGTTTTCTGTAGATTTTTTGAATTTACTGTATATATATATATATATATATATATATATATATATATATATATATATATATATATATATATGGGCTATGTGCTTGGGTATCCGGTGTGTTTCAGTTATTCCAAGCTATTGTATATTGTGAACGTTAAAAAATAATAATTTATTTGTAATAGTTTTTAAGAAAGAATGTGTAGATAGAAATACTGCGTAATTTTTGATTTTATCTGTAACTTCAGACGTTAGATGTTTATATCGTATGGTATAATAATAATATCAGGTTCTAGAACAACTACTGTTTTTTAATGTACTTACTCGCCTTAATCTATTTGCTTTATTAATATTTTTCTTTTATTAAGAAAAGAAAAATGCTTGTAAGAGAAGGTATGTAAATAAATATAAATAAATATATTCTAATATATTTTTATTCAAAAGACGCTTGTAAACAACAGGGGGAATCATACTGCATCATTTTTAGGTAGGCGGGTGGCTATGGTAATGTTTACATGACAACGGCATTTACGAATCTTTGAGGATAGCCTAGTATCTACGAGGAAATTTGACTCATCGGTAGTAACAGGATTGGAAGAAGAATTTTCTAAAAACTTTAGAAATTAATTCAGAGTTGGCAGTGAGATTAGTGAGTTGTTATAGAATTTAATGCTGATAGAAGAAATGTGTTTATGTAATCAGTTATAATTACTTAGTTGGCGAATTCGAGAATCTAAAGTTTCAAAGAAAAACAACATCAAAAATTATTGAAAGAAACTCTTTTAATACAATAAAAAGAAACAACAATTCCAATAGCAATGAGAACAGGAAACAAAAGACGTTAGAAGAAAAAGAAGGCAGATAAGCTTATTCTTCTGTAACTATTGGGATAAAACAAGGACATGTTATATGCTTTAATAAATACAACAGAGATAAAAAAAAAAAGATAAGGTGTATGCATGGATAATTAATAAAGAAGTCTTGCAGCAATTTTTGAAGAAAGTTTAAGAAAAAAGCAATCGGGTTCACCAAGAGATCGAAAGGGTTCAAAAGTATTATACCAAGTTTGTAAATAACCTTAACGAAGTACTGAACAGTATGCAATAAGAAATTCCAAAAATAAAACATTTGATGTTAACTGAATAAAAATTTGGTTCTTCTATAACAAGTAACTGTCAAGGTCAAATTTTTTATAAAAAGCCACAGCCAAGGCGATTAGTTGGTGAACATCTCAAAATGGAGTTGCATCACTACTCGTAGTTCTTGGAGGATCTTCTATAGATATTTTACAAACGATTTCAGAAAAGAAAAGCTGCGAAGATATACTCACAGTTTCAGTGATACCCATACACAGCAAACTAAATCAATCTAGAAATTAACAAATACGTCAAATAAAAATGTAACTGTAACAATATCAACGTAAATTTAAACAAAGATAGCTACAACTAATGAACACGAATTATTATCATTATTGAAAGCTATGACTAGTATACCTAATTTTAGGTTCATTACTAGCCTAATGTTAAATCAAATATATTCTGTAATTATAATGGGTGGGGAAAGATGTTTCCACCATTTTTTTCAATTTACTTTGATATTACAGTCTGTCAAGTAAGAACGTGTAGCGCAATAATTCATTTTTGGTAGATGCGATTTTATCGATTTAACGAAAAATCGGTAAAGGGAATTTTTGTTTACGACGCGTTTTTTTTTGAAAAAAAAAGTATCAGTCGATTACGAACTTTCGTCGAAATCACTTGTTTGCGCGTCAGTTCAAGTTTCTTTGTTCTCAGCCAAAAGGTCCCAAAATGACATATTCCGGGGCCGCTAAATATATTAAAAACTCAATGTCGTTTGTAAAGAAGTGCGCATTTTAGCGAGACGAAAAATGTCAACGACTCGCCAAAACGTGGCTCCGTAAAAACGAATCTTGTCTTTGTTTTTACCGGACCTAAAATTGACGCAGCGTCAAGGAGCTACAAAATTAAATAAATCTAAATTAGATGTTTTTATATTTTGCAGTACCAGAATCCAAATATGTCCGGTTAGATACTATATGATAAATATATACAAAAACAACAAACAATATAGAGAAAAAATGTGGTAAACCTTACAAAACCCTAAATTCTCTACAATTTCTTATTTGTTTCTGTAAATACTTATTTTAGAAATAAGCTGGTGCTTGATTTTTATACATAAAATAAAGCACTTTAATATACAGGACGATAAAAAATTCACTATACTATTGTAGAAGTTTCGGAAAAAAGAATTACAATAACTTTTTTGTGGTACACCTGAGGGAACATATTTTGTTTCATTTATATATTTCCTTTACATTTATGAGATATTTCATTTTGCTTATAATATGGGATAATTAGATTTTTAAAGGCACAACCTGATCTACAAAAAAGGTTTCACTTTAAAACTTCTCTAATTCGGCAACTAGTAGCTGTATGTGTAAAGTCAATTTTTGTTTATGAAAGTAACACATAC
>CM032456.1:130365318-130369303 GCA_019049505.1 Pachyrhynchus sulphureomaculatus
ATAAATCGTTCTCACAGTCGATTCTGAGAGTCCAAAATCTCTCCCAACATTGTTGCTTTGCCTCCATTTTCCATTCTTCTTAACATTTCATCTTCAATTCCAAAGTGACGCTTTTACGCTCTTTTTTCTTTACAGGCGGCATTTTTAACGTAGGGTTAAATTATGTATGTATGTATCTCCAATAAATATTAAAACAAAACTGCCAGCCGACCGAACTAACATTACGGAACAAATGAACACACGAAACGAACGAGGAAATCCCCATAGAACAAAGTCGAAGGACAGGGAATTCCCAATTCTTCAAAGAGAATATTCAGAGAAAAGCGGGGATCCCCCCCGACCATAGAGAAGTTAATGACTACATGAGCGCGAAATTTGAAATTCGCGTTATAGTGAAACCGCGCGTAACGGGGTCGCGCTAAAGCGGGGTATTACTGTATATTACATATATATATATATTATATATATATATATATATATATATATATTATATATTTATATATATATATATATATATATATATATATATATATATATTTATATATATATATATTGTAACATTCATTTTTTTCCTAGATTTAAAGGCCTGAAGACCGACTGTCGAGCTGTTTTCCTTTCTAGCCGCAGCCGGGTATTTTCCATCTAGCCGCTGAGTAGGCTTAGTACCATCTAGCCGACAGGCTAATTTTCATCAGAGCCGCCAAGTAGGCTTCCTTCGACTGAGCTACAAAAGCAAAGCTCAGAACAAACATCATGCGAGCTAAGTAAAAGTACCAGTTTCTTAACTAAAAGCCGTAGGTGGGTTTTCAAAGTGTTAGCTAGAAAAGTGTGAAATCGGTCGAATGCCATCAAAGCAGGAATAAGAACAGTAAGTTACCAAAACTTCCTTCAATAGACTTATTCCAGAGTAGTGCCTTAACAGCAATTTAAAACAGACTAAAAAGTGAAGTGTAAAGCACTATTTTTCGTCTTCGGGGGTTATCATATTTCAGGATTTAAATGTAATAACTATAGTTAGGCTAGAATTTTTTTGTAGAACTGCAAAGGTTGGAACTTTTTATTTTAAAAAAAAACATGAATAAATTCTCTTTTTTTGTTGATTAAAGCTAGTGTCTCACTGAATACCCCCTACCCTTTTCAGGACAAGAACGGCTGTACCAAACTGATTTTTTTTTATTTACCAACAATACATTCTTTCAGTATTTTTCCATTTTTTTAGCTGAAGTTAGATCCTTACTATTTTAAAATGGATGGTGCCCAAAATTTGTACAGCTAAAGCTTTTTAAAAATAGAAAATAATTCCAAAAAGACGTAAGACAATTATCTCTTACCCATATCTCTCTACCAAGGAAAACTGAGCTAGTGTTTCTTTAATTTCTTTAGTTCCTTTAAAATCAGGTTTCACTCAATTCATTATCAGAAATTAAAGCGGGGCTGCAAGAAAATTGCGCTCAAGCGTGGGACAAACAACTTCTCACAGGGTACAAAAAAAGATGCCTCAAACTGAGGACAATTTAACAAAGTTAACAGGTTACAAAATAGCGCTGTCAACGCGGGGCTTTTGTGAATTTTATTTTTTAAAAAAGGGTTCAGTGTACTAGCTTTCGAACAAAATAAAAGCTCTAACTTTGCAGATATTTTTATTTCATAAATATTTATTAAACGAAACTACACTATAGCAGTAAGACAAAAGCAGGAAATTTGTAGAATTTTTTTATTTCAATTTATCTGATGGTGGTATAGATATATGAAATTTTGTTAATTGACTCTAAGATAAGCGATTCTACTTTTTTCTTAAAAGCTAGCTTTATAGTTCAGATTAGCAGATGTGTTGGTCGACTTTAATTTTACACTGTTTATTTTGCGGATAGCCGAAGAAAAAAACGGTACGTTTTTTTCTCACCTATATTTTGCATGAATATTATAAATACTTTGCTGATACGAAACGATATTTGGAGATTTTTTTGTTGGAAATTCTTAACATATTTGGTAAAAGAATTTTAAATACAAGGCGATACTTAGAAATTTTTTTTGAAATTGTCGAAGATTTTTTTATGTTTGGTAAAGAAGTTTACATATTTTAAGTGCCTTTACATATTTTTTATTTTTTTTGACTATTGGGAGCACAGGAGAAATATTTTCACGACTTTCTAAACAGTTCTTTTAAATAGTATTCATTTATCATGGAAGCCTTCAATTTTAAAGTCAATCACCTACTGGAATATGAATTAGACTATGAACTGAAAATCCGTCGTACTTTCTCAGAACGTCCGGTCGCGGATAAAAAAAGATTCTAACGAGGATCTTAAGAAAGAAATTAATGAGCCGGAAAAACGATAAAAATAGGGGATGACACTCTGGATAATAAAGAAGAAACGGCTGGTATCGAAAAGAGTTTAAATTCTATCCAAAACTTAATTGATAGTTATGACGGCGATCCAAATGATTCACTTGTACACCGGGTTAAAGTCACGTTTTATCGCATGTAGCGGGTCGCGTACAAAGAATTCCCATGCCGGATGACGAAGAGGAAATGCGTCGAAGTTTTCCAAATATGTTCAGGAAACAATAGCTACGTGTGTGCTCATGGAAGCAAATCTTGCAGAAAAGATAGCTCCTGGTCATGAGTTACCACAGTTGCCTATTACAACCCCAGTCCCATAAACGTACCAGCTCCAATCGTGAATTGCGCAGCCAGAAATATTCCTGTCAGCGAATGGCAATTGAAATTTAATGGAGACTCAAAGAGACTCTATCCTTTTTTGGAGAGGCTGACTGAAATAGCACAAGCTAGGAAAGTATCGGAAGATGAACTTTTCAGCTCTGCTGTTGAATTTTTGTCACTGGCGATGCCTTCATTTGGTTTAGAAGCATAAAATCAAGTGTCAGCGACTGGCATTCCTTGGTAGATAGGCTAAAGAAGGACTTCTTGCCACTGTGATGATGATGAAGAATTGTGGTCGGAAATAAAGAGGAGGCGACAAAGAAGAATGAGTCCACTGTGATTTTTATTGACCACATGGAATCTTTATTTTGTAGGTTGTCCATCAAGCCTTGGAAAGTACCAAAGTTAAATTTATACGGAGGAATATTCTGCCTAGTTTCGTCAATCGGTTAGCTCTACTAGATTATTAATTCGGTAGCCGAACTCGCCGGGTTATGTAGAAACTTGAAGAGTCCGATTATTTTGTTGGAGAAGAGCAGACCAAAAAGCGAAACTAATATACATCAAGTAGAGTATAATCCAAATTGGCCGAAGTGGAGTCTCGACAAATAAAGTTGGGAATGTAAATCGGAACCCTAGGAGTAACCAGAAAAAAACGGGTAAAAAGAAAAGATAATGACTCAAAAATTAGCGACACTGCAGCTAAAAGTGACGATAAGCCGGTTTTCAACCCGTAAGGCAATTTTCATTTTCCCCCCCACGTTGGAATTGCACAGGTCCCGAATTCACTCTTACCAAAATTGTACAGAGCACCAAAGAGGGTATTTTGTTTCAAATGTGGAACAACAGGTGTGAGACTAACATCATGCCCCAAATGTACAAAAAACGAGTAAGGGACGGTATATTACCGAGTGCGGATAGCCTAAGTCCAACAAAAAGGCCTCTAATCATTCGGCTAAGTCACAAGCTCATGTCGCATAAAGCCCCTAATCCTCCAAACGTTCTAGAAACACAGACGAACAAAAATATTCCAGTAGATCAGATTGGACTAAATGGTTACATAATAAGTTTCTGATTTTTTTAAGTCTAATAAAAATTCTCCTTCTCAAGTTAAAAACTCCTGCTTCTCCAAATGGTCACATGTCTCCTTTATTCGTGCATAAATATTTAGATAAACACGACCGCCATATCAAGATAAATCTATTGAAGGTGTCTCCATGGGCTTCGCGGCTTTATTGGACTCTGTGTGCAAAAGTGCCATCCGTTGTAGGTCAGGAAGGGTTAGTTAAAATTGTTTTAAGTCGGTTTAAGTATAAAAAT
>CM032456.1:130369403-130395403 GCA_019049505.1 Pachyrhynchus sulphureomaculatus
TTGTAACATATTGTACATAGTAAAGCAAGACATGCATTTTAATTATTATAAATTAAATAAAGAGCTTAAAAAATGAAACATTTGAATTAAATTTGAATTTTATGTTAGTTCTTCATTATTTTCATTTTTTTACAAAAATAGCATTTAAGAGGAGATTGTAATTGTAATGTTATAGCTTTACGCATGTGTTTAACTTAAAGGGAGGTGTGGTTTTGACAGTATAAATCAAAAGTTTATCATTTTGTTTTTAATCGATTTATTTAACTGTTTTCGTACATGTTTATCATACATTTTACTTTAAAAATTATTTGTTGTATAAATTAGAAATATTAGTTTTCCACAATTAAAATTTAGCTATTAAATATTTAGTTATATCTATTTACATTTCGACCTATTTGTATAAAACCTTCTTAAGACCATATAGCCCATTATAAGTAGGTGAATACGATATATTTTCTCACTCCCTCTTCCATTAATTCCACTTCTGATCGATAGCTACTTCATGAAGGAAATAATTCATTTATTATTTTTTTCTTTCGGTACAAGCAAAATACTATCGGATTAAAGGACAAATCCTTATATTAATTAATCCCAATCCGACGTAGGTTTGCAGAAAGAGCGAAAACGCGGACACAGCTTAAGCAAAATATATAGACCGCGAAAGCACCTACCATAAACACCGATTTCCCAGGCGATTTACTGGTTGGTTTTACTTTTTGATAGATGTAGCTTTCTTAATGGTAATTAGGTAGCCACATCTCCTTCATTAAAATTTTTAACTCCATGTGTGAATGAGCTGAACTACAGAGCAACGAGAGTAGAAACATTTTTAAATTTAAATTGAATAAATAAAAAGAATATATGCGACAATAATTATGCAGAAATTTGTATAGTGGCTATCGGACAGAAAGCGACGGTATATTCCTGTTGTCCATTATTCTTCACTTTTAATGCTAGTACAAAACTGTCATCGTCCAATAAGATACCACATATTTTTAGAGTATTTTTTGGAAGCCGCTAAAAACATTATTTGAAATTTATTATATCAAGCAATAGTTTCAGTAATAAAACTTTATTTAATTAGGGACACCAATAGTATCAAAAATCACTCTAAATAGTATTTTTTTTTTTTTTTTTTTTTTTTTTATGGGTCTAACACACGTGCTACAGGGAAGTCCCTAAAGCGCTACAGGAGCGACACGTGTGCGGAGAAAGCGATTCACGTTGTTCTTGAATCGCTGTAGATTGTACTCGATGGGAAACACAGTCCTGGGTAAACCATTCCAAAGGTATGATGTTCTCAATATAAAAGACTGCTTGAAAAGCGTTGTACGAGGAGTAACAAGCTGAACCTCATACAGATGTGAAGCATTAGCGCGACGTGTACTTCTAACATGCACCGCTCTGGGAGGAATTAAACGGGCCACATCTTTCGAACACTTTCCATGAAAGTACTTGTAGAACAGGCTCAAGTCGCCAACCGTTCTTCGATGTTCCAGCGAATCAAGGCCGTCGGTCAGTTCCGGGTGTCCAATCAGACGAACAGCTCTTCTCTGGATAGAATCCAACAAATGCAGTGTATGTTTGGGAGCGGAGCTCCAAACATGGGAGCAGTATTCCATAGTTGGTCGAATTTGAGCTTTGTAAAAAATTAACAGTTGTTGTGGAGTGTAAAGCTTTCTGGTTCGAAACAATATTCCCAACTTTTGAGAAGCTCTTCTTGCTATGCCTGCAACATGTTCATGCCAGGACATATTTGCTCCCAAATTAACGCCCAACAGATTGAGTGGCGATGTTAGAGGGATGGAGTGCCCCGACATAACTATGTCGAGTTCTGCAACGTTTACTTTTTTAGAAAAAACTGCCGCCTGGGTTTTTGTAGCGTTAAATTCCACCTGGTTACTGTCACCCCAAGATAGAATTTCTTCCAGGTTTTTGTTAAGTTGAACGACCTCCCGCTGTCTGCGGATATTCGTCTGAGCAGTCGATGTCCGAGCGTTCAAAGTGAATGAAGAGATTAGCGTACTGTCATCTGCAAAGCTGTAGATTGGATTCTCGGTCCTTTCCAGCAGATCGTTAATATAAATGAGGAAGAGAGTAGGAGACAGTATGGAACCTTGGGGCACACCGGCGTTGATAGTGAAGGTGTTAGAAAGAAATCCGTCAACTGCCACTCGTAAAGAACGCTCTCTGAGGAAACATGAGAGCCACAAACAGAACTTTTCCGACATACCATAAGAACGTAGCTTAGCTAATAGCCCATCGTGCCAAACGCGGTCAAATGCCTTGGATATGTCAAGAGCAACCGCTCGAGATTCTCCAAAGTGTTCAATTGCGTTGTTCCAAACATGTGTTACATAAGTCAGAAGATCTCCTGTTGATCTATTTTTACGAAAGCCATATTGGTGATCACTAATAATGTTGAATCCTTCAAGATATTTTAGAAGATGCTGATTGATAGCCTTTTCCATGACTTTCGATATTATTGAGAGTAGTGCGATTGGTCGGTAGTTATTTGGCAAGGTCTTCTTGCCTTTTTTAGGTATCGGCTGAACTGTGGCACATTTCCAGCAGGAAGGAAATATTCCCTTTCTGTAGGATAGGTTGAAAAGTCTACAGAAAACTGGTGTTAGTTCCCTCGCACAGTTCTTGAGAACTATGGCAGGTATTCCGTCAGCGCCTGAAGCCTTTTTGGTGTCTAGGTTCATCAAAATACGTTTTATGATACGCTGTCTGAAGACAATATCGGGCATCCTTGACTGCACTATGGGAATAGTAGGTGGTGTTTTTCCTTGGAAATCGACAGTAGAATGTGAAGCAAAGAGTTCAGCCAATAAGTTCGCTTTCTCAACAGGTGTCGTTGCAATAGAATTATCTGGCCGTGTGAGTGGCGGTATGGTGGATTTGGTGAAATTTTGACTAACTGCCTTAGCGACTGACCAAAAGGACCTGGAATTGCCGGGACAAGCGAGAAGTTTGTTTCTAATCCGTTGATTGTGTACCTCCTTGGTTTCGTCGATAATTTCTTTGCATCTGTTCCTGGCACGAACAAAGATGTTACGATTTATGGTGTTAGGATCTTCACGCCACTGGCGGTATGCAAGATGTTTAGAAGCAACAGCTTCTTTGCATTTTAGGTCAAACCAAGGCTTGCCGTTGGAAGGGCATTTCTTCGAAAAAGGGACGTAAGCATCCATACCGGCCAAAATAACATCGGAAACCTCCCTTGCGCAGTCAGGTGGGTCGTCGGATCGAAAACAAACGTCCAACCAAGGGAAAGTTCGAAAATATTCCATGAGATCTTCCCATTTAGCAGATTTGTAGTGCCAAATCTTGCACGGTTTGGGCGCCTCTCTGTCACTGATTGGTAGAATACTCGATGTCGAAAGTAGTTTATGGTCGGAAGAACCTAACGGTGGATTTACGCTGACCGTGTAAATCTCCGGATTGGTGGTTAAAAACAGATCAAGAAGACTGGCGAACTCTCCGTCTCGATCAGGGATCCGTGTTGGTTCATCAATAAGCTGAGTCAAGCCACAAACTGATTGAAAATGATTCGGCTTCACGACCTTGTTCGTCGGTAGTATTTGAATATTTAAGCCAGTTGATGTTGTGGACATTAAAGTCGCCCAGGATGGCAATTTCGGCATTTGGATAGTTAATTTGTAAATGATCTATGGTGTCTGCAAGAGAAGCGAAAAGTGTTCTAAAGTTTGTATCACTTGGTGGTCGATAGAGGATACAGACGAACCTTGTGGTTGGTTGAGTCGTTATTTTTAACCACATAACATCAAAGTTTGGGGGCTCCAGAGCCTCTTCTCGTTGGCAAGAGAAGTCGCTTCTGACATAAAGACAGATTCCAAAGTTACGCCTAAATCGGGAATAGAAATCGTACCCAGGATAAAGATAGTTTACTGTGCTGGTCGATGAACTGACCTTAGTTTCACAGAGAGCGAGTACATGAGGTTTATTTGATTGCAGGTGTTGGTGCACTGAATTTATGTTCGAATTTAAACCTCGTATGTTGCAAAAATCCATTTTGAAATTCTGTTCTCTGCATGTCGACGCCCCTGAACCAGCCCCCACCCGGAGATCCGAACGGGGGGCTATTTTTAGTAATAAAATCAACATTATTATTAGCCCAATAGCCAGGGGTTTTGAGCTCTCATTAAATGTTAACAAACTACATTTTGATCAAGAGGTAGTCTTTTGGACATAGAATACGATAAAAAAAAGTTTGCTAAAGTTTCATGTACGCTAATCCCACAAAATCCAAAATAAAATTGGGTTTTTCGGTAATGTCTCGAAAAATCAAAAAGATATCGAAAAACTAATAGCACCACGTGAAAGAGCGGGAAACTAAAAAAATATAGTATGTAGATTTTTTTTTATTAGCGAGAGAATTTATTAAAAATTCGGATCGGTAATTAAAAAAGTGTAGGGCACCAAACAGGTTAATTTAAAAGTCTACGCTCACCACCTGAGGGTTAATCGATACTGGTTGTTTTCAGAGTGTAAAAGGAAAATTAAAAGATAGCCTTTTGAAGAGAAGACACTCAGCTTTCCGGTGATACTAATAGTTTTCATTTTTATTGCGTCAAAACTTGTAAAACTTAAAACAAAAATTTGTTTGCATGATTTTAAAGGACATACAGTAAGTTACAAATATTTAATAAAATGTAGTATTATTATATCTTAAGTTTCAATATAAGAATAATTAAAAATACCCACATTGTCTGTGTTATTTAAAAGTTCAGTTTTAAAATATGAAATCTGCCTGCTGTAGTGCACCGCTGGCAATTTTACGTTCAAAGCAGTACGAAATGGCCAAAGAAAGTCGAACAATTTTTTTTAGTTACAGTTAAAAGTATGCTTGATATTAGAAAATCATTAAAAAATTTTAAAACTTTTCTCTTATTAATCATAAAACTTAAACTTAAAATACAAAAAATATTTCAAGGAAATGAAAAATAATAACCTAAGCTTTAAGTATAAAGTATTTATATTTCATTTAAACATCCAAGTACAAAGAAAACAGTTACTAAAAATACAAAAATTCTAAATTACTCGAAGAAATTAAATGAATTACGTACTCTCTGGCCGTTATATTGGAGCCGCCATTTTGAACTTTTCAAATCTGTCATCGGATTCCTAATCAGCACCCCGAGAAACCCCTTAATGGCCAATTTTGAAATATTTAACGGTATACAGAAATGTTAATTTAATCATAAATGAGGTTGAAAGCATGAGCTCTGATGCTTCTACAACTGAAGGGGTTTAAAACAGCCATTTTTTTTAAATATCTTTTCAATTCACGGTAAAACTAAAAAAATAATCAATATACTATTTTTTTGTAAAATTTCTCATTCTTTCACGTGGTGCTATTGGTTTTTTCGATATCTTTTTTTATTTTCAGAGATATTTGTGGAAATACGAATTTTTCATTTTATTTTCGATTTTGTAGACATACACTTTAAAGCAGCAAACTTTTTTTATTGTATTCTACGTCCAAAAATCACCTGTATATCAAAATGCAGCCTGTTCACATTTAGTGAGAGATTTTCATCAAAATTTGCCTCTGACGACTGCGCTATATACAGTGTACTAAATTATAAATTCTCTTGACGTTACTTAAATGCCGACGTCTGCTTTTTCCAAAGTTTAACGTTACAAGTAGCTACTTGGTCACTTAAAGCTGTAATTGTAAATAGTAAAAATGTAACCTTTATACTGTCATAGATAATTTTATTAGCGAATTTTTTTCTCATAGAATTTGAGGACCCAATATTTTTTTTATGAAAGGTAAATAGCTCTTTGCCCAATATTCTTGTGGAAAATGTTTACTTTTTGAACAATTCTTTGATCTACAACATAGTTTTTACCGAACGAATTGAAAAAACATTATTTTTTAGAACAATCTTACCACAACCTGAAATATACTGTTTAATTAAATAAACAAATAGAAGGCACAAACCTACCTATGCTACTACAAGAACCTAATAACATTAATTGTGTAACAGCTTAAGAATAATGACCAGTTCCTGATTTGATACCTGGCGAAATTTCCAAAAACATGCAAATAGTCGAACTACCAAATCTGATACAGTTTAAAATACAGCCAATAATTCTGGAAGATAGCAGAGGTTACCATGGTTTCTAAACCTGAAAAACCGATTAATAAAGTCTCCTCCTACAGAGCATTCTCGCTACTGCCAGTAATGTCACTATTGTTGAGTTTTCTTTTCGGAATCTAGATTGAAGGTTTGGATTTATATACTGCTCTTCAATGATAGGTTTGAGCTTTTTAGTAGTACCATTTCATTGCTACTAGGAAAAAACTCAAACCTATCATTGAAGAAGAAGTATTAGTTCATCAAATTGGCTTTCGAGAAAAATACTCAACCATAGATCCAGTTCACAGACTGACTGACCTAGAAAAAAGCATTTGAGGAAAAGAAGATATTGTTAGCAGTATTCCTAGATGTTGCCCATGCTTTTGATAAGGTCGAGCACCAAGGGTTACAACATTCGCCAGAAAAGCTTAGACCAAAATAATAGAGTATTTGATTTAAATCATATATCGGGGAAAGATTATACAGAATCAGATGTGAAAATTGAGTACCCAGATTCGAGAACAATTAAAGGTGGTGTGCCATAGGGCAGTGTTCTAGGTCCACTGCTGTATTTGTTATATATCTGTGTCATAACACCGAGAGAACAAATCAAAATTGCCACACAGGTGAATTTGCCGTTAGAAATACTAAACATGAAGCTAATGAAAAACTCCCAAGAAGCTTTAAATATAATTAATATATAGACAAAACTGTGGCGTATTAAAATCATCGACAGCATATAAGTGCATATCAGCTTCAGAAATAGACGCACAAAACATATTTTAATTACTCTTCACAATCATACCATCTCGTATGCAAACCCAACTAAGTATCTAAGTAGGAACTTAGATGCAAAGCTAAAGTGCAAAGAACATCTTAAATATATAAAAATGTATTTGTTGTTAGGTAAAACTCCCCATTCATAATAAATTGGTTAGGTATAAACAAATTCTAAAACAGTTTGGACATACTGCATCTAATTGTGAGGGTGTGACAGTCTAAGTACCATGTAGGCCATTCAGAGATTTCAAGGTAAAATATTAAAATAAATTGTCAATAATTTTTGATACCTGCGAAATAGTGTCCTGCATAGAGACCTGGGTGTGGAAATTGTTACTGACGAGGTGAGCAAATTTGCACAAAGCCATGAAGAACGCCAAGATTAAAGTAATCTAGCTGCTCAACTAACGTGAAATAATGAGAAAGTTCAAAAGGATGAAACCTTTTGAGCTAGTATAATGGGCACAGAAAGCAAAGCATTGTGCTTTTATATCCTTCTAGAACTATGTTGAAGAACATCAGTAGATAACCTTAACTTAAGACTTCAAATATAAGCTACTATTAGAAAAATATCGCTGGTTAATCCTAACATCTAAATTAGTTTTATCTAAAATTAAAAATAACGAAAACTTTACCATACTATAAAATAACACAGTCGATGTCTTTGGAACACGTCTACTATGGTAGCCAAATTTTGAGATTTCGTATTTTACGTGCTAATTTTGACACATAAATAATAATTTAAATATTTATTAATTTTTAATTTTCACATCACACAATGAGTTAATGTATTGTTTATGTAGACAATTTCAAGATGTTTTTGAGTAAAAACTATTTTGACATTATTTCAGTTAAGATGTAGTGACAATTTCTTGGAAATATATTTAAGCTAGGGATTCTTTTCGCACTCCACAAAGTTATATATATATATATATATATATATATATATATATATATATATATATATATATATATATATATATATATATATGTATATATATATATATATATATATATATATATATATATATATATATATATATATATATATATATATATATGTATATATATATATATATATATATATATATATATATATATATATATATATATATATATATATATATATAACTTTGTGGAGTGCGAAAAGAATCCCTAGCTTAAATATATTTCCAAGAAATTGTCACTACATCTTAACTGAAATAATGTCAAAATAGTTTTTACTCAAAAACATCTTGAAATTGTCTACATAAACAATACATTAACTCATTGTGTGATGTGAAAATTAAAAAATAATAAATATTTAAATTATTATTTATGTGTCAAAATTAGCACGTAAAATACGAAATCTCAAAATTTGGCTACCATAGTAGACGTGTTCCAAAGACATCGACTGTGTTATTTTATAGTATGGTAAAGTTTTCGTTATTTTTAATTTTAGATAAAACTAATTTAGATGTTAGGATTAACCAGCGATATTTTTCTAATAGTAGCTTATATTTGAAGTCTTAAGTTAAGGTTATCTACTGATGTTCTTCAACATAGTTCTAGAAGGATATAAAAGCACAATGCTTTGCTTTCTGTGCCCATTATACTAGCTCAAAAGGTTTCATCCTTTTGAACTTTCTCATTATTTCACGTTAGTTGAGCAGCTAGATTACTTTAATCTTGGCGTTCTTCATGGCTTTGTGCAAATTTGCTCACCTCGTCAGTAACAATTTCCACACCCAGGTCTCTATGCAGGACACTATTTCGCAGGTATCAAAAATTATTGACAATTTATTTTAATATTTTACCTTGAAATCTCTGAATGGCCTACATGGTACTTAGACTGTCACACCCTCACAATTAGATGCAGTATGTCCAAACTGTTTTAGAATTTGTTTATACCTAACCAATTTATTATGAATGGGGAGTTTTACCTAACAACAAATACATTTTTATATATTTAAGATGTTCTTTGCACTTTAGCTTTGCATCTAAGTTCCTACTTAGATACTTAGTTGGGTTTGCATACGAGATGGTATGATTGTGAAGAGTAATTAAAATATGTTTTGTGCGTCTATTTCTGAAGCTGATATGCACTTATATGCTGTCGATGATTTTAATACGCCACAGTTTTGTCTATATATTAATTATATTTAAAGCTTCTTGGGAGTTTTTCATTAGCTTCATGTTTAGTATTTCTAATTTCTTTTTTGACATTATTTCAGTTAAGATGTAGTGACAATTTCTTGGAAATATATTTAAGCTAGGGATTCTTTTCGCACTCCACAAAGTTATATATATATATATATATATATATATATATATATATATATATATATATATATGTATATATATATATATATATATATATATATATATATGTATATATATATATATATATATATATATATATATATATATATATATATATTCCCGTTGTGCTTGTGTTTTGATACAACTATTTTTTAAGAAATATATCAGATATATCGCGTTTTTCACTCTCCTAACAAAATATTTTTATACTAACACTATCAAAGTTAGTAACACTAAAGGTCATTGTCAATTTGCATTATCGTCAAACGTGCATAGCAAACTTCGTCCAAGTTAGAAAAAGTGTTTATTCTTCATTAATTTGCCTAATAATAAAGTGAAAGTATGGAGTTATGTATTTCTATTAAATTAAAAAAGTTTTAATTCAGTCAAAAATTCTTAAAAAACTTTTTGGATTTAAGATTTTTGCCTGACTCTATAAATAAGCAAATTAGATATTGGTCAATAACCTGTACTTTAGGTAATGTATAATTATCTATTTATCATTTCTTTTTTCCTAATTATTTATACTAAGTATTTCCATTATACGAATAAAGATCAGGTAATTCACGTTTAAAATTAACAGGGCCACTATTTCACAACATTGTAAACAAATCAACGCAGAAAAGATGTTTATAGCAACTAGAATTTAATGGGATTAATTATCTGTTCGGAATAATCTTGTTAATCTGGCTAAATTCTGGTTGCTATAAAAATCTTCCCTGCGTTCTTCTGTTCACAGTGTCGTAAAATGGTGTTTCTCTTAATTACGAACGCCCATACCACGAAACTATATTAATTATTAGAGTCAACCACTGGTTTGTTTAAGTATTCAGCATTTGATTTTCATATATTTTTAAAATCATAGTACAAATATACTAGAGTGTGAAAAGTTAAAACAAATGCGAAAGTTCAGAGCTTTTTGAGGCCATACTAAGTTCTAAAAACCATGATATATTGGGTCAATGTTTCAATAGAGCAAATAAAGAAATATACTTATAGGTAATAAAGACCTGCATGAGTAACTGCGGAATCCTGTGATTATGGGTACAAATCCTAATCTGATTACAATGATGTTTATTTCAAGTCGTACATTCGTGTACATATGTGGCGGGTATTATTCGGGATCGTTATGTTCAATATTCGACATTGCCATTATCTAGGTAATAAATATCTACCTTGACGAAGATCAAATATATATCTGATCATCTCCGTCAAGGTGAACTGTTCCTTATCCGTAGGTGTACGCAGGTTCGAGATACCTATGTAACTATATGTGCTTATGGAGCGATTAAAATTACAATAAATTAGGTATGTCGGAATATGATTTGAGGTGAAAATAATACAAGAAATAACACTTGGATTGATTCAGCCGATACTTGGTGGAAATCCATAACTAGAAGTTTTGCAACAAGTAAAACACTACTTAAATTTCCACTAAATTTTTTATTTTTAACACCATGACATGTTTCGCTGTACGACAGCTTCTTCAGATGGTTTGTTACAAAATGAGGGTAAAATTACTATAATAAATGGTTGATTCACAATTTATGGCAGGTAACAAAATAATTTAATTAAAACACATTTAATAATGGTGAATTATTTAAGTTTAATTGTTCATTTATTAAGGAATCTGAATTTTTCAATTTGTTTATTTCTAAAGATTCTAGGTGATTAATTGTTATGCTCTTTGTGCAAGTATGTAATATTTCATAGTTTGGGTTGAATTGGTGGTTATTTTCAAATAAATGATTTGCGTAATTTGAGTTATTTTTTCTATTGATGTAGGATGAAGCATGTTCTTTTATTCTTTTTGAAAAACTTCTTCTCCTATATATGTTTTTGAACAATTTCCACAATTTAATTTGTATACTCCAGATCTATTGTGTCTATCTGTTTTAGTTTTATTATTTTTTATAAATTTGCCAAGTGTGTTGGATGTTTTAAATGCTGTGTTAATATTTAATTTTCTCAAGAATCTATTTAATCTAGTGCTGCATCTACCATAGTACGTTATTGACTTTACGTTTTTATCAGGTTCTTTATTACTCGGAAAAAATGTACTAATGGCTTTTTTGTAAAGTTTTTTCTTGAAAATATTATGGATGGTGAATAGTCATTATTTACTGCTAATTGTTTTATAATATTAAGTTCTTTTTGAAAATCGTCTTGGTTCAGATGAATATTTATTAGTCTGTGAATCATATTATGGAAAACTGCAAGTTTGTGACTTGGTGGATGACATGAGGTATTATGGATAATTATGTCAGTATGTGACGGTTTATGGTAAATAGAAAAAAATGTGTTTGTTATTATGTCTTTTTATTTTTAGGTCAAGGAAGTTTAAGCTATTATTGATTTCAACTTCACTGGTGAATTTTATATTTTTGTGTATATTATTCAAAAAATTCAAAAATCACTTCCTGTAAAACAACATAAGATATCATCAACGTATCTATGCCAGTATACACATTTTTAAACAGTGGGTGTTTGCTTATTTGGTTTTCTATGTTATTCATAAATATTTCCGCCAAAAGAGGACTAAGTGGATTGCCTATTATGACACCGTCTAGGCTGCTGTATAGGTCGTTATTAAATTCAAAATAATTTTGTTCTAGGCAAACCTTTAAGCAATTTAAAGACATCTTAAATTGCTTGTTTTATTATTGGGTTGACATTGATTTCAAAAAGAAGTTTTTCAATTAGTAATATAGTTTTCTTACTTGATATGCTTGGAAAAAGATTTTGAACATTGAAAGAGATTAATTTTAAATTGTCAGGTAACTTTAAATGTTTGATGTTTTCAACTAGTTGTTGTGAATTTTTTATTGAAAATTGAGCTAAATTTGGTGTTTTCTATGAGTATTTGAACAAGACATTTTGATAGTTTATAAGATGGGGTTGACACGTCATGGTGTTAAAAATAAAAAAATTTAGTGGAAATTTAAGTAGTGGTTAACTAGATAAAAAGGTTATTATATCCCCGAAACTGGTAGATTGGTTGGAATATTCATCTGAAAGACACTACAACAAGAAAAGTATATTTTCAGATGTGTTAAAGAATAATCGACATATTTCATATAACGAGATTGCTGATAAAAATGATCTGAGTAAAGAATTTTGGACTCCATAAGTTTCGACGGAATTATGATACAAATGCGCACACCAAGAATTATAGAAATACTGGGGTTGTATTCGCTGATGAAAATAATCGTCGTGAAATATTGTGAATATTGAAATTATTATGAAAAAAATTCCGGGGAATTTAATAGTAAAATGAAATACAGGCACAGATTGACAACCAACCGAGGAGGAGCGTCAGAAGGCTGAAAATGAAAGACACAAAGCGAAGAAAGAACGCCTACGAGCTGAAGAAAAAAAAGCATAGAACTGAGGAGAGGGGAAAATATACAGAGAAACGTGGCAAAAAATTCAGTGCTGAATTAAAAAATAATATAGACCGTTTACGAAGGACTCTTGTTCGACGTATTGTGACCTGAACAATAAATCTAGCAAAATGTTATCGACTTGGGTTGCACCATACTGCAATGGAATAAAAATGGTACTTGATGCGATGACAATGCAATTTATTTAAGAATGCTGCACCTAGACTATTCCATCCTTCCACAATACATGTCGAATTTGGAAAGACGTTTCACAAGCCATGAGGGTAATTAACTGAAAAAGAAATGTAAATAACATGGTATGCTGGAGAAAATATGCGTCAAGTACAAGAAATGCATAGAACCAACATAGAAGAACCACAAATCCTAAATATAATAGAAGATGTTTGACAGAAAGAAACGTTGCTTATAGGTTACCCAACGAAAACGGGAAGGCTTTAGATCTTTGTAGCTCCGATGCGTTTTTAAATTTGATAGGTTAAATCCTTTTCGCAGATTACGTTACATTGGTAGACAAGTCCTAACTTGATTATTAATGTATATAAATTCATACGATGCGATTACCAATGAGTTACGTCGTCACGAGGCTGCAGTGCGATGATACCTGCTATGCGATTATATAATGGCATCGTTGCGTAAGGTATTCCGCGATTATTTATCGATTACATTTTTGCTTACTCGTGCAAGCGTCTAATAAATAATCATAGGTTACGGCTAGCATTGTTTGAATTTCTTTTTAATGTAGAAGTATAATAAATGTTTTCTTACAACATACTCCTGTAATAGGTAACCCCGATATCAATTTGAAAAAGGAGAAAACTTCAGATTAGTAAAATAGTTAAAATTGATGGTATGAGACGGTGCCATTATACACTAAGAAAGTTATTATACTAATCCAAAAAATTGTATATATTGTAAATTAATAACATAGATAAAATACTACTCAGTATATATCACCACTACACCAAACACTTTATTTTTGCACTTGACGCGCGTTTCGCTAACCATGTTAGCTTCATCATCGCTCCGGATGAAGCTAACATGGTTAGCAAAACGCGCGTCAAGTGCAAAAATAACGTGTTTGGTGTAGTGGTGATATATACTGAGTAGTATCATTGTGCTGAAGATTCCACAACTTAGTAATATATAAAATAGACAACCTTTACTTTTTATATAACAACATGGGCTGTCGCTCAATACATTTTTTCTCCGTGTAGTATTAGCCATTTGTCACCCTGTCTATGAACGGCTTGAAAATCTATCAATATAAGTATGTAATTCTGTTTTATCAAATTATTAAAATGGAATCTTTTTTTTTGGAGTAAAAATGTATACAATATGGGTAAAAACTTGCAAAGCTATAATAAATATACACCATAAGTTTTTATTTTTTAAACTTTTGCAGTCAAACGCTCCCGAAAAACTGTATAGGTTTATTTAAGAGATATTCTAATCTACAATTAATTAAACATCAATGTGGTGCAAGTAAATATTTGATATATAATAAAATGTAGTAGATAATGTGTTTGAAGATGATTTGGTTTTAGCGTAGTAAGATAAATATTTTTTTCAATGTTACCAAACAAGACCGACCTACTGCTAATCTTATCATTACCTAATAACATGACAACAATAGTTGAGGCTAGTAATGAATAGGCAAATTAACAAATTTAATATTTCGCATTCGCTAATTTGCATTTGCAAAAAAGTTTCATCTCAAAGCCAATGATAATAGGAATTAAGCCGCTGACCTTTGGGCTAATATAGATATTGTTCTTGTCTTTGATCAAATTTTACGAATTTATATATCCTTTAAGCATAGCTATGTAGCTACTAAATAACGTGGTGAGCACGCTCAAACTCGGATAGCAAAAACTTTTTGTTTCTTTATTAATTTATATGGATAAAAGGTAAGTTTAATTTATTTCTAAATGGCTTAATTATCCAACAACTAATATTTTCGAATGGCTATATTTTTAATTAACCATTTCTTTTGGAAAGATATTCTCTCAAAAAGAACAAAATAAAACATCCTTTAATATTGAAACTCTATTTTTAAATAGCTCATAAAACCAAATTATTACTTGAACTAACTCGAGCTAACCTCAAGAAAGTTTTTTACTAATAGATTAGTCAGTTCAAACAAATATAAGTAATTAATATATAAATTCAGTTATAGTTTTTTTTTTTTGTATGTACTTACACCTAATTTCTCAATTAAGAACGAGTTAGGTAAATCTAATGACAGACAGAGGTTAGTTCTGGTAATTTTTAATTTAACTTTAACTTAATTAATTCATTAGCTAAGCTAACCTGAACTATCTCACTAGCTAAGATCCACATAACCATACCAAAAATTGGTATAAAATATCCGACTCTATCAAAACAAAAATTTTCCTCAAAGTTATCCATTTTTTTCTCAAAGAATTTGTCCATTTTAGAATTTTTTTTCGACAATATGGTTTTCGAAAATTATTCAGGGACCTTTTTTCTAAGTCGTAAAATTCTTTAAATTAATCGCGTGTATTTGTGAAACACACTTTTTTACAGAAAGAACACATAACTATTTTTTTTTGTATTGTAAATTGTTAGATATCTCTCTTCATTTTACTATAGCTCGTGTTTTAATGGCGTGTAATTTGTTCTTATTGAAACTTGGCAAAAAAATCCGCCGATAATTTAAATGAATTTCTGGCTCGATTAGAAAGACAATTTGTTTAAATTGATTTCCACGTTAGTTTACGATGTAGCCATCCGCAAATGAATAAGACAAATGAACCGATTACTTTCAAGGATTTAACCATGTAAGCAAATAGCAGTTCTCTTTATCACTCGGGGATGTTTTTCTTTTTTCTATCGTGATTGAGAAACGTTACTTTTAAATCTGGCGTATTAGTTTAGCTGCAATATTTCAAGCTTTATCTTGGGAGTTTTACGATCTGGTTAAAACAGTATTATATTTTAAATTATCTACTTAATTTCAGAGTAGTGTGAATAAAAACAAAAATAAATTAAATAAAAAATTTTTAAATCTTTTCTGTTAAAAATGTTATTTTTTAGTGTTCCGTACGGAACACTTATAAGATCACTTCGGTGTCTGTCCGTCTGTCTGTCCGTCTGTCCGTCTGTCACACCCGATTTTCTCCGAAACTATTTGTCATAGAAAGTTGAAATTTGGTAGTAATATAGGAATTGATGGCCCCATCAGAGCCATGTAGTTTTGAAAGTTAAATTTTGACTTAAGGGGTTAGTTTTGGGGGGTGAAATCGGAAGTGAAAAAAAAAAAATTTTACTAGGTAATCGAGTGTGGTGTCAAATGAAAGCTTGTGAAAACACGAGTAAAAAATATATATATAATGTAATACTTGCGCGCACTTTTCTTTGTATTATTTTTAAAAAATCGCGAAAAATCGCTGTCCACCCGCCTTATCTCGGAAAGTACTTATCAAAAAATTTGAAAAAATTCTGGAATATTCTCCACGGGGTGTAGATTGAACGAAAATTATCACGAGTGCATTACCTGTAATAATTTATCTGGTATATAAAAAAAACAGAAATTTCAAGGTCATCAATTTTCAGTAAAGATTGGAAATAAACTTTGTTGAAACTTATTTGGGGTGTATTTTGTGAAGTCACTGATCATTTTATATCACCGTAACATAAATTTTGACTTAAGGGATTCGTTTTGAGGGGTGAAATCGGAAGTGAAAAAAATTTTTTTTTACTAAGTCATCGAGTGTGGTGTCAAATGAAAGCTTACGAAAACACGAGTAAAAAATATATATATAATGTAATACTTGCGCACACTTTTCTTCGTATTACTTTTAAAAAATCGTGAAAAATCGCTGTCTCCTACCTTATCTCGAAAAATACTGATCAAAAAATTTTGACAAAATCCTGGTATATTCTCTACGGGGTATAGATTGAACGAAAATTATCATTACCTTTAATAATTTATCTGGTATAGAAAAAAACTAAAATTTCAAGGTCATCAGTTTTCAGATTGGAAACAAACTTTGTTCAAAACTCATTTGGGGTGTGTTTTGTGAAGTCACTGATCATTTTATACCAGCCTAACAAAATTTTTTATTTTAAAAACAATCAACGTACGGAACACTAATTGTGCAAGTTCAACTTGCACTTGACCGGTTTTTTTTAATGCCTTCGTGTTTTAGTCGGGATCAACCGTGGTCTTTATAAAAAATTATAATATTATCATAAATTTAAATATACCTTGATTCCTTAACTGTTTAAAACTGTATTTATGTGACGTTGCGTTGTAACGCCGCTTATTATAGAAAAGATCAACATTTTTTAGAACTCTAATCTATATTTTTTATAGTAAACATATTTAGTAGGTAAATTAGAAACTTGGTTAGAAAACAATTTTATTTACAATGAAAGAAAATATAGAAATGCTTGATCATTATTATAAAAATATTGTACTGTCACCAAATTAGATTATGTCATATAATTTAGATTTCGGTGTTATCACATAAAATGTTATTTAATTGGAGCCCATAAGAGCAGGATGAAGACCTTGACGAAATCAGCTAAGGCATGCTCTAATATGTAGTGTTTACGTTCGGTAGCGCCCAGACTATATAAGATATATGCCAAAAATTAGGTTTTCAAAACGACATATCCCTAGAATATTTCGTGGCATGCAAATAAACTGAGAAGACTAAATAAAAAATTTGATAATACCTTTCGAATGACGAAAATTATATTAAGTTAACCTTATTTAAATGGTCTAAGTAGTCTAGGTAATTAATATTTAGTTAAACGTATGTTTAAAGTAAAATGTAAAGTTTACTCCAGAAAAATTAATAAATCTGCCCTACATCCAATTAGGCGAATAGCTGTCTTCTGAATAAAATCCAACAAATACAGTGTATGTTTGAGAGCAGAACCCCAAACATAGAGCAGTATTTCTCGTTGCTCGAATTCGCGCTTTGTACAGAATCAACAGTTGTTGTGGAGTATAAAGCTTTCTAGCCCATAATAATATTCCCAGCTTTTGAGTAGCCATCATGGCAATGCTTGCAATATGTTCATGCCAAGAAATATTTGCTCCCAAATTAACACCCAGCAAATTCATTGCCGATGCTAAAGTAATGTCGGATTCAGCATCGTTAACTTTTTTAAAAAAAACTGCCGCCTGGGTTTTTGTAGCGTTAAATTCTGCTTGGTTACTATCACACCAAGACAGAATTCTTTCAGGTCTTTGTTAAGTTGGACGACTTCCTGATGTCTGAGGATACTGTCGGGAGGCAAGATGTTTAGAAGCATCAGATTCTTTGTATTTTCGGTCAAACTAAGGCTTACCGTTGAAAGGGCATTCCTTCAAAAAAGGGATATTAGTGTCCATACCAGCCGAAATAACATTGAAAATCTCCTTAGCGCAGTCAGATGAATCGTCGAACCGAAAACAAACGTCTAACCAAGGGGAAGTTCGAAAATATTTCATGAGTTCTTCCCATTTACCAGATTTGTAGTGCCAAATCTTACGCGGTTTAGGAGCCTCTCTGTTATTGATTGGTAGGATACTCGATGTCGATAGCAGTTTATGGTCGAAAGAACCCAACGGCGGATTTACGGTGACCGTGTCAATCTCTGAATTGGTGGTTACAAACTGATCAATAAGATTGGCGAACTCTCCGTCTCGCTAGGAATCCATGTTGCTTCGTCAATAAGCTAAGTGAAACCACAACGGATTGAGAATGATTCAGCTTCACGACCTTGTTCGTCAGTAGTATTTAAATACTTAAGCAAGTTGATGTTGTAGACATTAAAGTCGCCCAAGATGACCCTTTCGGCATTTGGAGAGTTAATCTATAGATGATCGATGATGACTGCAAGAGAAGCCAAAAGTATTCTAAAGTTAGTAACACTTAGTGGTCGATAGAGACAGCCAGATAAACCTTCGGAGCTCCAAACCCTCCTCTTGTTGGCTTCTGACAAAAACACAGATTCTAAATTCGCTCTTAAACCGAAAATAGAAGTCGTTGAGTAAGTTAACAGTACTAGTCTTGGTTTCACAGAGAAACCTTGGTTTCACAGAAAGCAAGTGCATGCTTATTTGATTTCCAGAATTTTTGTATTCAGGTGCCTCATCAAGCTATTTGGTCCAACAGTCCGGGGACATCGGCACATCCACGAAACGTTAAGCAACTTCACGCAGCCTAAGCCGATGCGATGATATCACATCGGCTGATACCTGGTGGGATCTGAGCATCTAAGATCTAAGTTGTTCTTTTAGTCGCCTTCTACGACAGGCAGAAAGTACCGGAGGTGATATTCTATCCCACACTCTCACAGAGTTCTGTCTTTAAGACTCCAACTCAAGCAATCAAAGTAAATAATTAATCCATATAATCAATCAATTATCCAAGTGTAAAAGCATACAACAGTGCAGAGCTAATCTTATTTTCGTAAATATTTTATCTTCAAATTTAAGTAGCCTTAATGACTACTTATATTGATCAAACTATCAATAAATAATAAGTTTTAGTGTATTTTTATACCCTTTTACGGAATTATTTGACCAGTAGTGGCCAAAGAACTTCCTGTTTTTTATCCTAATTGAAATTTTGGGTTAATAAAGCACGAAATTGGTTGCCAATCATGACCAACAGAGACCACTTTATACACATAACAGAACGATATGACCCTGTATATCAACTAGATTTCAACCTAATTGTAAATCGTATACAATAATATTTTAATTAAATATTTATATGAATATTTATTTAATTATACGTATATGAGTTACGTAATTAACATAGTTTCTTTATTATATTCATATGCACAAGTTAACACATATCTGATACTTAGAAAAAAAGGTTTATAACTATATAATCAAAAACCATAATTATTATTTACAGTAAAATGTATAATTCTACGGATAAGTAAGGTATTTTCATAGAATTAGGACAAGAAATTAGACCAAAATTTTGACCACAGGTTTCAGCAAGGCTAAAAACAATGTTGTAATTATTTTTGTCTTGCTTCCATATAATAAGGCAGTCATTTCTAGACTTTTTGTCTGTTTATTTCTTTGTACGTTCTGACATTACACAAAAACGGCTTAATATATTTTGACGAAAGCTTGCATGACCGGAAAATCGACCTCTGGCCATATTATTAGCTGCGGTATGTTTCGAAAAATGATCCATTCTTAACCCTGTAAACACTCACACTATTGATTGTTTTTCGAGATAAAATGTAGCTAATAATCTGGCTGGGGACCTAAGCCATCAGTATCAAAAAAATCTTGCAAATTTAAGACTATTCGGTTTTTTCTTGTAAGAGACAAAGTAAATAACATGTTCTTTTGCTTTTCGATGCAATTTTACCTTCGCCAACTAACTATTTTGACTAATGTTCGGTCTCCCCATGTAATAGTGGATCCACGTTTTGTCTACAGCCACAAAATTTTTTGTCTGGAGTTGATAAATAAGGCCACAGTATACTTAGCTTTTTCATTTTTATAACTTCATGCAGGATATTTTGTACTCATTTATATGAAATGTCCATAATCTCAGCAATCTCTCGAAAATTAATGCGACGATCTTCCATCGAACTCGTAATACCATGAATTTTATCGACTATTTGTTTAGTCGAGCATCCTGAAATGCAGCATCTGCAGTGATTGTATTTCCACGTTTAAATTCATTTATCCAATATCTACAAAAATGGATGTATGACGGTGAAACTCCACGAAAACACCAAATTCATTCCAATTGGTAGGGGAGTAAGACAAGACGACACGATGTCCCGTAAACTATTCAATCCAGTTTTGGAACATGCTTTCAAGAAACTCAACTGGGAAGAAAAAGGCCTTAACATAGAGGGCAAAGTCTGACAAATCTGCGTTCTGCAGATGATATAGTCCTGATATCTGACAGTCTTGGAGAGCTTGCAGTAATGCTTCAAGAACTTCGAGAAATATGTGCAGACGTGGGGTTGGAAATGAATGCCTCTAAAACAAAATATATGACGAACCTGGTTCCAAGCGAACAGATTAATATCGGCAATAAAGAGGTAGAACTAGTGGACAAATACACCTGTCTTGGTCATGAGATTCGCATCACAAGGGACAACCAATGAAAGCTAAGAATAAAAAATTCCAGACAAGCCAGTGTCATCACTATTAGTGTTGATACAGAGTCCCCATGAAATTCCTTCAATTTAGTTTCTATTTCGACCGCAGCTCACTTTTTTAAATGAAAATATTTCCCCGTACGATAATCGTCTTTATCTATTTCTACAAAAAGTGTAACACCGATCACTTACAATAGCTGCCAACAAAAAACTGCGCTTTGCATATGGTTAAAACTTTCGGCCCAATAAAAGAATCACGCTTACCAACAGTCATACCGCTTAACAAAAGCCTTTTCATAGAAATTTCCCAGATGGATCAATTCATCCTTGTATTTTTAAAATGTTAACGATTACATAATAAGGGTCATTTACGGTTATCTCAGAGAAACATAAGATACTGCAGATCTACTTATATATGTATATAACGATTAAGGTGAGATGAAAACGTTCCTAATAGTCCATAAGTTGTAGTACAGTGTACAATCCGATGAAAATTTTGTGATATAATCGTAAATTACTAGTAGAAAACCCACATTATTTTTTTTAATTATAATTAATATGTATGCGTCACAAACAAAATACCAGAATAGAATATATATATTTTTTATGGGTCTAGCACACTACAGGGAAGTCCCTTAAGCAGTCCAGGAGCGGCATGTGTGCGGAAAAAGCGATTCACGTTGCTCATGAATCGCTGCAAGTTGTTCTTGGTGGGAAACACAGCCCTGGGCAAATTATTTCAAAGGGATGATGTTCTCCATATAAAAGACTGCTTGAAAAGCGTGGTACGCGGAGTAACAAGCTGAACCTCATACGGATGTGAAGTATTAGCACGACGTGTATTTCTAACATGCACGACGCTGGGAGGAATTAAGCAAGCTATATTCTTCGAACACTTTCTATGAAAATACTTACAGAACAGACTCAAGTCGCCAACCGTTCTTCGATGTTCCAGCGAATCAAGGCCGCCGGTCAGTTCCGGGTCTCTAATCAGACGAACAGCTCTTCTCTGAACAGAATCCAACAAATGCGGTTTGTGTTTGGGAGCAGAGCTCCAAACATGGGAGTAGTATTCCATAGTTGGTAGAATTTGAGCTTTGTAAAGAATTAACAGTTATCGTGGAGTGTAAAGCTTTCTGGTTCGAAATAATATGCCCAATATTTGAGAAGCTCTCCTTGCTCTGCCTGCAACATGCTCATGCTCCCAAATTAAAGCCCAACAAATTGACTGTCGATGCTAGGGGAATGGAGTGCCCCAACATGACTATGTCAGAGTTAGCAACGTTAACTTTTTGCGTTAAATTCCACTTGGTTACTGTCACCCCAAGATAGAATTTCTTTTAGGTCTTTATTAAGGTGAACGACATCCTGCTGTCTGCAGATATTCGGCTGAGTAGCCGATGTCGGAGCATTCAAAGTGAATGAAGAGATAAGCGTACTGTCATCTGCAAAGCTGTAGATTGGATTCCCGATCTTTTCCAGTAGATCGTTAATGTAAATGAATAAGAGAGTAGGAGACAGTATAGAGCCTTGGGGCACACCGGCGGTGATAGTGAAGGTGTTAGAAAGAAATCCGTCAACTGCCACTCGTTAAGAACGCTCTCTGAGGAAATATGAGAGCCACAAACAGAACTTTTCAGACATACCATAAGAGCGTAGCTTAGCCAACAGTCCATCGTGCCAAACACGATCGAATGCCTTAGATATGTAAAGAGCAAACCGCTCGAAATTCTCCAAAGTGTTCAATTGCGTTGTTCCAAACATGTGTTACGTAAGTCATAAAATCTCCTGTTGATCTATGTTTACGAAAGCCATATTGGTGATCGCTAATAATATTGAATCCTCCAAGATATTTTAGAAGATGCTGATTGATAACCTTTTCCATGACTTTCGATATTATTGAAAGCAGTGCGGCTGTAGTTATTTGGCCAGATCTTGTTGCCTTTTTTAGGTATCGGCTAAACTGTGGCACATTTCCAGCAGAAAGGAAATATTCCGTTTCTGTAGGATAGGTTGAAAAGTCTACAGAAAACTGGTGTTAGTTTCCTCGCACAGTTTTTGAGAACTATGGCAGGTAATCCGTCAACGCCAAAAGCCATTAAAATACGCTTTATGATACACCGTCTGAGGACATCATCGGGCATCCTTGACTACAATATGGGAATAGTAGGTGGTGTTTTTCCTTGGAAATCGATAGTAGAATGTGAAGCAAAGAGTTCAGCCAAGAGTTCGCTTTCTTAACAGGTGTCGTTGCGATTGAATTATCTGGCCGTGTGAGTGGTGGTATGGTGGATTTGGTGAAATTTTGACTAACTGCCTTAGCGACTGACCAAAAAAACTTGGAATTGTTGGGACAAGCGAGAAGTCCTTGGTTTCGTCGATAATTCCTTTGCATCTATTTGGGGTACTAACAAAGGTGTTACGATTTAGGGTGTTAGAATTTTCAAGCCATTGTCGGTAGGCAAGATGTTTAGAAGCAACTGCTTCTTTGCATTTTCGGTCAAACCAAGGCTTGCCGTTGGAGGAGCATTTCTTCGAAAAAGGGATGTAAGCTTCTTAACCAGCCAAAATAACATCGGAAAACTACCTGGCGCAGTCAGATGGGTTGTCGGATCGAAAACAAATGTCTATCCAAGGGTAACTTCGAAAATATTTCGTGAGATCTTCCCATTTAGCTGATTTATAGTGCCAAATCTTGCGCGGCTTAGGCGCCTCTCTGTCACTGATTGGTAGGATACTCGATGTCGAAAGCAGTTTATGGTCGGAACCCAAAGGCGAATTTACGGTGACCGTGTAAATCTTCGGATTGCTGGTTAACAGATCAAGAAGACTGGCGAACTCCCCATCTCGACAGGGGCATACAGAGCAAAAAATACATTAAACTAGCTTTTATAGACAATAATATGCAAGATACCTAAGATAGCGTGCGAGGTCGCGTTTACAGATTTATTTTAAATATGGTATGACTTTAAAAACATTATAAAAATTAAAATATCTAGTTATAATGTTAAGTTATATAACCAAACAATTATTAAGTTTATGTTTTTAATTACGTAAATTGAAAAAACACTTCCATACTTACCGATTTGACAAACAAAACTAAATTAGCAAGTCTAGTAAATTAAAAATAAAATATTAAGGAACGCTAATCTAATTTATAAAATGCTTTGTTATGTGAGCATCACAAAAAAATAGCTACCAATAAAAATTTAATAAGACAAATATGATTGCAGGAATCATAATCATAATAAATCGGAAGAGTCCGGCTTAATACCGTATTCAGAAACCACATTTTCATAAAGCAAACTATTCAAATAGAAATTATAATTATTATAAATATAAAACTCTCTAACAATACAGTCAATAATTAAATTTTAACAGTTTTATAAAAAAGAACATTCTTTAGCATGTATAGTTACAGAGAATCGGATAGCATAGAGTTTTTGATTAACAGTGTTTCAGTTTTAAGTTATTGTAAATTTTCGATGTTCTCGTATACAATGCGAAGGTTTTAATCAAATAAAAAATTTTATTTAGCATATAGCCACATCAAATTTTAACAGGGTTATAAAAAGAACATAATTTACCATGTGTAATTACGAGTCTGTGTGTCTTGGCCTGTGCACTTTTATGTACAGTTTATGAAATTTTTCTAATTTAAAACGCCCATATTGATTCAAATGAATCTTTAAGCTTATTTGTATTTAAATAGTCTCTATGTCCTCAAAAAAGTATCATGCTAACTTCATTTTAATTCTTGACAAGAGTAGGAAGTCACAAAACCTTCAACATTATCTTATAATAAACAGTTGCTGTCTGAAATATAACATTTAAGTCGAACGTGACCAATTCTACTCATTCAACGTTTTAATATTTCCAAATAATACTCGCCTTTTGTTGCTTGATCAGTTGGAAAAAATTCTCGATGAATAATATTTTGGCTATCGTAGAAAACAATCAACAATGTTTCGATTTTTGTGTTCTTTAGGCTTGCACTGACGATTTAGACTTACGTTCTGTAGTTGGACGCTTTACTTGTTGGTAATATTAAAGAGACAATGTATACCCAGTAACAATTGACATCACAAAGGTTAAGTTATTTTTAAAGGTTAGTCCAATTTCAACGGAATCTTGTACTTTCAATTTCTTAACATAAAGTGCAAATTTTGTGCAAACCGTTCTTTTTGCCTAAATCTTACTTTAGGAAGGAATTCTAACTGTGTCCTTTTAGATTTAACCTTCTTCCATCATTTTCGTTGATTCATCGAATTTACTAGTTCTTTTAATAATTTTTTTATCTTGAAATTGATACTGGTCTTGCGTTTGTCGTCTTAAAGCTCTCCTTTTTCATCCAAATGTTTATTATTGGCGTTCACTGCGATGCACTTGTTTTCCAAATTTTACGGTTTCTGTCGCATTTGTGTAAATTTGGCGTAAAATTTAATTGCACCAATACAAATAAATATTATTTCCTATCTTCTTTTTTTTTGTGCCTAAATTTGAAAAAAAAAAATGAAACCGGTATAGCTTTAAAATCTCATATACTACAACCATTTTCTTAATTTGTACAGTAATTACTAAAAGATACAAAACGAATAATATATATTACGAATACTGAATAAGATAAAGAACACCAATAATAACACTGCTTTAGGATAAATAATATCGATGTAGCGGTGTTCATCAGTGGCGTAGCCAGAATGAAGGAGCGAGGGGAATATGTAAATACAAAGGGCAATCCATTAAGGGAAAAAAAATCAGTATGCTAAAACTGCTTATAGAGGAGGAGGGTGCCAATTGACAAACGAGAGGTGCTTAAAACACCGGGGAAGGTGAAAACTTTCTGATAAAAAATTAAAAATTTTGCCCTGGAATTGTAAAACCTGAGGTCCTCCCAATACAATAAGCTAAATAATTGATGATCAGGAGATCGAAAATGATGACCGGAGTGGCGAGAACCTTTTCACAAAAATGAATCTTTTTATATATTGAAACCTTAATAACTTAAATCCTATTTAAAAATCGATTACTAAAGGATGAAAAGAATCTTCAATTTAAAAAAAAAAAAAAATATATATATATATATATATATATATATATATTATATATATATATATATATATATATATATATATATATATATTATTTTTACAATTTGTGTTTCTGCTGTCATGTTAATTAAAATCAAGACCTAAATTTCCTGCTTAGAAGATTATATGTGTTTATGTAAAAGTTGTTGCCATTTGTTACAAGAAATAATAATAACTTTCTAATTATTTAAGCTAGAATTTTAAACAGT
>CM032456.1:130395503-130400503 GCA_019049505.1 Pachyrhynchus sulphureomaculatus
ATATATATATATATACATATATATATATATATATATATATATATATATATATATATATATATATATATATATATGTATACATACATATATATATATATATATATATATATATATATATATATGTATATGTATATATTATATATATATATATATATATATATATATATATATATGTATATACATATATATATATATATATATATATATATATATATATATATATATATATATATATATTTATATATATATATATATATATATATATATATTTATTTATATATATATACATATATATATATATATATATATATATATATATATATATATATATATATATATATCTATATATATATATATATATATATATATATATATATATATATATATATATATATATATATATATATAGATATATATATATATACACAATTGTGTGTGTATGTATGTCTATGAAAAAATCTAAAAAAATTTCTCGGGTGTAATGAACTTTTATGCACGCAGGTACGAATTTGATTTTTACCTTATTTGTGATCTATACTATAGGTGAGCAAAATCAGGTACTGACGCAAGAACGAGTGTGACACTCACCCCAGCTTCACCCCTAACTTGAAAAAAATTTATCCTTGTACCTTTTTTTTCTTAAAATGCAATCCAACCGAGTTATTCACGATTTAATTTTCCAAAATAAAATTTTCGCCCGGATATAACTCGATTGGATCGCATTTTTTGAAAAAAAGTGCAAGAATAAAAATATTTTGGAAGTCCCCTGTAAAATTAATTTTGCTGAGTTTTGGAAGTTCTTAGCTCGTTCATAATGAGCAGTCTATGATATGTGGTTATATACTCTTTCAATCGTTTTCACAGGGGTCAAAACCTTATCAAAAAACTTGCCAACTTCCCTTCTTTTAGGCCTAAACTATTCGCCAAAAATATTGGCAGGAGTTTTTGGTCACTAATACTGATTTGATGGGTGTTTGACCATGATAACTTGAAAATAGTCATTTTTTGCTCCTAAAACAGCCGATTTCACGCCTACAGGCGACTCCTGCCAACCTTATTTCTGCCATATTCTAATCAAAACGAAATAAATGAAACAAACTTTGAGCTGCTACCATTTACGCCAGCATCGACTCCTGCTAATCATTGAGCGCAAGCCTTACTGAACTGGCTAATGGTACTGTACTACGTGCTACCGTTCTTACCAAAAATGGTATATTCGAATTGGTTCTTATTGGATAATGGGCCACTAGTGACGGCTCAAAATATCTGAAAGGTGAACAGTTTCTATGCCAATGAACCTGTCAAAGGGGCAAGTTGCTACTGCACACGCTACTTTATTTCCCGTAGCTCTTGGTCTATTATTGATTCGTTTGAAATTTTTAGAGTAACTTTTCAGATACATTATCTAAGGGAAAGTGTACGGATTTTACAATAAGTTATAAACTTTTCTTTTTATAAACAATTTTACGTGAAATTTGTGGGTGAAAAAATGAATATTTTTTTTTCAAATGTGCATCAAAGAACGGTATTTTTCAATTTTCCGCACGTTGTCCACTAGCTTTTCACATATACTAACGAAAATTTTTTGATTTGTTATATATATATGTATATATACATATATATATATATATATATATATATATATATATATATATATATATATATATATATATATATATATATATATATATATGTATATACATATATATATATATATATATATATATATATATATATATATATATGTATATACATATATATATATATATATATATATATATATATATATATATATATATATATATATATATATATATATGTATATATGTATATATATATATATATATATATATATATATATATATATATATATATATATTTTTTTTTTTTTATGGGTCTAGCACACGTGCTGCAGGGAAGTCCCTAAAGCGCTCCAGGAGCGGCACGAGTGCGGAAAAAGCGATTCACGTTGTTCTTGAATCGCTGTAAATTGTACTCGGTGGGAAACACAGCGCTGGGCAAATTATTCCAAAGGGATGACGTTCTCCATATAAAAGATTGCTTGAAAAGCGTTGTACGCGGAGTAACAAGCTGAACCTCATACGGATGCGAAGCACCAGCGCGACGTGTATTTCTAACATGCACCGCTTTGGGAGGAATTAAGCGGGCTACATCCTTCGAACACTTTCCATGAAAATACTTGTAGAACAGACTCAAGTCGCCAACCGTTCTTCGATGTTCCAGCGAATCAAGGCCGCCGGTCAATTCCGGGTCCCCAATCAGACGGACCGCTCTTCTCTGAACAGAATCCAACAAATGCAGTGTATGTTTGGGAGCGGAGCCCCAAACGTGGGAGCAGTATTCCATAGTTGGTCGAATTTGGGCTTTGTAAAGAATTAACAGTTGCTGTGGGGTGTAAAGCTTCCTGGTTCTAAATAATATTCCCAACTTTTGAGAAGCTCTCCTTGCTATGCCTGCAACATGTTCATGCCAAGACATATTTGCTCCCAAACTAACGCCCAACAAATTGAGCGACGATGCTAGGGGAATGGAGTGCCCCGACATAACTATGTCGGGTTCAGCAACGTTAACTTTTTTAGAAAAACTGCCGCTTGGGTCTTTGTAGCGTTAAATTCCACTTGGTTACTGTCACCCCAAGATAGAATTTCTTCCAGATCTTTGTTAAGTTGAACGACCTCCTGCTGTCTGCGGATACTCGCCTGAGCAGCCGATGTCCGAGCGTTCAAGGTGAATGAAGAGACAAGCGTACTGTCATCTGCAAAGCTATAGACTGGATTCCCGGTCTTTTCCAGCAGATCGTTAATGTAAATGAGAAAGAGAGTAGGAGACAGTATGGAGCCCTGGGGCACACCGGCGTTGATAGTGAGGGTGTTAGAAAGAAATCCGTCGACCGCCACTCGTAAAGAACGTTCTCTGAGGAAACATGAGAGCCACAAACAGAACCTTTCAGACATACCATAAGAGCGTAACTTAGCCAACAGTCCATCGTGCCAAACACGGTCGAATGCCTTGGATATGTCAAGAGCAACAGCTCGAGATTCTCCAAAATGTTCAATTGCGTTGTTCCAAACATGTGTTACATAAGTCAGAAGATCTCCTGGTGATCTATGTTTACGAAAACCATATTGGTGATCGCTAATAATATTGAATCGTTCAAGATATTTTAGAAGATGCTCATTGATAACCTTTTCCATGACTTTCGATATTATTGAAAGCAGTGCGACTGGTCGGTAGTTATTTGGCAAGGTCTTCTTACCTTTTTTAGGTATCGACTGAACCGTGGCACATTTCCAGCAGGACGGAAATATTCCCTTTCTGTAGGATAGGTTAAAAAGTCTACAGAAAACTGGTGTTAGTTCCCTTGCACAGTTTTTGAGAACTATGGCAGGTATTCCGTCAGCGCCAGAAGCCTTCTTGGTGTCTAGCTTCATTAAAATACGCTTTATGATGCGCTGTCTGAAGACAACATCGGGCAATCCTTGACTGCAATATGGGAATAGTAGGTGGTGTTTTTCCTTGGAAATCGACAGTAGAATGTGAAGCAAAGAGTTCAGCCAACAAGTTCGCTCTCTCAACAGGTGTGGTTGCAATGGAATTATCTAGCCGTGTGAGTGGTGGTATGGTGGATTTGGTAAAATTTTGACTAACTGCCTTAGCGACTGCCCAAAAGGAGCTGGAATTGTTGGGACAAGCGAGAAGTTTGTTTCTAATTCGTTGATTGTGTGCCTCCTTGGTTTCGTCGATAATTCCCTTGCATCTGTTCCGGGCATGAACAAAGATGTTACGATTTACGGTGTTAGGATTTTCACGCCATTGTCGATAGGCAATATGTTTAGAAGCAACAGCTTCTTTGCATTTTCGATCGAACCAAGGCTTGCCGTTGGAGGAGCATTTCTTCGAAAAAGGGATGTAAGCTTCCATACCAGCCAAAATAACATCGGAGACCTCCCTGGCGCAGTCAGATGGGTTATCGGATCGAAAAACAAATGTCTATCCAAGGGAAAGTTCGAAAGTATTCCATAAGATCTTCCCATTTAGCAGATTTGTAGTGCCAAATCTTGCGCGGCCTAGGCGCCTCTCTGTCACTGATTGGCAGGATACTCGATGTCGAAAGCAGTTTATGGTCGGAAGAACCTAACGGCGGATTTACGGTAACCGTGTAAATCTCCGGATTGGTGGTTAAAAACAGATCAAGAAGACTGGCGGCGTCTCGATCAGGGATCCGTGTTGGTTCGTCAATAAGCTGAGTTAAGCCATAACTGATTGAGAATGATTCAGCTTCACGACCTTGTTCGTCGGTAGTATTGGAATATTTAAGCCAGTTGATATTGTGGACATTAAAGTCGCCCAGGATGGCAATTTCGGCACTTGGATAGTTACTTTGTAAATGATCGATGGTGTCTGCAAGAGAAGCGAAAAGTGTTCGAAAATTGGTATCACTTGGTGGTCGATATAGGATACAGATGAACCTTGTGGTTTGTTGAGTCGTTATTTTTAACCACATAACATTAAAGTTTGGGGGCTCCAGAGCTTCTTCTCGTTGACAAGAGAGAGGTCGCTTCTGACAAAAAGACAGATTCCAAAGTTACGCCTAAATCGGGAATAGAAGTCGTACCCAGGATAAAGATAGTCGATGGACTGACCTTGGTTTCACATAGAGCGAGTACATGAGGTTTATTTGATTGCAGGTGTTGATGCACTGAACTTATGTTCGAGTTTATACCTCGTATGTTGCAAAAATCTATCTTAAAATTATGATGTCTGCAAGTCGACGCCTCCGAACCAAACCCCCACCCGGAGATCCGAACGGGGGGCCATTCTACCTCCGGAACTTCTTGCATCCAGGCGCCTCATCACGCTCTTTGGTCCTACAGTAGTTAATATGGAATTTTCCTGTTCTGTCACATGTTTATCTTTGCCTTCTTTGGCTTTGATCCAGGGGGTGTTATTATTGGGTAGTTTGGGTTCTGACCAGATAC
>CM032456.1:130405503-130444886 GCA_019049505.1 Pachyrhynchus sulphureomaculatus
TAAGAATTTTTCACCTGTTGTGCTTAAGAGCATTTGCTGTATGCAATCAAAATATTTATGTACAGGGTGATCATTTTTAGACACCCGGCCCCGATTTATGGAAATTGTTGAAAATTTATTTTTTTTAAAAATGTAGAATGTGCATGTCAAGGAGTATATTGAGGTATTCGACATTTGGTAGTGAAAACGACGCTGGGAGCCGCGGTGCCAAACAACTTTTTTTTCCATCAACATACCTTTTGTAAAACTGCATTGGAAAGCCCTAATTTTTTTCAATATTTTTTCCGTAAACTGTTTTTAACTAATTTGTTTGTGTGTAAAATATTATTTTTTGGTCATCGCAGTTACGTATGCCACGTTTGCCTGTTTTCAAACAATTTATGTAGTAGGCGACTGTCACACTTTAATTTGACAGTATTTATAATAATATTAGTTACTATGCTGTTGAGGTTTCTCCTTAATAAAATATCTTTGAACATATAAAAAACAAGAATACATTATTTTTTATTAATACCACAAAAAAAACTATATAACTTTTAACATTACATAACTTATTACATATTTATAAAATTAAATGTTTGAAACTTAAAAATAATAAAAAATACATCAAAAGACATTTTCTATATATCTTTCTTGCATTTTTTCATTCTTTGATTAAAGCTTGATACGTGGCTTTGTAAAAAATTTCGCCAGATGCACGCCTCTCATATCTTTGCCTTTAAGTCCTCAGTATCATTTTTCGCAATTTTGTATACAATATCTTTAAGAGTCACCCACAAAAAAATTTAACAGTATGAGGTCTGGTGACTAAAGTCCCCATTGAATAACTGGGTTGCAAACCCCTATCCATCTTCGTTGAAACCGTTCATTCAAATACTTGCTAACAGCAGCAGTTGCATGAGGCGGTGCTCCGTCGGGTTGATACCATATGTTTTATTTTTACTTCTGTTAGTCCTATCTTTTGGACATATTTTATTTTTATTTCTATTTAGTCCTATCTTTTGGCAATATATTGCCGTTTCTCTTCAACGTTATGTTTGCTGTTGAGCTGATTGATTATTGTATGTTGTATGTTATTTTTCTTTTTTTCTTCCAGTACTATGTTACCTTCTTCTTTTTTCTATTTTTATTTCATATTATTATTATTATTTTTTCTCTTTTCTTTATAATGATGTAATGTTATTGTACGTATTTTTATTTAGTATTTAGGCAGTACTTGAATTTTGTACTATTGAATTTGTATTTTAAAATTTGTTCACTTTTTGTATTTTGTATGCTTAGCTACTCGCTCGGTTGAGATGAACAGTTCAAAACTGGACTTCGCCGAGTTAAAAATAAAGACATTTTATTATTAATATTATTATTATTACAAAAAGTTCTTCTTTCTCACATTTGATCAATGTGGTTCCATGTTTGGCTGACGGGCCAAAACCAAGTCAGCACAAACGCTATTACCATTCCGTATTAAGGAATGACCTGACAATGTTACATGTTTTCAAAATCACTGACTTCTGAATGTTTTTGTGTATGTTTGTGTTGAGTCCTAATTGTACTAAATGTGGTGTGAATGTTATTGGTGTAAGGCCTGTGGCTGATATAATGAGGGGGACAATGATGACTTTTTTCTTGTCTCCATAGCCTTTTTATTTCCGTTGCAAGGTCTGTGTATTTGGGAATTTTTTCTGTGTATTTCGTTTGGATGTGTGTGTGTCGTTGGGGACAGCTATGTCAATAGATAGGTGACTTTTCCTTTTTTGCACTAAAAAGTAATGTCGGGTCTATTGGCGGAGACTGTTTTATCTGTATGGATACCGATGTCCCAGTAGAGCTTGTAATCTTCATTTTCAAGTATGGATGTTGGCGTGTATTTGTAGTAGGGATCTGTGTTTTCTAAGAGTTTGTATGTTGTGGCTAGTGCTTGGTGAACTACTTTGGCAGCTGAATCATGCCTGGCTGTGTACTCTGTTCCGTCCAATATTTTTACATCCGCTCGTTATATGTTCGATCGTTTCTTTCTGCTGGTGGCATTTCCTACATCTGTCCTCTGCAATAGTCGGGTCTTTGATGATATGCTTTTGGTAGTTTCTGGTTAATATGACTTTATCCTGGATGGCAAGTAAAAAGCCTTCTCTTTCAGGGAATAGCTGCCCATCCTGTAACCAGGTGTATGATTGTTTTTTATTTACGTGGTCTTGTTCTATGTGGTATGTGTGTTTTCCATGGAGTGTTTTCTCTGACCACGTTTTCATCTTTTCCTGTTGTATTTGGGGGTGTGACTGTGTGTGTCTGCTGAGTGGTCTGCCCGGGCTAAGTCGAGAGGTGTGTAGTTTTTTGTCTGCTTTCACTGTCGCTGTGTGGAGGCTGGTTTGCTTGCTGTGAAAGAATTTCCTAAGTGCTTGTATTTGTTTTGTGTGTAATGATCTGATGTCTATAATTCCTCTTCCTCCTGCCTTCCTCTCGATGGTAAGTCTTTCTTTGCATGCGTTGGGGTGTAATTTCCTGTATTTGGTCACACCATTTGATGATACCAAATGAATATGTGAATATAGGTATAGCGAACGTGTTGATGGCTTTAGTGAGATTCTTAGAGTTGAGTTTTGTTTGTAAAAGTTTCGTCAGTCTGTTTTTGAATTCGGTTCTGAGCTCTGTTTTGATGTGAGTGTGGTTGAGTTTGGTGCTTTGTTGGAAGCCTAGATATTTGTATGTTTCTTTGTCGAATATGTTATCGAGTGTTTCATTGTTGATGGTTTCTGTCTCATGGTGGCATTTCCATTGGCCTTGTTGATGTGGAGCACTTTGCATTTACTCATACCAAATTCCATATTGACATCTAAGGTGAATATTTCTGTGATTTTGAGGAGTTCTTTCAGCTGTGTTTGTGTGGCAGCGTAGAGTTTTATGTCGTCCATATATAGGAGGTGGTTTATTTTATGTTGATTCACTTTTTGGTGTCTGATGTTGAAGCCATGCTCTGCTCTGTCTAGTATATTTGAGAGTGGATTAAGGCAGAGGCAAAACCATAGAGCGCTGAGCGAGTCTCCCTGAAATATACCCCGTCTGATGTACAGCTCTTCTGTTTGGATGCGTTCGGTTTGTGTTTCTAGGCGTATTTTGGTTTTCCATTTCCATTTTCCATTTTGGTTCAGGCGAGAAACTGCCCGAGGTGTTGGTTGATTTTATAGATTTCTAGGGCTTTGATTAACCAGCTGTGGGGTATGGAGTCGAAGGCTTTTTTATAGTCTATGTAACCGATGTGAAGGTTTCTGTGTTATTTTCTGGTTTGTCCCATAATCACGCTATCTATAATCAGCTGCCCTTTGCATCCTCGACTATTTTTCCTGCATCCCTTCTGCTCTTCTGTGAGAATATTGTTGTCTGTTAGGTGTTGTTCTATTTTCCTCGAAATTGTGGCTGTGATGATCTTGTATAGGGTTGGAAGACAGGTGATAGGTCGGTAGTTTGACGGGTTTGTGGTGTCTGAGCTTTTGGGTTTAACGTATGTTATTCCTTGTGTAAGGAAAGTGGGAAATGTGTGTGGTTGTAGAATGGCTTTGTTGATTTGGTGTGTGAGTGCTTCGTGTGTGGTGGTAAACTGTTTTTACCATAAGTTTTGTATATTGTCTATTCCAGGACATTTCCAGTTGTGTGTGTGTCTGATAGTTTCTGTAATTTCTTGTGTGTTTAATGTGGGATTTTCTTGTTCTGTCACATGTTTATGTTTGTCTTCTTCGGCTTTGATCCAGGGGGTGTTATTATTGTGTAGTTTGGGTTCTAACCAGATACTTTTCCAATAATCTGTGAGCTCTTGTTTGTTTGGTGGTTCAGTCACTATCTGTTTGTTGTACATAGTTTTCCGGTAGAACTGTTTTTCGCTTCTTCAGAAGAGGTTGTTGGTGTCTTTCCTCTCATTTGATTCTTTGTATCTAGGGAGTCTTGCGGCATATACAGATAGTTTTTGTTTCAAGGTATCGAGGATTTCTGGCAGTGTTCTGTTGAGAGACGTAGATTTGATCTTGTTTGCCCCCTGTGTGACACGTTTGGACACGTTCCCGCTTATAAACTGGGTAAGATGTCCTAGATCTCTCCTGATGTTGTTGATTTTGTTTTCTATTCTTATTTGCCATTTGAATTTTGGTTTTGTCCTGTTGGGGTTTCCTTGTCGTTGAGGGAGTTTTTGATTATTTTGTGTTAGAGTGGTGATTGCTGCTGCGTATATTATTGTGTGAATGTCTTCGATTGTGCTTAAGTCTGTTATATACTGAGGTATTATGTGCTTGTTTAGTGTGTTGAGGATTGGTTGCGTGCTCTGTTTGAAGATTAAACGAGGGATGGGATTTCTTGTTGTGGGGTCGGTGCCTGACCATCGAGCTAGATGTGACTCCATTTTTGCTTTAAGTGTTTGTATGAGAGGTGATTCGGGGTGATGTTGTGTGGATGTTGTTAAGGGCGGCGAGTGATTCATGTTGTTGTCTGTAATATGGTGTTGCGCGGTACTCGCAATATTATTTTGCGTTATGCTCCTCCTGGGTGGTGGGTCTTGTTGTGTTCGACTGGATGGTGTGTGTGTGTGAGGCTGGTTCGGTATCTGCTTTATTGTTTCCATTGTTTGGTTGGTCTGTGTTCAGTTCAACAGCCACTGTGTCCTTGATGGTTTGCAATTCGAGAGGTGTGAGACGATTGTTCTTGGTAATAACTCTTTTTTGGTCTATTACTCTCTGTTCTGAAACAAGTAATTCCAGATGTGGATATTCGGTCAAGAAAAGTCTGTGCAGTTCCGGTCTGTAACCCGATGTTATTGTTTCGAGTTTAGTGGCGGTGTTGTAGTAACAGCGCATCACCGTCCTATTCATCTCATCTGTCTACTTTAACCGCTGTCTTGGTTTGCCAGCCTTGGTAGTTGCGTGTTGTCCTTGCAAAACATACGGGCCCCTGGCCTGGCTTTGGTGGTTGTGTTTGTCCCCCATCTACGTCGGTTGCGCTTGGGATTGATGTTGGTGGGTCCAAGCGGCGAGTGATTCTCTTCTCAGTGATTTCTTTTGTCAGGTTTTGTGTTTTCATTACAGCAACGCATGGTGTGTTCGTTGATTCCTGTGGTGCAACTCATGCGCCGCTGTGATTTTTCCTCCTTGGTAGGTGTCGGCTTAGTCGCCGACACAACACTTTTGGCAGGTCCATTTTCGGTTGCCTGGTCTTCATCGTTTTGGCCGAGCTGCCATTTCCCGCGACGTCCTCGACCGTTACGTCGCTCGCCCGATGCTTCTTTTATTGGTCTGCTGTTCTCTGGAATGTTTTCAATGTTTTGTGGTGTCAGAAGCTCAAAGTGTCCCGACATTGGGTTGCCTGTTAGTAGAAGGTAAATGGTTTTGTTGTATTTTCCCGTGCTTATTATTGTTGGTCTGTCCGTAAAAGTTATTTTTGTATGTCTTGTTCTTCGTTGTTTTGAGAAGATATGAAAGTTGCTATTTTGTGTTTCCTAGAGGGCAAGTATCTCTAGGCTCGTTCCATAGGTGCCATTTTTCCTCATATAATTATAATAGTTATTGAACTCTTTTATATCGTCGACTTCAATTAATGAAAATGTGTGAAGTTCCGACCAGTTTTATTGTAAATATCTTAGAGCAACCTCTCGGAGTTTCTCATGATGGTTTTGGAGGCCATATAAGTGTAAGCTAACTGCACGGAAAAGGCAATTTCCATCACCTACAATGTCGGATCTGGTTAAAACTATCGGGAGTAGTTTCGGCTGAGGCGGTTGTTTGGTTCGTCTGTGGTTGTTGTTGTTGTGGTGTTGCTATAGCTGTTTGTACGACTGGGTCCGCCTCCGCAACACCCTTCCATTTTCGTTATTATAATTATTATTGTTTGACATAGTATTACCACGAGTATCCTAGGAAAGAAGGGTCGACTGCGGCAGAGCCTGGATGCCACATCAAGCATACTTACTCCCGGAGGGCGCCCGGTATCCGGGGAACCGTTTGCGACTCATAAACGCTGAGCCATTCATATTCTCGGCACGGTAAACACCTTAAGATTGCGTTTTTATTACACATAATCTGGACAACACAAGAGAGCACAACATGACTCAGGTACCTCGGGATCGTCAATGCCCGTACTAGGAGAATCCTGGGATTCCCCTAGCCCCTGAGGGGCTATTATTATTATAAAAAGTTCTTCTTTCTCACATTTGATCAATGTGGTTCCATGTTTGGCTGACGGGCCAAAACCAAGTCAGCACAAACGCTATTACCATTCCGTATTAAGGAATGACCTGACAATGTTACATGTTTTCAAATCACCGACTTCTGAATGTTTCTGTGTATGTCTGTGTTGAGTCCCAATTGTACTAAATGTGGTGTGAATGTTATTGGTGTAAGGCCTGTGGCTGATATAATGAGGGGGACAATGATGACTTTTTCCTGTCTCCATAGCCTTTTTATTTCCGTTGCAAGGTCTGTGTATTTGGAAATTTTTTCTGTGTATTTCGCTTGGATGTTTGTGTCGTTGGGGACAGCTATGTCAATCAGATAGGTGACTTTTCCTTTTTTGCACTGAAAAGTAATATCGGGTCTATTGGCGGAGACTGTTTTATCTGTATGGATACCGATATCCCAGTAGAGCTTGTAATCTTCATTTTCAAGTATGGATGTTGGGGTGTATTTGTAGTAGGGATCTGTGTTTTCTATGAGTCTGTATGTTGTGGCTAGTGCTTGGTGAACCACTTTGGCAGCTGAATCATGCCTGGCTGTGTACTCTCCGTTCCGGCCAATATTTTACATCCGCTCGTTATGTGTTCGATCGTTTCTTTCTGCTGGTGGCATTTCCTACATCTGTCCTATGCAATAGTCGGGTCTTTGATGATATACTTTTGGTAGTTTCTGGTTAATATGACTTTATCCTGGATGGCAAGTAGAAGCCTTCAGTCTCAGGGAAAAGCTGCCCATCCCGTAACCAGGTGTATGATTGTTTTTTATTTACGTGGTCTTGTTCTATGTGGTATCTGTGTTTTCCGTGGAGTGTTTTCTCTGACCACGTTTTCATCTTTTTCTGTTGTAATTGGGTGTGACTGTGTGTGTCTGCTGAGTGGTCTGCCCGGGCTAAGTCGAGAGGTGTGTAGTTTTTGTCTGCTTTCACTGTCGCTGTGTGGAGGCTGGTTTGCTTGCTGTGAAAAGAATTTCCTAAGTGTTTTGTATTTGTTTTGTGTGTAATGATCTGATGTCTATAATTCCTCTTCCTCCTGCCTTCCTCTCGATGGTAAGTCTTTCTTTGCATGCGTTGGGGTGTAATTTCCTGTATTTGGTGAATTGAGATCGTATAAGGATGTGAATATTTTCTATGTCTGTTTGTGACCATTTGATGATACCAAATGAATATGTGAGTATAGGTATAGCGAACGTGTTGATGGCTTTAGTGAGATTCTTAGAGTTGAGTTTTGTTTGCAAAAGTTTCGTCAGTCTGCTTTTGAATTCGGTTCTGAGCTCTGTTTTGATGTGAATGTGGTTGAGTTTGGTGCTTTGTTGGAAGCCTAGATATTTGTATGTTTCTTTATCGAACATGTTATCGAGCGTTTCATTGTTGATGGTTTCTGTCTCATGGTGGCACTTCCATTGGCCTTTGTTGATGTGGAGCACTTTGCATTTACTTATACCAAATTCCATATTGACATCTAAGGTGAATATTTCTGTGATTTTGAGGAGTTCTTTCAGCTGTGTTTGTGTGGCAGCGTAGAGTTTTATGTCGTCCATATATAGGAGGTGGTTTATTTTATGTTGATTCACTTTTTGGTGTCTGATATTGAAGCCATGCTCTGTTCTGTTTAGTATATTTGAGAGTGGATTGAGACAGAGGCAAAACCATAGAGCACTGAGCGAGTCTCCTTGAAATATACCCCATCTGATGTACAGCTCTTCTGTTTGGATCCGTTCGGGTTTGTGTTTCTAGGCGTATTTTGGTTTTCCATGTTTTCATAATTTGCGCGAGAAACTGCCTGAGGTGTTGGTTGATTTTATAGATTTCTAGGGCCCTGATTAACCAGCTGTGGGGTATGGGAGTCGAAGGCTTTTTTATAGTCTATGTAACCGATGTGAAGGTTTCTGTGTTCTTTTCTGGTTTGTCCCATAATCACGCTATCTATAATCAGCTGCTCTTTGCATCCTCGACTATTTTTCCTGCATCCCTTCTGCTCTTCTGTGAGGATATTGTTGTCTGTTAGGTGTTGTTCTATTTTCTTCGAAATTGTGGCTGTGATGATCTTGTATAGGGTTGGAAGACAGGTGATAGGTCGGTAGTTTTGACGGGTTTGTGGTGTCTGAGCTTTTGGGTTTAACGTATGTTATTCCTTGTGTGTGTGTGTGTGTATTATTATTATTATTATATGCCTTCTTAAAATAAGGGGAAACATTTTCTAATAAGACTGGTAGAGTATTAACCAACAAATTAGTGTTCCCTCAAAAAAGTATGGTCCAACAAAATATCCCCAATTATCCCACACCATACATTACCACCATAATGGCATTGATTCTGAATTTCATTAACATTGTATGGATTCTCGTCAGTCCAGTTATAATTTTTTTCTGTTAGGTTTGCCGTTTCTAACAAAATGACTTTCATCTGTCCCTAATAAATGATTCAGAAAATAACGTTCGTCATATTTACGAGGCTGGTTTGAAAAGTCCGTGCAAAGTCCGAGGGATGGCACCACCGGCGCGTATCGAGGTCATGTTTAGTTAGTAGCATCTCTTGAATGAACGCACACCAAGTTTCAGTCATATTGGTCTATTTCTTTGTGTTTGGCATTCGTGTGAATCAAGGAAGCCGAGTGATTTTCAAGAAATGGACGAAAAAGAATTTCGTGTGGTGATTAAACATTACTTTATGAAAGGCAAAACGCCTCAGGAGACTAAAGAGAAGCTTGATAAACATTATGGTGACTCTGCACCTTCGATTAGAACAGTTTATAAGTGGTTTCAAAATTTTCGGACTGGCCATATGGGCACAAGTGACGCTGGACGTTCTGGACGGCCTGTGGAGGTTACGACTCCAGAAATCATTGATCAAATCCATGATATGGTGATGGATGACAGAAGAGTTAAGGTGCGTGAGATTGCTAGTGCTGTGGGCATCTCGACTGAACGGGTACATAATATTTTGCATAAACATTTGGACATGAGAAAGCTATCCGCAAGATGGGTGCCGCGATTGCTCACGCTTGACCAAAAACGGAATCGTGTGAAGTGTTGCAAGGATGGTTTGCAGCTGTTCCAGAAGAATCCGGAGGACTTTAAGCGTCGTTTCGTCACTGTGGATGAAACATGGATACATTACTATACTCCTGAGACCAAACAACAATCTAAAACAATGGGTTACCAAGGGGGAATCTGCACCAAAATAGGCGAAGACCGTTCCTTCGGCCGGAAAGGTTATGGCGACTGTCTTTTGGGATTCGCAAGGGATAATCCTCATCGACTATCTGGAAAAGGGTAAAACTATTACAGGTGAATAATATTCATCGTTATTGGACCGTTTGAAAAACCGAGCTGCAAGAAAAACGCCCCGCGATTGGCCCACAAGAAAGTCCTTTTCCATCACGACAACGCACCAGCACACACCTCAGCAGTTGTGGTCGCAAAATTAATGGAAATAGGATTCCAACTCGTTTCACATCCCCCCTATTCTCCAGACTTGGCTCCCTCGGACTACTATTTGTTCCCCAATTTGAAGAAATGGCTGGCGGGACAAAGATTTTATTCAGACGAGGAGGTGATTGCAGACACTAATGGATATTTTGCAGACTTGGACAAATCCTATTATTCGGAAGGGATCAACAAACTAGAACATCGTTGGACGAAGTGTATAAGCCTAAAAGGAGACTATGTCGAAAAATAAAAAAGGTTTACCCCAAACACATAAGTAGTTTTTTATTTTTGCACGGACTTTTCAAACCAGCTTCGTAATCATCATTTCTGCTACAAAACTCAGTCATTGTTCCGAATCCAATTGTGTTAAGGACTGAAAATTATGCATTTTATAGTCATGGTATTTGTTAACTTTAGGAGATTTCTGAATAGTCCCATAAGATGCATTCAATTGACTTATGTGGATGATTTTGGAATTATTACATAATTTCGACTACTTTTTCAACTATTAAAACAGTTTTTCATTTAGAAATACCTTTCTGTTCAGAAAATGCATTTATATTGCTCCTTAAATTTCATTCTAATCGACAAAATATAGTGTAATCCGGAATATATCTGTCGGGGTGACGTACAATGTAACGACTTCCCAAGAATTTATTCTTGCTTCTTTATAAATAGGAATCATATCTACTTTTTGAGCATAGGAAACCATTTCAACCAGAAGCATTAAACGAGGTAAACAGTAAACACTGTTCACTTAGTTCAACTCTATTGAACTGAGTAGATGTGCAAACAAGGGCTGTTAGATTAAAAATATGACAACCGCCTACTAGATAAATTGTTTGAAAACCGGCCAAAATGCCATACGAACTACAGCAACCGCGGTGACCAAAAAATAATATTTTAGAAGGTTTCTGCTGCATAACTTTTTTGCAAAACAAATTAGAAAAAAGACAGCTTAAGGTTTTCCAATGCCGTTTTACAAAAGGTATGTCGATGGAAAAAAAAAATTGTTTGGCGTCGCGATGCCCAGTGTCGTTTGCACTACCATATGTCAAATACGACAGTATAATCTTTAACATGCACTACACACTTTAAAAAAATAAATATCTAACAATTTTCCATACACCGGGGCCGGGAGTCTGAAAATGATCACTCTGTTCTTTTGTGAATCAAGCCATCTAAATTATAATACTTGAATCGTAGCTACTATTTCTTCAGAATCTGCGATAACTGCATTGCTCACGTGAAACTAACGTAAGAAGATATTCAATTCGATGATTCGGTAGATTTATTTCAAACTAAAAAATGAGCGCAATCATTTTATACCAATCCCCCATAAAAATAGCATTAAAACAACTATGAATGTTTCTAATGAAAAGGAAGAATTTTTAAAACCTACATTTAATTCTGTCCCAAATTCAATAAGCTTTAAAATTATGTGTCACTCAAAAGCGTAGACGAAAATAAGCAATAAAAGTTTCCCCATTGAATATTGATGTTAATAAACATTTTTCTAAAATGTGAATGAATCTACCTAAAAAGACTTTTTATTGGGCAAGACTTGTAATATATTTTAGACAGCGAAATGCTCAAGAAATATTTTTTATCAACTAAAAGTATATATATATATATATATATATATATATATATATATATATATATATATATATATATATAATATATATATATATATATATATATATATATATATATATATATATATATATATATATATATATATATATATATATCTATAATATATATAAAATACAACGTCTCTCTGTCTGTCTGTCTGTTTGGTCCGTTAGTGCGCTTATCACTGGAAAACCACTTATCCGATTTACGTACTTTTTTTTTAAAACATACATATGTTCTCTGGCCAGGTTATAGGCTATATTTTATTACGATAGATAGCATAAGGAATGAGCAGTGACGATAATAGTGAGTGAAGTCGGAAAAAAAGTTTGCCGCTAGCGCGTTTCCTTGCAATACACAGCCTAAACCATGAAATATGGAACAATATTATGTAGCAGAGAATATCTATAATCTATAATATATATAAAATTCAATGTCTCCCTGTCTGTCTGCCTGTCCATTAGTGCGTTTATCACGCGAGAACTACTTATCCGATTTACTTGCCTTTTTTAAATTCATACATATATTTCTTTGGCCGGGTTATATAATAATATTAATAATATCTATCCTATAATATATATAAAATGCAAACTTGTCTCTGTCTATCTATCTGTCCGTTAGTGCGCTTATTCCTCGAGAACCACTTATCCGATTTGCGTGATTTTTTAAATTCATACATATGTTCTCTGACAAGGTTATAGATATATATATTTTATTACATCTATAATATATATAAAATGCATCGTATCTCTGTCTGTTTGTCTGTCTGTCTATCCGTTAGTGCGCTTATCACTCGAGAACCACTTATCCGATTTACGTGTTTTTTTTTTAATTCATACATATGTTTTCTGACCAGATTATAGATATATATTTTATTACATCTATAATATATAAAAAAATGCATCGTATCTCTGTCTGTTTATCTGTCTGTCTGTCCGTTAGTGCGCTTATCACTCGAGAACCACTTATCCGATTTACGTGTCTTTTTTTAATTCATACATATGTTCTCTGACCAGGTTATATAATAATAATAATGATCTATATAATATATATAAAACGCAACGTCTCTCTGTCTGTCTGTCTGTCTGTCCGTTGTTAGTGTGCTTATCATTCGAGAACCACTCATCCGATTTACGTGTTTTTTTTAATTCTTAATTTAATATATATATATATATATATATATATATATATATATATATATATATATATATATATATATATATCAAAAAAAAATCTATAGTATATATAAAAACGTAACGTCTCTCTGTCTGTCTGTCTGGCCATTAGTACGCTTAGCACATAAGAACCACTTATCCGATTTACATGTTTTTTTTTTTATAAAATACAAAGGGAATAAGGGAAAAAGATGGAAAATTTAGCAGAAAGGCTGAATAGATGGGCGGAATACTTTAAAGAAACATTAAATGGAGATAAAAATGAGGAGTTGAATGAGAAATAGGAAGCAAAATTAACTGAAGGGCAGGAGGGAAAAAATAAGAGAAATACTCAGATCCCAAAAAAAAATAAGGCCCCGGGTGGAAATTGTATAACAGTAGAAATGATAAAAGCTGGAGGAGTAGATCTGGAAAATGAAATATGCTAGTTGGTGCAAGAAATATGGGAAACAGAAAAGGTGCCAGTGAGCTGGAGAGAGTCGCTCATTTGTCCAATATACAAAAAAGGAGAAAAAAAATATATGTGCTAATTATATACCAATAGCCTTACTGGATGTCGTGTACAAGATAGTAGTAGTGACTATCAAAAACAGATTAGAAGAGAAAGCCGAGTCTATTCTGGGAGAGTACCAGTGTGGATTGAGGAAAAATAGTTCGGTTACAGACCAGATATTTTCGATTAAGCAAAACCAAGGTAATACCTTAGAACAAAATTTGACACTACACTTGATCTTTGTGGATTTCAAAGAAGCATATGACTCTGTAAATAGAGAAAGACTCTACAAGATAATAGAAGAACTAAAAATTCCAAGTAAATTGATTCGCATGATGAGAATGACCCTGAATGACACAGAAAATAGAGTGTTGGTTGAGGGCAAAGTATCAGACAAGTTTAAGGTGAAGAGAGGGGACTAAAGATAAATGAGGAAAAAACAAAATACATGGAAATTACAAAGAACAAGGATAATAAAAACAACAAGAGTTTAGATATAATAAACAACTTAGGGAAAAGATATATGTTTGAAAAAGTAGACAAATTTAATTATCTGGGAGTAACACTAACAGAGAGTGGACAAGAAAGGACGGAGATACAAGAAAGAATAGCGAAAGGACAGAAATGTTTGGGGGCAATGAATCCAATATTGAAATCAAAGAATGTATCAAGAAAAGCAAAAGAAAACATATATGCGCCAGTTGTCAGACCCACGGTGACATATGGATGCAAAACGTGGAAACTGAATGCAAGAGAAAAGGAGACGTTAGAGGTGTGGGAAAGGAAAGCTTTGAGAAGAATCTATGAAGGAACGAAAAAAGAGGGACTGTGGAGAAAAAGAACAAACTACTAATTAAAATGCCTATATACGTTTACCCCTTATAAGCCAAATCATAAGAAGCCAGCGATTAAGATGGTTGGGACACGTGGCAAGGATGAAGGAAGAAAGACAGGCAAAGCCAGCCCTAATAAGAGGAGTGGTTGGAAGAAAAGGCAAGGGTAGACCTCTATCTACATGGATTCAGGCAGTAAAGCAAGATCTGGAGTTGATGGGAATCCCGCACTCAGAAAAGCTAACAGGAGACAAAAAGAAGTGGAGACGAGTATGCAACCAAGCCATGGGCCTCTAAGGCCTCTCGAGCTATACAGTCCCTGGCCAAATTATTAGACGCACTGTATTTTTTTTAGTAATTTTATGTTTCTTAAGAGTTTTTATGCAATAATGGTATATTTAAACTACAATATTATTGATTTTTATTTAAAAAGAATTGTTGTAGACTACATATTTGTATTTATTTTTAACATATGGCAACACTGTGTTGACAAAGTGATACATGAACGTAAATAAGTACAAACCTGTATCAGTCGCGATCGGAATCGAGTCAGGTACGGACGTGTTTCTGTGGCTTTATGGACTGTGATTGTTTGTTTAACAGTTTTATACTACTCAGTTATTAGTTTATTGTGTATGCAGTGTTTTTAAAAAAGTAATTGGACTATTTTCATTATGGGTAGAAAAGGCGATTTTTCACCACGTAAAAAAGCTAAAGTGAAGGCCCTTGTGATTGCGAAAACATTTACAAACCGAGAAATATCACGAAGACTGGAGGTTTCTGAAGCTAGCGTACGACGCATATAAAAAGAAAATTGAGTCAGGGAAGGAATTAAGCCCGAAAAGAAAGAAAAGATGCGGTAGAAAACCAATTTTCACTCCACGGTCAGAGAGATGTTTGAAGAAAATTTGTGTAGAAAACAGATTTGCTACCACAAAGGTAATAAAATCACAACTCCAGGATGCTAGCATAAATGCTTCTGAGCGCACTGTTCGAAGAAAATTGAAAGAATTAGATTTTAAGGCCTGTCGCCCCGCCAGGAAGCCCAAGTTAACAGCTGCAATGAAAGCAAAGCGCCTGAAGTGGGCCAAACAATGGCAAGACAAAGATGTGGACTTCTGGAGATCGGGTAAGATACAGCAATTTGATCAATAATTGATACATTATTATCATTTTCAGTTAAATAAAGCAAATAAACATGGAAGTTTATATATTTTTCCTATTTTTGACAGGTCTGCTTCAGTGACGAAAGCACATTCGAAATTTTGCAGAATAAAGCTCAGTATGTGCGTCGTCGTCATGGAGAAAAGTTTCATCCTGATTGTGTCGTCCCGACGGTTAAACATCCCACCAAAGTGATGATTTGGTCAGTCATCAGCGGCAAGGGCACTGGACGTCTGTACGTCGTCAAAGGAATAATGAGGCAAGATCAGTACAAAAAAGTATTACAAAATCGGTTTGATTCCGCAGCTCAGAGAATAGTTTCCAAATGGTGAACCATTCACTTTCATGCAAGATGGAGCTCCCTGCCACACTGCTCGGTCTGTTAAAGCTTTTTTGGCAGAAAAAAATATCCCTCTGTTGGATTGACCGGGTAATAGCCCATTGAAAATGTGTGGGAGCTGATGAAAGAGAGAAGTGGCTAAAGATGTGATTACCAACAAAACCCAGCTCCTAGAAAAGATTATTCATGTGTGGAATCATCATCCTCAAATGCAGGAGACAGTACAATCTTGCATTGATAGCATGCCGCGCAGAATTAAAGCTTTGATAGCGGCTAAAGGTGGCTCAACTAAATATTGACTTTTACTAACATTAATTTCACTTTTCTTTAAAACTTAATAAACTTATGCTTTTCTAAATTAATGCTGTTTTATTTATGTCAAATAGATAGGTAATTGATTGGGTAATATAAAAATAAAAAACAAATCAATTTAAAATAAAAAAAACGGTACAATATCACTCGGTAATTAATATTTTACATGAAATCTTGCAGTGCGTCTAATAATTTGGCCAGGGACTGTAACATATAATAATATAAACATAACGAATAAGCAGTGACGATAAAGCTAAATCAAGTCCACGCGAGCGGAGCCGCGGGCACGGCTAGTATATATATATATATAAATAGTCCAAATTCTTTTAAAAATAGTTTTCTTTATGAATTTTTAGACCTATCTGGTGGCTATCGATACAACTATTTAGGCAATAAATTAATAAACAGGATTGGCTACTACCAGCATTTAAAATATGAAAACTTTTACAAACACAACCAAAGTCCACCTCAGCTTTTAACAAAAATAGCAATGCTTTATTTTGATTACATGCGAAATTTACCGCTACCCCACATCAGAACAAGTGATGTATTCTATGCCAGACAGTTATGGTATTTTGTATTTGGAATTCGTAACCTATTTCAAATACTGTCTATATGAATGTTTACAATGAGACAGTTGCTAGAAAAGGCAAAAATTACGTTACTTCACTACTGTTAAATAATATTAATGTACAAGGTGTGAAAATTTAGTTCTAATGAGCGACGGATGTCCAGACCAGAATAAGAACTATTGCATGGTAAAGTTATTATTCATGGTAGTGCACTCTTTACTTTTCAAAGGGTAAAGTACATCTTTCTAATGAGCAGGAATTTATATTTACCAAACGACCAAGATTTTAGTACTATTGCAACTAAAAAGAAAAAGTTTCTGCTGAAGTTGAGGTGGAACATTATTTTCTAAAAGTTCCTAAGCCGCATTTAAAGATTAAATCTGTAAGGGAAATAAGGATTCACGCCATTCACCCTCATATTTGTGTACGCTGGATATATAATGGAGCCTTCGAAGATATAGGTATTAGAAACAAAACTAGGCTCCCAAATTCTATATACTTACAAAGCTCTTAAAACATCCCGATACCACTGGAAAAGTCTAAGATCGATAAAATTCGCAGAGAATGTAGTATGACATCATAGAGCATGAAACAGCTGTTCGTTAAAACAGGGATGAAACTGATAAATCTTGTGATGATAATAACAGTACGGTAGATGATGATTTAAAATTTAATATTCATTTTTATTATTTTTTTTTTCATATTTTATTTTTGTTGATCTTATTATTTTCTTACTTTTTGCCTAATATCTTCTTTAGTTCTAATGAAATATTTTTCTTGTTTTTAACAAAATAAATAATCTTTTAACATTTTTCTTATGAAACATACCTACTCCATGTTAGTTTACTAATATAATAATAATATGGCATTTAAAATACGTAGCTGTTGTTTCTAATTATTTTCGAAAAATTCTAACTTTTTCTTTTTTTTACAAAATAAGTCCAAAACTTGCTCGAGTAATTTTCAAAAACGATACTTTGTGAACCATTTTTTTTAACACACTTATTCAAGACATAATCAACTTCTAAATCTTCAATATAGACATACAGAAATTTAAAATCTAAAGAGCATATTCAGTTTTTATTACGTGCTGATAAATTTGAAAATTGTGACTATGGTTATTTTTGCCAAAAGGTCTACAATTGTCTTCAGACAGGATTTTAAGAAAGAAACACACAGAGAAAGCTTTTGGCGCACACCAGTTTTCTGGACACTTTTTAACTTATTCTGCAGAAAAGAAATATTTTCTTTCTGCTGGAAATACACTACAGTTCAGCGGATAGCCAGTCGCACTGCTTTCAGTAATATCGAAAGTTATGGAAAAGGCTATCACTCAGCAACTTTTAAAATCTCTAGAAGGAATTTCCTAGCTTATGTAACACATGTTTGAAACAGCACAACTTAACAATTTGGAAAATCTCGAACGGATGCACTTGATCCATTCAAGGCATTGTCGTGGTCATGGAATGTTGACTAAGCTAGGCTCTTATGGTACGTCTCAAAAATTTTGTTTATGGTTCTCGTGTTTTCTGAGAGAGCATTCTTTTCAATAGCACTCGACGGATTTCTTTCTAATGCCTTCACTAGCAACGCTGCCGCTGGTACGACACAAAGCTCCATACTATCTCATTTATATTACCGATCTGCTGATACAGACCAGGAATCCAGTCTACAGCTTTGTAGATGACAGTACACTTATTTTTTTATTTACTTTGAACGCTCGAACATCGGCTACTCATGCAAACATCCGCAGACAACAGGAAGTTGGTCAACTTAACAAATACCTGGAAGAAATTTTATCTTGGGGTGACAATAACCAAGTAGAATTTAACCCTACAAAAAACCCAGGCTGCAATTTCTCTTAAAAAAGTTGACGTTGTTGAAACCGACATAGTTACGTCAGGACACTCCATCCCTCTAACATCGTAACTCTATTTGGAGTTAATTTGGGAACAAATATGTCTGGGCTTGAACATGCTGCATGTAAAACAGCTTCGCAAAAGCTGAGATTATTATTTCAAGCCAGAAAACTTTATACTCCACAACAACTGTTAATTGTGTACAAAGCTCAAATTCGACTAACTATTCTCATGTTTGGGGCTCTACTCCCAAACATACACTGTATTTATTGGATTCTATTCACAGTATTATTTCGATCTATAAATCTTTACACTTGACAACAACTGATTCTGTACAAAGCTCAAATTCCGCCAACGATGGAATACCACTCTTATGTTTGGGACTCTGCTCCCAAACATACACTGCATTTGTTGGATTCTATTCAGAAGAGAGAGCTGTTCGCCTCATTGGAGACCCAGAACTCACCAGCAACTTTGATTCCTTGGAACATCGAAGATTGGTTGGCGACTTGAGTCTATTTTACAAGAATTTTCATGGAAAATATTGGATGGATGTAGCCAGCTTAATTCCTTCTAGAGCGGTGCATACTAGGAATAAACCTAGCAGTAATACTTCACATCCTTCTAAAGTTCACCTTGTCACCCCTCGTACAAAACTTTTCAAGCAGTCTTTTGTATGGAGAATCATTCTTTTGGAATGATTCGTGCAAGACTGTGTTTTGGACCGAGTACAATTTACAACGATTCAGGATCAACGTAAATTGCTTTTGTACCCATCATAGATATCGTAAGCTAGCAGGATCCTACCTAAGACATTTTAAAACTTGTTTACTAGCACTATCTACTTTTCAAATCTGATACCTAAATAAAATGCTGTGTCACAATTACAATACATTTTTTGTTTCCAGATCTTCAAATAATCAAAACACACTTATGTTCTGGGAATTAAAATAAAAACATAGAAGCAAAATACCAAATATCACTCATAAATAATTATCATATGAAAAAACTAAATATTATAATAAATTTAAAATACTAAATATAACAAACGACACATTTGTTCAGGGTCCGTTAAAAGTTGGAGCTGACGTATATTGGCTACTAATATCTTTTGAGCAGTGTTTCCTAGATCTTTGCTATTGGCGTGACCATGTTGCGAGATGTCAGACGCATACGTATACAGGGTGTTACGATACAGCATATAATGAAACGGGTCACTCACAGGGCCATGTAGAAGAACATTTAATACTTGTTTTCAAATTCGAAAATTTTTGATAAATTAAAAAAAAAGGCGAAACTAAATTTTTCCGTTAAACCAACCCGCACCTGAAAACTGTGTTGGAAAACATGCGATTTTTTCAACAATTACAGATTTTCAAATTTTAGGTACAAATAATTTAAAAAATTAAAATAATAATAGATAATACATCGCATACCTAGTAAAAAATAATATTTAACTATAATGAAGAAAATTTTTTATCTATTATTTGAAAAGAAATAATTCCTTCATAAGGCGCGAGAACAACTGGATCATTGCCCCTTAATAGTTGATTTTAACTTTTATGTTAAGAGCTGTTTGGGTTTGAGCCAAATGAAAAGTGAATTTCGAATAAGTTTTTCTCTTAACTTTTTCAAAATTAATACCGAAATGGTAAAGGATCTTCTTGTAAGAAATGTAAGATTTTTTAATGTTAAAGTGAAAAAACGTATTTATTTATTATTTTAATATACCTTAAATGTACAATTGATCCCCATATAAAATATCTTAGGTTGTGCGTAACATATGGCACGAACTTGCTGTTATATTCTACACTTTCTACAAATGTTTTAATTAACATCACTATATTAGTGATGTTAATTAAAAAATTAAAAAAAAAAACCTGTAATAACATGGGATATTTACCTCACTTTACCCACGGCATACTGAAAACATTTGTAAACCTTATAAATAAACAAACAAACTAAACGTGAATTTGACGTTTTGGTAGAGGGCATTGTCACTTGGTCGTCGCCAAACAAGGAGCAACTAAAAACATACCGACAAACAAGCCGATGCCGAAAACAAATACCTTGCTTTTGGCGTCAGATGGTGACAAGAAATTCTTTGTCGCTTTTGGAGTAAAGTTAAGCACAATATTGTGACGGCGTGAAAAAAATATTCATGTCATCATTTGTTAAGGGTCGATTTTTTCCTTTATTATTGAGATCCGCTATTTAGGGTCAATTTTCTGCATCGGTTTTGCTACACAGAGATACCAGTTCCAATATATATAGTGAATTTCGTAACACCCGATATTTACAGATTTAACTGACGTTTCGCCCATAATAAATTTTAGAGAAAGAATTGGGCGTCGCGTCTATAGCATTTAGGGATTCTCCTGCAGCGCATATGCTATGCCCATAAAGAAATGGAAATAGCACAAGATGGGTAAATTTTTATAAAAAGAAAACATATCGGGTATGTTACTTTTATTTATACATATCGAAGTAAAATAAGCTTGGAGTTAATGAACTTTATATTTTTTAAATAAATTCCCTTGTATTTTTACCCTTTCTTTGATTAAACTTTTCAATACGATTTCAGCAAGGTAGGCTTTGCTAGATCTAGCCTTATAAATTAGATACTAACCGAGCTATAAAATAAACGTGAAGACGAGAGACAATTCATAAAAGTAATAGGATTAACTACTAATTAAATCACAGTATTTTCAAGTGTTTCAATACAGGTCTCTTTTTTGCGCATTTCACGAAACAACGTATTGAAGTAATTGTAGGTCATTTTTTTCACCAGCATAGTACTACAGAGATAGAGGTTATGTTATATTAACTTTAAACTCAAATGGCCGCTGCTCACTAGGAAATAAAATTCCCTAGAAGGCATAAAAACAAAGTCGCCTATTTTCTTAGCACGTCTTCTGTTAAACTCTGTTGTTGCTGTTTACCCAGACATGCTTTTGCTGCCCCAACTGCCCATTAGTTCGGTTGTCTAAAATTTACATTGACTTTCATAGTCTTGTAACAAAATTCTTTAGTCTATTGTATGACATTGTCTATTATTGCACAGTTTTTGTTTAATTTAACGAGAACCTTTAAATCCAGACCCATAAAACCATATATCACTGAAATCATATTGGTAGACTATATTAACAAAATGTTATATATCCATTTAGTGAAAAGTAAAGCTGATATTTTGTCTATATAAACAAAAATAAAATAAAATAGATGCGTCCGAGAGTTTTTCTGAAAAATCAACCTTCATCGAGATATTTTTATTTTTTAGACTTTATCTACACCAAGTTCATATGTGATACAAACTATCTAAATTCCTTTTAACACTGCCGAAGAAAATTTTACTAGAACCACGCTATTTCGCGGAAAATAAAATAAAATTTGTAAATTTTAACTCATTCTGTTTTAAGTAAACTAGACGGCAAAGCAGAACCACGAAAGCTATGGCCAAATTGTTATATGTATATCTTCTCGGCATCGCCAGATTGTCAGGAAACAAACATTCGTAAATTTAAAAAAATTAATACAATATCCATATCAAAATCCATTCAAATATTGAGATCCTGGAAAATTTAACAGTGAATCGATTGTCGGTTTTTAAATAGATATTCTTCAAAAATACTAAAAATATTTTTTCTATTTCACAAGCACCAAAACCGTTATAGCGACTTAGACTTTCGCAAGCGCCGGTAGTCTAAAAATACTGTACGAATAACGTATATACAACATGATTTGACAGTGGCCAGAAATAATGTTTACCAAGTAATTCTTTTCTTTTGATGCAACTAGTAAAAGAGCGTAGCCAGCCTCTGAACTGGGGAAAACTTCTCAAAACTCAAAATTCCATTCATGGAGAAAAAAATTGTATTTTTAAGGAATATATATATATATATATATATATATATATATATATATATATATATATATATATAACTGATGGCTTTCGTTGATGTTAAGAAATTGTTTAAAAAGTTATACATATATATATATATATATATATATATATATATATATATATATATATATATATATATATATATATATATATAATAACTGAATTAAAATTAGTTTATTATTTCAGCATTAATTTTCTTGGATTAGCCGTCAAGCGATCATCTCCCATCGTGCTTCGCAGCGGTCTTTATTCTTCTGAGAGTGCTGAAAGACCACTCAATGGTACAAGTCGTGCGTGGCTATGTTAGTGGAATCAAAAAAGGTTTCTTTATCGTAGGAAAAAAATAATCCGCTTCTTTGATCACTTTCGCCACCTCGAGGTCTTTCAACTCTTGCTCTGTGAATTTCCTCTCCATCTTCATACTATACCGCATTTCTAGTTCCGCATCTTAGTCGAAGCGATCCAATCGATAAAAACTAGCAAAACAACATTTCTTTTTCTTTAAATCTTTGATATTAATATTTACCATTTGCAAAGAATGCACGTAAGTGAGTGCACAGGCTGGTGAGTTCCCATTAGAAAATCGCAATTCCAAAGATGTAATTATGGTCTCCAGATACAGTATGCCCAGACATCTCCTCAAAAATTCGGAAGCACTAAGTGCTGGAGGGGGGCTACATCACTTGAAATATGCCGACGATGTGATAATAATACCTAACAATGCAGAATATATACAAAAGATGTTAAAGAAAAATCAGAAAAAGAGGGATTAAACTTAAATAAAAAGAAAACAAAAGCCATAACAAATGATCATAACCAGCAAGACGTAAGGATAGATAATGAAACACTTGATTATGTAGAAGAATATATATATATATATATATATATATATATATATATATATATATATATATATATATATATATATATATATATATATATAGGTAGTATATCATAGGTAGTAGTTGTTTGCAGAAATGCAATAACGTCCGTGGCCGCACTACGGCGTTCTCTAAAAGGTGCTGTGAAATACAAAAATGTATGTTTCGGCACTTGGACAGCATTGACGAGTATTACGACATCCTCGCCGATATCCTTAGGATGTGGAAAAAGGGTAACATCCCTACTGAGGCGGGGAGGTGAGCGATAAAAAAAAAATTTGGGATAAATGATACATTGCGGTAAACCCAATCAAACCACAGAAATAGAAAGAAGAATCAGACTGACATGGGCAACTTTGATAAGATACATCCTAAATAACAGGAAAATTCCTCTAAGACCAAGAAGAAATGTATATAACCATTGCGTCTTAACAGTTCTCACTTACGCAGCACAAACTTGAACACTGACCAGGAATATAATGGATAGATTGGCCAAAACACAACGAGCAATGGAGCATCAGATGTTAAATATAAGGATAAAGGATAAGATACGGAACGAATATATTAGGGGAAAAACTAAACTAATAGATGTAAAAGAACATGTAGCAAGCCTAAAATGGAGATTGGCTGGACATACAATGTGACAACCGGACAATCCACAGTGTCTCGACGAGTACAAGCTAGCGGGACAATATTATTTCTTCACTTATTTCAATTGTTTATGTATATTCCAGGTATTTTAAGCTATTTTAAGAAAAAAAAAAGTTGAAAAATGTGTACTGTATGTGTATTAATCGAAATATCTAGCTGCAAGACGGAAGTGGTTTACTAATGTATCTCATTTGTTCACTATTGTCGCTAATTGTTCTTTAATTAGCTACATACGTCTACCTACTCATTATGTGTGAAAAGCACAATCATGTTTGTATACAAAGAAATTTCTAGGAAAAAAATAAAAATCGTAATGATAGTACCCACATTTATTAATTTACAAAATATTATTTCTTTTAAAATAAATTAGTACAATAACAGTATCTATATATCAATTATTTACAATAACAAGGTGTATAAGTAAAAGAAATATAATATTAAATAACTTATATACTAAGGCATGAATTATAAGCAACTACAACGCACAATAAAATAAGAATAATAATTACAATAAAAAAATACTTAAACCTACTAATCACCATCAGATGAGTCGTCCGCTCTCCCATTCAGTAGAATATTCAGAGAGTAAATAATCCTCCTCATTTAATTCGTGATGATGACTTACTGATGGTGTTTCGGATGGCAATGAAGGTGGGATAATCAACTGCAGAACCTCCGATGGCAAAGAAGTAAATTTTCTTCGCGGTAATTCTCTATACGAGTTGATAACAGGATCAGACGTAATTAAAAGCATTCTCAAAAGATCTGTATTTGTGGCAATACGTGACCGCTTCCTGGAGTGCCGTTCACGGAATCTACGACAGTCTTCATTTCTTGCCTCCTGGGCTTCTTCGGAGAGTTGTACAATGGGAAGAAGAAAAGACTTTATAACTTCCGCGCTGTGTGTACAGTAACGGGCATGGAATACCACGAATACAGATCAAGGTATAATTTTCTAGTATCAACACAAAACTTTTCGAATTCTATATAATTTGTGTCATATCCCGATGACAAAGTTCTTAAAATTACATGAAATCTACGAATAAGGTTTACGTCTAATCCTGTAATTTCGCTGCTCAATTCAGCTTTGGAAAAAAATCTACGTGCTGTGTTTCCATCGTTTTGTGTTACCATACCCAGGTTTTGGTTTACCTACAATGAGACCCATACGATCTTTAAACACTTTTTATATCTCTTGTGAGCATTGCTTCACAATAGCTTTGTCGTTATCTCCCTGACTTGCCACTTTTTTTATTTCTAAACGATAGCTGATGTGAAGCAAACATTCAAACGTGCGGATCCATGCATGTAAAGTAGATAAATCAAATGCAAGGCGTTCTTCGTTGCTGGGATATTTCTTTGACTCCTCGTTCATAGTAGACGGGGTGGCACCGCAAATATAACACTTTTGTGTTGAACTTGTGTCTGTTAAGGCATTGCATACTTTGCCATCAGTCATTGTCAACAACAAATCGTGTTTAACAGAGATTTGAGATCCAGCAACGTTACATAATGTTGGAAGAAGCTGACTTACTTCATCTAAAATTTTAGAAGTTTCTTCTTTCGTAAACTCTTTTGTCTCCTTGGCAAAAATAAACTTAATAGGACGGCAATATAAAGTAGAGGAAGGTCTTGGATTTTCCCAGATCACAGTTTCGCCATCAAGCAGTCTCAAAGAGACAAATGAGTATACGAACAAAAATTCGTCTGTAGCGTTAGTGTTCTCAAATTTCTGCTTATACGTGTTATGCCCCGAACTCCCATTACAGCCCCATTTGCTTACCAACGTATAATACGAACGAGGTAACACACTTTTAATGACTTCCGTCTGAGCTTTAACTAATCGTTCAGCCGTTTTATCCAAAATCGCGTGAAGTTTAATTTCAGCTCGAGATTCAGTCACAGAAATATATTCGTCAGAAGGTCAACAAGAAGCTTTGGACTTACCTGAACTATAAAACGATGGATACACTTGATGTTCCGCTTTCATTGACCATTTTCTTGTTTGTTTATATGAGTGAGAAGTCGATTTCGAGTCCACATAATGAGCTAAAGCTTCGTCTGGTGTTAACTGCCGACTTTGTTCAGAACACTTATTCTTTTCTCTAGTTTCACTGACCGCGACATTATGGATCTGTTTAGCAACACTTCGATGCCCTTCTTTTCGAGTAGATAACTCAGCTGCTGTAATAAGCTCACTTGCACTTCGCGATTCCAAAAGATCTTCTACTCTCCGTCTCTTCGTTTTCGTTGATGAGTCTTCAAATGATTTTCTGGGTCGCCCTACGGAAAGAGCCGCTGATGATGTTGAAGTGCACGGCTGGTTAACACACATCTTTATTTCGATTCCGGATCCCTCTAACCAATCTTTATGTTTGATTAGAAACATTTCTTTGTTACACTTTAAAGAAGTCCACTTTTGATTGAATTTTGCTAAAAGGCTTGATATTTTCATTTTGAGTCATTTTAGAGAATCGTCAGAAACATCAGACATATTGAATTTTTCACTTATATAATGAAAAATGCCACTGTTTCGTTCAGTTTTGTCATGTTTTAGCCATTCTTCAAAAAAAACTCCATTTTCGTCATAGTCACGACTCGTTCTGAAAAAAATAAAATAATTTTACTTTCGGGTCTTTTCGGGGTCTATAATATATATGAATCTGTGCCTGAATGTTGTAGGTATTACATATAGAAAAATCTAGGTGGATATATGTGGATAAAAAAAGTTGCTACTTTTAAAGTTTACAATTAATGTAAAATTTGCTGGATTTATCTCTATACATTTACAAATTGATATTACACCAAAAGTATACATATTTTTTATAAAAAATAAAGTCATAATAGAGTACATACCTTCAACAGAATATTCCATCACAAAAAACTCGTTTCACTTTGCTACCAATTTTAAAATATGTTATCACAAATGTGCATAAAATGCAACTGATTTGCAAATGAAAATGACCTCTCTTATAAGGGTTACTTTGACCCCCTGATAAGATACCTTTATGAGGTGATAAACAAATTAATTCTTGGAATTCGTTAAATGGGGGGGTTGTTTACAAATCGTTATCAATGGTTCCTGGAAATTACGTCATGAATATTGTCCCGCTAGCATGTTCTTGCCAAATCACTGTGCAATCGTCGGAATAGGAAGATGCAGGATTGGAGACCCTGGTTGAGAAAGAGATCAAGGAGCAGACCTCAGACCAGGTGAAAAGACGATCCAAAACTACAGCCGGCCTTGCGTGAACAAGAGAAGCACAGGACCGAAATAACTGGAGAACAAAAGGGGAGACCTATGTCCGACACTGGATGTAAAAGAGCTATGAAGAAGAAGAACAAGAATTGCTAGAGGGTTGCTCCTGTGCTGTTGCCTTCCTACAGTCCTCGTCGTGAGCAGTTCCAGTTCCAGCTGTTTGTCAGTTGGTTTACATCCTCCAGCAGTTCATGAGTAATGGTTTCTGCATTGTTATGATGGTTTTTTAACAAACCCACGATTCGATTAATGTGCTCTGAGGCTTTAACCAAGGCAAGTGTTTCTGATTGCAAAGCATTCACAACAGGTTACTCCAGAGTACTTTAAGATCGAAAGCATAGCTATTGGGAATGATGATATGATGGCTGTTGAATGAAGCAGGAAGGCGCTTTTACGACTCTTCGCATATCCTTCCATAGAAATCATTTCTAAGGCTTCCAGAAACTCTTATAAGTAAGTAAGTAAAACTGTAATGTAATGTATAAGTGGTTAAAACCGTATTATAGTTTAAACTATATCTTCAAATTATATTTTGAAGTAAGTTACACTGCGTTTACGTGCACGTTCTATAATAAAAGCTACTAGTTCCAATACATTATACTTATTTATTTGAAGTGCATTTTCGGCCATAATCACATAGTGGAAGTAGAATTAACAAAAAGATGAAGTAAAAAATACACTATAAATTAAACACATATATGTGGGAGATAATTTAAGAAATTTATAAAATAGACTTCCATTCGTATTACTGCCCTTATGGTAATTTTTATTTAATGCAATGTATGGACCCATCAAATCCTATCTTTCTTGCCTTATATTTAAAAACTTTATCAGAGAAGTATAAAATATATTGGGGTATCATGCAAGCTATCAAAAAATGATCAAAAACACTTCTAAGAAAATTAGTCATCAAGAGCTTTTATGTTAAAATAAAATTCAAAACTAATTGTTGTTTAATTACCCATAAAAAATATTTTTGTTACACAATGAGTTGTGGGACACTCTACATAGCAGGAACATACTTGGATTTCTCCGAAAAATATGAATTAAGTTTTTCCACATTAAATAGTGATAGTAGGTAATGAGTTTGGCCAATATGACAATATCATGAAATACTTGAACTAGAAATCTAATGCTTCTCCATTGATTTAATTTTTACCAAGGTTTTTAAACAATAGAAGTTTTTAACTTGATATTTTAACCTAAAGTGAGAAAATTGAGTTGTATGTTGTATTCATTATTACTAGGAACCGATAGTTCAGTAATACCACTAAAACATAACTGTAGAGATCATTTCAACAACCTTCACTAACACTAAAAGGCATTGTGAGTCATTTAGATAGATATTGCTACATAATAATTTTTAGTAAATACGTTTAAAATAAGATTCTCCAAAAGGTAAAATAATTTGCCACCCAATAACTACCCCGGTGGACAGGATAACCCCTTCGATAGAAATACTTGTAAATCCAATATTCCTTCATATATATTCATAATTTTTAGTAAATAAGTTTAAAATAACAGTCCCTGACGAGCCATATAGGTCACATAATTTGTCACCCTCTAATAACACTACCCTTGATAAATAAATAATCGTAAGTCCGATACCTTTTCACAGATTTTTATAATTTACGGTAAATAGATTTAAAATAACCTATTCCAAAGTTCTATGTACGCGAAATAATTTGTCATCCAAGGGCCAGGGCCCCCACCTTTAATAAAGAAAACTGTAAATTTGACCTTTTTCACAGATTTCTATAATTTCTGGTTAATACGTTTTAAATAAGATTCCCTAAAGGTCTAAGTACGTAAAATAAATTGTCACACTATAACTTCCGCAGCAGCCAGGGTCGCTACGTTTGATAAATAAATAAACGCAATTCGGATACTTTTTTACAGCTCTCTATCATTTTTGGTAAGTATTTTTAAAATAACGGTTTCCAAATATCCATATAGTGGAAGTGAGATTATAATCTTTTTATGTTAATCATTTAAAAATGCATTAACTATTGAGAAAACCATTAAAATTTGCACAGTTTCTTTGCGAGATTCTAAAATATATATATTGAGTCTACATATCACTAGCTGACTGCTTCGACACCTTCTTGCAGGTTCTTGTGTGCGCCGTGAACCAAATCGTCTACCAGAATAAGATGCTTTTATTTGGACACTTCAATGTACATTCTGGTAATGAAGTTAGAGAAAGCATTGATTTGTGCTGTCTTCTAGAATCATACGAAGTCAAACAGATTATGTTAAATGGTGTTTGTGGAACCTAGATAATATTTTCTTTAACTGTAGTAACTCAAATTGCAGCATTTCACTCATGAATCCATCTATTTCCGACTACTTGGAACAGATCATTGAACAATAATCTTAGACCCATCACTTTCTTTCAAAAAAGTTAGAACTGTACAATTTTCTTTCATCCAGTAACTATTTAATTAAGAGCGATCTTAAGGCAGAACCCAAAGTATCACAGTGGGTGGAGACGTTTCTACGAAGGGAAGTGCTGCTGTAAGAGTTTCCGACTACTTCGAACAGATCATTGAACTTCCAATAATCTTAGACTTTCTTTCAAAAAAGTTAGAACAGTACAATTTTCTTTAATCCAGTAACTATTTGATTAAGAGCGATCTTAAGCGATCTTAAGGCAGAACCCTGGGTATCAGAGTGGGTGGATACGATGCTACGAAGGGAAGTGCTGCTGTGAGAATACTCCAGGGCTGAGTCTTGGGGATCTTTCCTTTTCCTTATCTATATCAACGTTCTTTTATCCACTTTGGAGGCATATTTTCTTGCCGGATGGGAACACTATAACCAACAGATGTAGAAATCTGGAAGAAACAAAATCTAGCTCGCAAAAAATACAGAGAAGGGTAGAAGCTTAGCTCAGTGCTTATTTACTCTTTCTTAATGTGGAGAAGACTTAGAGAGTGAATCTGGACAGTAGGTTTTGTTGGGATCTCCATAGAAATCAACTTTCTAAGAAACTTAGCAAAAACATCGTTATGTTTCATAATTTATGTGCATGTGTGACCCAGAATGTTTTTGAATATTTAATTTTACTTATTACTTTTAGGACCCCATATGGCTGTGTTACCACTAAAACATGGCTGTAGAGATAACTTCAACAGCAAGACTTGAACTTTAGTAATAAAAAATGGCACTGTGAGCCATTAACGTACGTATATTGCTTTAGGAAAAAGTGTGCAAATAGTGGTTCTTTAGCGATTCTAATTTTATGACGCTTTTGAGTGTAGCTTAAGAGGCCAACCCTGTAATTGGCATATATACTTTACGAACGTACTATATGCTTGTTTCTAAAAAATATTTTCTTTTTCTTTCAATAGTAAAAAGACACACTTTTTAATGCAAATTCCACGATATCGAAGCACTACTGCGAAATTACTTCTAGAAACAGGTTTTGTCTAACTTTCAACTTTGTACGTAGAAACAGTTAAAAATTTGTAAACCATAATGGTATTCTTTTTTACAGATTTGCTACCAGTTTCTTCGTCTTCCCGATTTCTCTACCAGCCATTTTGGGAGGCCTCTTACCATCCACCAGCTTAAGCAGATCAGTTGTTTCATCAACACTAAATAAATAATTTTTTTAAGACCAAGAATACAAAAATCTTTTATTAGTGACATTTTAGTTTTAGTAGCGTCTTTACAGCTAGAACTCATTCTCGATCGCTTAGCGTAGGTAAGTTTTCAGTAAAAAGAAGTTGATACAAGATTCCTAACTATACATATTAAATCTTTGTAGATTACCATTGGCTGTTTCCACACCGTCCTGCAGGTTCTTGAGTACACCTTGAACCAAGTCGGCTGAGAGAATAAAATACTTTTATTTAGAGACTTCCATATGCATTTTAACACTGAAAGTAGAGAATACACTAAATTGTGATGTCTTTTGGAATTATACGAACTCATTAATACATCTATATCCTACTACTTAGGACGAGTCATTGAAATTCCAATAATCTCAGATAAAACTACATTAAGAACTACTAAAATAGTCTATAGACCTATCACTAAATTTGACAAGTTTCTTTTTTACAACTACATCCCACAAATCAACTGGGATTTTTTAAATCCTTATATGTTAATATAACGTAAATAAAAAATTTTCAGTTGTCAGGTTCTCTTCATGAATCGTTTCCTGAAAAAAACATATCAGATGCTTCAATGACAATCTGAGGCACATGCGAGAATATGTTCACCTTTTGTATGAGCTATATAGTGGACAAGTCTCTCAAGAATCTTATTATAAGTTCATTATCCAAATTAATGAATCAGTGGTTCATGAAATCCACCTTCCCGAGTCTCTAAAAAAACTATAGTAACACCAACTTTTAAAAAAGTGATCCAATCAAATGTGGGGGGGGAAAAACTGAAAAGAACGAGAACTAGTTTGGCAAGATGAGAAATGTTTAGTTATTACAAAACAATTAAGGCTGTAAGGACTTGTAGTTAGAAAATGCCTTTCTTAAAAATTCTTCTCGTAGATACAATATTGTTGTAAAATTGTTCCTTCTTGACCTAAAAATAAAATGCAAATTATTAATCATTTTATTATGGTTTAACAGTGGTTGTTACCAGTTAGCAATTACACCTAATTGAAAACACATATTACAGTTTTTTTAAATCTTACCTAAAAGTGCTACATTTCGGAAATGGAAAATCTGTTATTCCAGTCTCTTTGATGCCTTGACTGAAACTCGGTAGTCTGAGTTTTATGGTTTTTAGAATCACAATTGATATATTAATATTTGTTGCTTAAAAACTTTATTTCCTACAAAAATAAACCCGTGTAAATATATAACATAAGCATAGAATAACAACGTTTAGAATATTCTGTTATAAAAAAAAATATTTATTACAGTTATGGAAAATAACGGTAATCGGCAAATTTCCGCAACTACAGGAATGAATAAAAATTTACTTAACAGACATTTCTAGTTTCATCGGAAATGTCACTGTCAGCATTTTGTTCAGAAACTATGGTAATTTTCTATAGGAGAAATTCACTGGATATGTGTGATATCAGAATTAACTAATACAGGGGAAAATTGTAATTCTCGTTATTTACATTAATCTAAATGCAATATACTCATAGGCTTGACACCTAGACGCTTGTGAAGGAAAGATAATGAAAAGCTTACTCTAATTCTTTCGTAGTATCTTAAATAAAAGCTACTCACCCCACCTTTAATTTTTTTTTACTTATTTATTTTATAGGCGAGCTTAATATACGAAGATATTACGATTTATAACGTTAAGAGTTTTACGCCACTGTCGGTAGGCAAGATATTTAAAAGCAATAGCAGTAAGCTTCAATGCCAGCCAAAATGACATCAGGAACTTCCTTAGCGCAATCAAACTGGTCGTCTAACCGAGGGAAAGTTCAAAAATACTCCATGAGTTCTTTTCGTTTAGCAGATCGTGCACAGTTTAGACGCTTCTATCACTGATTGGACTCGATGTTGAAAGCAGTTTATAGTCGAAAAAACCTAAGGGGTGATTTACAGTCACTGTGTAAATCTCTGGATTGGTGGCTACAAACAGGTTAAGAAGACTGGCGAATTCTCCCTCACGAACTGGAATCCCTGTTGATTGATAAGCTGAGTAAAGCCACAATTGATTGAGAATGACTCAGGTAACGGCATTGTTCGTCGGCCGAATTTGAATACTTAAGCCAGTTAATGTTGTGGACATTAAAGTAGCCAGAATGGCAATATCTGCACTTGGATAATTAATCTGTAAATGATTGGTGGTATCTGCAGGAGAAGCGAAAATGTTCTAAAGTTAGCATCATTTGGTAGTCTCTAAAGGATATGGTGTGTTGAGTCGTTATTTTTAACCACGTAACATCAATGTTTCGAGGCTTCAGAGCTTTCTCTCGTTGGCAAAAGAGATCGCTTCTAACAAAAAAATAGATTTTAAGGTTACAGCTAAAACGAGAATAGAAGTAGATATAGAGAAAGATGAATATGCGGGTCGATGAACTGAACTTAGTTTTTGGAAAGAACGAGTACATGAGATTTATTTGATTGCAGATTTTGGTGCACTGAATTTATGTTCGAATATTACAAAAATTTGCTTTAATATTATGACCTCCGTATATTGAAGTCCCCGAATCAGGCCCCATCTGAAGTTCCATAGAGCTATTTTACCTCCAGAATTTTTTGATCCTAGGAACCTCATCATGCCGTTATTTTTCCACATGAAATCCGGGAACATCAGTACAGCCACGAAACACTGAGCAATTTCATGCACCTAATCCAATGTGATATCACACCTGCCTAGTGAGATCTGGGCACCTACCAAATGATTTGTTCTTTTAGTCACCTTATACGATAGGCACACCGTACTGGGGATGATATTCTGTCCCGCATAGCCACGGGTATTCATGTAGCAGAAATTCTTAGAAACTTAAATTTAACTAAAGTCAGCCTCACAACTACAGAACCTTGAAAAGTCTAAATAAAAACAAAGCCATCATTACATTATCAGCAGATAAAGGTAACGCGACAATTGTGAAAGACACAGAAGACTACGCCACTAAAATAAAAGGCCTACTAAACGATCCATCTAACAAATTAGTATCTAGAAACCCCACAATATACCTTTAAAAAACTACGAAAGTACAAAAACGATGAATCGCTAATAGATCGTGAAATCACATCCTCTATAAACAAGCGATACCTACTCACCTCTCAACAAGCTCGTAGAGCCAGCTAAGCCCTACATGAAAAATTTTGTATATTTTACCAACATTTTCTGCACTTTACATCTCGAAAAAAACGACTTAATAAAAGTATAAAACAAAAAGTTTCGACGTCATCCCAGCATTCCAGTAGATGAAGCTCTTCAACAAATCGCATGAAATGAAAATCTCCCCGACCACAGGCAATGTAAATAGAAAGCGCCGTCATGTGTCCATCTCTGTCACCAAGCATAGCAATCCTCTTTGTAGCCTACGTCGTACAAAAAGCATTAAATGAGGCAGTCCTAAAGTTTAAACTTTGGATTTGATAGGTCAGTGACATACTCATCACATAGCCCTTCGAAAAGAAAAACTTCATAAACCCTTGATCACCCGAACTTCTTACACTAAAAAAATTCTATTTATACTCCAACTAGAAGGAAACAATCTATTGCCTTCATTTAGCGTACTTGTGTAAAAGACTGCAGAAGGACATCTCAAGCATACAATATACACGACACCAATTACAATTGGGTTTATATAGGACCAACTAAAACAAGAATATCAAGGCCCGCGGAACAACATCCGCAATAAGCAAACCACATCAGCTCTCTTTTAATACCACTTAGCGACACAACATTAAATCGATTTCAGTAGCTGCCAGTAAATAGTCATTTTTCAACACTACAAAACATGAATTATGTGAGAAGCCATGAATATTAAGAAACTTGGCACATTCATCAAAGGGGATCTTGCCCTCAACTTCCCAACTACATGAAAATTCCTAATAAAATAAGACACTAACACATCAGCAGCCAACAGACTACAGAAAGTAACAAATCACCACTACAATCTTCGTTCACGATAACCATAAATAGCCATAACAGTTTACCAACAACTGAGGGTGGAGCCGTCTTCCTTGACGTTGCCTTCGACACAGTCTGGCACAAAGATCTCATCCTCAAGTTCATCCGTCACGGCTATCCCATAAACACTACTAGTCCTCTCCTTCCTCTCCGACCGCACATATCCAGGTTCGAGCAGACCAAACCATTTCCGAAATCCCGCTCATTCGAGCCGGAGTCCCCCAGGGCTCCGTATTCTCTCCCATTTATTCAATATATGCACAGCCGATATTTCACATCTCCCTCCTCATGTACGTCGATGGCACTGCCATAGCCGCCACTATCAAGTCGACCAGGATCATCTCCAACCACCTCCACACGCTAATCCCCTGGTTCGAACATTATAGACTCCAACCCAGCGAAGAGTCATCATGTTCTCCAAGGCTCGCAACACAACTCGGGTAATCCTCAACCTCCAAGGTACCAGACCCCGATGGTCAAACATCATCAAGTACCTGAGCCTCCACTATAACAAGTGGCTAGTATGGAAGGACCAGCCTCCACCAAAAAAGCTTACCGCTCCCCCCCCCCACGTTATGTCCGACGCCGTCTTTCAAGGCCCTCGGACCCCCCATAGGTAAATTAGCTTAAGTTAACCGTTTTAAGTTTAATCATAAGTTTTATGTTCATGAAATATCTTAAGTTCAAATCCGTTAAGTTCTCTCAATACATTTATATAAAATCCTTACCTAGACTGAGTTAGTTAGGTCCATGATATGTATATATCTTAAGATCCAAATGAATTCCATGTTTTTGTAATCAAATCATTATATAGTAGTAATAGCATCAAATACTTATCAGGAAGCATGGACGTCTGCAACTGCCAATCAAATAATAGAGGAAATATGAGAATTGGCATGAACGATGGCACATTTCAGTTTCAGTAGGACGCCTAGTATATCGGGAAACACCTCCATTTTGACCCATATCTTTAGTTCCAAATTTCATATCAATATGTTACGCAACTAATTTCATATCAGTATTATCTTTTCCTTGCCGACATGTCTTTTGGCAAGATAGTTGAAAGAGACCAGGATGGAGATATTCAACACTTAGATGGTAACGCCCTTTTCATATTTCCATATATTCAGTTTTTATGATTTATACAGTATTTTTTTTTTTCACTTTCCCTACCAAAGGACAGTATTTTATTCGTGAAAAAAGGACACTCTCCGAGATTTTTGTCGGTCTGTTGGTATCATAATTCAGGAACAAAATGAGATATCAATTTCAAATTGGTGCACATATAATACAGAAAAATAGGACAAAACCTAAAGCGTCTCAGGGGTAAGGGAAGAATGGGATGTTGATAGTTGTATGATTTAATAGTATTATATTACTTTTATCTATTTTTTACTGAGATAATAAACAATTTTTTTTTATAATAAGCATATAAGAGATTAAAGGGATTGGAGGGGAAGTCGCTGCATATATATCGTGTAATATGTTCTTTTTCTAATTCTTGGAGCTGAGGAATCAGAAAATTAACAAAATCAACAAGGCAAGGAGCTGAAAGGCGGTTTCATTGTTAATATGAGAATTTTTCCAAGGTTTTAGTAGGGGTAATTAGCAAATTTCAATCTCATAAATTGTCCCCGTAAATCAGCCATTAGGTTCTTCCGACCATAAATTACCTTCGACATCGAGTATCCTAACGATCAATGACAGATAGGTGCCTAAACCGCGCAAAATTTGGCACTACAATTCTAATGTCATAAACCATAACATCTTTGTTCGTGCCCGGAACAGATGCAAAGAAATTATCGACGAAACCAAGAAGGTAGCTAATCAATGAATTAAAAACAAGCTTCTCGCTTGCCCCAACATTTCCAAGTCCTTTTAGTCAATCGCGGCAGTTCGTGAAAATTTCACCAAATCCACTAGACCAGTTCCCACACGGCCAGATAATTCTACTGCAACAATACCTGTTAAGAAAGCAAACTTGTTAGCTTAACTCTTTGCTTCACATTCTACTGTCGATTTCCACCTACTATTCCACAGTACAGTCAAGGATGCCTGATGTTGTGTTCAGATAGCCCATCATAAAACATATTTTAATAAAAGTTTCTGGAGCTGACGGGAATACCTGCCATAGTACTCAAAAAAAACTGCTTGAGAAGACACCAGTTTTCTATAGACTTTCAACCAATCCTACATAAAGGAAATATTTCCTTCCTGCTGGAAATGTGCCACAGCTCAGCTGATACACAAAAAAGCGAAGACCTTACCTAACGACTACCCGCCAGTCGCACTGATGTCAATAATATCGTCATAGAAAAGGCTACCAATCAACATCTTCTAAGATATCTTGAAGGATTTAATATTATTAGCGACTATGAATATGGCTCTCGTAAACATAGATCAACATGAAATCGGCTAACTTACGTAACACGCGTTTGAAAACAATGCAATTGAACAATTTGTAGAATCTCGAGCAGTTGCTCTTGACATATCCAAGGCATTCGACTGTGTTTAGCCCTATGGATTGTTGGCTAAGCTAGGCTCTTCGAGTATGTCTGAGAAGTTCGGTTTATGGCTCTCATATTTCCTCAAACAGCGTTCTTCATAAGTGGCAGTCGACAGATTTCTTTGTAACACACTTCACTACCAAACGCCAGTGTGTCCAGTACTCCATACTGCATCCTACCATCTTTTTCTCATTTACATTCACGATCTACTGAAAAAGACCAGGAATCCAATCTACAGCTTTGCAGATGACAATACGCTTATCTCTTCGTTCACTTTGAACGCTCGAACAACGGCTACTCATGCAAGTATCCGGAGACAGGAGGAAGTCGTTCAACTTAATAAAGATATGGAAGGAATTCTATCTTGGAAAGACAGTAGCCGAGTAGAATTTAAACCTACAAACCCTAGGAAGAAGTTTTTTCTAAAAGAAATAACGTTGCTGAACCCGACATACTTATGTCGGTGCACTCCATTCCTCTGGTATCGTCACTCAATTTATGGGCGTTGATTTGGGAGCAAATATGTTTTGGCACGAACATGTTACAAGCATAGCAAAGAGAGCTTCTCAAAAGCTGGGAATATTATTTAGAACTAGAAAGCTTTACACTCCACCACAACTATTAACCCTGTACAAAGATCAAATGCGACCAACGATTGAATACTGCTCCCACATTTTAGGTTCTACTCCCAAACATATACTGCATTTGTTGGATTCTATTCAGAAGAGACCTTTTCGTCTGTTAGGAGACCCGGAAACGGCCGGCAACCTTGATTGATTGGAACATCGAAAAACGGTTGGCGACTTGCGGCTATTCTACAAGTACTTTAGGGAAAGTCTTCGATGGATTCTCCTCAGATTAGTGCACGCTAGAAATACACGTCGCGCTAATACTTCACATCCGTATGAGGTTCAGCTCGTTACTCCTCGTACAACCCTTTTCAAGCAGTCTTTATATGGAGAACCTCATCCCTTTGGAACATTTTGCCCAGGACTGTCTTTCCGACCAAGTACGATTTACAGTGATTCAAGACCAACGTAAATCGTTTTCTCCACATACATGTCGTTCCTGTAGCACTTTAGAGATTTCCCTGCAGCACGTATTCTAGGCCCATAAAAGAAAATTCAATTTATTTGTTGTTCTTTTTCAGGTTTCTTGGAGTCAAGAATTTTAAACAATTTTTTTTCTTTATTTTGAATATTAACAAAAGAAGAGGGGTAAAATGGTAGCAGGTCATTAAATATTTTATAGTTTCAATAGTATGCGAATTGTTCTGGTTTTCGTTGGGTTAAGGGACAAATTCGAAGCAAAAAGTGAGATGCAATCGACCGACCGGAACTGATTCATGACAATGTATCTACATACACGGCACTGCCTGTACGGGAGTTCTTAGCCAGGAAATAATTTGTTTACCTAAAGATTAAAAAAGTTTTAGGACATCAATGCTAATATAACAGCAGCTCTGAAGACCATTACACACAGTAAATTGCTTCGACGTGTGAAATAGGCCATGGCATCGGTGTGTAACTTCCCAAAGGGAGACAGAAGATGACATCAGAGGTATGTAGCAATGAAGTGTGCAGCATTTTTTCTAGAATGAGTTGTCGAACTTACTTATTAGACCTCGTAAACTTCAATCTGAAAAAAACGTCTATTAATATTAACAAAAGTGATTTTTATTACCAATTACTTTGAAGTATTATTACTATTAGTTAATTTTTATTATTTGGTAGCTGAAGTTTAAAATACATTCATTAATCAGCCAACATATATATGACTTCTTATCTGGAAAATATGGCACTATATTATTTAAGGGTATGATAATTAAGTCTAACAAGAAATTGTATGTAGTAACATATTATCGTTAAATAACAATTCTCTCTAAACTGCATCCTTGCTTGATAAGGTATCGTTATAGCTTTACTAACGATACTTGTTGAAATAAATCAATAGAAAAAAATAGGTATGAATGAGACTCACAGAGAATAAAAGAACACACAGAAAAGTATCCACTTTCTGGCTGTTTGAAGCCGTGATTTGCACTCGTAATTTCTTTTTTTTTTCGATCCCTATAGAAATTACAATTATGCCACTGTGTACACGAAAAGCATATTTTTATCAAGCCTTATTAAAATTATGATGAGTCAAGATTGTTATTTTTAAATAAGTGGAATTTATGAAAGCTGAATCATTAATAGTAACATTTTATATCTCTAAAGACGAACGGTACCTAAGGTTTTGTAAATTTTACAGGATTGTAAAACAATCCTATTTAGCCTATATTTAACATTGTATAATAAAAAGGACAATAAAACTATTTTGTAAATATTTGAATAACTAACTAATAATTTTTGGCCCAGAAAACAATCTTAAAATGTGGACCCGTCTCCCTGATTTTAAGCAAATAGTTTTGCGAAAAAAATGATGTTTTATAAAATAGATTAGTCGACCAATCGCTACAGAGCTATAAGAAATTCAGGTACATCAATTTGAAGGAGGTAGTTTGGATCCAGGTATGCTTTTTTGCTGTCAGCATGAACATTTTAATATTTCCAAACTTTTTTGTACAGATTAATTTAATT
>CM032456.1:130444986-130477486 GCA_019049505.1 Pachyrhynchus sulphureomaculatus
TATAAATAGGAATCATATCTACTTTTTGAGCATAGGAAACCATTTCAATCCCAGAAGCATTAAACGAGGTAAACAGTAAACACTGTTCACTTAGTTCATCTCTATTGAACTGAGTAGATGTGCAAACAAGGGCTGTTAGATTAAAATATGACAACCGCCTACTAGATAAATTGTTTGAAAACCGGCCAAAATGCCATACGAAACTACAGCAACCGCGGTGACCAAAAAATAATATAGTTTAGAAGGTTTCTGCTGCATAACTTTTTTGCAAAACAAATTAGAAAAAAACAGCTTAAGTTTTCCAATGCCGTTTACAAAAGGTATGTCGATGGGAAAAAAAAAAATTGTTTGGCGTCGCGATGCCCAGTGTCGTTTGCACTACCATATGTCAAATACGACAGTATAATCTTTAACATGCACTACACACTTTAAAAAAAATAAATATCTAACAATTTTCCATACACCGGGGCCGGGAGTCTGAAAATGATCACTCTGTTCTTTTGTGAATCAAAGCCATCTAAATTATAATACTTGAATCGTAGCTACTATTTCTTCAGAATCTGCGATAACTGCATTGCTCACGTGAAACTAACGTAAGAAATATTCAATTCGATGATTCGGTAGATTTATTTCAAACAAAAAATGAGCGCAATCATTTTATACCAATCCCCCATAAAAATAGCATTAAAACAACTATGAATGTTTCTAATGAAAAGGAAGAATTTTTAAAACCTACATTTAATTCTGTCCCAAATTCAATAAGCTTTAAAATTATGTGTCACTCAAAAGCGTAGACGAAAATAAGCAATAAAAGTTTCCCCCCGCGATTGAATATTGATGTTAATAAACATTTTCTAAAATGTGAATGAATCTACCTAAAAAGTTTTTATTGGGCAAGACTTGTAATATATTTTAGACAGCGAAATGCTCAAGAAATATTTTTTATCAACTAAAAGTATAAATATATATATATATATATATATATATATAATATATATATATATATATATATATATATAAAATATATATATAATGTATATATATATATATATATATATATATATATATATATATATATATATATATATATATATATATATATATATCTATAATATATATAAAATACAACGTCTCTCTGTCTGTCTGTCTGTCTCTCCGTTAGTGCGCTTATCACTGGAAAACCACTTATCCGATTTACGTACTTTTTTTTTTAAACATACATATGTTCTCTGGCCAGGTTATAGGCTATATTTTATTACGAATAGATAGCGTAAGGAATGAGCAGTGACGATAATAGTGAGTGAAGTCGGAAAAAGTTTGCCGCTAGCGCGTTTCCTTGCAATACACAGCCTAAACCATGAAATATGGAACAATATTATGTAGCAGAGAATATCTATAATCTATAATATATATAAAATTCAATGTCTCCCTGTCTGTCTGCCTGTCCATTAGTGCGTTTATCACGCGAGAACTACTTATCCGATTTACGTGCCTTTTTTTAAATTCATACATATATTCTTTGGCCGGGTTATATAATAATATTAATAATAATCTATCCTATAATATATATAAAATGCAACTTGTCTCTGTCTATCTATCTGTCCGTTAGTGCGCTTATTCCTCGAGAACCACTTATCCGATTTGCGTGATTTTTTAAATTCATACATATGTTCTCTGACAAGGTTATAGATATATATATTTTATTACATCTATAATATATATAAAATGCATCGTATCTCTGTCTGTTTGTCTGTCTGTCTGCCCGTTAGTGCGCTTATCACTCGAGAACCACTTATCCGATTTACGTGTTTTTTTTAATTCATACATATGTTCTCTGACCAGATTATAGATATATATTTTATTACATCTATAATATATAAAAAATGCATCGTATCTCTGTCTGTTTATCTGTCTGTCTGTCCGTTAGTGCGCTTATCACTCGAGAACCACTTATCCGATTTACGTGTCTTTTTTAATTCATACATATGTTCTCTGACCAGGTTATATAATAATAATAATGATCTATATAATATATATAAAACGCAACGTCTCTCTGTCTGTCTGTCTGTCTGTCCGTTAGTGTGCTTATCATTCGAGAACCACTCATCCGATTTACGTGTTTTTTTTTTAATTCTTAATTTAATATATATATATATATATATATTGATATATATATATATATATATATATATATATATATATATCAAAAAAAATCTATAATATATATAAAACGTAACGTCTCTCTGTCTGTCTGTCTGGCCATTAGTACGCTTAGCACATAAGAACCACTTATCCGATTTACATGTTTTTTTTTTATAAAATACAAAGGGAATAAGGGAAAAAGATGAAATTTAGCAGAAAGGCTGAATAGATGGGCGAATACCTTAAAGAAACATTAAATGGAGATAAAATGAGGAGTTGAATGAGAAATAGGAAGCAAAATTAACTGAAGGGCAGGAGGGAAAAAATAAGAGAAATACTCAGATCCCAAAAAAAAAATAAGGCCCCGGGTGGAAATTGTATAACAGTAGAAATGATAAAAGCTGGAGGAGTAGATCTGGAAAATGAAATATGCTAGTTGGTGCAAGAAATATGGGAAACAGAAAAGGTGCCAGTGAGCTGGAAGAGAGTCGCTCATTTGTCCAATATACAAAAAAGGAGAAAAAAATATATGTGCTAATTATATACCAATAGCCTTACTGGATGTCGTGTACAAGATAGTAGTAGTGACTATCAAAAACAGATTAGAAGAGAAAGCCGATCTATTCTGGGAGAGTACCAGTGTGGATTGAGGAAAAATAGTTCGGTTACACACCAGATATTTTCGATTAAGCAAAACCAAGGTAATACCTTAGAACAAAATTTGACACTACACTTGGTCTTTGTGGATTTCAAAGAAGCATATGACTCTGTAAATAGAGAAAGACTCTACAAGATAATAGAAGAACTAAAATTCCAAGTAAATTGATTCGCATGATGAGAATGACCCTGAATGACACAGAAAATAGAGTGTTGGTTGAGGGCAAAGTATCAGACAAGTTTAAGGTGAAGAGAGGGGACTAAAGATAAATGAGGAAAAAACAAAATACATGGAAATTACAAAGAACAAGGATAATAAAAACAACAAAAGTTTAGATATAATAAACAACTTAGGGAAAAGATATATGTTTGAAAAAGTAGACAAATTTAATTATCTGGGAGTAACACTAACAGAGAGTGGACAAGAAAGGACGGAGATACAAGAAAGAATAGCGAAAGGACAGAAATGTTTGGGGGCAATGAATCCAATATTGAAATCAAAGAATGTATCAAGAAAAGCAAAAGAAAAACATATATGCGCCAGTTGTCAGACCCACGGTGACATATGGATGCAAAACGTGGAAACTGAATGCAAGAGAAAAGGAGACGTTAGAGGTGTGGGAAAGGAAAGCTTTGAGAAGAATCTATGAAGGAACGAAAAAAGAGGGACTGTGAGAAAAAGAACAAACTACTAATTAAAATGCCTATATACGTTACCCCTTATAAGCCAAATCATAAGAAGCCAGCGATTAAGATGGTTGGGACACGTGGCAAGGATGAAGGAAGAAAGACAGGCAAAGCCAGCCTAATAAGAGGAGTGGTTGGAAGAAAAGGCAAGGGTAGACCTCTATCTACATGGATTCAGGCAGTAAAGCAAGATCTGGAGTTGATGGGAATCCCGCACTCAGAAAGCTAACAGGAGACAAAAAGAAGTGGAGACGAGTATGCAACCAAGCCATGGGCCTCTAAGGCCTCTCGAGCTATACAGTCCCTGGCCAAATTATTAGACGCACTGTATTTTTTTTAGTAATTTTATGTTTCTTAAGAGTTTTTATGCAATTATGGTATATTTAAACTACAATATTATTGATTTTTATTTAAAAGAATTGTTGTAGACTACATATTTGTATTTATTTTTAACATATGGCAACACTGTGTTGAAAAGTGATACATGAACGTAAATAAGTACAAACCTGTATCAGTCGCGATCGGAATCGAGTCAGGTACGGACGTGTTTCTGTGGCTTTATGGACTGTGATTGTTTGTTTAACAGTTTTATACTACTCAGTTATTAGTTTATTGTGTATGCAGTGTTTTAAAAAAGTAATTGGACTATTTTCATTATGGGTAGAAAAGGCAATTTTTCACCACGTAAAAAAGCTAAAGTGAAGGCCCTTGTGATTGCGAAAACATTTACAAACCGAGAAATATCACGAAGACTGGAGGTTTCTGAAGCTAGTGTACGACGCATAAAAAAGAAAATTGAGTCAGGGAAGGAATTAAGCCCGAAAAGAAAGAAAAGATGCGGTAGAAAACCAATTTTCACTCCACGGTCAGAGAGATGTTTGAAGAAAATTTGTGTAGAAAACAGATTTGCTACCACAAAGGTAATAAAATCACAACTCCAGGATGCTAGCATAAATGCTTCTGAGCTCACTGTTCGAAGAAAATTGAAAGAATTAGATTTTAAGGCCTGTCGCCCCGCCAGGAAGCCCAAGTTAACAGCTGCAATAAAAGCAAAGCGCCTGAAGTGGGCCAAACAATGGCAAGACAAAGATGTGGACTTCTGGAGATCGGTAAGATACAGCAATTTAATCAATAATTGATACATTATTATCATTTTCAGTTAAATAAAGCAAATAAACATGGAAGTTTATATATTTTTTCCTATTTTTGACAGGTCTGCTTCAGTGACGAAAGCACATTCGAAATTTTGCAGAATAAAGCTCAGTATGTGCGTCGTCGTCATGGAGAAAAGTTTCATCGTGATTGTGTCGTCCCGACGGTTAAACATCCCACCAAAGTGATGATTTGGTCAGTCATCAGCGGCAAGGGCACTGGACGTCTGTACGTCGTCAAAGGAATAATGAGGCAAGATCAGTACAAAGAAGTATTACAAAATCGGTTGTTTCCGGGGGGGGGGGCAGCTCAGAGAATAGTTTCCAAATGGTGAACCATTCACTTTCATGCAAGATGGAGCTCCTTGCCACACTGCTCGGTCTGTTAAAGCTTTTTTGGCAGAAAAAAATATCCCTCTGTTGGATTGACCGGGTAATAGCCCATTGAAAATGTGTGGGAGCTGATGAAAAGAGAAGTGGCTAAAGATGTGATTACCAACAAAACCCAGCTCCTAGAAAAGATTATTCATGTGTGGAATCATCATCCTCAAATGCAGGAGACAGTACAATCTTGCATTGATAGCATGCCGCGCAGAATTAAAGCTTTGATAGCGGCTAAAGGTGGCTCAACTAAATATTGACTTTTACTAACATTAATTTCACTTTTTCTTTAAAACTTAATAAAACTTATGCTTTTCTAAATTAATGCTGTTTTATTTATGTCAAATAAATAGGTAATTGATTGGGTAATATAAAAATAAAAAACAAATCAATTTAAAAATAATAAAAAAACGGTACAATATCACTCGGTAATTAATATTTTACATGAAATCTTGCAGTGCGTCTAATAATTTGGCCAGGGACTGTATAATAATATAAACATAACGAATAAGCAGTGACGATAAAGGTAAATCAAGTCCACGCGAGCGGAGCCGCGGGCACGGCTAGTATATATATATATATATATATATATATATATATATATATATATATATATATATATATATATATATATATAAATAGTCCAAATTCTTTTAAAAATAGTTTTCTTTATGAATTTTTAGACCTATCTGGTGGCTATCGATCCAACTATTTAGGCAATAAATTAATAAACAGGATTGGCTACTACCAGCATTTAAAATATGAAAACTTTTACAAACACAACCAAAGTCCACCTCAGTTTTAACAAAAATAGCAATGCTTTCTTTTGAATTACATGCGAAATTTACCGCTACCCCACATCAGAACAAGTGATGGACAGACAGTTTATGGTATTTTGTATTTGGAATTCGTAACCTATTTCAAATACTGTCTATATGAATGTTTACAATGAGACAGTTGCTCGAAAAGGCAAAAATTACGTTACTTCACTACTGTTAAATCATATTAATGTACAAGGTGTGAAAACTTAGTTCTAATGAGCGACGGATGTCCAGACCAGAATAAGAACTATTGCATGGTAAAGTTATTATTCATGGTAGTGCACTCTTTACTTTTCAAAGGGTAAAGTACATCTTTCTAATGAGCAGGAATTTATATTTACCAAACGACCAAGATTTTAGTACTATTGCAACTAAAAAGAAAAAAGTTTCTGCTGAAGTTGAGGTGGAACATTATTTTCTAAAAGTTCCTAAGCCGCATTTAAAGATTAAATCTGTAAGGGAAATAAGGATTCACGCCATTCACCCTCATATTTGTGTACGCTGGATATATAATGGAGCCTTCGAAGATATAGGTATTAGAAACAAAACTAGGCTCCCAAATTCTATATACTTACAAAGCTCTTAAAACATCCCGATACCACTGGAAAAGTCTAAGATCGATAAAATTCGCAGAGAATGTAGTATGACATCATAGAGCATGAAAACAGCTGTTCGTCAAAACAGGGATGAAACTGATAAATCTTGTGATGATAATAACAGTACGGTAGATGATGATTTAAAATTTAATATTCATTTTTATTATTTTTTTTTTTCATATTTTATTTTTGTTGATCTTATTATTTTCTTACTTTTTGCCTAATATCTTTTTTAGTTCTAATGAAATATTTTTCTTGTTTTTAACAAAATAAATAATCTTTTAACATTTTTCTTATGAAACATACCTACTCCATGTTAGTTTACTAATATAATAATAATATGGCATTTAAAATACGTAGCTGTTGTTTCTAATTATTTTCGAAAAATTCTAACTTTTTCTTTTTTTTACAAAATAAGTCCAAAACTTGCTCGAGTAATTTTCAAAAACGATACTTTGTGAACCATTTTTTTTAACACACTTATTCAAGACATAATCAACTTCTAAACCTTCAATATAGACATACAGAAATTTAAAATCTAAAGAGCATATTCAGTTTTTATTACGTGCTGATAAATTTGAAAATTGTGACTATGGTTATTTTTGCCAAAAGGTCTACAATTGTCTTCAGACAGGATTTTAAGAAAGAAACACACAGAGAAAGCTTTTGGCGCACACCAGTTTTCTGGACACTTTTTAACTTATTCTGCAGAAAAGAAATATTTTCTTTCTGCTGGAAATACACTACAGTTCAGCGGATAGCCAGTCGCACTGCTTTCAGTAATATCGAAAGTTATGGAAAAGGCTATCACTCAGCAACTTTTAAAATCTCTAGAAGGAATTTCCTAGCTTATGTAACACATGTTTGAAACAGCACAACTTAACAATTTGGAAAATCTCGAACGGATGCACTTGATCCATTCAAGGCATTGTCGTGATCATGGAATGTTGACTAAGCTAGGCTCTTATGGTACGTCTCAAAAATTTTGTTTATGGTTCTCGTGTTTTCTGAGAGAGCATTCTTTTCAATAGCACTCGACGGATTTCTTTCTAATGCCTTCACTAGCAACGCTGCCGCTGGTACGACACAAAGCTCCATACTATCTCATTTATATTACCGATCTGCTGATACAGACCAGGAATCCAGTCTACAGCTTTGTAGATGACAGTACACTTATTTTTTATTTACTTTGAACGCTCGAACATCGGCTACTCATGCAAACATCCGCAGACAGCAGGAAGTTGGTCAACTTAACAAATACCTGGAAGAAATTCTATCTTGGGGTGACAATAACCAAGTAGAATTTAACCCTACAAAAACCCAGGCTGCAATTTCTTTTAAAAAAGTTGACGTTGTTGAAACCGACATAGTTACGTCAGGACACTCCATCCCTCTAACATCGTAACTCTATTTGGAGTTAATTTGGGAACAAATATGTCTGGGCTTGAACATGCTGCATGTAAAACAGCTTCGCAAAAGCTGAGATTATTATTTCAAGCCAGAAAACTTTATACTCCACAACAACTGTTAATTGTGTACAATGCTCAAATTCGACTAACTATTCTCATGTTTGGGGCTCTACTCCCAAACATACACTGTATTTATTGGATTCTATTCACAGTATTATTTCGATCTATAAATCTTTACACTTGACAACAACTGATTCTGTACAAAGCTCAAATTCCGCCAACGATGGAATACCACTCTTATGTTTGGGACTCTGCTCCCAAACATACACTGCATTTGTTGGATTCTATTCAGAAGAGAGAGCTGTTCGCCTCATTGGAGACCCAGAACTCACCAGCAACTTTGATTCCTTGGAACATCGAAGATTGGTTGGCGACTTGAGTCTATTTTACAAGAATTTTCATGGAAAATATTGGATGGATGTAGCCAGCTTAATTCCTTCTAGAGCGGTGCATACTAGGAATAAACCTAGCAGTAATACTTCACATCCTTCTAAAGTTCACCTTGTCACCCCTCGTACAAAACTTTTCAAGCAGTCTTTTGTATGGAGAATCATCCTTTTGGAATGATTCGTGCAAGACTGTGTTTTGGACCGAGTACAATTTACAACGATTCAGGATCAACGTAAATTGCTTTTGTACCCATCATAGATATCGTAAGCTAGCAGGATCCTACCTAAGACATTTTAAAACTTGTTTACTAGCACTATCTACTTTTCAAATCTGATACCTAAATAAAATGCTGTGTCACAATTACAATACATTTTTTGTTTCCAGATCTTCAAATAATCAAACACACTTATGTTCTGGGAATTAAAATAAAAACATAGAAGCAAAATACCAAATATCACTCATAAATAATTATCATATGAAAAACTAAATATTATAATAAATTTAAAATACTAAATATAACAAACGACACATTTGTTCAGGGTCCGTTAAAAGTTGGAGCTGACGTATATTGGCTACTAATATCTTTTGAGCAGTGTTTCCTAGATCTTTGCTATTGGCGTGACCATGTTGCGAGATGTCAGACGCATACGTATACAGGGTGTTACGATACAGCATATAATGAAACGGGTCACTCACAGGGCCATGTAGAAGAACATTTAATACTTGTTTTCAAATTCGAAAATTTTTGATAAATTAAAAAAAAAGGCGAAACTAAATTTTTCCGTTAAACCAACCCGCACCTGAAAACTGTGTTGGAAAACATGCGATTTTTTCAACAATTACAGATTTTCAAATTTTAGGTACAAATAATTTAAAAAATTAAAATAATAATAGATAATACATCGCATACCTAGTAAAAATAATATTTAACTATAATGAAGAAAATTTTTTATCTATTATTTGAAAAGAAATAATTCCTTCATAAGGCGCGAGAACAACTGGATCATTGCCCCTTAATAGTTGATTTTAACTTTTATGTTAAGAGCTGTTTGGGTTTGAGCCAAATGAAAAGTGAATTTCGAATAAGTTTTTCTCTTAACTTTTTCAAAATTAATACCGAAATGGTAAAGGATCTTCTTGTAAGAAATGTAAGATTTTTTAATGTTAAAGTGAAAAAACGTATTTATTTATTATTTTATTATACCTTAAATGTACAATTGATCCCCATATAAAATATCTTAGGTTGTGCGTAACATATGGCACGAACTTGCTGTTATATTCTACACTTTCTACAAATGTTTTAATTAACATCACTATATTAGTGATGTTAATTAAAAAATTAAAAAAAAAAAACCTGCAATAACATGGGATATTTACCTCACTTTACCCACGGCATACTGAAAACATTTGTAAACCTTATAAATAAACAAACAAACTAAACGTGAATTTGACGTTTTGGTAGAGGGCATTGTCACTTGGTCGTCGCCAAACAAGGAGCAACTAAAAACATACCGACAAACAAGCCGATGCCGAAAACAAATACCTTGCTTTTGGCGTCAGATGGTGACAAGAAATTCTTTGTCGCTTTTGGAGTAAAGTTAAGCACAATATTGTGACGGCGTGAAAAAAATATTCATGTCATCATTTGTTAAGGGTCGATTTTTTCCTTTATTATTGAGATCCGCTATTTAGGGTCAATTTTCTGCATCGGTTTTGCTACACAGAGATACCAGTTCCAATATATATAGTGAATTTCGTAACACCCGATATTTACAGATTTAACTGACGTTTCGCCCATAATAAATTTTAGAGAAAGAATTGGGCGTCGCGTCTATAGCATTTAGGGATTCTCCTGCAGCGCATATGCTATGCCCATAAAGAAATGGAAATAGCACAAGATGGGTAAATTTTTATAAAAAGAAAACATATCGGGTATGTTACTTTTATTTATACATATCGAAGTAAAATAAGCTTGGAGTTAATGAACTTTATATTTTTTAAATAAATTCCCTTGTATTTTTACCCTTTCTTTGATTAAACTTTTCAATACGATTTCAGCAAGGTAGGCTTTGCTAGATCTAGCCTTATAAATTAGATACTAACCGAGCTATAAAATAAACGTGAAGACGAGAGACAATTCATAAAAGTAATAGGATTAACTACTAATTAAATCACGGTATTTTCAAGTGTTTCAATACAGGTCTCTTTTTTGCGCATTTCACGAAACAATGTATTGAAGTAATTGTAGGTCATTTTTTTCACCAGCATAGTACTACAGAGATAGAGGTTATGTTATATTAACTTTAAACTCAAATGGCCGCTGCTCACTAGGAAATTCCCTAGAAGGCATAAAAACAAAGTCGCCTATTTTCTTAGCACGTCTTCTGTTAAACTCTGTTGTTGCTGTTTACCCAGACATGCTTTTGCTGCCCCAACTGCCCATTAGTTCGGTTGTCTAAAATTTACATTGACTTTCATAGTCTTGTAACAAAATTCTTTAGTCTATTGTATGACATTGTCTATTATTGCACAGTTTTGGTTTAATTTAACGAGAACCTTTAAATCCAGACCCATAAAACCATATATCACTGAAATCATATTGGTAGACTATATTAACAAAATGTTATATATCCATTTAGTGAAAAGTAAAGCTGATATTTTGTCTATATAAACAAAAATAAAATAAAATAGATGCGTCCGAGAGTTTTTCTGAAAAATCAACCTTCATCGAGATATTTTTATTTTTTAGACTTTATCTACACCAAGTTCATATGTGATACAAACTATCTAAATTCCTTTTAACACTGCCGAAGAAAATTTTACTAGAACCACGCTATTTCGCGGAAAATAAAACAAAATTTGTAAATTTTAACTCATTCTGTTTTAAGTAAACTAGGCGGCAAAGCAGAACCACGAAAGCTATGGCCAAATTGTTATATGTATATCTTCTCGGCATCGCCAGATTGTCAGGAAACACACATTCGTAAATTTAAAAAAATTAATACAATATCCATATCAAAATCCATTCAAATATTGAGATTCTGGAAAATTTAACAGTGAATCGATTGTCGGTTTTTAAATAGATATTCTTCAAAAATACTAAAAATATTTTTTCTATTTCACAAGCACCAAAACCGTTCTAGCGACTTAGACTTTCGCAAGCGCCGGTAGTCTAAAAATACTGTACGAATAACGTATATACAACATGATTTGACAGTGGCCAGAAATAATGTTTACCAAGTAATTCTTTTCTTTTGATGCAACTAGTAAAAGAGCGTAGCCAGCCTCTGAACTGGGGAAAACTTCTCAAAACTCAAAATTCCATTCTTGGAGAAAAAAATTGTATTTTTAAGGAATATATATATATATATATATATATATATATATATATATATATATATATATATATATATATATATATATATATATATTTATATATATATATATATATATATATATATATATATATATATATATATATATATATATATATAATAACTGAATTAAAATTAGTTTATTATTTCAGCATTAATTTTCTTGGATTAGCCGTCAAGCGATCATCTCCCATCGTGCTTCGCAGCGGTCTTTATTCTTCTGAGAGTGCTGAAAGACCACTCAATGGTACAAGTCGTGCATGGCTATGTTAGTGGAATCAAAAAAGGTTTCTTTATCGTAGGAAAAAAATAATCCGCTTCTTTGTTCACTTTTGCCACCTCGAGGTCTTTCAACTCTTGCTCTGCGAATTTCCTCTCCATCTTCATACTGTACCGCATTTCTAGTTCCGCATCTTAGCCGAAGCGATCCAATCGATAAAAACTAGCAAAACAACATTTCTTTTACTTTAAATCTTTGATATTAATATTTACCATTTGCAAAGAATGCACGTAAGTGAGTGCACAGGCTGGTGAGTTCTCATTAGAAAATCGCAATTGCAAAGATGTAATTATGGTCTCCAGATACGGCATGCCCAGACCCCTCCTCAAAAATTCGGAAGCACTAAGTGCTGGAGGGGGGCTACATCACCAGAAATATGCCGACGATGTGATAATAATACCTAACAATGCAGAATATATACAAAAGATGTTAAAGAAAAATCAGAAAAAGAGGGATTAAACTTAAATAAAAAGAAAACAAAAGCCATAACAAATGATCATAACCCGCAAGACGTAAGGATAGATAATGAAACACTTGATTATGTAGAAGAATATATATATATATATATATATATATATATATATATATATATATATATAAATATATATATATATATATATATATATATATATATATATATATATATATATATATATATAAATATATATATATATATATATATATATATATATATATATATGTATATATATATATATATATATATATATACATATATATATATATATATATATATATAGGTAGTATATCATAGGTAGTAGTTGTTTGCAGAAATGCAATAACGTCCGTGGCCGCACTACGGCGTTCTCTAAAAGGTGCTGTGAAATACAAAAATGTACGTTTCGGCACTTGGACAGCGTTGACGAGTATTACGACATCCTCGACGATATCCTTGGGATGTGGAAAAAGGGTAACATCCCTACTGAGGCGGGGAATGATACATTGCGGTAAACCCAATCAAACCACAGAAATAGAAAGAAGAATCAGACTGACATGGGCAACTTTGATAAGATACATCCTAAATAACAGGAAAATTCCTCTAAGACTAAGAAGAAATGTATATAACCATTGCGTCTTAACAGTTCTCACTTACGCAGCACAAACTTGAACACTGACCAGGACTTAAGTTATTAATATAAATATCCTCTGGCACCTGCATATAGGTCACTCAATATGATTTTGAAATAGCTAGTCGAGAAATGAAAAAATAATGTCTTAAAATTTCAGTTTTTAATACAGAGTATGCCAATTGAAATGTATTTGTTCTTATCATTGCAAGACTGTGTACATAAAATTATTGATTTAATTATTTTTTATTATTGGTTCAATTATTTTTTACTTCTTACCGATCACATCTATATCTATAGTTAAACCCACATTTTATTAATACCTGCTATTACTCCCTAATATTATTATATTGTTTTTTTCGTTGTATTTACTTATAGCACAGCGATGTATTCTCTTTTAGAGCTATGTACTTTTATTTTCTTTATTTACTTTTTTTGTTCTTTCTAGGTTAATTGAAATTAGGTTTAGGGGGGAAGTCATTGGGCAGAGCTTGGGATGGTGGTTGTGCTGCGCTGCGGGGGGCGTATATTGGCGTTATACAATGGAGGATGATTATTTGAATGGGCCGGTGGATGACCATCTAAATATTACTTATTGTAAAAGCTTTAAAGATTTTGCCGTTGCACATTTGAATGTTAGGTCGATGAACACTGGCTTTGATGAGTTTTTGTATTATATGAATACGTATCAATTTGACATAATAGGCCTTTCTGAAACTTGGTTATCTCCACTTGATGATTACGACTCGTATTCGATTCCCGGGTACACCTTTGTTCAAAAGGATAGGAATGGTAGAGGTGGTGGGGTTGGCTTCTATATTAAAAACTATATTAAATTTAAAACAAATAACATTAGACATTAGTTACCCTGATCTCGAATATATTAGTATTACAATATTACTCAATCATAAAAAAATATTGCTTACAAATATATATAGGTCTCTATCATATGAGAATTTAGATGATATGCTTGCGGTTGCAGTTCCGTCATATGATATTGTTGTTTTCAAGGGAGACGGGAATATCGATCTTCTAAGCGTCTCACCTGCTCAAAGAAGATTAGAAGCACTCTTTAACATTTATGATTTGGCACAACTAATAACAGAGCCAACTAGAATAAATTTAACAGGAAATTCAAGTCTTATTGATGTAATCGTTACAAATAAGAATACTCCTTACTTGGTTACTAAATCAATGCCAATTTCACAAACCCTTTCTGATCATAACTTAATATATTTTACTTTGAACCTTCCTAAAAAACAAAACAACAAAAGAATTATTCATTACCGCGATTATAAAAATATTGATTTTAACGAATTTCATAATAATGCACTTCGGCTGGATTGGGATTCAATTTTTTATATTGGTAATATTGAAACCAAATTGGAAGTGCTTAACTCTTTCATTTTATACCTAATAAATAGGCATGTGCCCTATAGGCATACAAAGGTCAAAGAAAGGAATAGTGCCCCTTGGATTACTGATAATATAAAGCTTTTAATGCGGTTAAGAGACAAGGCTCATTCCAAATATCTAAAGAATAGATCACCAGAGCATCTCCAATATTACCGGGAGCTTAGAAATTTTGCCAAGCACGCTATTATAAGGGAAAAAATTTCATATTTTAATCATTTTTCTCGAAAAAATGGTCAAGCCTTCTGGACAGAAGCAGCTCAGCTAAACTTGACACGTAACAAGTTGAGTCATATTCCGGATGATTTGTGCGATCCTGTCTTATTAAATAATTATTTTTCTTCGTGTACTAGAGGATTGAATAACGTATCAGCAAATAAAATGATTTATTATAAATCTAATACTCATCCAAAGGTAACAAATGAAAGGAAATTCAGTTTTAATCTAATTACCGAGGAAGAATTGTTAGCCATCATAAATAAAATCTCTACTAATGCCATAAGAGAGGATGGTATTTCTGTTAAAGATCTTAGACTCTGTCTTCAATACTGCACGCGTCCGCTAATAAATATAATTAATTGCTGTATACTGGAAGGGTACTTTCCGAATATCTGGAAAAAGGCTATTATTAAACCATGTGCCAAAGTGACAAACCCCATGGAACCAAAGGACCTACGACCAATTAGTATACTCCCTGCTTTATCAAAAATTCTGGAGCGACATGTATATCAGCAAATGTTTTTATATGTAAATAGTAAACAAATAATACCCAATTGTCAGTCGGGATTTCGACCTTATTTTAGTACTACTACCAGCTTGGTTAATTTACTGAACGATATTCGTTTCAATGAAGATAAGAATGAAACCACCTGCTTAGCTCTTTTGGATTTTAGTAAAGCGTTCGACACCCTAAATCATGATCTGCTCTTGGCAAAGCTTTACTATTTTGGCTTCTCAGACCAGTCAGTTATTTTTATGGAACATTTTCTAAAAAACCCGATCACACTGTGTAGAAATTAGAAAAGATTTTAAATCCATTAAATCTAATTACATACCGCTTACTAAAGGAGTGCCTCAGGGCTCCATCTTGGGTCCACTATTGTTTTCTCTTTATGTGGCAGATATTGATAAGGCGATAGAATATTCCAAAATGCAACAGTATGCCGATGATTCTCAAGTATATATGCCATTTCCTTTAAATAAATTACGGACTTCTTTAGTATATTTTAATAGGGACCTAAATAACATATATAATTTTTGTAATGATCATAGCCTTAAGCTTAATGCACAGAAGTCTTGTTTTATGCTGTTTAACGGTAGTAAAAATGCAGAGGGTATACTTTTTGATACCTTCAGACCTTCAATTGACAATACTTTTTTGCCTTTAATTCATGAGGCCAAAGTATTAGGAGTAATTTTTGACAAATCTCTTTCATTCCAATCACATATTAATATTAAATTAAAGGCAGCTTATATTCGTTTAAAAAAAACTGTATAATCTAAGGAATCTTCTGCCATCAAAAACTAAATATTATTTATGCAACAGCTTGATCTTATCTTTATTTGATTATGCTGATGTTGTGTATGACGACTCTTTGTCAGCCCAGTATGTTAGATTAATCCAGAAAATACAAAACTCTTATATGCGCTTTTCTTTTAACATTCCATTCAGAAATCGAATCACACCCTATTTAAATAACAGCTATATTTTAAATATGGAAAATCGTAGAAAGTGTCATTTGTATAATTTCGTCTATCGGATTTTTAAATTTGGACAACCCCAATACCTCAGAGAACAATTTAGTGTTTTTTCTGCATCCGCACGATACGAGAAACATTAATTCTTTTAGAGTTCCTCAACACAGGAAGGCAGCCTTTCAAAAGTCGTTTATTTTTGTTGCTGTGCATTTGTGGAATTCTTTGTCACAAGATACAATTATCACCAGGCAAGTTTTCTTCCCTATGTAAAACACCAACTTATTAACCAGCAAAAGAATTCTAATTTAACGTAATATTTACCTATTTTGTATATAATTTTTTGGATCCTTTTAGTGGTGGTACCACTTGCCCACCATATCATATTATGTAAATTTTACTCTGTTTATGCATATACATCTCCCCGCGTCTCCGCCACCCGTTTCGCTGCGTGCTCGCCGATCCCTGTTTACGCTCTGCTATTTTTTAGAATTTTTATTTTTAGAATTTTTTCAATTAGTTTTTTATTTATTTTTTAAGGTATAGGTTCGCCACTGGGTGGCACTACACATGCCCAAATAGTGAAGGGCTTTTGGTATCGGCTATTTATAGTCGCTGTGCCATCCTTTTTGTCGTATTTCGAGCAAATTTAATTTATGTCACATTATGAATTTGTAGATTTGGCAAATAAACTGATTTTGATTTGATTTGATTTTGATTTGAATATAATGGATAATTGGACAAAACACAACGAGCAATGGAGCATCAGATGTTGAATATAAGGATAAAGGGATAAGATACGGATCGAATATATTAGGGGAAAAACTAAACTAATAGATATAAAAGAACATGTAGCAAGCCTAAAATGGAGATTGGCTGGACATACAATGTGACAACCGGACAATCGATCGTCGGAATAGGAAGATGCAGGATTGGAGACCCTGGTTGGGAAAGAGATCAAGGAGCAGACCTCAGACCAGGTGAAAAAAAGACGATCTAAAACTACAGCCGGCCTTGCGTGAACAGAGAAGCACAGGACCGAAATAACTGGAGAACAAAAGGGGAGACCTATGTCCGAGACTGGATGTAAAAGAGCTATGAAGAAGAAGAACAAGAATTGCTAGAGGGTTGCTCCTGTGCTGTTGCCTTCCTACAGTCCTCGTCGTGAGCAGTTTCCAGTTCCAGCTGTTTGTCAGTTGGTTTACATCCTCCAGCATTCATGAGTAATGGTTTTCTGCATTGTTATGATGGTTTTATAATAAACCCACGATTCGATTAATGTGCTCTGAGGCTTTAACCAAGGCAAGTTTTTCTGATTGCAAAGCATTCACAACAGGTTACTCCAGAGTACTTTAAGATCGAAAGCATAGCTATTGGGAATGATGATATGATGGCTGCTGAATGAAGCAGGAAGGCGCTTTTACGACTCTTCGCATATCCTTCCATAGAAATCATTTCTAAGGCTTCCAGAAACTCTTATAAGTAAGTAAGTAAAACTGTAATGTAATGTATAAGTGGTTAAAACCGTATTATAGTTTAAACTATATCTTCAAATTATATTTTTGAAGTAAGTTACACTGCGTTTACGTGCACGTTCTATAATAAAAGCTAGCATTTTCGGCCATAATCACATAGTGGAAGTAGAATTAACAAAAAGATGAAGTAAAAAATACACTATAAATTAAACACATATATGTGGGAGATAATTTAAGAAATTTATAAAATAGACTTCCATTCGTATTACTGCCCTTATGGTAATTTTTATTTAATGCAATGTATGGACCCATCAAATCCTATCTTTCTTGCCTTATATTTAAAAACTTTATCAGAGAAGTATAAAATATATTGGGGTATCATGCAAGCTATCAAAAAATGATCAAAAACACTTCTAAGAAAATTAGTCATCAAGAGCTTTTATGTTAAAATAAAATTCAAAACTAATTGTTGTTTAATTACCCATAAAAAATATTTTTGTTACACAATGAGTTGTGGGACACTCTACATAGCAGGAACATACTTGGATTTCTCCGAAAAATATGAATTAAGTTTTTCCACATTAAATAGTGATAGTAGGTAATGAGTTTGGCCAATATGACAATATCATGAAATACTTGAACTAGAAATCTAATGCTTCTCCATTGATTTAATTTTTACCAAGGTTTTTAAACAATAGAAGTTTTTAACTTGATATTTTAACCTAAAGTGAGAAAATTGAGTTGTATGTTGTATTCATTATTACTAGGAACCGATAGTTCAGTAATACCACTAAAACATAACTGTAGAGATCATTTCAACAACCTTCACTAACACTAAAAGGCATTGTGAGTCATTTAGATAGATATTGCTACATAATAATTTTTAGTAAATACGTTTAAAATAAGATTCTCCAAAAGGTAAAATAATTTGCCACCCAATAACTACCCCGGTGGACAGGATAACCCCTTCGATAGAAATACTTGTAAATCCAATATTCCTTCATATATATTCATAATTTTTAGTAAATAAGTTTAAAATAACAGTCCCTGACGAGCCATATAGGTCACATAATTTGTCACCCTCTAATAACACTACCCTTGATAAATAAATAATCGTAAGTCCGATACCTTTTCACAGATTTTTATAATTTACGGTAAATAGATTTAAAATAACCTATTCCAAAGTTCTATGTACGCGAAATAATTTGTCATCCAAGGGCCAGGGCCCCCACCTTTAATAAAGAAAACTGTAAATTTGACCTTTTTCACAGATTTCTATAATTTCTGGTTAATACGTTTTAAATAAGATTCCCTAAAGGTCTAAGTACGTAAAATAAATTGTCACACTATAACTTCCGCAGCAGCCAGGGTCGCTACGTTTGATAAATAAATAAACGCAATTCGGATACTTTTTTACAGCTCTCTATCATTTTTGGTAAGTATTTTTAAAATAACGGTTTCCAAATATCCATATAGTGGAAGTGAGATTATAATCTTTTTATGTTAATCATTTAAAAATGCATTAACTATTGAGAAAACCATTAAAATTTGCACAGTTTCTTTGCGAGATTCTAAAATATATATATTGAGTCTACATATCACTAGCTGACTGCTTCGACACCTTCTTGCAGGTTCTTGTGTGCGCCGTGAACCAAATCGTCTACCAGAATAAGATGCTTTTATTTGGACACTTCAATGTACATTCTGGTAATGAAGTTAGAGAAAGCATTGATTTGTGCTGTCTTCTAGAATCATACGAAGTCAAACAGATTATGTTAAATGGTGTTTGTGGAACCTAGATAATATTTTCTTTAACTGTAGTAACTCAAATTGCAGCATTTCACTCATGAATCCATCTATTTCCGACTACTTGGAACAGATCATTGAACAATAATCTTAGACCCATCACTTTCTTTCAAAAAAGTTAGAACAGTACAATTTTCTTTCATCCAGTAACTATTTAATTAAAGAGCGATCTTAAGGATCTGGACAGTAGGTTTTGTTGGGATCTCCATACAAATCAACTTTCTAAGAAACTTAGCAAAAACATCGTTATGTTTCATAATTTATGTGCATGTGTGACCCAGAATGTTTTTGAATATTTAATTTTACTTATTACTTTTAGGACCCCATATGGCTGTGTTACCACTAAAACATGGCTGTAGAGATAACTTCAACAGCAAGACTTGAACTTTAGTAATAAAAAATGGCACTGTGAGCCATTAACGTACGTATATTGCTTTAGGAAAAAGTGTGCAAATAGTGGTTCTTTAGCGATTCTAATTTTATGACGCTTTTGAGTGTAGCTTAAGAGGCCAACCCTGTAATTGGCATATATACTTTACGAACATACTATATGCTTGTTTCTAAAAAATATTTTCTTTTTCTTTCAATAGTAAAAAAACACACTTTTTAATGCAAATTCCACGATATCGAAGCACTACTGCGAAATTACTTCTAGAACAGGTTTTGTCTAACTTTCAACTTTGTACGTAGAAACAGTTAAAAATTTGTAAACCATAATGGTATTCTTTTTTACAGATTTGCTACCAGTTTCTTCGTCTTCCCGATTTCTCTACCAGCCATTTTGGGAGGCCTCTTACCATCCACCAGCTTAAGCAGATCAGTTGTTTCATCAACACTAAATAAATAATTTTTTTAAGACCAGCAATATATTATGAATACAAAAATCTTTTATTAGTGACATTTTAGTTTTAGTAGCGTCTTTACAGCTAGAACTCATTCTCGATCGCTTAGCGTAGGTAAGTTTTCAGTAAAAAGAAGCTGATACAAGATTCCTAACTATACATATTAAATCTTTGTAGATTACCATTGGCTGTTTCCACACCGTCCTGCAGGTTCTTGAGTCCACCTTGAACCAAGTCGGCTGAGAGAATAAAATACTTTTATTTAGAGACTTCCATATGCATTTTAACACTGAAAGTAGAGAATACACTAAATTGTGATGTCTTTTGGAATTATACGAACTCATTAATACATCTATATCCTACTACTTAGGACGAGTCATTGAAATTCCAATAATCTCAGATAAAACTACATTAAGAACTACTAAAATAGTCTATACACCTATCACTAAATTTGACAAGTTTCTTTTTTACAACTACATCCCACAAATCAACTGGGATTTTTTAAATCCTTATATGTTAATATAACGTAAATAAAAAATTTTCAGTTGTCAGGTTCTCTTCATGAATCGTTTCCTGAAAAAAACATATCAGATGCTTCAATGACAATCTGAGGCACATGCGAGAATATGTTCACCTTTTGTATGAGCTATATAGTGGACAAGTCTCTCAAGAATCTTATTATAAGTTCATTATCCAAATTAATGAATCAGTGGTTCATGAAATCCACCTTCCCAGGTCTCTAAAAAAAAACTATAGTAACACCAACTTTTAAAAAAGTGATCCAATCAAATGTGGGGAAAAACTAAAAAGAACGAGATGAGAAATGTTTAGTTATTACAAAACAATTAAGGCTGTAAGGACTTGTAGTTAGAAAATGCCTTTCTTAAAAATTCTTCTCGTAGATACAATATTGTTGTAAAATTGTTCCTTCTTGACCTAAAAATAAAATGCAAATTATTAATCATTTTATTATGGTTTAACAGTGGTTGTTACCAGTTAGCAATTACACCTAATTGAAAACATATATTACTGTTTTTTAAGATCTTACCTAAAAGTGCTACATTTCGGAAATGGAAAATCTGTTATTCCAGTCTCTTTGATGCCTTGACTGAAACTCGGTAGTCTGAGTTTTATGGTTTTTAGGATCACAATTGATATATTAATATTTGTTGCTTAAAAACTGTATTTCCTACAAAAATAAACCCGTGTAAATATATAAAATAAGCATAGAATAACAACGTTTAGAATATTCTGTTATAAAAAAAAATATTTATTACAGTTGTGGAAAATAACGGTAATCGACAAATTTCCGCAACTACAGGAATGAATAAAAATTTACTTAACAGACATTTCTAGTTTCATCGGAAATGTCACTGTCAGCATTTTGTTCAGAAACTATGGTAATTTTCTATAGGAGAAATTCACTGGATATGTGTGATATCAGAATTAACTAATACAGGGGAAAATTGTAATTCTCGTTATTTACATTAATCTAAATGCAATATAATCATAGGCTTGACACCTAGACGCTTGTGAAGGAAAGATAATGAAAAGCTTACTCTAATTCTTTCGTGGTATCTTAAATAAAAGCTACTCACCCCACCTTTATTTTTTTTTTACTTATTTTATAGGCGAGCTTAATATACGAAGATATTACGATTTATAACGTTAAGAGTTTTACGCCACTGTCGGTAGGCAAGATATTTAAAAGCAATAGCAGTAAGCTTCAATGCCAGCCAAAATGACATCAGTAACTTCCTTAGCGCAATCAAATGGGTCGTCTAACCGAGGGAAAGTTCGAAAATACTCCATGAGTTCTTTTCGTTTAGCAGATCGTGCACAGTTTAGACGCTTCTATCACTAATTGGACTCGATGTTGAAAGCAGTTTATAGTCGAAAAAACCTAAGGGGTGATTTACAGTCACTGTGTAAATCTCTGGATTGGTGGTTACAAACAGGTTAAGAAGACTGGCGAATTCTCCCTCACGAACTGGAATCCCTGTTGATTGATAAGCTGAGTAAAGCCACAATTGATTGAAAATGACTCAGGTCACGGCATTGTTCGTCGGCCGAATTTGAATACTTAAGCCAGTTAATGTTGTGGACATTAAAGTAGCCAGAATGGCAATATCTGCACTTGGATAATTAATCTGTAAATGATTGGTGGTATCTGCAGGAGAAGCGAAAATGTTCTAAAGTTAGCATCATTTGGTAGTCGCTAAAGGATATGGTGTGTTGAGTCGTTATTTTTAACCACATAACATCAAAGTTTAGAGGCTTCAGAGCTTTCTCTCGTTGGCAAAAGAGATCGCTTCTAACAAAAAAATAGATTTTAAGGTTACAGCTAAAACGAGAATAGAAGTAGATATAGAGAAAGATGACTATGCGGGTCGATGAACTGAACTTAGTTTTTGGAAAGAACGAGTACATGAGATTTATTTAATTGCAGATTTTGGTGCACTGAATTTATGTTCGAATATTACAAAAATTTGCTTTAATATTTTGACCTCCGTATATTGAAGCCCCCGAATCAGGCCCCATCTGAAGTTCCATAGAGCTATTTTACCTCCAGAATTTTTTGATCCTAGGAACCTCATCATGCCGTTATTTTTCCACATGAGATCCGGGAACATCAGCACAGCCACGAAACACTGAGCAATTTCATGCACCTAATCCGATGTGATATCACACCTGCCTGGTGAGATCTGGGCACCTACCAAATGATTTGTTCTTTTAGTCACCTTATACGATAGGCACACCGTACTGGGGATGATATTCTGTCCCGCATGGCCACGGGTATTCATGTAGCAGAAACTCTTAGAAACTTAAATTTAACTCAAGTCAGCCTCACAACTACAGAGCCTTGAAAAGTCTAAATAAAAACGAAGCCATCATTACATTATCAGCAGATAAAGGTAATGCGACAATTGTGAAGGACACAGAAGACTACGCCACTAAAATAAAAGGCCTACTAAACGATCCATCTAACAAATTAGTATCTAGAAACCCCACAATATACCTTTAAAAAACTACGAAAGTACAAAAACGATGAATCGCTAATAGATCGTGAAATCACATCCTCTATAAACAAGCGATACCTACGCACCTCTCAACAAGCTCGTAGAGCCAGCTAACTCATACATGAAAAATTCTGTATATTTTACCAACATTTTCTGCACTTTACATCTCGAGAAAAACGATAACCCATCTGACTGCGCCAGGGAGGTCTCCGATGTTATTTTGGCTGGTATGGAAGCGTACATCCCTTTTTCGAAGAAATGCTCCTCCAACGGCAAGCCTTGGTTCGACCGAAAATGCAAAGAAGCTGTTGCTTCTAAACATATTGCCTACCGACAATGGCGTGCAAATCCTAACACCGTAAATCGTAACATCTTTGTTCATGCCCGGAACAAATGCATGGGAATTATCGACGAAACCAAGGAAGCACACAATCAACGAATTAGAAACAAACTTCTCGCTTGTCCCAACAATTCCAGGTCCTTTTGGGCAGTCGCTAAGGCAGTTAGTCAAAATTTTACCAAATCCACCATACCACCACTCACACGGCCAGATAATTCCATTGCAACCACACCTGTTGAGAGAGCGAACTTGTTGGCTGAACTCTTTGCTTCACATTCTACTGTCGATTTCCAAGGAAAAACACCACCTACTATTCCCATATTGCGGTCAAGGATGCCCGATGTTGTCTTCAGACAGCGCATCATAAAGCGTATTTTAATGAAGCTAGACACCAAGAAGGCTTCTTGCGCTGACGGAATACCTGCCATAGTTCTCAAAAACTGTGCAAGGGAACTAACACCAGTTTTCTGTAGCTTTTTAACCTATCCTACAGAAAGGGAATATTTCCGTCCTGCTGGAAATGTGCCACGGTTCAGCCGATACCTAAAAAAGGTAAGAAGACCTTGCCAAATAACTACCGACCAGTTGCACTGCTTTCAATAATATCGAAAGTCATGGAAAAGGTTATCAATGAGCATCTTCTAAAATATCTTGAACGATTCAATATTATTAGCGATCACCAGTATGGTTTTCGTAAACATAGATCAACAGGCGATCTTCTGACTTATGTAACACATGTTTGGAACAACGCAATTGAACACTTTGGAGAATCTCGAGCGGTTGCTCTTGACATATCCATGGCATTCGACCGTGTTTGGCACCATGGACTGTTGGCTAAGTTACGCTCTTATGGTATGTCTGAAGGGTTCTGTTTGTGGCTCTCATGTTTCCTCAGAGAGCGTTCTTTACGAGTGGCGGTCGACGGATTTCTTTCTAACACCCTCACTATCAACGCCGGTGTGCCCCAGGGCTCCATACTGTCTCCTACTCTCTTTCTCATTTACATTAACGATCTGCTGGAAAAGACCGGGAATCCAATCTATAGCTTTGCAGATGACAGTACGCTTGTCTCTTCATTCACCTTGAACGCTCGGACATCGGCTGCTCAGGCGAATATCTGCAGACAGCAGGAGGTCGTTCAACTTAACAAAGACCTGGAAGAAATTCTATCTTGGGGCGACAGTAACCAAGTGGAATTTAACGCTACAAAAACCCAAGCGGCAGTATTTTCTAAAAAAGTTAACGTTGCTGAACCCGACATAGTTATGTCGGGGCACTCCATTCCCCTAGCATCGTCGCTCAATTTGTTGGGCGTTAGTTTGGGAGCAAATATGTCTTGGCATGAACATGTTGCAGGCATAGCAAGGAGAGCTTCTCAAAAGTTGGGAATATTATTTAGAACCAGAAAGCTTTACACCCCACAACAACTGTTAATTCTTTACAAAGCCCAAATTCGACCAACTATGGTATACTGCTCCCACGTTTGGGGCTCCGCTCCCAAACATACACTGCATTTGTTGGATTCTGTTCAGAGAAGAGCGGTCCGTCTGATTGGGGACCCGGAATTGACCGGCGGCCTTGATTCGCTGGAACATCGAAGAACGGTTGGCGACTTGAGTCTGTTCTACAAGTATTTTCATGGAAAGTGTTCGAAGGATGTAGCCCGCTTAATTCCTCCCAAAGCGGTGCATGTTAGAAATACACGTCGCGCTGGTGCTTCGCATCCGTATGAGGTTCAGCTTGTTACTCCGCGTACAACGCTTTTCAAGCAATCTTTTATATGGAGAACGTCATCCCTTTGGAATAATTTGCCCAGCGCTATGTTTCCCACCGAGTACAATCTACAGCGATTCAAGAACAACGTGAATCGCTTTTTCCGCACTCGTGCCGCTCCTGGAGCGCTTTAGGGACTTCCGTGCAGCACGTGTGCTAGACCCATAAAAAAAAAAAAAGACTTAATAAAAGTATAAAACAAAAAGTTTCGACGTCATCCCAGCATTCCAGTAGATGAAGCTCTTCAACAAATCGCATGAAATGAAAATCTCCCCGACCACAGGCAATGTAAATAGAAAGCGCCGTCATGTGTCCATCTCTGTCACCAAGCATAGCAATCCTCTTTGTAGCCTACGTCGTACAAAAAGCATTAAATGAGGCAGTCCTAAAGTTTAAACTTTGGATTTGATAGGTCAGTGACATACTCATCACATAGCCCTTCGAAAAAGAAAAACTTCATAAACCCTTGATCACCCGAACTTCTTACACTAAAAAAATTCAATTTATACTCCAACTAGAAGGAAACAATCTATTGCCTTCATTTAGCGTACTTATGTAAAAGACTGCAGAAGGACATCTCAAGCATACAATATACACGACACCAATTACAATTGGGTTTATATAGGATCAACTAAAAGAAGAATATCAAGGCTCGCGGAACAACATCCGCAATAAGCGAACCACATCAGCTCTCTTTTAATACCACTTAGCGACAGAACATTAAATCGATTTCAGTAGCTGCCAGTAAATAGTCATTTTTCAACACTACAAAACATGAATTATCTGAGAAGCCATGAATATTAAGAAACTTCAACATCAAAGGGGATCTTGCCCTCAACTTCCCAACTACATGAAAATTCCTAATAAAATAAGACACTAACACATCAGCAGCCAACAGACTACAGAAAGTAACAAATCACCACTACAATCTTCGCTCACGATAACCATAAATAGTTTACACAGTTTACCAACAACTGAGGGTGGAGCCGTCTTCCTTGACGTTGCCTTCGACACAGTCTGGCACAAAAATCTCATCCTCAAGTTCATCCGTCACGGCTATCCCATAAACATCACACTACTAGTCCTCTCCTTCCTCTCCGACCGCACATATCCAGGTTCGAGCAGACCAAACCATTTCCGAAATCCCGCCCATTCGAGCCGGAGTCCCCCAGGGCTCTGTACTCTCTCCCATTTATTCAATATATGCACAGCCGATATTTCACATCTCCCTCCTCATGTACGTCGATGGCACTGCCATAGCCGCCACTATCAAGTCGACCAGGATCATCTCCAACCACCTCCACACGCTAATCCCCTGGTTCGAACATTATAGACTCCAACTCAACCCAGCGAAGAGTCATCATGTTCTCCAAGGCTCGTAACACAACTCGGGTAATCCTCAACCTCCAAGGTACCAGACCCCGATGGTCAAACATCATCAAGTACCTGGGCCTCCACTATAACAAGTGGCTAGTATGGAAGGACCAGCCTCCACCAAAAAAGCTTACCGCCCCCCCCCCCCCACGTTATGTCCGACGCCGTCTTTCAAGGCCCTCGGACCCCCTATAAGTAAATTAACTTAAGTTAACCGTTTTAAGTTTAATCATAAGTTTTATGTTCATGAAATATCTTAAGTTCAAATACGTTAAGTTCTCTCAATACATTTATAGAAAATCCTTACCTAGACTGAATTAGTTAGGTCCATGATATGTATATATCTTAAGATCCAAATGAATTCCATGTTTTTGTAATCAAATCATTATATAGTAGTAATAGCATCAAATACTTATCAGGAAGCATGGACGTCTACAACTGCCAATCAAATAATAGAGGAAATATGAGAATTGGCATGGACGATGGCACATTTCAGTTTCAGTAGGACGCCTAGTATATCGGGAAACACCTCCATTTTGACCCATATCTTTAGTTCCAAATTTCATATCAATATGTTACGCAACTAATTTCATATCAGTATTATCTTTTCCTTGCCGACATGTCTTTTGGCAAGATAGTTGAGAGAGACCAGGATGGAGATATTCAACACTTAGATGGTAACGCCCTTTTCATATTTCCATATATTCAGTTTTTATGATTTATACAGTATTTTTTTTTTTTCACTTTCCCTACCAAAGGACAGTATTTTATTCGTGAAAAAAGGACACTCTCCGAGATTTTTGTCGGTCTGTTGGTATCATAATTCAGGAACAAAATGAGATATCAATTTCAAATTGGTGCACTCAGGGGTAAGGGAAGAATGGGATGTTGATAGTTGTATGATTTAATAGTATTATACATATTACTTTTATCTATTTTTTACTGAGATAATAAACAATTTTTTTTATAATAAGCATATAAGAGATTGAAGGGATTGGAGGGGAAGTTAGAGAAGTCGCTGCATATATATCGTGTAATATGTTCTTTTTCTAATTCTTGGAGCTGAGGAATCAGAAAATTAACAATATCAACAAGGCAAGGAGCTGAAAGGCAGTTTCATTGTTAATATGAGAATTTTTCCAAGGTTTTAGTAGGGGTAATTAGCAAATTTCAATCTCATAAATTGTCCCCGTAAATCAGCCACTAGGTTCTTCCGACCATAAATTACCTTCGACATCGAGTATCCTAACGATCAATGACAGAGAGGTGCCTAAACCACGCAAAATTTGGCACTACAATTTTAATGTCATAAACCATAACATCTTTGTTCGTGCCCGGAACAGATGCAAAGAAATTATCGACGAAACCAAGAAGGTAGCTAATCAATGAATTAAAAACAAGCTTCTCGCTTGCCCCAACATTTCCAAGTCCTTTTAGTCAATCGCGGCAGTTCGTGAAAATTTCACCAAATCCACTAGACCAGTTCCCACACGGCCAGATAATTCTACTGCAACAATACCTGTTAAGAAAGCAAACTTGTTAGCTTAACTCTTTGCTTCACATTCTACTGTCGATTTCCACCTACTATTCCACAGTACAGTCAAGGATGCCTGATGTTGTGTTCAGACAGCCCATCATAAAACATATTTTAATAAAGCTTCTGGAGCTGACGGAATACCTGCCATAGTACTCAAAAACTGCTTGAGAAGACACCAGTTTTCTATAGACTTTCAACCAATCCTACATAAAGGAAATATTTCCTTCCTGCTGGAAATGTGCCACAGCTCAGCTGATACCCAAAAAAGCGAAGAAGACCTTACCTAACGACTACCGACCAGTCGTACTGATGTCAATAATATCGTCATAGAAAAGGCTACCAATCAACATCTTCTAAGATATCTTGAAGGATTTAATATTATTAGCGACTATGAATATGGCTCTCGTAAACATAGATCAACATGAAATCTGCTAACTTACGTAACACGCGTTTGAAACAATGCAATTGAACAATTTGTAGAATCTCGAGCAGTTGCTCTTGACATATCCAAGGCATTCGACTGTGTTTAGCCCTATGGATTGTTGGCTAAGCTAGGCTCTTCGAGTATGTCTGAGAAGTTCGGTTTATGGCTCTCATATTTCCTCAAACAGCGTTCTTCATAAGTGGCAGTCGACAGATTTCTTTGTAACACCTTCACTACCAACGCCAGTGTGTCCCAGTACTCCATACTTCATCCTACCATCTTTCTCATTTATATTCACGATCTACTGGAAAAGACCAGGAATCCAATCTACAGCTTTGCAGATGACAATACGCTTATCTCTTCGTTCACTTTGAACGCTCGAACAACGGCTACTCATGCAAGTATCCGGAGACAGGAGGAAGTCGTTCAACTTAACAAAGATATGGAAGGAATTCTATCTTGGAAAGACAGTAGCCGAGTAGAATTTAAACCTACAAACCCTAGGAAGAAGTTTTTTCTAAAAAAAATAACGTTGTTGCACCCGACATACTTATGTCGGGACACTCCATTCCTCTGGCATCGTCACTCAATTTACTGGGCGTTGATTTGGGAGCAAATATGCTTTGGCACGAACATGTTACAAGCATAGCAAAGAGAGCTTCTCAAAAGCTGGGAATATTATTTAGAACTAGAAAGCTTTACACTCCACCACAACTATTAACCCTGTACAAAGCTCAAATGCGACCAACGATTGAATACTGCTCCCACATTTGAGGTTCTACTCCCAAACATATACTGCATTTGTTGGATTCTATTCAGAAGAGACCTTTTCGTCTGTTAGGAGACCCGGAAACGGCCGGCAACCTTGATTGATTGGAACATCGAAAAACGGTTGGCGACTTGCGGCTATTCTACAAGTACTTTTAGGGAAAGTCTTCGATGGATTCTCCTCAGATTAGTGCATACTAGAAATACACGTCGCGCTTCACATCCGTATGAGGTTCAGCTCCTTACTCCTCGTACAACCCTTTTCAAGCAGTCTTTTATATGGAGAACATCATCCCTTCGGAACATTTTGCCCAGGACTGTCTTTCCGACCATGTACGATTTACAGTGATTCAAGACCAACGTAAAACGTTTTCTCCACATACATGTCGTTCCTGTAGCACTTTAGGGATTTCCCTGCAGTACGTATTCTAGGCCCATAAAAGAAAATTCAATTTATTGTTGTTCTTTTTCAGGTTTCTTGGAGTCAAGAATTTTAAACAATACATTATTTTTTTTCTTTATTTTGAATATTAACAAAAGAAGAGGGTGAAATGGTAGCAGGTCATTAAATATTTTATAGTTTCAATAGTATGCGAATTGTTCTGGTTTTCGTTGGGTTAAGGGACAAATTCGAAGCAAAAAGTGAGATGCAATCGACCGACCGGAACTGATTCATGACAATGTATCTACATACACGGCACTGCCTGTACGGGAGTTCTTAGCCAGGAAATAATTTGTTTACCTAAAGATTAAAAAAGTTTTAGGACATCAATGCTAATATAACAGCAGCTCTGAAGACCATTACACACAGTAAATTGCTTCGACGTGTGAAATAGGCCATAGCATCGGTGTGTAACTTCCCAAAGGGAGTATTTTGAAGATGACATCAGAGGTATGTAGCAATGAAGTGTGCAGCATTTTTTCTAGAATGAGTTGTCGAACTTACTTATTAGACCTCGTAAACTTCAATCTGAAAAAAACGTCTATTAATATTACCAAAAGTGATTTTATTACCAATTACTTTGAAGTATTATTACAATTAGTTAGTTTTTATTATTTGGTAGCTGAAGTTAAAATACATTCATTAATCAGCCAACATATATATGACTTCTTATCTGGAAAATATGGCACTATATTATTTAAGGGTATGATAATTAAGTCTAACAAGAAATTGTATGTAGTAACATAATATCGTTAAATAACAATTCTGTCTAAACTGCATCCTTGCTTGATAAGGTATCGTTATAGCTTTACTAACGATACTTGGCGAAATAAATCAATAGAAAAAAATAGGTATGAATGAGACTCACAGAGAATAATTTTATTTTTACAGTAAGAAAAGGACACACAGAAAAGTATCCACTTTCTGGCTGTTTGAAGCCATGATTTGCACTCGTAATTTCTTTTTTTTTTTTTTCGATCCCTATAGAAATTACAATTATGCCACTGTGTAGACGAAAAGCATATTTTTATCAAGCCTTATTAAAATTATGATGAGTCAAGATTGTTATTTTTAAATAAGTGGAATTTATGAAAGCTGAATCATTAATAGTAACATTTTATATCTCTAAAGACGAACGGTACCTAAGGTTTTGTAAATTTTACAGGATTGTAAACAATCCTATTTAGCCTATATTTAACATTGTATAATAAAAAGGACAATAAAACTATTTTTGTAAATATTTGAATAACTAACTAATAATTTTTGGCCCAGAAACAATCTTAAAATTTGGACCCGTCTCCCTGATTTTAAGCAAATAGTTTTTGCGAAAAAAATGATGCTTTATAAAGTAGATTAGTCGACCAATCGCTACAGAGCTATAAGAAATTCAGGTACATCAATTTGAAGGAGGTAGCTTGGATCCAGGTATGCTTTTTGCTGTCAGCATGAACATTTTAATATTTCCAAACTTTTTGTACAGATTAATTTAATTTAATGCAAGAACTAAACCATATATCGACCTACATATATATATATATATATATATATATATATATATATATATATATATATATATATATATATATATATATATATTTTCTTCTCTTCTCTTTCTCAATCTCTATTCATCTACTCCTGAATGTAGGCCTCTTCCAAAACCTTCCATGCCCTTCTATCTATTGCAACTTGTATCCAGTTCGTTCCTGCAATCTTCTGAATGTCGTCTCGCCGTCGCTTTTGTGGTCTTCCCACACTTCCCTTGGTCGCCGTGTTAACAATTTATTAGTCCATCTATTCGGATCTTGTCTCGCAATATGGCCCGCCCATTGCCACTTTAGCCGTGCAATTTTTTCCAGTACATCCCGTAATTTTGTCCTTTCTCGGATATCTTGGTTTCTAATTCGGGCTTTAAGGCTTATTCCAAGCATGGCTCTTTCCATTGCTCTTTGAATGATTTGGAGCCTATTAGACAACTTTCGAGTTAGTGCCGTAGTTTCCAGACCATAGATGAGAACAGGTATTATACAACTGTTAAAGACTTTCCTTTTAAGATTTATTGAGATAAATGGTGACTTCGTTACATATCCCAGTTTAACAAATGCTTCCCATCCAAGACTTGTTCGCCTGGAGATTTTCGCATATTGGTTCTTTTTTTCTAATTGAATCTTGTGTCCTAAATATATGTACGAGAGCACGTTTCCGAACAACTGGTTGGCAACAATCACATCTATGTCTCGGGAACTCATTATTTTGGTTTTATTTGAGTTAATTTCTAATCCAACTTTTAAGGAAGCCTCATGGAGTTCTTGCAACTTAATTCGAAGTTCCTCTGCTGTCTCGCTAATAATAACAATGTCATCTGCGAACTTTAAGTGGTTGAGTCGTACGCAATCTATGTTAATTCATTTTTCATGCCAGCTCAGATTTTTAAACACAATTTCCAGCGCTAAGGTGAACAGTTTGGGTGAAATTGTGTCCCCTTGACGTACTTCTCTTTCGGTACTGATATTATTGGTCTTTTTGTTCTCCTCAGTGGTTATTTGCAACGATGATTAATT
>CM032456.1:130482486-130594986 GCA_019049505.1 Pachyrhynchus sulphureomaculatus
AAGCCATCAACTTCGCCATGGGTAACGAAACCCCTCATGACCACCTCCAACTGCAGGGCTCCCGCATCCAATGGGCAAACACCATCAAATACCTGGGAATCCAGTACGACAACAGCTCGTCTGGATAGACCAGGTATATACTGCCACCAAGAAAGCTAAGCAACTGCTGGACAAACTATACCAATTATAAATCGTTCCAGCAAGTTGCCCACCAAAACCAAGCTCAAGTTCTACAACACAATTTTGAAGGCAGGCCTCACTTATCTGTCCTACATGGTGCTAGCTCTCAAAGACAAGGAGAGCACAAGTCCAGGCAGTGCCAGAACAAAGCCCTGACGATGATCACAAGAGCCTCATGATTCATGCGAAATAACCAATTACAAAGAGACCTCGGCACACATGAGGCAAACGGAGTTCCTGGCCAAGGCGTCCCAGCATCACAATTCAATTATCAGGGACGCAAGACGATGGCCCAATCCATCATGACAGAATATTGTAAAACTAGGTTAAATAAGCATAGGCTCTAGATTAAGTTAGGTTAAGTCACAATGATGTCAAAAAAACATACATTTCCTAGGATAAATTTAGATTAGAAACACTATTGTAAATTCTTAAATTAAGTTAGAATCAGTATACTTTGTCATCATGTCATAACTCCGTTCATTAAATAGAAGCAAGAGGCTGTGCCTTACTTGCAAGTCAATAAAGAAAATAGAAAAATCATATAACGCATACACTTCATCTAACTATAAAGTTATTGCACTTATTTGAATTGTTCTTAATGGTATTGGAACATTTTCTATCTACATGGTTTTGGAACGTTTAACTTCTGTTAGTGATAAATGAGTTAGAATTTTAATTATATTACGTAAAAATATTATTTAAAAAAAAAATATGATCATGTTGCACACGTCAACCATACAACCGTGACCTTATGTAACGAAATAGGTAATTTTAAACAACAATTTTTATTTAAGATTTATATCTGTAAACAATTATATAACTTATACTAAAATAAATAACATGTCTTTTTGGCACATGAACAAACCTTGTATTTCATGTCTTATGACAGCTTGACTTTTATATATCTTTAAAAAACTTTGACAACTAAAAACATCAAGTAATTGTCGAGCAAATATTTATCCTAAATACTTTGTTAAAATGTAGATACCTTATCTAATACCTAATTATCGCCTTCACTACATGTTTTTTTTACAGAATACAGACAAGTTGTAAAATAAAGGCATTTCAATTCAATTGAAAATACAATAAATGTTATTAAGCTTAAAACCTTACAAAAACAAGTAAGTTGTAAAATATACTGTTTGGATGGAGAATTTATAATTATTTATCAACGTTATCAAAAGATAAAATTGTCACTCACACTTTGTCTTTTCGCCAAGACTTATATTAGTTTGCAAAAATATAACAGAAAGGTGTAATTAATTTATCGTAGGTTACATTTTTTTATAATTTTATTGTTTCATATTTGAAGTAACATATTTTTTAAATTTCCTAGGTATGTATCGTTTATTTACATTTGTATTAACGAGACTTTTAATATATATATATATATATATATATATATATATATATATATAGATATAGATATAGATATAGATATAGATATAGATATAGATATAGATATATATATATATATATATATATATATATATATATATATATATATATATATATATATATATATATATATTGCATAGAATTGAGAGAAAATACTGAAGCCGTCCTTTACAAATGGCATAAATAGCTGTTTAAAACGTGTTTTGCTATTAGGTCAGAGCATAGGACCGTGTATTTTTTTAGTGACTCTACAGTTTTTAGTGATTCAGTAAACATCCAGATTTTAGTTACGAACCTTACAATTTTATTTTTGTTTTTTGGAGGTGGAAAGGCCAAATAATGGTCTGTAGATTACCAAAGTGTCATCGATTATTAGTGTTCCGTATAGAATACTTATAAGGTCACTTCGATGTCTGTCTGTCCGTCTGTCTATCTGTCTGTCCGTCTCTCTGTCTGTCATATCCAATTTTCTCCGAAACTATTTGACACAGAAAGTTGAAATTTGCCGCTAATATGGGAACTGATGGCCTTATCAGAGCTGTGTACTTTGAAAGTTAAATTTTGACCTAAGGGGTTAGTTTTGGAGGGCGAAATCGGATGTGAAAAAGTGAACATTTTTTTACCAGGTCATCGAGTGGGGTGTCAAATGAAAGCTAGTAAAACACGAATTCAAAAATATATATAATGTAATACTTGCACACACTTCTCGTTGTATCATTTTTTAAAAACTGCGAAAAATCACTGCCTCCCCTTATCTCGAAAATTACTAATCAAAAAATATTGAAAAAATTTTGGAATATTCTCCACAGGGTATAGATTGAACGAAAGTTATCACCTTTAATAATTTATCTGGTACATAAAAAACAAAAAACTCAAGGCCATCAATTTTCGGTAAAGACCAGAAAAGAACTTTGTTGAAAACTCATTTTGATTATTTTATACTTCCGTAACAAAAATTTTTATTTTAAAAGCGATCAACGTACGGAACATTCATTGCGCAATTCCGAGTTGCAATTGGCCAGTTATTATATTTCGAATTACGTAGCACAAGCGTCATTAGGACATATACAAAACATACGTTTATTTTAGCAGAGGTTTCTAGATATAGAAATATGCATTTATTTGTACAATTTAAAGAAGTATTACGAATAATGAGTTAGTACTTCCCTTATTAAAGAGAAACGTATACATTCAATATCTACGTAAAAAAATCTCCCTCCTAGATTGTTGTGATTCTGCACGTTTCAGAGTCTCTAGATCACGAATAACAATTGTTTTTTCGGTCGGTCTGTTGGCACGATAGCTATTTGATAAAAATAATCGATTTAGTATCATTTAAAATACAATAGTAAGTTGTAATACTTAAATTATTCTTAAGTATGAGAAAGTCAAATACCTTATTTACTGTAAAACTGTATTTATAAGAGAGTTACTGGGTAAATTACTTTTTCGATTTTTAGTGTTCCGTACGGAACACTTCTAAGATCGTTTCGGTGTCTCCGTCTGTCTATCTGTCTGCCTGTCCGTCTGTCTGCACGTCTGTCATACCCAATTTTCTCCGAAACTATTTGACATAAAAAGTTGAAATTTAGCACTAACACAGGAATTGATGGCCCCATCAGAGCCGTGTAGTTTTGAAAGTTAAATTTTGATTAAAGGATGAAATCAGAAGTGAAAAAAAAATTTACCAGGTCATCGAGTGAGGTGTCAAATGAAAGCTTGTCAAAAATATATAGAATGTAATACTTGCGCACACTTTTCTTCGTATTATTTTTAAATAATTGCCAAAAATCGCTGCCCACCAAAACTCGAAAAGTACTGATCAAAAAATTTTGAAATAAATCTGGAATATGTTTCACAAGATATAGATAAGTTCCCAACGGCGGCGTTCCTGCCCCCCTAGTGGGCGCTGGAGCCTTCCGTGGAGGCGGCAGCGGGTCCAGAGGCAAATGGGGGGTAGATAATCAAGGGGGCGGCAGTGACGTGCCTACCTGTTTAAGAAATTAATATAATAAAATGCTTTGAAAATACCTACTGTTTTCATAAAAAAAAATATTTTATCTAGCTATCTAAATTTTTTATCTTATTGTTATCGCGTAAATCAGCATTAAAAAATTTAAATTAGCATTAGGTATACGTATACCTAATTCAGTTTAGTATTATCGGTAACAAGTTGGTAAACAAAGACGTGATTCACATAAACAAGCATCTTTCGACAAAAATATGGGAGCTTGTAATGACTTGTTTACAGGAAAAGTGCACCGGCATCGCAAACAAGCAAAGGCATACAAGTTGATGCATGCACAAAATTAAATCTATAAAAGGCAGGGATAACTCTAGGAATGTCTTATTATTTTGGTGTGTTTCACCAACAATCCATATTCGTGAGTGAGAGTAATAGAAGTCAATATAGCCATTATTTTTATAACTATCTATAAATCTGTTGAAAAGTTAAACCGTGGCAAATTTTGTATTTCAAAATGTCTGAATCCAAAAAGAAATCTATCTCCTACCAATCAATCATTATCTATGTGTTTAATTTGCCAAAAAGTTTTTTTCAAATGAAGCCATGAAGCCTTCCAGGCTAAAAGAGCATTTCAATAAAATGTATGCTGATAAAAATGACAAAGATTTATCCTATTTTCTAGGACTAGAAAATAAATATTTGAAACAGACAACTATATCGAACCTTATTGCGTCGTCTTGTAAGAAGATAATGGACTAAGAGCCTCATGTTAATCGTAAAAGCGGGAAAGCGAGGAATAATTCTTACCGGCAGTTAAAGAGGTACTAAAAAGTCTTCTTCATCATAAGACACCGTCAGATATCATCAGAAAAGTTCCTTTGAGTAATAATTCGGTGCAAAGAAGAATAGATCAAGTGGCTAAAGACGTTGAAATATCATTATGAGATTACTTAAAGACTTGCAAATTTTCCACTCAACTCGATGAATCAACTCTACCAAATAATGAAACACTACTTTTATCATACGTTCGATTGATAAAAGAAGAAAAAAAATTTCAAGAGTTATTATTTGCTAAAAATTTGAAAACCGATACAAAGGGAGAATCAATATTTAATACCATGAACAAGTTTTTGAAGAGAGAGAAATTCCTATTCGTAATATTTTGTCAGTTGCTACTGATAGTGCTCCAGCAATGACGGAGGGTCATAAGGGTTTCATAGCGCATTTGAAACAAGCGGTACCAAATGTACTAGCTGTACATTGTGTTGTTCATCGTTAGCATTTGATTACAAAAAATAAGATTAGAAGCAATTCATTACATCCAAAAATGACATCACCTATACCTGTTTAAAATATTTAATGAAGTCAATTTATAATTGCAAAGTGATGAGTTGAAATTAATTAAAACAAAAAACGTCATAGCTGCTTTTGTGGGAAAACTTCTTCTGTTCAAACGAAATCTAGGTAGAGGTGACTATAGCCACTTTCCCACATTATCAGCAGTCTCTGCAAAACAGGAAGATTTACTTACTTACTCCCAACACTTGAATGTTCTTCATGCTGAATTTACAAAGCGATTCTAGGATATTCTAAACATGAATATACCAAGTTGGGTTTTAGATCCTTTCGCAAATACAGATACAGCAGAATCATCAAATTTAGAAGAGGAACTCGTATAACTCACAACTAACGAGGAACTAAAAGTAAAATTCTAAAATGTATAACAAGTTCTGGCTTCAAAAATCAATACCAGCTCTCTACACTGGATTGGGGGCAAGAGTATAGAAATTTTTAATTGCTTTTCCTTCATCGTATTTGGCTGAGTGTGTGTTCAGCGCAGTAGCTAATTTACTGTATAAGAAAAAGAACAGACCGCACATCACTGAACGTGGCAATTTGCGACTTATATTACCGAAATTGGAACCCGACGTTAACAAATTGTTAAAATTCCACCAGCCTCAATCATCCCATTCATTTTTTATTTCTTATTGATTTTGTGTTTATTTTTAAATTTTTAATAATTAGTTTTTTACTACATTTGATGGTCGTTTTAATTAATTTATACTTTGTGATTTTTAATAGATAGATAGACAGATAAAATGGGTGTAGATAATATGCAACAATATTTTAATATTTGGTAGAATTAACTATTATGGAATTTTTTTTCTTGTAAAGGGGGCAGTGGTCCAGAAAAAGTTGGGAATCTCTGGACTGTAGATTGAACGAAAATTATCACGAGTGCATTACCGTTAATAATTGATCTTGTATATATAAAACAAAAAAATCAAAGATCGGAAACAAACTTTGTCGAAAACTCATTTGGGGTGTGTTGTATGAAATCATTGTTCATTTTATACTTACTTAACAAAATTTTTTATTTTAAAGGCAGTCAACGTACTGCGCAAGTCCGACTTGACCTTGGCCGGTTACTTAATATATCATAGTCATAACAGTAAAATGACTTCAACTGTTATAAAAATGTTGCTTAAAAAATATTACCTCCAATAATTTGCCACAGATATATTTCATACAATTGTATACACAATATTTAATTTTACGTGGTTATTGATTATAAATGGGCGGCCCCTCTAACTTTCTTATTTAACAAGGTAAGCAAATATGTTAAATATAGAAGTTGTAGCGTTTTTAAAGAATGTTTTCATGTGGTTAAAATAGAAACAATAGCAAATCTCGTTTTAATATATGACTCAAAAGTTATATTTGTTAAATGGACCATCCAGCATATTATTTTTCAGTTTATATTTTAATTCTCATATTTTTTATGACACTATTGTGCAAAATAAGAAAAAAAAACGCCTTTTCTGAGTTTGCCGGTTGGTTATAAGATAATGTTGCAAGAAGTATGTTAAAAAGTGTTTGTATAAAAATGATTTATTTGGATGGTGAAAAATATTTTATAAAATATGCATTTCCAAGAATATATAATCTCATCTTAACTAAGATTTAAACAAAGACGAAAAAACAACAAAAATGAAGAGTTGGAAATTTTTTACGTTTTTAAGGTGCCTTACTATTACGAAAACTACAAGAAAATCAATATTTAATATTTTTTATTTAAAAAAAAAAGTAGTAATAGAACCAATATGTGATAGTATAACTTTAAATGTTACAATACATATCCCGTTTTTCACTCTCCAAAAAAACACTTTTATATTAACAGTTAGTGTTAATTTACTATTATAAAAATTTTTACCATTAACAAATACCATTGTCAATTTGGATTAGTGTCAAACGTGGACAGGCAACTTCAGCAACGATAGGAAGAACGTTGATTTCTACACTATAATACCATAAAAATATATATTGACATTTCAATAATTAACGACTCTACAAAATTGAAAAATTATACAGAGCTTGATGCATTTCAAAATATGAAATTTGCCTTATATGCCAAAATGCGAAGCGCAATTATTACTGTTTCAAGTTCGTACAAAAATTCTTAACGACGCTGTAACTTTTGTATAACATTTTGTCATTAAATGAGCGAGTTAGACGGGTGGTCCATTTACTGTATACCCAGTATACATTTGGCGTCATCTTGATTTTAAATGCGAAACTTAGCAAGTTTATACGAGTATGCCCCAGCAAGCAATGGTTACAACGTTATATCTACCTTTTTTCTATAGAACTATCAAGAAATAGGTATACATTTCGACTGCTTACTAATTATTTAAATAGCAAAAATATGAGCTATGTACTTGTGCCATTTGTTGAAGCAACAGCTTCTATTTGCTGACCCTATCTCCTAAAGTTTACACCCCTTTGAGTGAAATGTGAAACGAACTAGCGATAAAGACTGTAAGGGTGCATGGCGATTTTAAGGTGCCTTTGTTTCTGCTAGCACAAGAATAAGAAAAACTTGTTAGTGGCCATGATAAAGGCATTTTCATTTGCACGGTGAGAGAGAAGACCAATTATTGACAATTATATCGTTCACGGGAGCATCTCAACTTTCAAACATACCAATACCGTCTTGGAGAAATCAGTTGTTATACCGGGATAATTCAAAATATCTTAAAGAAAATATAAATTTGATAGGATTCACTTTTTTGTTGTATTCTGCCGCTCCTTAGTAATCAATCACGATTATCTTGAACTGATTTTAATTTAAAGTTCTTGTTAATTGAAATCTTATTGGTGGAAAAGGTGTGTCACAGTATATAAAAAAAATAAATCTTTCATCGAGCTATTTTTGATACAGCGCGAAATTCGTAAAAAAAAACCCTATTTTTTCGAATTTAATTGATTATATTAACTATTCAAAATAAAATAATGCGTGTGTACGTGCTTATGTGCGTGTGTCGTGTGTTATTCTATGTAGGGTGTGCGTCGGTACGTGTGTTTGTGTGTCTGTAAATGGGCGCGTGCGCATACAAGTCTATTGGAAAATGCAAAGTACTATTTGAATATTTAATAAAGATTAAAACGAGTAAAAACCAAAAATTAATAATGTTTAGATGAGCTTTTATATTTGTGTATGTTAGATATATTTTTTTGTCACCTAAAGTGCCCTACTTCTGCAATTTCTCATGATAACTTGCGCTACCGTATACTTACTTATACATATAGAATTTATACGTAGACTTTTTTTGGGAAAAATTCTGCTAATTCATTCATTTATATGTAATAAACGATATCGCTTATTATATATAAATGCAATAAAGAAATTATAATAATTATAATAATAAAAAATTGAAATAAAAAGAATTGCGATTCTTGACCTTACAAAATTATAATCCAAAAATCTGAGTTTTCTCTTTTTGTTTACGTAAATGAAATTCGTACCAAGGTTTTCTTACTATTATTGTAATCAGATTCTGTTTTTTTTACATCTTGTACTAAACTAGATGCCAATTGCTCTTTTTGTTTTAAAGTCAACTTTGTAATTTGATCCTGACGATCCTCTACAGCAGTTGACGGTGTGCATAAGTGTGTTATTCCTTTTTTCATTTTATTAAAACATTTTACAGAACGTTTAGTACTATTTTTTTCTTACCTAATGATAGTTATCGTTACTGATATGGAACGATTTACTAAAATGAATTTTGAAAATCTTGTTAACTCACGTAAGTAACACTGACGGGTTTTCAGTGCAGTTGATCTTATAGTTATATTTTCTTCCGTGAGACTTGAAAAGTCGGGTAAACTTGTAGTTTGAATGTCTCTGTTTGGATTATTACGTTTCGATAAAGCAAAATATACATTTCTATTGCATGAGAAACACAGAACTTCAGGCAGCTTTTCGTCATATAAAAATTTATATCACACTTATAACTTATAACTTATCTAAATTTTTTTGTAATGCACTTTGGATCTGAATCGTTACCCTTGTCTTCTTAAAGCACAATAAACAAATTTTATTCCAATTTTCTGAATGTGAGAGGGCATGATTAGCGTGATTTATTATTTTTTATACGCCAGATATTTTATACCTGCACTGACGCTGTATCACTAATTTTGAATAACTTAAATGAGTTTATCCACTAAGCTAAATGTAAACAAAAAGAGAAAATTCACATTTTTTTTGTTTCTGATTTTGTGTGGTCAAGAATCGCAATTCTTTTTATTACATTTTTTTTATTATTATAATTTTATTACATTTATATGTAATAAGCGACATCGGTTATTACATAGAAATGAATTCGCAGAATTTTTCCAAAATAACATCTACGTATAAATTCTATATGTATAAATAAATATACGGGGGCATATACAAATATACAAGCTCATCTAAACATTATTAATTTTCGGTTTTACTCATTTTAAGCTTTATTAATTACTTAAATAGAACTTTGCATTCTCTAATACACTTGTACGCGCAGGCGCACATACACAGACACATAAAAGCACGTACCCACGCACACACTACATAGAATAATGCACGATGCACATTAAATAGTTAATATAAACAATTAAATTCGAAAAACTCATTTTTTAAAAAAATTTCGCGCTATATCAAAAATAGCTCCATGAAAGATTTCAAAATATATATTTTTTTATTTTATATACTTTCACAAACTTTTCCACCAATAATATTGACAAGAACTTCAAATTAAAGTCAGTTCAAGATAGCCGTGCAATCTATGTTCTATGGTAATCGCGTAGATTACATTTTGATAAAATGCAGGAACAAAACTTGCCAAATTTTAAAGAAAAATTGATAGATCTTAAGAGTAATATTTTATTACAAGATGAATATTGTAATGAGCAAAGGAAGGAAGTGAAACGTAAGTTCTGCTATTTGAAGTCACAATTCAAGAAAAAGAGGACAGAAGCGAATAAAAAAACAGAAATTTTTCTTAAAAAGAATGACGAATGGTTACAAGGAACTTTTGAAATACCTAGGGTTAAGCGCCGCTCTTCTAGTCGACCAACAAGGTCATTTGAAGCATCAAGTGAGAGGAGCAAACAAAAGAAGTACGCAGTGTTGCAGATAAAGAGGTATTAATACGTGCTGCTCAAACATCCCTTCAAAGTTCTGGAGAGAAAGTTGAATCCAGTATTCTAAAAAACATAACTAACTCTCCTCAGACAGCCCAAACATACCAGAAAACCTACAAAAACATTAAAATACTTTATCTTATTACCAATAATAGGTAATTAAACAATATATGTATTTACCATGTTATTAAAGAAAACCAACGTATAGATATTTATACAGAGTGTTAAAAGTTCTAGTCCGCGTATTGGGTTCTAGAAAAAGATAATTTCTTTTGAAAGCGGATCTGTCTTTTTGGTGTATTTAAAAAAAGTAAAATAAAAAACTTCGCATTGAGAACATGATATTCGATTAGACGATCGTATCATATCAAAATACTTATGCAACTCGGGTAACCGAAACATGTGCTGAAATTAACTTACAACATTTATTGGATCACACGGCTAAACGTTTGCCAAAAATATTTGGAGGATGTACTAAAAGAAATTAATCAAAAAGAGCTTCAAGCATTGACAGTCATTTTGAAATGGGGATGTGACGGATCACAACAAGCGCAATTTGAGCAAAAAATGCAAGAAGAAGATACAATTGACAGCAACATTTTTCAAAGTTGCTGTGTTCTACTAAAATTGATTTGTGGGACAAACAAGAAAGTCATTTGGGGAATCCAACTCCCTCTTCGCCACAATACTGTCGGCCAGTGAGGATTAGATTTGTTAAACAAACAGTGAATATTACAAATTCGGAAATTACTTACATAGAAAGTGTAATAAACGATTTGGTAAACAGCGAATTCGTACAAAGAGACATCTATTTTTCCATGAAACATATAATGACACTAACTATGGTCCATGCAAGAGTATGCAATGCTGCTACTTCAACTACTTCAACAATGAGATGCTACATTTGTGCTGCTAGTTTAAAACAGTTTAATGACCTCAATGTAAAAAATAACGTCGTCACAGATGCATTACAGTTTGGCCTGCCTGTTTTGGACGCTAGGATAAGATTATTCGATAGAATTCGGCATTTGTCATACATGCTTTCTGTGTAAAAGTGGCAGCTAAGATCGGACACTGTCAAAGAAATTGTCAAAGAAAAAAACAGAAATACAGACAAAATTCAGAGAGCAAACGGGCTTAAACATAGATATGTCTAAAGCTGGATTTGGTAACACCAATGATGGCAATATAAATAATAGATTTTTTGCCAATACAGAGATGGCCGCTGAAATTACCGGTGTCGACTTCAACCTCATAAATCTCTCCAATGTGATTTTGGAAGTAATATCAAGTGGTCTTAAAGTCGACTTGAAAAAATTTGCTGACTATGGATATGAGACCGCCAAAATTTATGTGGCATCTCATGACTCCTACGACGCACAAAATATTAATTCACGGTGCAACAGTCACGGAAAAGGCACTTTTATCCATTGGATAACTATCCCAAGAAGCAGCGCAGGCGCGAAACAAGCACTCAACATATTATTGCTCATCTCAGATCCCTTAATATCTAATATAAGGCCAAAACTCAAAAAAAAAAAATCTATGTAGTTTATTAAAGAAGCAATATAAAATGCTTGTTTCTGCTGAATCCAATATTAGTGACAAAAGTTCCAAAGAAGAAGAGAAATCCGCGGAGGAATCTGCAGAGAAATCCGAGGAATAGAGCGTGGGGGCGGCCGAGGAGACATGAGATTCTTCGTCATGAATAATTATTTTTGTAATGTTTGTTTTCCTCAGTATACTGTTTTTTATGTATTAAAATGTATTTTTCTTCAAAGTATGCACTCTAAAAAACTTTCGCTGCTATATTTAAAAATAAAACCAGATTTAAAATATCTAAAAACAAAAAAATTATTTTGGCCGCATAAAACGCTGAAATACCCCTATATGCTGTAATTTAGTTTTTGCGTTCCATAAAGTTTTGTATATTTTCTTTGTGTTTGTTTGCCTTTTGTTACAACCATTTTTAATAAATATTTCATAGATAAGATTTTTTTAGCAACACTTAGTTTTAAATTGCTGCTAAGAAGTTCTTAGCAAAAACATATGCAATTGTCAATATGGAGTATTATCAATCCTGCATAGCCAACTATGACAATTACATGCTTGTGGTGCTTCTAGAATTAAAAGATTTATAGAACTAAAAAATAATATACAGAGCATGATGTGATCTTGTTGTTTCTATTTTGCGTCCGCAAAAAATTCTTTAATAATGCTACAACTTCCGAATTCCACATTTTTGCCTGACTCTTCAAATAAGCGAGTGAAAAAGGTGATTTGTGAATAATAACCTTGTACACTGATTATTTTTTAAAAAGTTACTAGTAAGTATTGTGTATATAGAGGCTAGAACACACTTTTTCTGCCTGTTGGTTTGCAACATACAACAGCGACAAAATGATTATTGACGACATTTGATGTGAAGACTCAATAGAGTCAGGTTATAAAGTATATCTTTCCGAAAAATGATATCCATGGTGTCTCACAAAAATAGACAGTTGTTTATTAAACATATGGAAAAATTTCTTCACGAATAGAAAACTTTTACTTATATGAGTAATAAATACTCATAAAGAGAATGTGTCACAATAGCAGATCCTTATTTTTATTGAATGAGTTAAAAAAATTCTATAAAATCCTTTACCTATATGAGTGATACAAGATAATATAAGCTGTCGCGCAGCCAAGGGGGAAGTAGAAAATGGCGTCCTTCTAGAAACAAGGTTTTTTTATTAAAAAAAGCTTGTATAATTGAATTGTATTGAAGGATTATTTTTTGTAAAATGCTCCACCCTCAGCTTCTCGATTTTTAATTGGATCTAGGTTTACAGAGTTTTAATCATTGAACATATTCTTTATTGTAAAAAAATCCGTCCCCCTCATTTATTGAGTTTTAAATTGGGTATCAATTTTCAAGATTTCATTGTATTAAATAGTTATTTTTGTGAAAAATCTTATCTTCCCTCTCCTTCCGTCATTGATTTTAAGTCTTGGGAAGAGTCTAAACTGCTAGAGCTCCAATTTAAGGGAGGCCCCCTCCACGTTTATCAATTGATTCCCTCTCCCGTTTATTAATTGTTGCCCTCCATCTTACAACTAACTTCGACCTTAGTGCTCTTTTTATCATTGAAGGAACGCTCCTTGTATCTATATGCTCCCCTATCCTTTGCTGCGCCACTCAATTTATATACTATACTATATATACTACTTTAAAGAATGATAATAGTACATAATTCAAATTGAAATTATTATATTTCCTGACATTGACATCTGTCAAAATTAAAATGCTCCTATGTTTTATTTACGAATCGGACTTGAGCATTTAAACTGTCAAGTCTCGTTTTGGTATTGTTTTTAGGACTTCTGTTATTTGCTGGTAAAACTGCTGTTTTTTTATGGGTCTAGCACACGTGCTACAGGGAAGTCCCCAAATGTATGCCTCTCCTCTTCATCCTGTTTATCTGCAGTGGGAGCACATATCTGTATGACGTTAAGAGGAACAGGTTTCGTTCTTAATTGGAGAAGCATTATTCTGTGTGAAATAGGCGTAAAATTTGTGACGCATTTTTCTGTGGCTTTGTCAACTATAACTCCCACTCCATACTTCATATTTTGTAATGCTACATTGACCTGAACCTGGCCATCTTACTTCGCTTATTTCCATAACAGATATGCCAAGTCTTTTCATTTCTAGGATCGTATTATGAACTTTTCCTGGTTGGTAAAGAGTTTTTACGTTCCAGGTGCATATTTTGATGTTTTTCAATGTTTTCTTTTCTGATTTAGCAGCGTTCAAAACTGTCACCTTCGAAGATTCGATTGGGGGACTAGAGACTTCGGAATTATTCGCTCTGAATTTTGCCATCATGATTTTAACTAGGTATATTCAATTTGAATCATTAATGCAGTGGTTTACCATTTCCTTCTGCATTCCCATGCGGTTGACGACTTATGTAGTTCATCCGGCTTTAAGGGCGATGTCTCACCCTGCGGACAAGAGAGTGCCCTATTGCTAGTTTTGGTCCGCCTCAAGTATTTGATTTCCTTGGGGGAGGCGCCCGATGGAGGACTAGCAACCCCACACGTATATAAGTATTTATATATAATATACAACAAAATTTTACTTTGTAGTTATTTGAGCTAACAGCTTTTTGCCTTCTAACGGCGACGCGTTAGCCCAACATCGTATAACGGTGAGTATATATATATATATATATATATATATATATATATATATATATATATATATATATATATATATATATATATATGTATATATATATATATATATATATATATATATATATATATATATATATATATATATATATATATACAGTCCCTGGCCAAGTTATAAGACGCACTGCAAGATTTCATGTAAAATATTAATTACCGAGTGATATTGTACCGTTTTATTATTTTAAATTGATTTGTTTTTTATTTTTATATTATCCAATCAATTACCTATTTATTTGACATAAATAAAACAGCATTAATTTAGAAAAGCATAAGTTTATTAAGTTTTAAAGAAAAGTGAAATTAATGTTAGTAAAAGTCAATATTTAGTTGAGCCACCTTTAGCCGCTATCAAAGCTTCAATTCTGCGCGGCATGCTATCAATGCAAGATTGTACTGTCTCCTGCATTTGAGGATGATGATTCCACACATGAATAATCTTTTCTTGGAGCTGGGTTTTGTTGGTAATCACATCTTTAGCCACTTCTCTTTTCATCAGCTCCCACACATTTTCAATGAGGTTCATATCAGGGCTATTACCCGGCCAATCCAACAGAGGGATATTTTTTTTCTGCCAAAAAAGCTTTAACAGACCGAGCAGTGTGGCAGGGAGCTCCATCTTGCATGAAAGTGAATGGTTCCCCATTTGGAAACCATTCTCTGAGCTGAGGAATCAACCGATTTTGTAATACTTCTTTGTACTGATCTTGCCTCATTATTCCTTTGACGACGTACAGACGTCCAGTGCCCTTGCCGCTGACGACTGACCAAATCATCACTTTGGTGGGATGTTTAACCGTTGGAACGACACAATCAGGATGAAACTTTTCTCCATGACGACGACGCACATACTGAGCTTTATTCTGCAAAATTTCGAATGTGCTTTCGTCACTGAAGCAGACCTGTCAAAAATAGGAAAAATATATAAACTTCCATGTTTATTTGCTTTATTTAACTGAAAATGATAATAATGTATCAATTATTGATTAAATTGCTGTATCTTACCGATCTCCAGAAGTCCACATCTTTGTCTTGCCATTGTTTGGCCCACTTCAGGCGCTTTGCTTTCATTGCAGCTGTTAACTTAGGCTTCCTGGCGGGGCGACAGGCCTTAAAATCTAATTCTTTCAATTTTCTTCGAACAGTGCGCTCAGAAGCATTTACGCTAGCATCCTGGAGTTGTGATTTTATTACCTTTGTGGTAGCAAATCTGTTTTCTACACAAATTTTCTTCAAACATCTCTCTGACCGTGGAGTGAAAATTGGTTTTCTACCGCATCTTTTCTTTCCTTTCGGGCTTAATTCCTTCCCTGACTCAATTTTCTTTTTTATGCGTCGTACACTAGCTTCAGAAACCTCCAATCTTCGTGATATTTCTCGGTTTGTAAATGTTTTCGCAATCACAAGGGCCTTCACTTCAGCTTTTTTTACGTGGTGAAAGATCGCCTTTTCTACCCATAATGAAAATAGTCCAATTACTTTTTTAAAACACTGCATACAAAATAAACTAATAACTGAGTAGTATAAAACTGTTAAACAAACAATCACAGTCCATAAAGCCACAGAAACACGTCCGTACCTGACTCGATTCCGATCGCGACTGATACAGGTTTGTACTTGTTTACGTTCATGTATCACTTTGTCAACACAGTTTGCCATATGTTAAAAATAAATACAAATATGGAGTCTACAACAATTCTTTTAAATAAAAATCAATAATATTGTAGTTTAAATATACCATTATTGCATAAAAACTCTTAAGAAACATAAAATTACTAAAAAAAATACAGTGCGTCTAATAATTTGGCCAGGGACTGTATATATATATATATACATATATATATATATATATATATATATATATATATATATATATATATATATATATATATATATATATATATATATACATATATATATATATATATATATATATATATATATATATATACATATATATATATATATATATATATATATATATATATATATATATATATATATATATATATATATATATATATATATACAGACAATAGTCAACGAGACGACGACTACTGTATGTAACGAGACGAGAGGTACGCTCGTCTCGTTCAGGTAGGGCGGATATGCGAATGCAGCGAGTACTTAAAACAGCGACTAGCGTCGCTGCTTTGCGAAGAATTGAGTCGCAGGTAATACCTATGACCATTTAAGTCACAGGTAAAAGTCACAGATATGATAATATGGCTCATCCCTAGTATTAAGTATACAGATGGGCGGTCTCTTTGCAGACTGAGGTTCATAAAATGTGATATTTAAAGGAAAACTCTGTATTATGATCTTGTTTACCCTTAAGAAGTGACGTATGAACGATAATTGGACCAGTGATGTCCGCACAAGAAACACATGAAGCTAAGAAAAAGCTTTGCAACCCGCGAAGAGTGAACCAATGATATCATATACCTCAATATTTAATGAAATGTTGACTAATAAATTGGACTACTACACTTCTTCATTCTGCAAGATATTTACACGACTTTAACCCAATGGTACAGAAACTTTGTGGAAGATGTACAACTTACGCGTTGAAAATCAAACATTAGTTTTTTATGCCACCCTAGCCTTTAAGCTAACTGTTTTTCCAACTATTTGATATTAATTTTATTTCGTGAAGTTAAACATTTCATCATTGTCATTTGTAACGATGATTTCAATTATCATAAGCAGTATTTCGCACATAAGTATGTCCATGATTATATTATTACATGTTCAGGGACATTCTTTTAAGTGTCACACCTAATCACTATTTACCTATTCTAAACATCAAGAACATTCTTTCAATACTAAACTTAATTTTTTTATCTTCTTCTTCTTCTAGCCACTCTCTATCCTTTGGATATAGGCCTCATTCATGGGCTTCCATATGTCCCTGTTTTGAGCAATATAATACCAATTGAGCTGATTTCTTAATATCGTCATGCCAACGTTGTTGAGGTCTGCCAATATTTCGTTTGTCCCCCATGTTCTCCATCTGGTCACTTTTTCGCTCCAGTTATTAGTATTTCTGGCCACATGGCCAGCCCAGTTCAACTTGAGTGAAGATATCCTTTCAATTATGTCGTGGACCCCTGTTTTCTTCCTGATCCAATCGTTTGGTTTGCGGTCCCTAAGTGATATACCTAGGATTTTCTTTTCAATTGCTGAACTTGCAATTTTCTAATAACTTTCAATGTCAAAACTCGAGTTTCACTACCACAGATTGTTAGTAGTAGAATGCATTCGTTATATACTTTACTTTTAAGTTTTAAAGGCAGTTTGGACTGAAAGACTTGCTTCATTTTACCGTAAATCTCCCATCCCAGGAGTATCCTTCGATTGACTTCCAGTTTTTGATTTACTGTTCCGATTGTAACTTCCTGTCCCAAATATACATATGAATTCACGTTTTCCACTTGTTGCCCGTGTATGGATATTAATGGTTGTTCGTTCGTCATGAATTTGGTTTTTATGATGTTCATCTCTAAACCGACCTTTTTGCTTCAATTTGTAATTCTTGGATCATTTTTTTCAATTTGATTTCATTTTCGGCGAAAAGTGCCATGTCATCAGCAAATCTTAAGTTTTTGAGTCTCTCTCCGAATATGTTCAGTCCCCTGTTTTCCCAGTAAAGACTCTTGAAGAAATATTCTAGTACCAGTGTGAATATTTTGGATGATATGATATAACCCTGTCTAACACCTCTCTTTATTTTTACTTCTTTGGTATTCTCGTATAATCTCACTTTCAGTTTTGATTACTCATTCATTTTCGTCAATATGTTAATAGACCTTTGATCAGCTCTCGCGTTTTTCATCGCTTTCTCAATTGACCAGTATTCCACTGTGTCACAAGCTTTTCGAAAATCGACAAGTGCCATCCAAGCTGTGATATTATATTCAGTAATCTTTTCTATAAGTTGTCTGACCGTGTGTACATGCTCGATTGTGCTAAATCTTTTTCGGAAACCTACTTGTTCTTTGGGTTGGCAATTTTCAAACTTCTTGTCCAATCCATTTTTGATTTTTATATGGAAGCTAAATACGATAACAAAAAATGTATTACCTGTTAAAGCCATTAGGATTTTTTAAAATCGCGCCCTCTACACATGAGCACACCATTATATAGAATTTTTAGTCAGTTTACCAAAGAAAAAATAGCACTTGATATTTATTTCCAGTCATTACCGATATATGAAGCATTCAAATTATTGAATTGGATTTTAACCTTTAAGTGGCTTACTCAATTTACATTTTTCCTATTAGAGTTATCAAAAAAATTCTTTTGCTAATAAACTTAATTTTTTGTGAAGAAGCTAAATATAATAACACAAATTTGACAGTTTACAAAGCCAACTATGATTTTTTCAAATGGCACCTCCCTACATATGCGCACGCCATCAAATAGCATGTTTTAGTTCGTTTACAAAATAAGTAACACTTGATAGTTATTTTCAGTGGTTACCGATATACAGGGCATTCAAATTATTGAACTTAATTTTAACTTTTATATGGCAAAAAATTCTTATACTAATAAACTTATTTTTGGGTATTTTACCTAACAACTTAGTTTTTTATGAAGAAACCAAAATTTATCACTTGTCGAATTTAACAGATTACAAGGACAACTAGGACTTTTTAAAATGGAACCCTCTGCATATAAAGACACCATTAAATAATATGTTTCAGTCTGTTCATAAAAAATATATAACTCTTGATACATATATTCCAGTAATTGAATGAAATTTTAACCCTTACGAGGCTCACTTGTTGATCTTTCTATTTGGCACAACAAAAAAAAAGTATTTACTAATAAATTTAGTTTTTTCTGAGGAAACCAAATATGATAACAAAAAATTTGTCACTTCAAATCTGACAGACTCCAAAGTCAACTACGATTTTTTTTAAATGGTACGTATATAAATCATGAAATAGTAAATACAGTGAACCACAATAACTTGAATGCCCTGGATATTGATAACAACTGCAAAATAAATATAGAGAGTATATCTTTTTGTAAACAGATTGGAAAATACTATTTATTGGTATTTAATACTATTTATTGGTATTATGGTATTTTTTCCTAGATTTTAAGACCATGTAATGTTACTGATTTTTCACTTCAAATTGTACTTATTTTCATTTTTGTATCGAACGGTATATTAATCAAAGATTCCAAGCCGTTCGGTATATTAGTGTGCTGTGCGGGTTTCTGACCGAATCTATCGGCACGCCGGGATTGGTTGAAAATGTGTATCCGGATTTTTGGTTCCGGCGTCGCGATATTACCGAGAGAAGGCCCACGACTTATTTAAGGGTCCGAAGAACTACTGTGGAGGCTGAGTACCATCAAGCCGCAGCCAGGCGAATTTTCATCGGAGCCGCCAAGAAGCTTCCTTCGACGGAGCTGCAGTAAAGGCTCATTACAACAATCATGAGAGCTAAATAATGCACAAGTTTTTTAACGAAAAGCCGTAGTGGGCTCTCTAAGTGTTTACTAGAAAAGTGTGAAATCGGTCGTGTTCCATCGAAGCCGAAATAAAAACAGTAAGTTACCAAAACATCCTTCCATAGACTTATCCCTGAGTAGTGCCTTAACAGCAACATGAACTGACTAAAAAGTGAAGTGAAAAGCACTATTTTTCGTCTTCGGGAGTAGTCAGAGTTTAGAACTTAAATGTCATAACTACCAGTTAGGCTAAAATTTTTTGGTAATCCTGTAAAACTGCAAAGGTTAGAACTTTTTATTTTTAAAAAAACTTGAATAAATTTTCTTTTTGTTGATTAAAGCTAGTGTCTCACTGAATACCTATCTTACTTTTCAGGATAAGAACGGCTGTACCAAACTGATTTTTTTATTTACCAACAGTACACCCTTTCAGTATTTTTTCATTTTTTTTAGCTGAAGTTAGATCCTTTCTATTTTAAAATGAATGGTGCCCAAAAAGTCGTACAGCTGAGGTTTCTTTAAAAATAGAAAATAATTCCAAAAAGACGTACAAAAATTATCTCTTACCCATATCTCTCTACCAAAGAAAACTGAGCTGGTGTGTGTTTAATTTCTTTAGTTCTTTTAAAATCAGGATTCACTCGATTCATTATCAGAAATTAAAGCGGGGCTGCAAGAAAATTGCGCTCAAGCTTGGGGCATCCAATATTCAAACGGTACAAAATTGCGCTCAAGCGTGGGACAAACAACTTCTCACAGGGTACAAAAAAAAAGATGCCTCAAACTGAGGACAGTTTCCCATGTTACAAAATAGCGCTGTCAACGCGGGGCTTTTGGAATTTTATTTTTTAAAGGGTTCAGTGTACTAGCTTTCGAACAAAGTAAAAGCTCTAACTTTGCAGATATTTTTATTTCATAATATTTATTAAACGAAACTACATTATAGCAGTAAGACAAAAGCAGGAAATTTGTAGAATTTTTTATTTCAATTTATCTGATGGTGGTATAGATATTTGAATTTTGTTAATAGACTCTAAGATAAGTGATCCCTGTTTTTTTCTTAAAAGCTAGCTTTATAGTTCAGATTAACAGATGTGCTGGTTTACTTTAATTTTTTGCAGTGTTAGATTTATTTTGCGGTTAACCGAACAAAAAACTGTTCTTTCCTCTCACCGATGTTTTGCATGAATATTAAAAATACTTAGCTGATACGAAACGATATCTGGAGATTTTTTTTTGTTGAAAATTCTTAACATATTTGGTAAAAGAATTTTAATACAAGGCGATACTTAGAAATTTTTTTTGAAATTGTCGAAGATTTTTTAAATGTTTGGTAAAGAAGTTTACATATTTTAAGTGCCTTTACATATTTTTTTATTTTTTTTGACTATTAGGAGCACAGGAGAAATATTTTCAAGACTTTTTAAACAGTTCTTTTAAATTTTATTCATTTATCATGGAAGCCCTCAATTTTAAAGTCAATCACCTACTGGAATATGAGTTAGACTATGAACTGAAAATCCGTCGTACTTTCTCAGAACGTCCGGTCGCGGATAAAAGAAAGATTCTAACGGGGATCTTAAGTAAAGAAATTAATGAGCCCGGAAAAACGATAAAAATAGGGGATGACACTCTGTCTTTTAAAGAAGAAAAACGGCTGGTATCGAAAAGAGTTTAAACTCTATCCAAAACTTAATCGATAGTTATGACGGCGATCCAAATGATTCACTTGTACACCGGGTTAAGTCACGTTTATCGCATGTTGCGGGTCGCGTACAAAGAATTCCCATGCCGGATGACGAAGAGGAAGCGTCGAAGTTTTCCAAATATGTTCAGGAAACAATAGCTACGTGTGTGCTCATGGAAGCAAATCTTGCAGAAAAGATAGCTCCCGGTCATGAGTTACCACAGTTGCCTATTACAACCCCAGTCATAAACGTACCAGCTCCAATCGTGAATTGCGCAGCCAGAAATATTCCTGTCAGCGAATGGCAATTGAAATTTAATGGAGACTCAAAGAGACTCTATCCTTTTTTGGAGAGGCTGACTGAAATAGCACAAGCTAGGAAAGTATCGGAAGATGAACTTTTCAGCTCTGCTGTTGAATTTTTCACTGGCGATGCCTTCATTTGGTTTAGAAGCATAAAATCAAGTGTCAACGACTGGCATTCCTTGGTAGATAGGCTAAAGAAGGACTTCTTGCACTGTGATGATGATGAAGAATTGTGGTCGGAAATAAAGAGGAGGCGACAAAAGAAGAATGAGTCCACTGTGATTTTTATTGCCCACATGGAATCTTTATTTAGTAGGTTGTCCATCAAGCCTTTGGAAAGTACCAAAGTTAAATTTATACGTAGGAATATTCTGCCTAGTTTCGTCAATCGGTTAGCTCTACTAGATATTAATTCGGTAGCCGAACTCGCCGGGTTATGTAGAAAACTTGAAGAGTCCGATTATTTGTTGGAAAAGAGCAGACCAAAAAGCGAAACTAATATACATCAAGTAGAGTATAATCCAAATGGCCGAAGTGGAGTCTCGACAAATAAGGTTGGGAATGTAAATCGGAACCCTAGGAGTAACCAGAAAACGGGTAAAAGAAAAGATAATGACTCTAAAATTAGCGACACTGCAGCTAAAGTGAACGACAAGCCGGTTTCACCTAAGGCAATTTTCACGTGTTGGAATTGCACAGGCCCGAATCACACTTACCAAAATTGTACAGCACCAAAGAGGGTATTTTGTTTCAAATGTGGAACAACTGGTGTGAGACTAACATCATGCCCCAAATGTACAAAAAACGAGTAAGGACGGTATATTACCGAGGCGGATACCCTAAGTCCCACAAAAAAGCCTCTAAACATTCGGCTAAGTTACAAGCTCACGTTAGCAGTATAGCCCCTAATCCAAAACGTTCTAGAAACACGGATGGACAAAAATATTCCAATAGATCAGATTGGACTAAATGGTTACAAAAAGTTTCTGATTTTTTTAAGTCTAATAAAAATTCTCCTTCTCAAGTTAAAACTCCTGCTTCTCCAAATGGTCACATGTCTCCTTTATTCGTGCATAAATATTTAGATAACAGACCGCATATCAAGATAAATCTATTAGGTGCCCATTTCTCGGCTTTATTTGACTCTGGTGCAAATGCCTCCGTTGTAGGTCAGAATGGTATTAAAATTTTAAGTCGTTTAAGTATAAAAATATGCCATGTCAAAAATAGAAGTGTTACCACTGCAGATGGCAGCCGTCTAAAAGTTTTAGGTACGGTTGAGTTGCCGCTAGTCTGCAATGGTCATTGTTTAGTAATCTCTGCTCTAGTAGTACCTTCTCTATCACATACTTTGGTTTTAGGATGTGATTTTGCACAAAAATTCGGAATTCTAGTAAATTTTAAAAATAATTCGTGGTATCCACAGTCCCTAGAAGTCAACTCTCAAACAAGTTTTAAAGATTGTTATTCAGAAAGTTCTTTAGAAAACCTTTTCTCGCGTCTATGTACCCTAGATGATCTCTCGCGGACGGAACGCTTAAAAGCAGAAAAAGTAATAAGCTCTTTCAATGAAATAAGTAGTAAAGATAGGTTAGGCCGAACGAATAAAATCAACATGTCTATAGATACGGCTGATGCCAGTCCTGTAAAGACAAGGCCCTTCGCCATGTCTCCTTATATGTCAAAAGTACTAAATAAAGAGTTAGACGAAATGTTGAAACTCGGAGTGATTGAAGAATCAAACAGTCCCTGGTGTTCTCCAATCTTATTGGTGAAAAAGGCCGATGGACAGTATCGTCTGTGCTTTGACGGAAGAAAGCTCAACGAGGTCAGCAAATTTGATAACTACCCATTACCGAACATCGACAGAATTTTGACATCACTCAGGAATGCTAAGTATGTATCTTCGATAGATCTTAGAAAGGCTTTCTGGCAAATTCCTTTAGACAAATCCTCTAAGGAAAAGACCGCTTTTGCAGTAGTAGGCCGAGGTCTATTTCAGTTCGTCACTATGCCGTTTGGTCTAAAGAACGCTGCTCAAACTCAGCAACGTTTAGTGGACGCTATATTTGGTCCGAAATATGAGCCGCATATTTTTACCTATCTCGATGATATTTTAGTAACATCGGAAGACTTCGAATCGCATATTCGCTTACTTAAGGAAGTAAAAGATAAATTGAAAGAGGCCGGACTGACGATAAATTTGAGCAAATGTGATTTTTTCAAAACTTCTCTAAAGTTTTTAGGCTATATAGTAGGCTTGCGTACCGACCCGGATAAAGTAGCAAGCATGGTTAATTATGCGAGACCTACTAATACTACGGAAGTTAAGCGTTTCGTAGGAATGTGTTCATGGTATAGACGTTTTATTGAGAATTTTTCTACCTTGTTGTCACCTATTAATGATCTTTTGAAAGGACGAAAAAAAGGACAATCGATAGATTGGACAAACGCAGCAGAAAGATCTTTTATAAAGATTAAAGAGCTATTGGTTTCAGCTCCAATTTTATCCCAACCAGATTTTTCCCAACGGTTTTATATTTCTAGTGATGCTTCTAATACCGGTTTAGGGGGCGTCCTAACACAGAAAATCAATGGTGAGGAAAGAGTGATAGCGTATGCCAGTAGAACTTTATCAAAGGCTGAACGTAACTATTCGGTTGTTGAAAAAGAATGTTTAGCAGTACTCTTTAACATCGAAAAGTTTCGACCTTACATAGAAGGTGTTCCTTTCACGGTCATAACAGATCATTATAGTTTATTGTGGCTTAATTCTATTAAAAACCCTAGTGGCAAACTAGCGCGTTGGGCGATTAGGCTGAGACAACATACATTTAATTTAATTCATAGAAAAGGAGTCCACAAGGTTATTCCTGACGCTTTGTCAAGAATCCCAGATCATACAGCGGACGAAAACAGTCTTAATGCACAGATTGGCGTAAGGATCGATACAGTTGATATAGATCGCATTGATCCATGGTACGATAATTTACGGCAGCAAATTAAGGAATTTCCTCAAAATTTTCCGCGGTGGAAGGTGGAAAATGATTTCGTGTACAAATTTATCCCAAACCAGTTGCCTTTAAAAGTTAATGTACCTGAGTGGAAAATACTAGTTCCTAAACCACAGAGAGAGGAAGTTATAGACATGTGTCACACTCCTCCTACTTCTGGTCATTTTGGTTTTTATAAGACTCTTCACAGGGTTCAGGAACAGTATTATTGGCCAAAAATGCGTTTAGATATCTTAAAGTTTGTGAGGACTTGTGAAGTATGTGGAGCGCAGAAATCTCCAAATGCACTACCTATGGGACTGATGGGAAAAGAGAAAACGGTTAATTACCCTTTTCAAGTCATAGCAGCTGATCTAGTAGGCCCATTCCCACGTTCAAAAAAGGGAAATAAATGGCTTCTCGTGGTTTCTTGCTGGTTTACAAAGTATACCATGCTATTTCCTTTGAAAAGCTCTAAAGCTGGATATATAGAGAGAATTTTGGAAAATAATGTCTTTCTAATCCACGGTGTTCCATCGCTCTTGATATGCGATAACGGTACTCAGTTTACCTCTAAAAGTTTTAAGAGCCTAAGTGAAACTTATGGTTTTAATATCCGTTTTAATCCCGTGTACTCTCCACAATGTAATTTTGTCGAACGTAATAACCGAACAATCGGGACCGCTTTAAGAAGTTACGTTGATTCACATGACACTTGGGATGGCAATATTTCCAAAATTCAACAAGCAATAAATACCGCAAGACACGAAGTAACAGGGTTCACACCGTCTTTCTTAGTTTACGGCAGACATATACCTCTATCCGGATCGTATTATAAAAATGTAGATTTGGATGTCAATGTTGACAGCGAAATAATTCCGGGTAACAGGGGTGCGTACGCCGAAAATTTAAAGGGTTTAAAAGATATTTTCACTGACGTGCGTAGTAGGATACAGAAGGCTTATGAACGGAACAGTAAGTCTTACAACCTTAGAAAAAGGGATTTTGCCTTTAATATAGGTGATCACGTTTGGCGAAAAAATAAAATTCTTTCCAGTGCAGCTGATAAATTCACATCTAAGTTGGTACCTAAGTATGTGCATTGCGTGATAAGAGAAAAGATTTCAGATTTAGTTTATGGTTTGGTTAATTTAGATGGGACTAAAATAGGACGATGGCATATTAAAGACTTAAAACCATTCAATGAACCTAACCCTAATGAAAGTTTGTCAGAAGAAGAATAATTTATATTTACATTATCTTAATTGCTTTACTTTATTTTTTTTGATGTTGCTCTGTAGAGGTGACGACCCCGTTTTTTGACTGTTATAAAAGTTGAGCAGAGAATAGCTTACTTTTATTGTTTAATGCTAAGGTTTTGGGTATTGGCCATATCCCAAACTTAGGTTGATTGTGGTTGATGTTTAGCATCGACTCAGTTTTAGCGAGCTTGCGAAGGAGTCACACTCAGGATATTTCATAAGACTGGTATGTCGGTGGTCGCGGGATTTGATTTGCTTATGACTCCAAATAATATCCAGTTCTTGACACTTGGAAGCGAAATTTTGATTAGAGGCAATCCAAGGTGATCTTGAGTTAGGACAAGCGCAAGATGTAGCTCGTGTAGTGTGATGTAGAGTCAAAAATTTTTATGAGCAATTTCAAAGTTTGTTACCCGAGTGGGTGTATTTCTATTACCTTAGTGGTATATGTTGGGTGCAATTAAGAGTAAATTGATTTTGGTTTATCCAGTAAGTCTAAGACTTGGATTAATTTGATTTAGATCTTCTTCTGAATTGACAAACTGAGGGTATACTTTATTCTTTTCAGAGCCGTTTAAACGTTACCTTTGAGTCACTAATTTTTTAAAATGTTTTTGCATGGACTCATAGGCGTATGTTGAGTTTTTTCGGTATACTATCAGATTGATAGGAAATTGAAGTCCTGCAGGAGAACTAAAGGCTGATCATTTACAAGAGATGAGAGCAGAGTAAGACAGTCGTTTCACAAAGAAATGATCAAAATCTGATACCGAGATGAGAACCTTGTCAAGAGAGGCTAAGCGCAGTGAAGGAAGATTCCTAACCGAATTTTTAGATTTCCAAGAGGTAATCTAGAAGTTTGGGCTGACAGAAAACGGTTATGCCTGATACCTGTAGCAGTTTCTTCTAGAGGCTATTGTCTAGGGAGACGATTAACACCATGATCGAATATTTTTAGCTGTCAACGATGTTTTCTTCTTGTTTCTGATTAAGCTGGAAAAGCTCTTGTCGTCTTCAAAAGTTTTGTTGCGTTGCCACCGAAAAAAATTTGAGAAATTTTTGCTTAATGTAGCTTTTTAAGCTCATTTTCGTTTTTTGGAAATTTCAGTTAGAAGCTTGGTTAAGTCAACCGTGTAAACCTTTTAGGTTGTATCCCATGAGTTATCTGTTTTTACAGGCTGTGATGCACCGGGTGCTAACAGATGCCGTTACGACGTTTGGCAGGGAGTTAGTCTTCCTGAGGAACAGACTGATTGGAAGGGTAGTCTATGGGGGGTGAACGTTTGACCTTTGGGACCTCTAGGGGTTTTTGTTACCCAATGGTTATTTCTATTTGAACCAAAGGAGAGCCTAGCTACGGTAGTCGACCTCAGCTCCAATTAGCCTATTAGTGGTGACAGGCTGTTGGCAGTAGTGTGTTTCGGAACACCCTATTGATTAAATTTTTTTTTGACTTATTGTGGTGTGGTAGACACCGTTTCAGTTTAGTGGATGCTATAATCTACTCCCTTTTGTTGGTGGACACCAGGGTCACCAATTCTGTATTTTATTGTCTCCACCATTCAGTATATCGTGGTGAGGTGTTTGTCTCCTGTTATGTGGGATGGATTGAATGTTTTTCGTTGTTGTTCTAGGGCGAGACCAGTACACGAGGGTTCTTCATGCAACTTGGAGAAGCGCAATGCTGGTTAAGTTTTATATCTCTGTGTAGCCACCCTGAAGAATGACGAAGGGCGTTTTTTCCGGCTCATGTTTCTAGGCAGATTTGTCACTTTGGTGCGATGTGCCGAAGATTTGATTAGCTTTTGCTAAGAGCTTTCACCAAGCTCAGTATGGAGTTATCATAACCAAGAGTTTGGGATTTGAACTCCTGTATGTATTTCTGTATATATTTCTGTACATATTTCTGTATATATTTCGGTGTATGTTGGTTGCCTGAGGGCATGTGCTCAAAATGCGAGATTTTGAGTCGTTTTGCTTATGGACTCCTATATTTAGGATTATGACTTTAGGGAGGTCCTATTTCGAGACTTGCTGTCTCATATAGTTATGTTGGGAATGTTTCCTTGAATGTTAGTTGTGCGCAGACTAATCATTCTGTTCTTAGTGAACATTGCTTTGTGAAGCAGGATCATTCAGTTTGGTGAATTTTAGCTTTTATGGCTATTCACTGTGTTTAGAGTGAATTTTAGCTTTTGTAGCTATTCACTGTGCCTATAGTGATATTGTTAGCTTTTACAGCTGCTCACTATGTTAATGGCGAGATTGTTCTTTTAGAACGCAGACTTTGTGTAGTCGAGGACTATTTACAGAGTGTTTTCTTGGCGAGGAGCCGAGGTTTTTTTTCTGGCGATATACCAGAGTGTTTTCTTGGCGAGGAGCCGAGTTTTTTCTGGCGATATACCAGAGTGTTTTGTTGGCGATAAGCTGACGTGTTTTCTGGCGATCAACCAGAGCGTTTTCCCCTGGCGACTTTAGCATGTCTGGATGTCTTAGGACGTCGACATTGCGTTATAGAGTGCGATTATCTGGCGATCAACCAGAGCGTTTTCCCTGGCGATTTTAGCATGTCTAGATGTCTTAGGACGTCGACATTGCGCGATAGAGTGCGATTATTTTCTGATGCGACTAGTAGTGATACTAGATTTAGAATGTTCTCTTAGCGATGAGCTAGAGCATTGATAGCGATTTTTCCCGAGCGTTTGTCTGGATATTTATCCAGATATTTTTTTTTTTTTTTGGCCTAGTGCTAAATGGTCTGACAAGACTTTTTCTTTTTAGTGTAAGTGTTTGCACTAGAATCATTTTTTTATTTTTTTTCTTTATTTAAGAATTTTTATAAATTTCTTTTGCTGAAATAGAAAATTTTCAGACAATCCTTAAAATATTTTAAGGGGGGTGTTCATATTTTATTTCAGTTCACTTTTTTTGATTTAGACAAGAGTCTAGACAAAGTTATATTTTTTTTTGTTTTGGTAACAATAACAGAGCTGATTCTTTTATATAAAAAGACCGCGATTGTTATTTTGGAAAGGTATTTCTTATGTTCATGCAAGGATTTTTATTTGCTTTTTGATGTACTTAACCTTAGTGTCTAATTAAGTTAAGTCTAGTTATAAGATTCTTGTGATCATGCAAAGATTTTCATTTGGTTTTCATTGTACTTAATATTAGTGCTTAATTGAATTAAGTCTAGTAGTAAGGTCCGAAGTTTGTACTTTTGTTTTAAGTTCTGACCTTAGTATTAAGTGATAGTGTACCACTTTGTACCTTTTCATAAGTAGCCTAAGTTTAATAGACTAGTGTAGTCTATTTCTTTTTGGAAGGGGGTAAATGTAACATTCATTTTTTCCTAGATTTTAAGACCATGTAATGTTACTGATTTTTCACTTCAAATTGTACTTATTTTCATTTTTGTATCGAACGGTATATTAATCAAAGATTCCAAGCCGTTCGGTATATTAGTGTGCTGTGCGGGTTTCTGACCGAATCTATCGGCACGCCGGGATTGGTTGAAAATGTGTATCCGGATTTTTGGTTCCGGCGTCGCGATATTACCGAGAGAAGGCCCACGACTTATTTAAGGGTCCGAAGAACTACTGTGGAGGCTGAGTACCATCAAGCCGCAGCCAGGCGAATTTTCATCGGAGCCGCCAAGTAGCTTCCTTCGACGGAGCTGCAGTAAAGGCTCATTACAACAATCATGAGAGCTAAATAATGCACAAGTTTTTTAACGAAAAGCCGTAGTGGGCTCTCTAAGTGTTTACTAGAAAAGTGTGAAATCGGTCGTGTTCCATCGAAGCCGAAATAAAAACAGTAAGTTACCAAAACATCCTTCCATAGACTTATCCCTGAGTAGTGCCTTAACAGCAACATGAACTGACTAAAAAGTGAAGTGAAAAGCACTATTTTTCGTCTTCGGGAGTAGTCAGAGTTTAGAACTTAAATGTCATAACTACCAGTTAGGCTAAAATTTTTTGGTAATCCTGTAAAACTGCAAAGGTTAGAACTTTTTATTTTTAAAAAAAAACTTGAATAAATTTTCTTTTTGTTGATTAAAGCTAGTGTCTCACTGAATACCTATCTTACTTTTCAGGATAAGAACGGCTGTACCAAACTGATTTTTTTATTTACCAACAGTACACCCTTTCAGTATTTTTTCATTTTTTTAGCTGAAGTTAGATCCTTTCTATTTTAAAATGAATGGTGCCCAAAAAGTCGTACAGCTGAGGTTTCTTTAAAAATAGAAAATAATTCCAAAAAGACGTACAAAAAATTATCTCTTACCCATATCTCTCTACCAAAGAAAACTGAGCTGGTGTGTGTTTAATTTCTTTAGTTCTTTTAAAATCAGGATTCACTCGATTCATTATCAGAAATTAAAGCGGGGCTGCAAGAAAATTGCGCTCAAGCTTGGGGCATCCAATATTCAAAACGGTACAAAATTGCGCTCAAGCGTGGGACAAACAACTTCTCACAGGGTACAAAAAAAAAGATGCCTCAAACTGAGGACAGTTTCCCATGTTACAATATGTAGAGGTTGCTATTTAAAAAAATTCTAATTTGCTTTGTAATCTGTACAATTTGATAAGTGATAAATTTTTTGTTTTCATATTTGGCTACCCCATAAAAAAATTAAGTTTAGTAGCGAAATATTTTTTTCAATACACCAAATAGGAATGGTTAAATCAGGTACGCCTCCTAATATTTAAAATTCGGTTCAATAATTTGAATGCCCTGTATATCGGTAACGAGTGAAAATAAAGGTCAAGCATTATATATTATTGTAAACGGACTGAAAAATGCTATTTAATAGTGTGCTTATATGTAGAGGGTGGCATTTAAAAAAATCGAGTTTGCTTTGAAAACTGTCCAATTTGACAAAAGACAAATTTTGTGTCACTATACGAGTATTTGGCTTCGTGACAAACTACCTATTTGATTGGTAAAAGAATTTTTTTTGAAAACCAAAATAGGAAAATAGTAAATTGGTTGAGCCACTTAAAAGTTAAAATTCAGTTAACTAACTTGAACGCTTTGTATATGGCTAACTACTAAAAATAAATATCTAGTATTATATTTTTGTTAATGGGCTGAGAAATGCTATTTAATGGTGTGCTCATATGTAGAGTGTGCCATTTAAAAAAATTCTATTTGGCTTCGTAATGTCAAATTTGACACGTGACAAATTTTGTGTAATCATATTTGGCTTCCTCACAAACAACTAAGCTTATTGGTAAAAGAATTTTTTTAATACCCCAAATAGAAAAATAGTAGAAGGGGTGAGCTACTTAAACGTTAAAATTCAGTTAAATAACTTGAATACCCTATATGTCGGTAACTACTGGAAATAAATACGAAGTATTACATATTTTTGTAAATAAAAAATTTTTATTTACTAGTGCTCTCATATATAGAGGATGCCATTTAAAAAAACTCGAGTTGGCTTTGTAAAATGTCAAATTTGACAAGTGCCAAACTTTTTATTATCATATTTGGCTTCCTCATAAAAAATTAAATTTAGTACTGAAATTTTTTTTTATTATTTTCAATATTAACAAAAATTGTGTCGAGGAATGTGATTGTGTAGTGACTTCAAAAATATATTGACTTTACAACTTGTACACGTATTTTATTTACCTAAATAATGCGCTAACAATGGTGAGATTTTCTAGCAATCCGCTCGTCAATGTGATCAAAATTATTTTTTCTTGTTTTATTGTCTATCCTAGTCCACTAGTAAGGATTTAATCCTTATTAATGGTAAGGATAACTTATGTTTATGCTGAATTGCATCTGTCTCAATTCGCAGTTAAATCTTAGATACCGGTTAGCCGGATAATGACGACCATTTGGCCATATTCAAATTTAATTTTCAGTTTGTTAACCATTACTTATAAAATCGGTCCTTATAGCTCAAAACAAATAACCAGCTGCTCTAAAAATTACATGATAAGCCAGGTGATATCTACTGAAATTTTGATTTTATTGTTTCACCCTTTCCAGTAGCAGAAGTTATTTAAATTTCTATTCTTTCAAAAAATATAGATTTTTAGTTCAGGTGAACTAAAAATCAGAGAAAATGGTTATAGATAAGGTATAGTTCAGATGAATAGCAATGTGGTGTGGTTAAGCAAACATTTTCTTTTGTTAAATCCAAAGCAGAATCATGTCTTGTCCCCAAACGTAATGCTGGTTTTTATATATGTTAATATATGTAGAATATAGACAATAATAGTAACTAATTTTTTTCTAAACATATTTTTTTTGAATAAAAAATATTAGTTCAAGTACTGCACTGCGCATATGCAGGTAAGTAAAAGGTTGTAAAATTTGCGAATATTTTTTTTTTAAACAAACAATGTGATGTAATAAACTTGAAACTGAAAATTTCAACATATATTGTATTCTAAAAAGAAAATATATTCGATTAAAAACAGCTAGTTAAAAATATTCTTTATCTTTTTTTCCATTAAAAATAACTTTCGTTTATCAACATGAATTATCATTTAAACAGTGTCGAGTCACTTCGTGTATTTTTTTTTTTTCAATTTCCTTAAAATATGCTTAAAAATCGGCCAAATATTCTTTAAAAGATAATTATGTGATAGTATAATGAAGAAGTTAAGAGAATTAAAGAGACTAAATTTTAGAAATATTACCCCTTAAAACATAACCTAAAATTATCGTTCAGGAGTTCATAAGATAGCTTTGGAGCTTCCTAAGTGAAGATGAACTTTTTGATTATGAAACGACAAACATCCCTCAAAATAACGCGAACTAAAATTCTGGGAGTGAATAAAGCAGTAAGTAAAATAGATATTACACTGAATTTTAAAACTATCTGTGTATCAACTAAAAATACTTTTAAGAAAGCAGGTTGTTATGTTTTCTAATTCGTGGCAACCAGAACTTTCATTGAATAGAAAAATTTTGATAATCCGAATTTGTTTCAGACTCATCTGAAACTGTATAAAAAAGACTAAAAAATTTGAACATCAGTTTAAATCATATATAAAATATCCATAATGTTAACAGCAAAACTTACAGTGTAAGTTTTTTATTACAATAAAAATCAAATATATTTTTTCATTTTTTATTTACTTCTGACGAAGTCATTGTATGGTGAAACAATTGTCAAGTTACTTTAAATATATTGGAAATTAAAACATAGTGTTGTTTTTATATAATTCAAATATATTTGTCTGTAATTAACTAATTTTATTTGAAAATGGCTTAGCCTCAGATAATTAATGACTGCTAAACTATCAGCCGTCATGATGTTATAATACTATTCTACATAAAGAAATCATTTTTTTAAAGTAAATGCCATAATTAGAGATATGAATCAAAATAAAAACATAATCTGCATTTAGTGTACTAGCTTGATAAATATGCATATTATCTAGGCAACTAAATATATAAAGAGCAAAAAATCTAATACTTTCAGATATAATAACATTCATATAATTTCAAATTTTTCGGTTTTAAAAATTAAGATAATAAATAATGCATCATTTCTTTTCATGAATAATAAATTTAATATTGATATTTATCTACTCGTGATACTATTCACGGAAAGCGATACACCTATCAGAAATATTTTATTCATAATTAAGTCTTGTGTCGTTCTTAACTATAAAATTGCAAGTTTTATATTTGTGATTTGCTGCATTTACGTACATTTCTTAGTAATCAGTATATTATACACAGTCCGTTGCACTCAAACCACGAAATTTTCTCTTGTGTCATTCATTCAGAGAACCTTTGTGTTGCACACAAAGAATTGAGTCCAATTTAAACTCATGTTAAAATTTAGCAGCTTAGGTAAGATATAACAAAATTTTCATATATAATAGGCAAGGTACGTACATTCTGTAAATAATTCCACTATCTACCGTGTCAGTTAGTTAAACAATGAACATTTAAATTAAACAGTTAGTGTGAAATAATCTTTATTTAAAAAAATTGAAGGAAGAAACCTTATTAACATCTTAAGGGTTTTATTTACACTGCTATTCATTATCGTTTCTTGAAATAACACTCAACCTTGTCTTATTCAAGGTTTTTCGATGCCTTCTTCCACTCTCTATTCTATAGTGAATTTGATCAATATTCTTAAGAAAAGAATTTTTAAGTGATTAGAATAAACCGCAGTACTGTAGTTTCTGTCCAATTTTAGCAGTACAAAGGCCGCCTTTTTTTACAAACTAAAACGAGATGGCGCTATTGAGATGTGACATTACCATTCTTATAAAATTTTATTTTAATTATATAATTTAGTATTTGTTAAAACAGTGGCAGATCAGAAATTGGCCGAGTAGTTTGTTTACACTGAGCGTTTAAAAAAAACAGTTTGGTGAACAAATAGAAATTTCACGTGAAAGTCTTCATTGGATGATTTTTCACAATTTTAGTAAAGGTCTAACTCAACAACAATGCCTCGAATCTCTTCGTTCAACTTTTGGTAATGAATCACCATCTAAAAAGACTGTTTACAGTTGGTTTACCGAATTTCGTCATGGTCATGCGACCGTAAGCGATGAATTTCGTGAAGGTAGACCAAAATCGGTTGCTGTTCCAAAAAATATCGATTCTGTGTTCAACATAATTGAAGAGGATCGACACGTGACTACCGTGAGATAGAGGCATCCGAAGACTGCAGGACATTCGATTTTGCATGACCATTTAGCTGTGAAAAAGATCTGTTTCCTTGGATTCCGTATAATTTGACCGAAACTGAAAACAGGCTCGTGTCAATTGGTTTAAGGGAATGCTCAAAAAATTCGACCGAGGAGGGGCAAATCCGTATACAACATCGTAACAGGAGACGAAACTTGGATATATTCGTACGAGCCGGAAACTAAGCAACACTCAACTGTTTGGGTGTTTCAAGATGAACCGAATCCAACAAAAGTGGTTCGTGCGCTAAGTACTTCCAAGAAAATAATCGCTTGTTTCTTTGGTTATACGGGACATGTTGCAGCCATTGCTTTAGAGGGATCGAAGAACAGTTAATGCTGAATGGTATACAACAATTTGTTTGCTCGAAGTCATCGATGAAATCAGGAATAACAATCGAAAACTTCGCATCATTCTTCATCATGACAATGCGAGCTCTCACACAACACGTCAAACAATGGATTATTTGACAGAGAAAAACATCGAATTAACGTCTCATTGCCCGTATTCACCTGACTTATCGCCTAACGACATTTTTTTTCTTTCCAAATGTCTAAAAAAAAATGCACAGACAACGATTTTCATCACCTCAAGGAGCTGTTGCATCCTTCCAAAACCATGTTTTTTTTTGAAGTACCAACTTCAGATTGGAAAAAATGTTTTGAAAATTGGTTCGAACGCATGCAAAAGTGTATAAATCTTAAAGGCAAATATTTTGAGAAAGAATAAAACGATTTGTAACAAAATTTTTTTTTTTTTTTTTTTTCGTTGTTTTTGTAAAAACTTAAAAGGTGGCCCTCGTATTTTTAATTTTTTAACAAAATCGATAATATTTTAAACTGATATTTGGTATACATACTTAATGTAGGAGTGCAACGTTTAATTTTTGAGTGATTTTGCTCGAGAGATATAGGGTGAAGGAGGTGAAGGTGAATTAATTTTCTATAATTTTAACAGTATTATGAAAACTTTTCCTAATTTTTGGTTCAGATCATGAACAAAGTGTTAATAAAGTTTTAGTTACATATATAAGAGGTTAAATGAATAGAATAAGGAATTCAATGATGGCTTCGAATATATTGTGTTGTACATCTTTTTTAAATTTCTTGGAGTCGAGTAATTATATTTGAAGGGGAAGGGAAATTAAAATATAAACTGTTATGTATAAAAATACAACTGAACGCAGTAGCTCGAACTAATTTCCCTTGGAAAGAAATAACAGCATTCGAAATATTTACTAATTGCATTCTAATTATTTGGACTCTTTCATTTAATGAATGTGATAATAATTATTAAAATAAAAATTTTAAGCTTAAATATCTTTTCTAATTTGGTAATTGAGCCAGAAAGGGAAAAATGTTATACGTATACCATATATATATATATATATATATATATATATATATATATATATATATATATATATATATATATATATATATATATATAATATATATATATATATATATATATATATATATATATATATATATATATATATATATATATGTATATATGGGTTGTATTTAGATACTATGTTGAATCATAAACTCGTAGCATTCTATGAGACAGATGGTTCTTTCCATATCAAACTTCATAATCTGCTCCAATTTCTTACTACTGTATGAAATATTAAACGGTATTTTAATTCCAGTAAAGAAAGCACAGAAACTGATATTAATGTTGTATAGGAACTCTTGAAAATACAACTACAACTTTGTTTGATCTCATCGTGCTTATTATATCCTTGAGTTTTCTTTCTTAAAATATTTAAAACAATTAATCACTTACTCATGACATTTTGAACGCAGTCAGTAGAGAAAACTTTAAAGTAAAAATAAAAGAACGAATCCTACATAATTAAACAAATATAAAACACACTCAAGTTAAAAATCGATGAGATTTTTCACAAAAAAAAAGATCTTCTGCTTCCAAATGCTTGAAAGGAGTTCAAAGCATACTATTCTAGCAATGAAACGAAAAACTCACTTAAAGTACATGAAAGTCTTAAAGCGCCTTGGTGAACGATTATAACCAGGGACTTTACACAGGCAAATGTCTAGTCAATAAAACAAAGAATTATTTCTAAGAGAATGTGGTATTTGATGCTGTTTTAAAAAAAAAACGGCCAAGTGCAATTCGGACTTGCGCAATTAGTGTTCCGCAGGTGGACTGCTTTTGAAATAAAAAATTTTGTTAGAGAGGTATAAAATGATCAGTGACTTCACAAAACACACTCCAAATAAGTTTTGAACAAAGTGTTTTCCCGATCTTTACTGAAAACTAATGACCTTGAAATTTTGGTTTTTTTATATCTATCTACCTGTCTAATAAGCCTTCTTCCATCCAATGTCGGACATAGGCCTTCCGTTCCTGTTTCAATCCCTCTCGATTCTGCGTCTTTCTGATCCATCCTAAACCAGCAGGTCATCTTTCCATCTTATTTGGGGCCATCCTCTGGATCTTTGTCCCAACCATGGTCTCCATTCTTGAATTTTTTTATTCCATCTCTCATCTTGTTGTCTTGTGTGACCTGCCCACCTCTATTTCAAACCTGCTACCTATTCTCTTACATCTATCACTTTGGTGTTTTGTCTTATACTTCCTTTTCAGATTCTGTCTTGTAATTTTATATTTAGCATCTGGCGTTCCATGGCTCTTTGTGTTTTACTCAATCGGTCCATCGTCTTCTCAGTCAGTGTCCATGTCTGGGCCGCGTAGGTGAAAACCGGTAGAATGCATTGATCAACTACTATCTTTCTTAGTTTCAGAGAAATCCTTTTGTTGGTTAGTATATTCCTTTGTTTGCCAAATGCTGTCAATGCCAGTCTGAGTCTTCTTTGGACTTCGTCCGTTTGATTTGCTTTTCCAGACTTTATTTGACCTAGGTAGATGTAATCCTCTACGTATTCAAGTGTTCAAGACTCGCGGACTGTCTTCGTTTGTCATAGCCTTTGTCTTATCTCTATTCAGCAGTAGTCCTACCCTCTCCGATTTATTTTGTAGTTCAGTAATCATTTCCTGTATGTCATAAAAATTATCTGATATTCGCACTACATCATCAGCATAACGCTGATGATTTAACTGTTGCCCATTTTGTCCATCCCCTTTTTTTCCCATTCGAGTTCCTTGAAAATTTTTAATCCTGCCATAAATAGGTTTGGGCTCATGGAATATCCCTGTCTTACTCCGCGTTTGATAGGTATAGGATTTGTTTTACTATCCGTTTCCACTATCATTTGAGCCCTATTGTTTTATATATACCAGATAAATTATTAGAGGTAATGCACTCGTGATAATTTTTGTTCAATGTACACCCTGTGGAGAATATTCCAAAATTTTTTCAAAATTTTTTGATCAGTACTTTTCGAAATAAGGGGGGAGAACAGCAATTTTTTTAAAATAATACAAGGAAAAGTATTACATTATATATATTTTTGAACTCGTGTTTTTACAAGCTTTCATTTGACGACGATGACCAGGTAAAAAAGTTTTTTGTCGCTTCCGATTTCATCCCCCAAAACTAACCCCTTAAGTCAAAATTTAACTTTGAATACTACACGGATATTCTGAGGCCTTTGATTCCTATATTAGCCCCAAATTTCAACTTTCTATATCCAATAGTTTCGGAGAAAATCGAGTGTGACAGACGGACAGACAGACGGGCGGACAGACACCGAATTCATCTTAGAAGTATTCCGTACGGAACACAAAAAAGAATTATGATGTGCTTTGCTGTTTACTTGTTTTGCCCCCACCATGGACCTATTTCTGCAGGCGCTCACGGCGAGGCCGTAATTTAGTACAAGAAAATATTGCATTATTACGACCTAAATTCGGAAAAAAAAGGAAAGAAAACTACATGATAAAGCTTAAACGCTGATCTTTAAAAACTTTATTTCATCTGCTCCGTTTTATTACATCCACTAAACTTTAATTAAAAAAAACCGGCCAAGTGCAAGACAGAATTGTGCAATTAGGGTTCCGTACGTTGATTACTTTTAAAATAAAATTTTTTATTATGGAGATATAAAATAATCCTTGACTTCACAAAACACACCCCAAATGAATTTTCAACAAAGTTTTTTTCTGATCTTCACTGAAAACTGATGACCTTGAATTTTTTTTTATATGCCAGATAAATTATTAAAGATAATACACTCATAGTAATTTTCGTTCAATCTACACCCTGTGGAGAATATTCCAGAATTTTTTCAAAATTTTTTGATCGGTACTTTGTAAGATAAGGGGGGACAACGATTTTTCGTGATTTTTTAAAAATAATAGAAAGGAAAATGTGTGCAAGTATTACATTATATATATTTTGGAACTCGTGCTTTTACAAGCTTTTATTGGACAGCCCACTCGATGACCTAGTAAAACAATGTTTTTATCTCTTCCAACTCTGTCTTAGTGCCAAATAGTTTCGGTGAAAATCCGGTATGACAGACGGACAGACAGCCGTAGTAATCTTATGAGTGTTCCAAATGGAACACTAAAAACAATACAATGATCAGAATTATTGTATAAACCCGTATTAAGTGGCCTTAGCTTCAAACTTGCCTATATTCCCAAAGATATAAAAAGTTTTAGTGACCCTGTTCTATTCTTACGATATAAATTAATTTCCTGTAACATTGAATATTATTAATAGAAACAATTTTTAGAAATATTTCTATTTGTCATTGGCAAATTTTTGCTTTAAGAGTACAAGAAATTATTTAAGTAAATTGTTGAATTATTTTTTAGTCTGCTTAAAAATTTATCTTTTAGAACTTTTTAACTTCGATCACTCTGTAAAAGAATTTTTATATTATAAAATATTAAATATTTTCAGGTAAATTAATTTTCGTCGACCCTAACATCAACTGAATATTTGTCCAAGGCAATGAAAATTTGTTAGTTTGGCAGAGAAACAAACTTATTTTTGTGGCACCAGGCATAAACACTGATTCGAAATCGGTTAACAATTATTGTGATTTATCAAACTTGAATGCAAACCATTGAAAAATCGTGACAGCGCAGCGCAACAATAGGTTATAGTTTACAATGTCATTGCCATTTTTGAGCAGAAGACGGGTAAGTTATATTTTATATATTTTCATTTTTTTTTTTATTTTTATCCTCAAATGAGCGCATAGATTAGTCATTGTTTGCTTGTCTGAGTAAAATATGTACTTATATGTTTAAGAGTCAACTAAAAATGTTAGTAATAATTAAATTAGGTATTTTTTTGTATTACAAATATCTAATAACATCTTTACACATTAAACTAACACAAATTTTATATGGTCTAATTTAAAAAGAAAACAATCTTAAGAACTCTATCTTTAATTTGGTAAATGTTGCCGTTACTGTTATGCAAAAGTTTATAAGAGCTTTTCTATATTTCCATTCATATTTCTAAATTACTTATTATTTTAGAAACGCTTAAACGTAACCCATTTTTACTTCTCTTTGCCTTTAAGTAACTATGCTAATAAGTCATAACTAAAGAATTCGTTTAATAAAAAATAGTTGGCACATAAAAATATTTCCAGACTTAATAGCCCAGTGGCCAGGGGTTTTGAGGTCTCATTAAATGTTAACAGGCTGCATTTTGGCCCACAGGTAATTTCTTGGACGTAGAATACGATAAAAAAAATTTGCTAAAATTTGATGTTCGCTAAGCCCACAAAATCCAAAATAAAATCAAAAATTCATTTTTTTCGGCAATATCTCGAAAAATAAAAAAGGTAACGAAAAATTAATAGCAACACGTGAAAGATCAGTAAGTTTCACAAAAATATATTATATAAATTTTTTTCTAGATTTTTTTATTAGCGTGAAAATTTATTAAAAATTCGAATAGGTGATTCGAAAAGTGTAGCGCGCCAATTAGGTTAATTTTAAAGTCTTCGCGCACCGTTCGAAGGTTAATCGATATTTCTTGTTTTCAGAGTGCAAAAAAAATTAAAAGATGGCGTTTTGAAGACGAGACTTTCAGCTTTCCGATCATGCTAATAGCTTTTATTTTTGTTGCTTTATAATTTGTAAAACTTAAAACGAAATTTTTGTTTGCATGATTTCAACGGGCATACAGTAAATGACAAATATTTAACAAAATATAGTATTGAAAAAAATCTTTGTGTATATATCATTATTAAACCTTAAGTTTCAATATAAGAATAATTAAAAATACACACATTGGCTGTGTTATTTAAAAAGTTTTGAAATATGAAAATTTCTCTGCTGTAGTGCAACGCCGACAATTTTACGTTCAAAGCAGTACGGAATGGTCAAAAAAAGTCGGACAATTTTTTTAGTTGCAGTTAACAGTATACTTGACATCATCATTAAAAACTTTAAAAAAAACCTTCTATTTTTTTCTAATTTTGCTCTTACAAAAGTGTCCATGTTAAACATACTTTTTGCTTATTATTAATCATAAAATAATAAAAAAAAAAATTAAAAGTGGGAAATGAAAGATAGAAGTCTTAGCTTTAGATATAAAGTAATTATATTTCATGTAAATATCCAGGTCAAAAAAAAACAGTTATTGAAAACACAAAAATTCTAAATTACTCGAAGAAATTAAATGAATTATGTACTCTCTACCCGTCATATTGTATCCGCCATTTTGAATTTTTCAAATCTGTCATCGGATTCTTAATCACCACCCCGAGAAACCCCTTAAAATCAAAATATTTAACGGTATACAGAAACTTTAATTTAATCATAAATGAGGTTGGAAGCATGATTCCCACTACAACTGAAGGGGTTAAACCAGTCATTTTATTTTAAATATATATTTTTTAATCACGGTAAAATGTCCCATTCTTTCACGTGGTGCTACTAATTTTTTGATATATTTTTTATTTTAGAGATATTTGCGAAAAACCGAATTTTTTATTTTATTTTCAATTTTGTAGGCTTACACTTTAGAGCAACAAACTTTTTTTTCTCGTATTCTACGTCCAAAAACTACCTATATGCCAAAATGCAGCCCACTAATATTTAATGAGAGCTTTTCGTCAAAATTTACCTCTGGCGACTGGGCTATAACATGTCATATACAAGGAATTAATGGGTCTTTATTAACGTACATAATTCAGCCAGCCACAGGCATGCCTTCTTTTTTGATTGCGCATAGATTCGTATTGTTTCGTTAATTTGCTAACAGACATATCAGCAGGGCACCTTACTATTGTAAAAAGAAAATTATACAGGTAATAATAATTTTCAGATATGCCAGTGTAGTGTGATAATTATAAGACAGACCTGAGGTTTAGATCCCTCAGAGAATGTCTGAATAATATTAGATAAAAAATAAAAAAATTAAAAAAAAAATAAAAACGTCTCTACCAAGGCAATGCAATTAATAAATATTAATATAACCTACATACATTCTATAATGATATATTGTTATTTAAATACATAAATATTGTATTTAAATAACAAATTGAAACGAAGTGGAAGTTTAATCAGCTTATCATTGTCGAGACAGCTTAACCATCGTCATCATATGTTGATCATTTTTTACTCGCTGAAATTTTACCAAAAATCATCAACGAATAACATATTTGCATCTCTATCTATATTATCTGTAGTTCTTCAACAAAGGTTATCACAAATTTGCTTGTAATGCTAAGATATATATGCCTAGCCAGGCCCGCGGCTCCGCTCGCGTGGATTTGATTCACTACTATCGTCACTGCTTATTCCTTATGTTACCAAACGTAATAAAATATCTCCCATTATTTCTACTTATCTCCCATTATCTCTACATAATTTCCATTATCTAGGCTTATCTCTGCTCATCTCCCATTATTTCTCCTTATCTCCCATTATTTCTCCTTATCTCCCATTATCTCACCTTATCTCCCATTATCTAGACTTATCTCGACTTATCTCGCAATACTTCTCCTTATCTCTCATTATTTCTCCTTATCTCCTATTATCTCACCATAACTCCCATTATCTAGACTTATCTCTGCTTATCTCCCATTATTTCTCCTTATCTCCCATTATTTCTACTTATCTCCCATTATCTCTACATAATTTCCATTATCTAGGCTTATCTCTGCTCATCTCCCATTATTTCTCCTTATCTCCCATTATTTCTCCTTATCTCCCATTATCTCACCTTATCTCCCATTATCTAGACTTATCTCGACTTATCTCGCAATACTTCTCCTTATCTCTCATTATTTCTCCTTATCTCCTATTATCTCACCATAACTCCCATTATCTAGACTTATCTCTGCTTATCTCCCATTATTTCTCCTTATCTCCTATTATTTACACTTATCTGCCATTATCTCACCTTATCTCCCATTATCGAGGCTTATCTCCACTTATCTCCCATTATTTCTCCTTATCTCAGATTACCTCACCTTATCTCCCATTACCTAGGCTTATATTGAATTATATAGAACATATGTATAAATTTATAAAAACACGTAAATCGGATAAGTGGTTCTCAAGTGATAAGCGCACTAACGGACAGACGTACAGACAGAGAGATATTTATTATATTCCTTGCAACATGATATTGTTCCATATTTAAATGGTTTAGGCAGTGTATTGCAAGAGAACGCGCTAACGGTAACCTTTTTTCCGACTTGATTCGCTATTATCGTCACTGCTTATTCTTTATGTTACCTAACGCAATAAAATATATCCTATAACCTGGCCAGAGAACATATGTATGTTTAAAAAAAAGCACGTAAATTGGATAAGTGGTTCTCGCGTGATAAACGCACTAATAGATAGACAGACAGACAGAGAGACACTGCATTTTAAATATATTATAGATTGTAGATATTCTCCGCTACATAATATTGTTCCATATTTTATGGTTTAGACTATGTATTGCAAAGGAACGCGACTTCATTCACTATTATCGTCACTGATCATTCCTTATGCTACCTATCGTAATAAAATATAGCCTATAAACTGGCCAGAGAGCATATGCATGTTTTTAAAAAAAAAAAGTACGTAAATCGGACAAGTGGTTCTCCAGTGATAAGCGCACTAACGGACAGACAGACAGACAGACAGACAGAGAGACGTTGCATTTTATATATATTATAGATAAAGAATAAACCAGTTCTTATTCTTCAAAGCAAAAATGCACCTACACTGCAGATATCATTACGCAAATTTTTTTTAAATTTAATTTTCACAGCACATAAAATTGTTATTTATTAAGGGTTTTTAATAACATAATAATTATAAACCATTAGTTTAAGTATTATCTTTTTTTAATTTCCAAATTCTTACAACTTACATTACTGACGGTAAAATTTTAATGAAAATGGATTTGCTGGTTCCGTTTAAAAAATTATTCTAGCTTCCATAAAATTAATATGGATGAGATCGGTGCCAAAAACACTATCCTAGTTTGGCCACAGTACCCATGTAGATGTGTTTTTACACCATATATGTGATTCTAGACATACATATAGCTTCCCTAAACAGCTTATAATTTTACTGTGACATAATTAACAGCACCAACTAACTGTTGGTAGCTATTTTTACCTGAACACATCAAAAAATTTACAAACGTCAAATTTTGATTTCTCATCTAAAATGACAAGAGTTCTCTCTAAATTGCGACATTACTTTGCTATATAACGAGACTACAACGGGATCGAAACCAATAAAAGGCTTGCTATGAAAAATATAAGATCACTCTTGAATTATCTGAAAAGGTATTTGTCATGTAACAAGATTAAATTAAATAAAAAAAAGTAATTATTTTATATTTAGATAGTATGTTTATCAATATGATAATGACAAATTGGTGCTTTCTTTATCTATGTATATATATATATATATATATATATATATATATATATATATATATATATGTGTGTATATATATATATATATATATATATATATATATACATATATATATATATATATATATATATATATATATATATATATATATATATATATATACACATATATATATATATATATATATATATATATATATATATATATATATATATATGTATAGGGTGGTCCAAATTGGACACTTTTAAAGGTAAACCCCTTTATCTAAAGGAGATAAACGAAAACTGATGTCGGTGTCTGAGGCTTAATTTTTATGATAAACTCAATGGTGAAAACCGCATATCGATGTCTAGTACAGTTTCAGATATACAGGGTGTTTTTCAAAAATCTGCATTTTGGAAAAATGCTTGTAATTCTTTTCCTATTAAAAATTTTTGATTTCTGTAAAAGCACTTCACAAATGGTGCATTTAAAACTCGCGTAAAAACTGAAAACCTTTATATTTTGAAGTAGATTTAAGCAAAATATAAAGTGTGCTATATTTTTAGAATAGTAATTTAAAGCTCTATTCGGATAACGAAAAACATACAGGGTATCCCATTTAAAACATATATTTTTGCGTTAATAACTATTAAAATATTAGTTGTAAAAAAATGTAACTTACACTATTGAAATCCACGTGAAAAAGTGCTTTGAGAATGTTTTTACAGAAATCGAAAATTTTCAATAGGAAAAGAATTACACACCTGTATATCTGAAACGGTACTAGATATCGATATGCGGTTTTCACCATTGAGTTTATCATAAAAATTGAGCCTCAGACACTGACAACAGTTTTCGGCTATCACCTTTAGATAAAGGGGTTTACCTTTAAAAGTGTCCTGTACATATATATATATATATATATATATATATATATATATATATATATATATATATATATGTATATGTATATATAATGCAATGTCTCTCTGTCTGTCTGTCTGTTAATGCGCTTGTCACTCGAGAATCACTTATCCGATTTACGTGTTTTTTTTTAATTCGTACATATATTTTCTGGCCAGGTTATAGGATATATTTTATCACGTTAGGTAACATAAGGAATAAGCAATGACGATAAGAGTGAATAAAGTCCATGCATGCGAAGCCGCGGGCACGGCTAGTTTATGATAAAAATGAGTTACCTTTTTTAATGTAGTCCATTAGGAGAACTCAGTGTTTTTAATAACAAAAGTAAACCAGTCAACAAAACCAACATTAATATGTTGTATTGTTGTATATAATTGTCAATACTGCTTCAGGACCACAGATTGCACCTTGATATAATCGTATACCTCTTGAGAGCATAGTTTTGATTTTTTATAAATTTACGAATAATTGATCGAAACCAATTTAATAATAACAAAAATATTATTGACCATCAATTTTCTAATCAGTGATCAAAACAATTTTAAATATATACAAAAAAACGCCAAAACCCAATATTAATGAATTTAATCAAACATCAAAAATTTACTATAAAACGAGGTATGGTTTTTAAAAATTTCTCTTCCCCCCTCTCACTCTACTAAAAAAAATGTCAGAGAATGATACTTCTTATGAACAAATTTTATTTTAGAGGCTATCCATAAACAAAAAAGGGAATTTTTTTCTATTGGTTACTTCTCGCCTAAAAAGGAATTACCCTTTTTCGATGGATATCGGTAAGGATGTCGTAATATTCGTCAACATTGTCTAAGTGCCAAAACATACATTTGCATTTCACAACACCTTTTTAGACCACGCGAGGGTGCTGCCACAGGCGTTATTAAATTTCTGCAACTACTACTACCTGTATATGTAGCCAAGCTAAATATACTTAAATAAATTATCACAGTACACTAACTTACCGGGATTAGAACCCGAAACGCTTGAGAGCGTATACAGACACGATAACACTGAGCTAGGACCGTCTTAATAGTGTGAACGGAAGCTACATGTATATTGAATTCGGGAACGCCATATTTGTACAAGAAGTGAAAATTCATTACTTTCGTCTAAAAATATATGTATTTTCAACTAACTTTCTCCTCTACAAAAGTAAATACTAATTAAAACTCATTTTATTTGATCTCATAAGATATTATAGATAAGACAAGTCTCAAATTTAAAAAAGAACTAAAACTAGAATCAAATAGGACAAACAATATAATACTAAAATAGTACAAGGATATGTTTTCGCAAGTACGACATTTTGTACGAGAAAATCCTGAACAAAATATACGCTGGTGAGCAAAAGAATCTACTCAAACGATTTTGCTTCATTTGACACCGATCCTTGAATTCAGTTTTCACCCTATAAAAACACATGCAACTGCATTTTTCTATCATTCCTTTATCGGAGCTTAAATATCTCTGCTATACCTGCTCACTAATTACGTGATCGGAAAATGGTACCATCCCGGAGGAAACGGCACAAGTCATTGCCCTATTGCAAGAAGGGACAACGTGTAGTCGCTGCGCCTGAGCCAGTCAGCTGTCTCTAAAGTCAACAGACGTTACCAAGAGACTAGCGCCTTTACACGAAGACCAGGATCAGGAAGAAAAAGATGTACCTCGAAGCGAGACGACCTCTTCATTTTCAACAGAACTCTAAGAAATCTTCACTTGACCCGCGTTGAGGTCCAGCAGGAGCTTCGACAAGTTCATGGTCGGGGTGTCAGTCATTGGACAGTCAGAAGAGACCAGATAAAGGACCCAAATTGACTGCAGCCCATCGACAAGCGCGATTCAGATTTGCCAGAGAACATGTCGACTGGATCCTAGAGCAATAACGCTCCGTTTTATTCTCCGACGAGTCCGAATGAGCCTACATGGGAACGTCGTTCCTTACGCTGGGTTTGTTGCATAGAGATATTAGAATAGAGGAGGTAAGTTCTCGCGGGAAGCCTGGCGATAAAGAAATAATATGAGTCATTCTATCTCTCTTACTCGGTACACGCCCACAACACTAAGTTAAAGGGTGTACCCGTGCGAGAATGTTATTCGTCTTTCGTCCGGAACCAACGAAAAACAAGGAAAATCCTTTGTTCTTCGCTCGCTCTGAGTGAAATACGAGTAACATTCTCGCATGAGTAATGTTTAAATAGAAATGGAAGTAGGGAAAGATTTTAAAAGATGGATAAATGAATGTATATCAATAACATTTTTAAAAAAAAACTTTATTTATTATACAGTATAAACTTGGCTAACTGAACATAGAAACTCTGACATATGAATAAAAGTAACAAATTACATTAACGCGTAAAATATGTATATCCCAACCGAAACTCACTTATTTTATCTGAATATATCGAAGATTCTAAAAAATTTAAAAATTAAATATCTAGTTTCTTCTGATTAAGTAAAGAAACGCATAAATTTCTGAAAATCTGAATACATTTTTCAAATATAGTTTAAAGTAATGACTTCTCCACTAAATACAAAATAACATCGTAAAGCGAAAAAATGTTTACCCGACAACTAAATAAACACTTGATACAGCTTGTATATTCTTATAAATTTAATATAAATACTTACAGATGAAAACTTAAAGGATTAGTAAGAGTTGAGTCCTTTTTGCAGATATTTTATCAAATCAATCCAAAAACCGAAATAAAATATATCGTCGAATGATGTTTCTTTTTATATCGCTGGCGCCGGAATTCAGCACTCAAGCGCAGAGTAAGCGAGACAAAATTGACTCATATTATTTCCTTCTCTTTTTAACGACTATACGCTTTCGCTTACATTAGCCTATATACTTTCTCTCCTCTATTCTAATATCTATATGGTTTGTTGGCGATAGCTTCGTGCTAATGTACGAAAATGCAACGCCACATGCTGCTGCATCAGTGCGGCAATACCTGGCCGAAGTGGGAATACCCACATTCGACTGGCCTGCGCGGAGTCCTAACCTCAATCCAATCGAGCACACATGGGATGAGCTCAAAAAAAGGGTTCAAGCCAGAAATCCAACCTCTACATCGCTAAGGCGTTCACCCACTCAATAAGAAACGAGCTGGAAGTAGTAATAAGGGCTAGGGGGTTAATACAAAATATTGATTTTAGTTTTTGTCAATAAATTTAGTTGTTAGTTTGTTTAATTTTTCCTGTCTCTTACCACTATTTTCAATCTTTATTCTCCTTGCTTCCCCTTTCAATCATTTTAATCAATAAAAAGAATGAGGTATGCTATGGAATTTGGTATCATTAGAAAGATAATGTAACAGGCTTTCAAATGATACTAAAATCCGTAAAAATATTTAAATACTAAATTCTGGGATCCGTGTTAAATGAAGCCAAATAGTTTGAGTCGATTTTTTTGCTCACCAAGTGTAGTTCCGTGTTACGCATATAGTTAAAAAAAAATATTTGTAAGTTGGTAAGACAGGTTGTTTGAAATCTTAATGCAATTATAAAATTTAATACATTGATAGCGGATCCCTTTCTTTAAGAATGACAAATTCTGTTTGGCAAAAACATATTCATGCCTGGACCTAGGTTCATGGCTATGACAGAGCACTGCGTTTTGAAACTCCCTTGAATTTATTTTTCAAATACATTAAGCAGCAAAACATATCTATTCCAGGACCCGTAAATAAGCCTCTACAGGTTTCTGAATTATTCTTACCCAAGATTATTTATTCTGAATACTTGAATTAAAGATATTTTAGATAGTTTGTAAGAGTCACCCCACGATAGTATTTAATATGACTGTAAAAATTAAACTAGTAAGCAATTTTAATAACATCTATATCAAATGACTATGAAAGAACTCTTAAAGCGTAATACCATATACAGAATTTAATTCGTTTAATGAATTCATTATGCGTTCGTACCATTTGACAGGTGAGTCAATTGTTAAATCTAAAAATGTACCATTTTGGCCGGGAATTATATTAAGATATTTGCTCCTGAATAAAGGTTTTAGTTGTATGAACGCCTAACAACGAACGAAAAATCAAAGCCTGAGTCTGTTATTCTTTTTTAATGAATTTATTAATGTAGAACCAATCGTTTACGCTATTAGAACCAATCGTTTACGCTATCCCTCACTTGCACCCTGAAACTAAAGAAAATGACTTTCCCTCAAAAAAACATTTGTATAACCTTGGACAGGTCCACGAATAAGCCACAGGCCACCTCTCGGTTGTCCAACGCTATCAACTCCATATTTATGAAATTAAAGATTGCCGTTTACAATGATTTCGCTTATAGAAAACCCAATTGAATAGATCTAAGAAAGTTAGATATATTTTAAAAAAAAAAACTTGCGCAATTAGTGTTACGTACGATGATTGCTTTTTAAATAAAAAAAAATATTACGGAGGTATAAATTGATCAATGACTTCACAAAACACACCCTAAATGAGTTTTCATTAAAGTTTATTTCCGATCTTTGTTGAAAACTGATGACCTTGAAAAATTTTTTTTTATATACCAGATAAATTATCAAAGGTAACGCACTCGTAATAATTTTCATTCAATCTACACTTTATGGAGAATATTCCAGAATTTTTTCAAAATTATTTGATCAGTACTTTGCGAGATAAGGGGGGTGGACAGCGATTAATGGCGAATTTTTAAAAATATTATGAAAAAAAAAAGCACGAGTATTATATATATATTTTCGAACTCGTATTCTCACAAACTTTTATTTGACATCCCACTCGATAACCTCTTAAAAAATTTTTTTCACTTCCGATTTCACCCCCCAAAATTAACCCCTTAAGTCAAAATTTAATTTTCAAAACTACACGGCTCTCATTGGGCCATCACTTACTATACTTGTGCCAAATTTCAACTTTCTATGTCAACTAGTTTCGGAGAAAATCGAGCAGACAGACACACCGACACCGAAGAGATGCCATAAGTGTTCCGTACGGAACAGTAACTAGATAAATTCCTATTATACATTAGACTCTCAATTACCTTTTTTTATGGGTCTAGCACACGTGCTGCAGAGAAATCCCTATAGCGCTACAGGAGCGGCACGTGTGCGGGAAAAAAGATTTACGTTGGTCTTGAATCGCTGTAAATTATACTCGGTGGGAAACACAGTCCTGGACAAATTATTCCAAAGGTATAAGGTTCTCTATATAAAAGACTGCTTGAAAAGGGTTGTACGAGGAGTAACAAGCTGAACGTCATACGGATGTGAAGTATTAGCGCGACGTATATTTCTAGCATGAGCCGCTGTGAGAGGAATAAAACTGGCTACATCCATCGAACACTTTCCATGAAAATACTTGTAGAATAGACTCAAGTCGCCAACCGTTCTTCGACGTTCCAACGCTCTTCTCTGAATAGAATCCAACAAATGCAGTGTATGTTTGGGACCAAAGCCCCAAACATGGGAGCAGTATTCCATAGTTGGTCGAATTTGAGTTTTGTACAGAATTAACAGTTGTTGTGGAGTGTAAAGCTTTCTAGTTCGAAATAATATTCCCAGTTTTCGAGAAGCTCTCTTTGCTATGCTTGCAACATGTTCATGCCAAGACATATTTGCTCCCAAATTAACGCCCAACAAATTGAGTGAGGATGCTAGAGGAATGGATTGCCCCGACATAACTATATCGGGTTCAGCAATGTTAACTTTTTTAGAAAAAACTGCCGCCTGGGTTTTTGTAACGTTAAATTCCACTTGGTTACTGTCACCCCAAAATAGGATTTCTTCCAGATCTTTGTTAAGTCGAATGACTTCCTGCTGTCTACGGATATTTCTCTGAGTAGCCGATGTTCGAGCGTTCAATGTGAACGAAGAGATCTGACTGAAGAGTACTGACATCTGCAAAGCTCTAGACTGGATTCCCGGTCTTTTCCAGCAGATCGTTAATGTAAATGAGAAAGAGAGCAGGAGACAGTATGGAGCCCTGAGGCGCACCGGCGTTGATAGTGAAGGTGTTAGAAAGAAATCCGTCGACTGCCACTCATAAAGAATACTCTTTGAAGAAGCATGAAGGCCACAAAAAGAAAGAGAGAGAGAAAGAAAAGAAAATAATGAAATGATACTAACGGGTCTGCAATTTGTCAGATCTTCGAGATCACCCTTTCATAAAGTGGCATTGTATTAGCTCATTTTAACGAATGCAGAAAGACTTCTGCAAATGATTGATTAATAATAACTGCAAATGTTAGCAACGAGATACCTATGCTTCTTTTCATTAACCTGGGAGAGATCTTGTCAGAACTACTAGATATTTTAGATTTAAAGTTCAGTACGACGCTACAAATTTCTTGCCCATTTGTTGGAGACAAAAAAAATAAATTTATCATTCTATTCTAAAAACTCATTATGATTTACTTCAACAATATGATTTATTATGATTATTAGTATCTATTTCAGATATGTTGTTATTAAAAAGTCATTACTCTGGTAGTACCACACTTAGATTTCTTATTAGAACAGGCTCTAACACACGCATAATAGTTAGACTTGGACTTCCTTACTCTCGGAACATACAACTAATACAGGATTAGTAAAGAGAGGTTAATAGGCTGGATTAAGTTTTACATGGTCCTATACAGTCACTGTATAATTTTGTATTTTTTTATATCCGGTATTATTATTTATTATCAATTATTTTTACATGTAATTTTAGGATTGTTATATTTCTTCAAACTTAAGCAGTATATACTAGAGAATATTAAAAATATATCAAATTTTTCATGGCACATTTTTAAACTATATACCTGGTGCCAATCGTTGCCTGAAGTTGACCCTAAGAAATCCTGAAGATTTTTTTTAGAAAAAGTGCATTTAAATGTAAAATATTTTTTATTACTAATTTTCGGTATATTACAAGAAAAAATCTGTGTTGTATACTTACAAATCAGAAATTCCATTACATCGACTTTGAAGAAGCCCTCTACATTAGTAACGTAATAGTTGCCCTAGAATCACCACTCTAGTATTTCTATGACTATCATAACTAAGCTATATTATAATTTTATAATTAAAAACGCCTTTTATCTTTAAGTTATTGGTTGAATTAGTTAAATTGTCTATGTCAGAATTCCTCAAGAGAATTAACTGTTTTAAATAAACTATCAATGATGTCGTTTCGATTACAAACAAGATTATCTACTAGTGTATCGTTTGGCGGGTGATAAACGCAAATAAAAAAGTAGCCCATATCTCCAATACAGCACACAATGGAGGCGCATTCACATAGTGATTTCACTTTGAACATACCTATATATGTTAGCAACAAGTGGCAATACTGTGTACCTCTTGTGGTCTTTGAACATTAACTCCACTTTTGCATGGGATAAGTAGCTAGCATCATTCTTACATACAATTTTTTACCTATATGTATCTACAAAACTGTACTGATGCTATGATGACATCGTACACCGGAAGCCAGTTTTATAGTTTTACGATTGTTTTACGGGGTTCGGATGGAAAAAAAATTGCCACAACTAGTTGCTTCAACTATTAGCATAGTATTGCATTACTCCCATAAAGTCTTGAGAGTCTGCAGATGACATCAGAAGTTTATTTCCGGTTCAGTTATTATGGTGAAATCTTGTTTTTGTATTCCACGAACTATTATCCTGGGAAATGGAACATTTTCCCATAGTAATTTAGATGTTATTAGCATATAAATTATGTATTTACTATGTTGATATGATCCATTTTAGTTTGAAATAAAATTTTAATCTAACAGTTGCATTTTCAACCAATACTTAACTATCTAAATTATTTCTATTCTCTCTTTCACTATTATAATACAGCATATTATATTTATGGTATCATTATTTGTAAGTTAACGATTTTATTTCATACAGAAATAAAATATATTTTTGTTTTAATAGTAGTTTTTGGCACTTTGCTGGCATTAAATTTTATATTTAATTGAGTTTGAAACCAATGCATGTAAGCATTTACAGTAGTTATGTTGCTTGGAAATACTAGATTTGTATAAAAAAATAACCCCTAGCTACGATGAAACTCTAAAAACTCACACCCCACTTAAAAATCGATGACCATGGTGAATCTTTTTTTACGAAAGATAACATCATTTGAAAATATTATATTGTCAATTCTGCACTAAGTACTCCAAGCATATAATAAATAATAGTGCTTACCTTTACTAGAATTAAAAAATTTTCGTTCCCCAATGCAAACAATAATAACAATAACAATAACTAGTTCAGTACTTATATTGTTACATTTTGTTATGAAGAATTTAATATTTAGTTGTAAGTAGGTAACATAAAATTGCTTTGTTTTATAATATTACGTCCTTTTTAGTGTTCCGTACGGAACACTTATAAGATCACTTCGGTGTCTGTCCGTCTGTCTGTCCGTCTGTCCGTCTGTCCGTCTGTCCGTCTGTCCGTCTGTCACACCCGATTTTCTCCGAAACTATTTGTCATAGAAAGTTGAAATTTGGTAGTAATATAGGAATTGATGGCCTCATCAGAGCCATGTAGTTTTGAAAGTTAAATTTTGACTTAAGGGGTTAGTTTTGGGGGGTGAAATCGGAAGTGAAAAAAAAATTTTTTTACTAGGTAATCGAGTGTGGTGTCAAATGAAAGCTTGTGAAAACACGAGTAAAATATATATATATAATGTAATAATTGCGCGCACTTTTCTTTGTATTATTTTTAAAAAATCGCGAAAAAATCGCTGTCCACCACCGCCTTATCTCGGAAAGTAATTATCAAAAAATTTTGAAAAAATTCTGGAATATTCTCCACGGGGTGTAGATTGAACGAAAATTATCACGAGTGCATTACCTGTAATAATTTATCTGGTATATAAAAAAAACAGAAATTTCAAGGTCATCAATTTTCAGTAAAGATTGGAAATAAACTTTGTTGAAACTTATTTGGGGTGTATTTTGTGAAGTCACTGATCATTTTATATCACCGTAAGATAAATTTTGACTTAAGGGATTCGTTTTGAGGGGTGAAATCGGAAGTGAAAAAAAAAAAATTTTTTACTAGATCATCGAGTGTGGTGTCAAATGAAAGCTTGTGAAAACACGAGTAAAAAATATATATATAATGTAATACTTGCGCACACTTTTCTTCGTATTACTTTTAAAAAATCGTGAAAAATCGCTGTCGCCTACCTTATCTCGAAAAGTACTGATCAAAAAATTTTGAAAAAATCCTGGAATATTCTCCACGGGGTATAGATTGAACAAAAATTATCATTACCTTTAATAATTTATCTGGTATAGAAAAAAACCAAAATTTCAAGGTCACCAGTTTTCAGTAAAGATTGGAAATAAACTTTGTTGAAAACTTATTTGGGGTGTGTTTTGTGAAGTCACTGATCATTTTATATTACCGTAACATAAATTTTGACTTAAGGGATTCGTTTTAAGGGGTGAAATCGGAAGTAAAAAAAAAAATTTTTTACTAGGTCATCGAGTGTGGTGTCAAATGAAAGCTTGTGAAAACACGAATAAAAAATATATATATAATGTAATACTTGCGCACACTTTCCTTCGTATTACTTTTAAAAAATCGTGAAAAATCGCTGTCCCCTATCTTATATCGAAAAGTACTGACCAAAAAATTTTGAAAAAATCCTGGAATATTCTCCACGGGGTATAGATTGAACGGAAATTATCATTACCTTTAATAATTTATCTTTTATAGAGAAAAAAACAAAATTTCAAGGTCACCAGTTTTCAGTAAAGATTGGAAACAAACTTTGTTGAAAACTCATTTGGGGTGTGTTTTGTGAAGTCACTGATTATTTTATACCACCCTAATAAAATTTTTTATTTTAAAAACAATCAACGTACGGAACACTAATTGTGCAAGTTCAACTTGCACTTGACCGGTTTTTAATTTTAAAGTCATTTGTAGCCTGCTGTTGTTACGAATTAAGTATGAAACATCGCTATTTTATCAAAAATAAACAAATATTTTAAGATAATAACGACAGGTAGTCTTTAATTAAATCCTGGACTATACAACATCCATCTTAAATAATTCGAAAACAAATGTTTTTTGTATTCATGAAAAGATTTTTCGATTTCTTCACATTTCGGAGTCTCTAGATCTTGACAGCTGGCCATTTCTGTCGGACTGTTGGCACAATAAATCTCGAACGAAATAAGATATATTATACTTGAGCCATGAAAGAAAAGATTAATTTAAATACATCGTATTATACGGCCTTGTCAGGGTATTTGAAGTTGGAGAATCTGAAAAGTGCATTAGCTTTTAATATTTCTAATGGTATCATAAACCCTTCCTCTGCTTAACCTTATGGCAAAATATATCCTCGTAGTAAACCTTTTTCGCGATCTTTAGAACGATTTGGTTTCAAATCACTTGATGCGAATACGATTCGTCGAGACATTTGGTATATTTCTTTGACTGTGAACTGTTTTATATTGCAAAATTTACATTGTCCGTTGATCAGTGACGTAGCCAGGGTCAAGGAATAAAGAGGACATCAATCGATAAATAGAGGGCGACAAACGGTAGTCAGGGAAGAAATACCCTTGATGAAAAAAGAGGCTCTTGCACTGCTCTTGAACTTTAAACGTTTCAACCCTCTCAACACAGTAAACAAAAAACCAATAACAGAGGAGGAGAGATTTTTCTTAAAAAATAACCCCTGTCAAGAATAAAACTCTAATAACTTACGCCAAATTTAACAATCGATTACTGATGGTAACCCCTACCCACGATTGAACTCACTCCCCATTTAAAATCGATAACCGGTGGTGACCCTTTTTTACAGAAGGTAACCCGCAATAAAATAAAATGTTCCATTTCTAAAGGCCGTATTTTCTACATAGATAGGAGCATATCCCTCTGGCCCCCTTGGCTCACAGCCTGTAATATGTAACTAACAGGTTTTTTTTGTTTTCAGAGTTCATCTATTAAAAAGGAATTCTCAGAAAAGGAACTTCAAGGTTAGTATTTATTCTAATATTTTTAGAACAAGAGATATAAATTAGTAACTCATCTTCTGTCCTTCGAGTTCACATCTTCTGTTACCGATCCAAAGTTATAAACTCATAGAAATTTATTTTAAGAATCTCAGAATCTCAACATTTCGCTCGTCACTTTTATATGTATGGGGAGAAAGAACTCTCTCTACGTCGTGGTATTTTTTTGCCCACTTTAAGAAATATTAATTTGTTAGTTTTTTAAGTCATTGCATAGTCTAACTATAATAGAAAAAAAATATTATGTCCAATAATGTATAATAATAAAGCGCGGAAAGTGGTATATTTCAGAATTGGCAGAACAGATGCAAAATGAATCGTTAACTTTTTTTTTACTTTTCTAATCTCGTGGCAATATTGAAGTCTATTTTCTGAACAAACGTAAAAGAAAAAAAAGCTTTACTCAACAAAAAATTGTTTTAAAACCGATGATAAATTAACAGTTCGTATTTTATCCTATTTGTTGGCTGCATTTATAATGATTTGTCTCTCTTCTTTTCGTTGAATAATAGGGGTTCTCCTCTTTCTGTTAAATAATAGAGATAAGCGGGTTAACATTAGTTAATTCTTTAAAACATCCCAAAGGAAAACTGATACAATAATTTAATATCATAAATAAATTTTTTGCAATAAATGGCGATTTATCATTATTACTTTGAAAATAATATTTTTTAGTATTATTATTTCCTTTGCCCAACAAAATAATTTTATTTTCATATTTTACTTTCAAGTTTTCTCATTTTACATTTTATTTTTGTACGGACTCCTCGACTTTTTCCTTACTAGGGAAGCGGCACAAAATAATGTATACTTTTAAAAAGGAAAAAAAACGATCAAGTGCAAGTTGAACTTGCGCAATTAGTGTTCCGTACGTTGATTAATTTTAAAATAAAAATTTTTCTTACGGAGGTATAAAATGATCAATGATCTCACAAAACACACCCCAAATGAGTTTTCAACAAACTTTGTTTCCGATCTTTAGTGAAAACTGATGACCCTGAAATTTTTGTTTTTTTTTATATATCAGATAAATTATTAAAGGTAATTCACTCGTAATAATTTTCGTTCAATCTACATCCCAAGGAGAATATTTCAAGATTTTTTCAAAATTTTTTGATCAATACTTTTCGAGATAAAGAGGAGGACAGCGATTTTTGGCAATTTTTTAACAATAATAGAAAGAAAAGTGTGCTCAAATATTACATTATATATATATATTTTTAAACTCGTGTTTTTACAAGCTTTCATTTAACACCCCACTCGATCACCTAGTATTTTTTTTTTTCCACTTCCGATTTCATCTCCCAAAACAAACCTCTTAAGTCAAAATTTAACTTTCAAAACTACACGGCTCTGATGAGGCCATCAATTCCTATATTAGTACCAAATTTCAATTTTCTATGCCAACTAGCTTCGGAGAAAATCGGGTGTGATAGACAGACGGACGAAAGGACGGACACCGAAGTGATCTTATAAGTGTTCCGTACGGAACACTAAAAAGAATAATTTAATTTCTGTACTAGTGGAGGAAAATGCCGTAAAATGTTCATGATTTTTTAAAATTTTTTAGTACAGCTTGGAAATCGATTTAACGACTTTAAAACAGTGCCAACATAATGTAAACGAGTTTTCCCAGCCTAATTTTGACCGCAAAGCCACTTTCTTTATTTTAGTGCATTTTTCACATTTTAACACTTTCGGCTCACTATTTCTTAATTATTTCAGCTTCTGTTCGTTGTTAAAAATTCATTTTACTCGTCATAAAATTGCCTAACAAACTGCGTAGATTATATTAGAAAATATTAAGTACATAACCTAAAAAAAAGTATTTACTACGGTAAATTGAAAAATGATTTTTTTACGAGTAACTTCCGTTCAATTCGATATTACGGCTTCAAATTATAGAAAAATATAGCTTTTGTATTAACAAAAAAGTATGCTAAATTTTGTTAAAAAATATTAAGAAGATTGGTCAAAATTCGCATTTTAGTCTAAATCTTATTATAGATTTTTCTTATGAGCAAAAGGGCGTAGGAGATTTTTTTAAATATGCAAATATGCTCTTCAAGATGGTTAGAAGGAAAAATAAAAAATATACAAAAAATTATTTTATTTTTCAATTTTTTCATTACAAAAAATTCAATTCTTTTCGCTTTTGCTCTATAAAAGGTCTGGTTCATTATCTCTATTTCTATTCAATATTTTATCTTAAATATAACACGAAAAACTGAAAGCTGATACCCTAAAGATATCAAAAGAACGTATTGGTCATCTTTTGCACGAACATTTGGGCATGAGAAAGCTCTGTTCGAAATGGGTACCGTGTTTGCTCACAGTGGACCAAAAGCAACAACGTGTTTATGATTCTAAGCACTGTTTGGACCTGTTTAAGCGCAATAAAAAGGATTTTTTCATGCCGTATGTGACGATGGATGAAACATGGATCCACCACTACACACCGGAATAAAATCGTCAGTCAGCTGAGTGCACAGCAGCCGGTGAAAGCCGCCCGAAGCGACCAAAGACGCATGGAATAATTTCCATCGACTATGCTGAGAAGGGAAAAACCATCGATAGAGAATATTATATGAAGTTATTGGTGCGTTTGAAGGCAGAAATCGCAAAGAAACGGTCCCAAATAACCAAGAAAAAAATTGCACTTTCATCAAGACAATACACCGTATCACAAGTCAACGTAGTGAGAAAAAAAATCGACTCAAACTATTTGGCTTCATTTAATACGGATCCTAGAATTTAGTGTTCATATATTTTTACAAATTTTAGTATCATTTGAAAGCCTATTGTAGTCTCTTTCTAATGATACCAAATTCCATGGCATACCTTACGTTTTTTACTAATTAAAATGATTCAAAGGGAAAACAAGGAGAAGAAGGTTTGAAAATAGGGATAAGAGAAAGGAAAAATTAACCAAATTTTAAGTTTAACAATTAAATTTATTGATAAAAACCAAAATTAATATTTTGTATGATCCCCTCTAGCACTTCTTACTGCTTCCAATCGGTTTTTCAAGGAGCGGATGAGATTTTTCACCACTGTCTGTGGGATTCTTCCCCACTCTTCCGCCATCGTAACCTTTAAGCCCCTCAGCAATGCAGGGGCTAGATTTCTGGCTCGGACCCTTCTTTTGAGCTCATCCTACATGTATTCGATTGGATTGAGGTCAAGACTCCGCGCAGAACAGTCTAATATGGGCATTCCCACTTCCGCCAGGTATTGCCGCACCGATGCACCAGCATGTGGCCTCGCATTGTCATGTATTAGTACCAAGCTATCGCTAACAAACCCAGCGTAAGGAACGACGTGTTCCTGCAGGATCTTCTCGATGTACCGGTGAGCAGTTAATCCATCGTTACGAGTCTCATCAGTCAAGAAAACCAAATCGGTTTTTGCATCCAGTGAGATGCCTCCCCACACCATGACAGAACCTCCTCCGCAGGCGACCGTTTCAGTAATGCAACACTGCGCATAGCACTCCCCAGGCCTTCTATAGACTCGCCTTCATCCATTATTGCCATGTACACACATAAAAACGGAACGTCATTACTCTGAGATCCAGTCGATATGTTCTCTGGCAAATCTGAATCGCGTTTGTCGATGGGCTGCTGTTAATTTCGGTCCGTTAGCTGATCTCTTCCAAGTTATGTTAGCTTATTTAAGTCTTCTTCTAACTGTCTAATTACTGACAACCCGACCACGAACTTGTCGGGCTCCTGTTGGACCTCAACGCCGGCCAAGTGACGATTTCTTAGAGTTGTGTTGACAATGAAGCGGTTGTCTCGCTCCGAGGTACACCTTCTTCTTCCTGGTCCTGGTCTTCGTGTAAAGACACCAGTCTCTTGGTAACGTCTGTAGACTATGGAGACAGCTGACTGGCTGAGGTGTAGTTGCGCAGCGACTACACGTTTGCTATGCCCTTCTGGCAATAGGGCAATGACTTGTGCCGTTTCTTCCAGGGTGGTATCCATTTTCGGATGACAAAATTAGCAAGCAGGTATAGCAGAGATGTTGACGGTTCAAATTCCGATAAAGGAATAATAGGAAAATGCAGTTGCGTGTGTTTTTATAGGGATGAATAGCGCGCTACGAGTACGTTGCTGAGCGAGCAAAAAAACGGCTCTATTTAATCAATAAAACTCATTAGAAATCCAAATGTTTTTGGTATTATTAGAAAGAGTAGAAAATCAGCTTCTAATGATACCAAAAATAATACTATTATTAAATGTGTGTTAAATGAAGTAAAATTGTTTGAGTCGATTTTTTTGCTCACCAATGCATATCACTAATATCACATTTTCTCTTTTACACGTCTGACTAGAGCACATCTCAAAAATTACTGTACGGACTTGGCCCATATTTGTAATGTGTACGTAAATTTTACTAGGATTTAAAAAAAATCAAAACATAAAAAAAATTCTAGAAATAATATTACATATTATTCTAAGTATTTGTTTGCACTTAAAAAAATCTGAAAGTTTTATTCATTTGGACGCATCCTGTTCATATCAACCAGAATCGCTTGAATATTTCGAGGTCAAAGTTATTAGTTGTAAATTTTTGATTCGATATAAATACACTAACATTGGGAAAAATAAAAAAAGACAATAATATTTAATTAAAATGATCATAAAAAAAAAGTTATTTAAAATCACATAAATCACTCTGACTAAAGCGCATCTTTAAGGTTTCCAAAAAAACGACTCAAGATAACCAAATTCACCAGTAAGTACAATATTTAATCACGGTTTTATCCCAAAGAATGAAAGGGGCTGAAAATTGAGCATCGACGAGTACGCACCCTAATTGTTTAGGCTGCTTGGTACACAGAAACTTAGTTAATATTTTTTTATGAGGGCCGCACACACGTTACAGAGAAGTTCTAAAGTCTCTACAGAAACGTGCAAAACGAGTGATTCTCTTTGTTCTTCACTGTAGATTGTATTCGATACAGTTCGGTTCATTCCAAAAGAATGTAGTTCTTTACATACAAGATTCTTGAAAAGGGTTATACGATTAGTGATAGGTTGAACCTTATATGGGTGTGCATTATGATTCAATTTTTCGTTTCCGACTCGTGGCTTGCTTTACGGCTAATACGAAAATGCTTTCTATTTGTCAATATCAGTTGTGGGACAATCCAAATAATAACGCTAACTTCTTTTATCGGAAAAATATTTTGTTTAGTAGATAAATAATACTCAATATTATATGAGTGTGAAAAGCAGGAATTCTATAATATGAACACACAAATCTGGATTATATCAGAATGTTGCACTTACTACATGACTTTGCATTCTTGTTACGTTGCGATAAGTCTATACACCTAGACTATTTCAAATTTCTGAAGTACCTAAGAGTACCGTTTTAAATAGATGACGTATTGAAATAAAAAAAAAGTAAACACCAGATTCTGAGAAATTTATAATCATGCATTTTTACATAAATATACACAAGCCCGTTATAATAGTATGAAGATTTTGTAGATACAATATTTAACGTTACCGAGTTACATGTTCCAACTCTGACTCGAAAGTCGAAAATTATTTGGATATAGCTCAAATAGCAAAAAAAAATACAAGTCAGATTAACGTAATGTGAATCGTGTTTGAAAGTTGCGTCAAAAAATATTTATTTTATAAGACCATCCGAAAGGTATTTTAAAAGAAATTGACTTCGTCATTTATATTATACCAACTAATTCCTATTCATATTTTTATCGTTAATTGTAAATATATATATATATATATATATATATATATATATATATATATATATATATATATATATATATATATATATATTTATATATATATATATATATATATATATATATATATATATATATATATATATATATATATATATATATATATATATATATATATATATATATATATATATATTTATATTTATATATATATATATATATATATATATATATATATATATATATATATATATTTATATATATATATATATATATATGTATATATATATATATATATATATATATATATATATATATATATATATATTTATATTTATATTTATATTTATATTTATATATATATATATATATATATATATATATATATATATATACATATATATATATATATATATAAATATATATATATATATATATATATATATATATATATATATATACATATATATATATAAATATATATATATATATATATATATATATATATATATATATATATAAATATAAATATATATATATATATATATATATATATATATATATATATATATATATATACATATATATAAATATATATATATATATATATATATATATATATATATATATATATATATGTACATATACATACATATACATATATATATATATATATATATATATATATTTACATATATATATATATATATATATATATATATATATATATATATATAACAAAAGCAGTATTTAGCTCTATATTGGCAATTTAAAATGAGTTGAATATATTAGTAAATCTACCTTATATTGCAATTCTTGTTAAAGAAATACAGTGTGTATATGTTTACTAAGAAGAATTATGATAATAATAATGGAATCTCACTTTTTCTGCTCTCTACACTACATATAACTTATTGTACCATGAAATATGATTTTTTTTAGTGTTCCATACTGAGCACTTATAAAATCACTTCGGTGTCTGCCCCTCTGTCTGTCTGTCACACACCCGATTTTCTCCGAAACTATTTGACATAGAAAGGTAAAATTTGACACTAATAAAGGAATTAATGGCCTCATCAGAGCTGTGTAGTTTTGAAAGTTAAATTTTGACTTAATTTTGGGGGGTGAAATCGAAAGTGAAAAAAATATTACCAGGTCATCGAGTGGGGTGTCAAATGAAAGCTTATTCAAAAATATATATAATGCTTGCGTATACTTTTCTTTGTATTAATTTTTTAAAAATGTAAAAAATCGCTGCCCACCTTTTTTATCTCAAAAAGTACTAATCAAAAAATTTTGAAAAAATTCTGCAATATTCTCCACAGGATGTAGATTGAACAAAAATTATCACGAGCGCATTACCTTTAATAATTTATATGGTATATCAAAAAAACACAAAAATTTCAAGGTCCTCAGTTTTCAGTAAAGAACGGAAAAAACTTTGTTGAAAACATATTTGGGGTGTATTTTGTGAAGTCATTGATCATTTTATACCTCCGTAACAAAAATTTGTTATTTTAAAAGCAAGTCCGACTTGCACTTGGTCGGTTATTTTAATTCAGTTATCATAAAACACTAATTCTATTATCTATCAGGCACACCTTATATAACCTAAAACAATGAACAATGAAAATTGATATATCTGAACATTTTTTAAATATAGCTTAATTAGGTAATCCATCTGAACACTGAATATTGTTTTTTTTTAGAAAACCTGCTAACTATAAGGTTTTATAATTTTTTAGAATACAAACAATTATATTTTTCATCAATAACTTATTATCTTTTGATTAAAAAATTCGCGCAAAACAAAATGTAATTTAAATAATTCCAGGCTATACCAGGGACAGATTTGAGTGAATTTTTGCAGAGCAATAATTGCATCGAAATAAAAGAGCGTTCTCTAAAAGGGCTTATCGTGCATTAATAGAAACTATTAAAAAATAAACAAATGTGAGCAGAACAGCTACGATTTACTGCAGCCCCACTAACTCGTGACACGTATTTCATCGCATCACAACAACTAGGCTAGATTAAAGGAGAGCAAATCCTAACTGTGATTACGAAATATTAGTTTATGATTTTTCTAAGTTCTACAGTTTGTTCTACATAGTGACAATTTACCTTGGCATGAAGGAAACATAAGAAATGGTAGGTCTAGTTCTTTCCGTATATTAAATAAAGCAACGGTGCAAGTATTAATATATAGTACCGCGACAATATCTGTCATCCAATTTAATTCACAACATGAGTAAAAATGAAATAAGTAAAAAATAATTTAAACCAAAGTTATAATTGTGGCTGGTAGCTTTGGTTATTTTAAACAAAAATAAGATAACAATAATAATTTCGAGAGTTCATATATGCTTCCTACAGTCAGTAGTAACATTTAAAGCATTATAACCAGTCTTCTTTGGATGATTTCTGTGATATACCACAGTATATTTAGATCAGTGGAAGAACTTTCTAATAATTTTCTTGATGGTTTTGGGGCAGATTTACACTCTTTTATGTACTCGCTTTTAATTCCTGTTTTAACACATCTTTTGAATTTAAATTTTACTTATTTTACAAAGTTTTTAGATCATCTGTTCCTTCTTCCTAAAAATATCTAGTAGGGACCGAAAGTTACTATTATTATTTCTCTTAGAGCCTTCTCTCTCCCTCTTTTGACTTTAATATATATTTCAAAAGGTCTGGCAGTAAACATAATGATTCTAAGGTTTGTTTAAAGTCAAACAAGTTATCTAGATATAATTAAATAAAATAACTTTTCTTTTTTTCTCTTTATCGCTATCGTTTTCTATACAAAATGAATAAAAGAAATAATTATCGAACGGGCTTGCTGCAATAATGATTTTTTTTTATTGTATGACGTAGGAATTCTTCTAATGAATGTATGGTTTGGAAATGTAAAATATCCTATAATATTTTGTAAAGGAGTATAATGCGATTGTGTTTGCTATGTGTCGTGAGGTTTACTGGCCAAAACACTAGTAAAACTTTAAGACGTAGTCATGGAAGTAATCGATGACGCTTTTCGATGATTTGTGTCTGGGTAATTTGATGCATTAGTTTTCTCAGATGGAATGAAATCGAAATAATGAAAATGTACTCGTCCATTCAAAACCTTTCTGGGCAAGTTACACTCATGATACTTGGATAAACGCGATAATCACTAGTCTGAAAACCTTGTATTCTGAAATTCTCATTACTCATTTATATTGTTGAAAAAATCCATTTGTCGAGCGGTTGGAGCTTGGTAGTTTGTGTTGGGGTGGTAATTATACGAACGGCATTCTCTCGTGCGAAAGTAAAGTCATTGAAGACTTTATAGCGTGCATACCCAACAAGTACCAATAAGGCTAGTCTCTCTTTAGAAGCATCAATATCTTATGCATTTCCAGCCGTTGATATGAACTTTAATAATATTCTCTGAAGGTGCACCTATTTTTAGTCTTTCGTTTATTCGTTGTCACGGGTACATAAAGATTGATGTTATAAATTAGCCACCTGTTGACGTGGAAAATTTTGCAATTTTAACTTGTTCACCTATGATGGATTGAATCTAACACATCACATGAAGCTTATGGATTCATGCATTCTTAATGCCAGATCAAGATGTCTAGACAGGAATAGGTGAAAACTGTTAAAAGTTTTCACCTTTCCTGTGTTAAATCGGTATGTTATGTTTAGTTTTTCGGCCAGTAGGAATACTAGCCGAAAAAAATTGTTTTCTTAAGTTTCATTAGCCTGGTCGATAAGTCCTTCACATGATCTACGCAAATTGCTTCGTAGTCTAGACTGAAAGTTTAGCTGAATCGTTAAATATACATTTAAAAGCTACTACGCTACTACTTTGTCACACATATAGAATTTGGTGTAAGTAAATGCAAACTGCCAACATCAACAAAGGCAAATGGAAAGTTCACCATGAGGCAGAAACCATTAATAATGAAACACTTGATAATATGCTCGACAAAGCCACATACAAATATCTAGGCTTCCATCAAAGCACGAAACTCAACCACACTTACATCAAAACAGAGCTCAAAACCGAATTCAAACTCACGAAACTTATACAAACAAAAATCAACTCACACACCCCAACGCATGCAATGAAAGAAAGAAAAGAAGAAGGAAGGGGAATCATATATATAAGATCACTACACACAAACCAAATACAAGCACTTAGGAAAATTTTTCACCCTAAGCAAACTAGCCTACATACAGCAAAAGTGAGAGAAGTCAAAAAGAACACACCTCTGGACTTATCCCAAGCAAATCAAACACAGTCACAACAGGAAAAGGTGAAAACGTGGTCAGAAAAAACACTCCACAAAAAACACTAATACCACATAAAACAAGACCAGGTAAATAAAAAACTTATGGACCATTATTCGTTCTGCCTTTAAATTTTATCATTGTTCGAATAAAAATTGACCTGGAGTAAAAGAAATATTAATTTAGAGAAAAGTAGTTGCTAATGTTTATTAATTTGGAGTTACCCAAAAGCGGTATCCATTGTTACCTTTCAAGCAACGATTTACAAAGCAACTTCTTTGTATCAACGAAAAAGTATAAATTCATTTTTGATATAGCCACGTTAGTAATCTTGAGTGACAACCAGTGGCATAAACAAGGGGCATATGCTCCCGCCTCTATATATTTATAACAGACTCCCCTTAGAAAATTTATTGAGGGTTCTATTTCGTGAAAAATATTCACCCCTTGATCTTAGATTTGCGAACTGAGTTTAAGTTTTTAGAGTTTTTTCGTAAGTAGCGGTCTATTTTTGTGGAAATTTCCAGTGCAAGAAGGTCTTTTTTTCAATAGGGGGTTTGATGCCCCCGTTTATCGATTAACGCCTCCCTCTATGAGTAGCTTCATCTTTGGTTTTTTTTTATCAACTCCCCGCCTAGTTCCGAGTACATACATTTGTATTTCATAGCACCTTTTAGACAATGCAATGGTGCTGCCAAGGGCGTTATTACATTTCTACAACAACTACTTCCTATCTATGGGGCCAAGCCAAATATACTTAAATAAATAAGTTTGCTGACCTACCGGGATTGGAACCCGGGACCATTGATACCATATGGCGGCACTATAGCTATAGGGCTAGGTCCGTCAGTGTTCTATTTTTTTCAAAAAAAAACGTCGTTTGCATCAACCATGGCTCTTGAACCTGGCTACACCACTGGTGACAACTTTTGTTAACTTACCGTACTGCTTACAAGATAGTCCATAATATGACACAAGACAAAAATTTAGTTTCACATCCACTGAAAATCACCTAAATTATTGAAACCGCTCAACTGACTGAGGTTAGAAACTAGAAGAAGCTGTCTGGTGATACCTGTTATCCAGAACTACCCACAATCTCACTATGAATAATGCATAGAGCTAGTAATTGCTGTCCCTTTCGTTTAAAATCTTTTTCTGTAGAAAGTATCTTTGATTGTTGACAAATTGGTATAGAAACGGGAGAAACTCAGTATACTTAGCACTAAAAATTATATTAGAAAGTTTTTTTCTTTTGCATTTTTAAATATACGAATTCTTAAAAACCATGTTTCAACTAAAAATTGTCTTCGTGTGTGATAAGTGAGGTCAAATAAAATAAAGTAATGAAAATACTCATATAAATCTGTAATTATTTCCCATTACAGTTAAAAAATACAATGAATCAAACAGTCTGTGCAATTTTTAAAAATTTAAAATAAACATGTCCACACGAAACAAAATATGGAGTTATCTGGATTTCCTAACAGAAGGATACTTGATTTTTATACTGAGTTGACTAAATTTACGCAGTTAATTATACAGCAACTTTTTGACATCGACTGCACCTTTTTGAAACAGACTTTTGTAAGGTAGGATCAAAAGTTGAAGAAATAACTCCGTTTACTTCAGCTACGTTTTAGACGATATTTGTCTCACCTTTTAGCGGCAATAAAATCTGAAAAATTGAAAAATTAAAGATATTGTATATATATATATATATATATATATATATATATATATATATATATATATATATATATATATATATATATATATATATATATATATATATATATATATATATATATATATGTATATATATATATATATATATATATATATGCAGCTCTCACTTGAACTAATCAACTCGGTAAGAAGTGTCCAGAAAAGGTGCCTCCTATGTGTAAATGAAACTGGTCGACATTTCGAACATCTCTTATAGAAAATTGTTTTGTTTTAGCTTACTTTACTCGGAATAATTTGTTTTATTTTCTACATACTTTAAAGTACTATAGCATTTATTTCATTGTAGTTATGACTCTTAGAGTTACTTCTAGAAATTTTGTTTACGATTTGACTGCTATCGGTAAACAATTGATATTGCCGCTCCGTCCAAAACCTACTTCACAAAATGTGCATTTAAAACTCGCGTAAAAACTGAAAACCTTTATATTTTGAAGTAGATTTAAGCAAAATATAAAGTGTGCTATATTTTTAGAATGGCAATTTAAAGCGCTATTCGGATAAGGAAAAATATACAGAGTATCCCATTTAAAAAATATATTTTTGCGTTAATAACTATTAAAATATTAGTTATAAAAAAATGTAACTTACACTGTTGAAATCCACGTGAAAAAGTTCTTTGAAAATGTTTTTATAGAAATCAAAAATTACAAACATTTTTCCAAAATGCAGATTTTTGAAAAACACCCTGTATATCTGAAACGGTACTAGATATGGCTATGCGGTTTTCACCAATGAGTTTATCATAAAAATTGAGCCTCAGACACTGACATCAGTTTTCGTCTATCTCCTTTAGATAAAGGGGGTTTACCTTTAAAAGTATCCAATTTGGACCTCCCTGTACACGTACCGTGAACTCCGCGGGAATTTAACTCAGATCTTCACAGAAAATTACAATTTTCAGTTTTTCTTTTTATAGAATCGTGTGATTATAGGTAGGTACTATTATATTTTCTGTTTGAATAATTTGTATTCAATTTATTTGGTACTTAAAACGAGTTTAGCTGCTTTCTTAAAAATTTTTCTTTAAATTTTTTTAGACAAAAAATAATTGGAACACAAGCAATTAGTTTTATAAATCTAAGTTTAGAATGCCTACTTTCTAAATATCCTTGTCTCTATAATCGAAAATGGTCTACAGTTCGTCAAATAATTTTAGAAAAAACTTATTTTCTGATTGTCTGCCTCGATGATAAAAAAAATGAAGAAATTTGTATTAATTATGAAGTAGGGCTAGGATGAATTACAGCAAAATCAACGTCAGTAACGCTTCACTGAACACAATAACAAAGCCCGTTGGTACCAATCAAACTGGTTATGAATAAAGAAGGAGGGCAAACTGTTTGACAGAATTAAGTGCCATCATCTCCGCTATTCTGTAGACCTATAAAAATTCAATTTACTGAACTGCAGATATAACGGAACGAAATCGAATACATTTAAAAACAAATGAAGGACCTTCATAATACTCAAAATGATCAAAAAAGTTGGTTAATGAAACACCAGCTACTTCTGACAATGATTTACGACAAAGTATGCAATACTGTGAGAAATACCTCCTCGAGTTTGAAATACTATATATGCTCATCTAAAGATTTTAATAAGTTAGTAGAAAAAGCAATTAAAAGAACCTAAATTTTTTAATTTGGTTTGTCTACGCTGCATGCACAAAACAGATTTTTTTACAACTTTTGCATATTGTAAACAAACTATTCGCCAAAGACATGCTCGAGGCCAAGACAAAGTACTTGTAGCACGTACAAAAAACGCTTACGAGTATAAGGAAAAAATAGGCATGTTAGTTGATATTCCAAAACCCGAATATGTTAAGCTTATAACGAAAATGTGGATGGTTTTTCAAAAATGTGGAAAAAGTATCTCACATAACAGGACTCATTTTGGAGTTGATTCAAAGATTTAAAAATATCCTGCATATTATGGCAAGTAGCTACTACATTAATGGAGAAAGGTTGAAGATTTACTGCAGCGATATTGTATGTCGAATTGTATGATTGGCATCCAATGTCAACCACGATGCGTAAAAAATATTGTACATCGTGTAGAAGTTAACAACGAATTTATAATATCGATAGGTCATTTGTCAGAGGAAGTTGCCGAGTCAAGAAATAAGGATTTCCGTAACGGTAGATCCAATTTCGCAAGAAAAATAAACATAATTTATTGCAATTTGGACGTACTAAATCGATTACTGCTTACGTCTGATTCTTGTTTATTGTCTAAGAGAGAAATAATTCGAAAAAACAAGTCCACTTTTCCAGAGAGGAGTAAACATTTTCGTCAGAAGAAGAAAGTAGCGATATTGAAAGTAGTAATGAAGAACATTTAAATTTTATTTGTTAATATTCGTATATATAGACTTTTATAGTTTTTGTATATAATTATAATAATTTAATTCGATAATTTCATGTTTAATCAAGACCGTATCCTATTTCTTATGGGTATATACGAGGGTTGTATGATAAGTAGATGGCGCTACTACTATTTAAAAAATCATATTTTTCGTAAACATAACCTTTCACAAGAATCCTGTCAAATTTTCAAGTCGCTGCGTGATTTAGTTTGTTAGTGGCAGCCATTTAAATAGAACAACTTTTGTGATTTTACAACAATGGAAAAAATTGAATATCGAGCAGTGATGAAATATTTGTTTTTGAAAAAAGAAAACGAACGATGAAATAAAAGCGGAACCCAGCGAAGTTTATGGGGACTCTGCACCTTGGTTATCGACCATAAAATATTGGATAACTGAATTCAAACGTACAGGTCGTCTGAATGAAAAATCCAGGATATAGTGATAAATAATCGGAGAGTGAAAGTGCGTGAAATGCCTGAGACTGCGGGCATCTGAACTGAATGGATGAAGAATATTTTAACAACTCATTCAGAGATGACAAAGCTTTCCGCAAGGTGGGTGCAGTGATTGCATACAATCGACAATAAACGCACAAGTCGGTCAACTTTAAAAGATTGTTGGGCGATGTTAAAGCGCAATCGGAATGATGTTTGGGGTCGATTCATAACTATTGACGAAACATGCATCACAGAGACGAAAGAACAGTCCAAACAGTGGGTTTTCCTCGGCGAACTGGCGCCAAAGAAGACCAAGGCGACTTTATTGGCAAACATAGTCATGGCCACAGTGTTTTTAGATGCACGCGGCCTAATCTACTTTGTATTATATGAACTTATTGGTTCATTTCAACCATGCTGTGAAAGAGAAACGTCCGCATTCCCTTTCATCAAAACAATGCACGCGTGCACACTTGTGTCATCACCATGACAAAATTCCATGGATTAGGATACAAATTGGTTTCGCATTCACCATATTTGCCAGATTTAGTTGCCAGCAGTTATTTCTTATTTCCGAATATGAAAAAATGGCTCGGTGGAAACAAATATGACTCAAACGATGAGGTCATTACTAAAACAAACGCCTATTTTGAAGGGTAGGAAAAATCGTATTTTTGAGATGGGATATAACAGATAGAAAAACGTTAGACTAAGTGTATCGAGCTAAAAGGAGACTATGTTGAAAAATAAAATAAATTTTACACATCAAAATATTTCTTGTCAAGGCCAGATACTTATCATACGACCCTCGTACTTTAATTTTCTACCATTATCATGAATTTTTACTACATTTTTATGTTCTCAAATCATGTACTATCTACCCTTGTTTGATGCATTTTAAGAAAGTGCATTTTTTTGCAATTGTAAATTTTTTTTTAAACCAATCAATTAAACTTCAAATTACAACTATTTGAAAAAACATTGAACAGCTTTCAAGATTAAAAAGAAAATGGAAGTATTTACTTCAAAAAATTGTACCAAAGTACACTGCAATAAACTATAGAATTGTTAGCATTGTTAACATTACTCTATTACCGTGTTATGCCTCTTTGGTGTTGACTTTGTTACAAAGTTCTTTTATTTTTGCGGTTAGTTAAATTTCCATATTAAAACTATAAGAAAATTATTAAAAATGTGAGACGAATTGAGATACCGAAAAACTAAGCTGTAAGCAAACCAGCACACCGTGATTATTCGCTTTCTAAGTTCCGCTGGCTAATTTGAATCTCCATAATATATATAATACATAACAATAAAAACAATTTTAAACTATATCTTTATGATTACCATCTTTTAACCTTTGTTAATTAACTTATAATGTCCACTGCTGGATGAAAGCCTCCCTCAAGCCTTGCCTCTTCTTTCTGTTCTGGGTCGCTTGTACCCAATTTCCAGACACTCTTTTCAAATCATCAGTCCACCGACTTGGTGGTCTACCCCTACTCCGACAGGCTTCGAATCTTGATCGCCACTCTATAATTCTCTTTGTCCAGCGTCCATCCTTAAACTTAGCAACATGCCCAGCCCAGTTCAATTTAAGATGTAGAATGAACTTGCCTGCATCTTGTACCCCTGTTCTCTTCCCGATAATGTGATTTGGGATGTGATCTCTAAGAGTAACGCCTAACATTGACTTCTCCATTTTTCGTTGCACGACACACATTTTATTGATGTTTTTCTTCGTCATTGTGAGTATCGACTCCGTACGTAAGAACTTATGTATTTAATTACGTTGGAATATCGATGATCAATACGACACTCGGCAAGCGCTTCCAAAAATTTCTGCTGATTTACAGAATCAAAAGCCTTTTCGAAGTCTACAAATTTCAGCGCAAGAGGCTTATTATATTCTGTACATTTTTTAATGAGGATTTTAACTGTAAACAGATGGTGTTTTGTTCCATAACCCGAGCAGAAACCTGCCTGTTCTTTTATTCAAAAGAAAAACCTTTCTCACTACAGATGATGTAATGGTGAATGTGGGATATTTCTAGACAAGCGTTGACTCCGTTGTAAGTATCATCTGTATTTGTGTATTTTAGGCACTTAAGCGATGATACCGTTTTTCGAAAGGATTTATTATACTGACATGATATAGAAATGGGATTGTTTGTAGTTCTAGTTGTTTTAAAAATCCTCACAATATATTTCGCCACAAGAAAAATTAGTTTATGTACACCATATTGATGATTTTATCTTAAGTATGTTTTGAACTAATTTTGTAGTGACCATGAAGTACCTATTAATATTCGTACAGGATTGGAGTTTACTATTCCTGCGATAAATTTTGAGATGCATTTTCTTATGAACTTCAAGACCAACAAAAAATATCTTTAAAACAATAAAATGAACAGATTCTTTAACTCAATTTATTCGTAATTATGCCAATAAAGTTTACAGCTGTTTATTTAATTTACATTAAAATAATAGGTATTTTCATAGAATGTTTTTAGTAATTTCAATAATAGCAGTTTATGGATATGATTAAAACTTAAGTCGTTGTACTTTCAACTACATTGTCAAAACAATACTAAAATATTTTTTTCAGTATAGCTAGTACAGGACACGTTTTTAAATTTAGCACCGTTTTGCCCCTTCTAAATATACTCATTATGGCAATGGTTCTATTCAGAAGACTTAGCTGCTACCTTACAACTATCGAAACTGACCACAATCAATGACAATGTATTTAATACACCAAACATTAACTGAATTTTTTATGGGCGTAGCGCAAGTGCTGCAGGGAAATTCCTAAAGCGCTACGAACCGACGCGTGTGTGAACAAAGGGATTCACGTTGGTCTAGAATCGCTGTAAGTTGCGCACGGTTGGAGGCAATCATGGGCAAATCATTCAAAAGGGATGATGTTCTCCACATAAAAGACTGCTTGAAAAGTGTTGTACGAAGAGTAACAATCTGAACCTCAAACGGAGTGTTGTATTAGTGCGACGTGTATTCGTGGCGTGCACCAATCTGGGAGGAATTAAGCGGGCTACATCCATCAAACACTTTCCATAAAAATACTTGTAGAATAGACTCAAGTCGCTAACCATTCTTCTATGTTCCAAGATATCGAGGTTTGCGGTGAGTTCTGGGTCTCCAATCAGGCTAACGTCTCTCTTTTGAATAGAATTCAACAAATGCAGTGTGAGAGCAAAGCTCTAAACATGGGAGCAGTATTCCATCGTTGGTCGAATTACTTTGTACAGAATTAACAGTTGTTGTGAAGTGTAAAGCTTTTTAGTTCGAGATAGTATTCCCAGCTTTTGAGAAGCTCTCTTTGCTATGCATGCAACGTGTTCATGCCAACACTTATTTTCTTCCAAGTTAAAGCCCAGTAACTTGAATGACGATCCTAGAAGAATGGAGTGTCCCAACATAACTGTCGGGTTCAGCATGGGTTAACTTTTTTAGAAAAAACTGCCGCCTGGGTTTTTGTAGCATTAGATTCTACTTGGTTACTATCACCCCAAGATAAAATTTAACACATCTGTAAAGCTGTAGATTAAATTTCTGGTCCGTTGCAGCAGATCATTCATGTAAATGAGAAAGAGAGTAGGAGACAGTATGGCGCCTTTTGGTACACCGGCATTGATAGTGAAAGTATTAGAAAGCAGTCCGTCGACTACCACTCTCAAAGGTCGCTCTCTGGGGAAACCCAAAAGCCATAAATAAAACCTTTTAAACCTACCATAAGAACGAAATTTAACCAACACTCCATCATGCCAAACAGGGCCGAATGCCTTAGAGGAGATTATCCAAAATGTTCGATTGCGTTATTCCAAATATGTGTTACATAAGTTAAAAGATCTCCTGTTGTCCTTTGCTTACAAAAGCCATATTGATGATCGCTAATAATATTGAATCCTTCTAGATATTTCAAAAGAGGCTGATTGATTAACCTTAGGTCAACATATATATATATATATATATATATATATATATATATATATATATATATATATATATATATATATATATATATATATATATATATATAAATATATATATACAGGACGTTTCACGTCAACTGGGATAACAGTGGTGACCAGAACTGAGAGACACGCCCACAAATGTGTAATGGCTCAACATTTTTGTTAATGTGTCTACTTTCGAATGCTACATGGCCTTTTAAAAAATTCAATATGACGGGTAAACATTATGATATTTAAACAAAAAAATGTATTTTTATATCAAAAAACGAATAACGTCAAAAAAATTTGGAAGTTCATACTCGAGGGTACTGAATTCATTTCTGCGGTTAGTTTTTGATTTTGCACCCTCACAAGGGATGAAAACAAGGGTTGGGGGTAACTAATTATCAGAATTTGTAAAAAATTATTTCTGTAGATTAGAGCCATATTGCGTCCGCCACGTTGAATTTTTTAAAGGGCCATGTAGCATTCAAAAGTAGACACTTTAACAAAAATTTTAAGCCATTTCACATATGTAAGCGTCTCTCACAGTTCTAGCCACACGAGTATCCACGTTGACGTGAAACGTCCCATTTATATATATATTAATATATATATATATATATATATATATATATATATATATATATATATATATATATATATATATATATAAATAGTTTTAAAACCTTTGGGACAGAAATAAAATTAACGTTAAAAAATCTGAATACTTCTCTGTGTTGTCACCAACAGTCCACGTGCCCTTTAATTTAACCATCTTCCAATGTATTCATAAATTTTGACTAATTATGACAAATGTAAATCGTATGGTCTAAAAATATCAGTTTATATTTAAAATTATCAAATTGTAAACAAATTTAAAAATTTTCCTGAAATCATGCCAATAGTATTATAATTGAGCGCAAGTATCATACCATTGTTAATTGACCGAATAAATAAATATTTATATAATAAAATTTTAATTCAGTCTAAATAAATTCAAAAAAATATGTGTTTTTTTATTACAAAAGACGTTATTATCATCGTAAAAGATAAATTAGCAGCGCAACCCATAAAACTGAAATTTATAATAGTAATTTACTATAAAATACCTTTCAGCAAGATTACTAGTAGGTTGTCATAGTCGTGGTTTTTAAAAACCGAAAATAATTTGAACATTCTATAGAGTGTCTAGTTAAATTCTACAAACTGCGCAATATCAGTACTGACATATTTATGTGACATGTCCCTAGAAATTATACTGTATAACAAAATATACACGTATAATTTTTTAAATAGTTTTTTTTCTAATTTTAGAGAACAAATACGACTGTGACAATAATTAGTTACACCATAGAAAAAGAAATTATTGTTAATTTAAAAAACCCTTGGTCGAAAAAGTTTCTCCAAGTAGCTATTGCATCTATTACATATTCTGTTCTTTGTATTAGATAGTGGCAGCTTTTAATCCTTTTGGGGATTTTTGTTATGAATTTGATTTTGGGTTGGTAACTTCAAGGTGATCGAACCTAGAGAAGTGGGTTTTTAATCTCGGCGTTTGGTTCTAATCTGGTTGTTGGCAGCATCGTGAAGAGCATTGTTGACAAATTTTACAGATTTTTTCACGCTTTCAAGAAATAGCATCATCGCTGCGTTGAAGTCATTTAGTGTGACGGTAGCTTAATCCATGATTCTGATGTCTACTAATGTATTATTATTTTGAGATCTCCATGTGGATCCCTAAGTAGTGGCTTCTTTGAGTTGTGTTTTAGGCATCACCTGTAGAGAACAGGTGACGACCATTACTGTTCACGGAAACTGTTATTTCTCCGGTTTTTTTTTGGGCTGCTTTCAGACCGGTAATGACCATGGTCGGATTTCAGGTATTTTGAATTTAACTTACAAGTCAAGGCAGTGTACCCGTACACGTGCCTTGGTCTTCTGAAATTCGATTTTGATCTTATTAAAATTTCTCTTGGTAGATTCGACTTCAGAAAGAGGACTTTTGCTCTTGGTCCCTTGTCGGGGAAGAATTCCCTGTCTGAAATAACCTCTATAATTTTCCTTCAAATAGTAGGTACGTACGTTATTCTTTTTTCATAGTATTAAGACATACTCCTAAAATTGGATATTGAGGACGGGTAAATTCTTATGCCTTTTAGTACCATCGGTGCCTTGTCAAATCCTAAGCCTTTAACCTTGAATGCAACGATGATTTTAATGTAGTTTTCGTTTTTCTCCTTGTTTGCTTCAATTGTTTTTTTTTTTCAGTTTCTATGAGTGGTTGTTACGACCTTGGTCCAGCCGTGTTTTTTAACTCGCTGTTTTCTAGCTATTCATTGTTTTTTTTTTTGATGTCCGACAAAGTCGATCCTTAGGACCATTGTGGTTAAGATTTGAGGTGTTTTCGCTTATCCATTAGCTTTTACGTTTATTTCCTGTCAAAACTATGAATTTTTGATAAAGGGATTTGATTATGAGTCATGAGTTTTTTTAATAAATATACCCTTTTCTAGTTTTTCTTTAAGGATATATTCCAGCCTTGACTGAGATGAGAGAATCGGAGAGGCTCGCTTGCCTTATCTGGTGCCGAGCTGTCAGCAGTTTTCCAATGCCAATAAGTCTAGTCGCTTCAACTTGTTTTCTTTATACACCATCTTAGCGTCGACCGTGCACGGCTCGCTGACTACTCCAAAAAAGCTAAACCTAACTTGCTGTAGTTTTTTTTTTATGGGTCTAGCACACGTGCTGCAGGGAGGTCCCTAAAGCGCTACAGGAGCGACACGTGTGCGGAAAAAGCGATTCACGTTGTTCTTGAATCGCTGCAAATTGTGAATCGCTGAAAATTGTGAATCGCTGCAAATTGTTAAATTGTAGATCATCTATATATAGAGAATGCTAGTAGTTAGTAACAAAATGTTACTAAGGCAAACTAAAAATTTTATTATGTTTGAAGTAGGCAAAATAAAGTCCTCCTTAAATGAAGTAAAAAATAATAATTATATATTTTTTCTAAAATTTACCGTTACAAAGATAACCAAGGCTAAAAATTGAAAGTCAGTATAAACCACTAAAATTGGACCGAATCAATTTTTCAGCAGTTTTGGCTATTTTCTCATATGTCAATCTATCTCAGCACGCGTTTCGCTGTACCACTACTGTTCAGTCAAACTAGGATTGACAGATGAAGAAAACAAAACATAAAGTACTTATTGCAGTACTAGCGCAACGAATACGTAAGATACATTAATTTGAATCTTTGGCTGATGTAAACCTAGTTTTGACGGCGTACTTGCTTTCTATCGGGGATTGTTCAAGGTCACAGACCAATAGAAAAATTGTTCATCGAGTTGCTAACAATTACCGCTTTTAACAGCGCTTTATAAGGTTACTTGGGGTGGATCATACTTTTTCTTTGCGCTAGTACTGCGATAAGTACTTTGAATTTTGTTCTCTTTCTCCATCGATCCTATCTCGGCTCAAGAGTCATGATACGACGACGCGCGTCCCAAGATGGATTGACGGATAAGAGAAGAATCAAAAACTGCGGAAAAATAGACTTTGTCCAATTTTACTAGTTTATATTGTTTTTTATATACGTGGGGTAGAATTCTATAAAGCGCTGCCAAGCGGTAATTTTTAGGAACTGGTTAAACAATTCCCTTTTTGGTCTGTGGCCTTAAACAGCCCCCAGCAAAGGGCAGGTACGCTTTCAAAACTAGGCTTACGTCAGCCAGAGATGCAAATCATTCTATCTAACTTAAAAATTAAAAATATTAGCAAAAATGACTTTTTTCCACTCAACAAGCTCCTTTTCTGTTGTACTGAGCTAAATTCTTTGGTCGTTTCTTATACCCTGTTACCGTAACATTCGATCGCAATAATAGCCCGAACGTCCGAACCTAGATCCTAAGAATTCTATTTTTTACTTCTGATATTTAAGATAATCTGAGTATCGAATAAAAATGAAAATAACATGTATGCCTACTGTGGGACTCACAGGTAAAATCAGGACTCGTCAAAGTTGCACTATACTATTTTATATTATTATGTTAGTTTTCTCGTTTGACCGTAAGATACAACAAAAAGAAATACTGCATCCACGCTTAATGCTTGCTGTATTCTGTATTATTGTATATATCATATAAAAGTCGTAAGAAATATCAGTTCAATAATAAAATCCTATATTTTCTGAGACATAAGTTTAGCTTAATTTTATTCTCTTTTTACCTAAATCTTACTTTCAACCTTATTGGATAGAACAATAATAAAGAAATAAAATTTTCTGCATTTTTAATTTTTCTAATTATTCCAGAGAAACTGTTTAACAAAAAAAATCATTTATAGACCAAGAGGGCGACCCGAAATCTTGACCTGTCAACTAACTGTCTGTCTAGTTATTCATTCTATCGGGCGAGTCGAATAAAAGCCCTTAACGTTGATTTTGGAGCCGGGGTGCCCTGGAAGGCCGAGATAAGGCTCAAAATGCTACATCCAAAAATGGACTGTCGTTTATCTACTTGAATGAAGTACCATAACATTTGCTGACACTAAAAAAAAGTCGAGCGCCCCAAAGGGCAGATGCCGCCGTGACCGGACCCAGCTTTAGGGACAAAAAAAGTCGATCCAAAGATGGACTGTCATATAAAATCAATAAACTTAGTTTTTTCTTGATAAAATAAGAGGGAACCTGCAAAAGGCAGACGCTGCCAATACCGGAGGATAGAGCTGGCCCCCTTTTTCCCATCAAAAACGGTCGTTTTTCGAGGTTTTGAATAAATAGGATCGTAAGTCCCAAGTTTTGGGTCCTACACGTCTACCCAAGTTATTTTTGGAAAATTTAGGCCTTAATTAATAAAACATCATGAGGGCAGAGTTGGCGAACAAGCCAAGATATTTTCAAAGTTCAAAAAAAAAAAATCGAAATTCAGATAGTATAAACGCTATTATAGGTTCTACATAAAATTCGTACCGGATGACTGAATTTTAGATGACTTTTTAAGTATTTACTTAAAATTAATTCTTTGCTAAATTTTTCAAACATTTACTAGAAATTTCACATAAAATGCTTTTAAATTCTAGTATAAATTCAAAAAATCAAGTAAATTAATGCTTCGAAAAATCAATCAATTAAAATTCATCTAAAGTTTTTTTAACAGTGTAGCCTAATAATAATAATTTCACGATGTAGTATTTTGGGCCTTATCTAGGCATTCCAGGGCACGGGTGCGCAAAATCAACATTAAAGGCCAAGGTCCAATTCGACTCGCCCGACAGAATGAACAACTAGACAGACAGTTAATCGATAGATCAAAATTTCTGGTCGCCCTCTTGGTCTATTATAAGATCTTAGAACCTATCAAATCAACAGCTGACAAAACAGCATGTGCTCTCATGGACCAATTGGAAAATACAGTGTGTTTGATGTTACCTTTACCGTCATAATATTGTATTTTTAAATTTGGATTGGTTCTTAATCACCTGTAAGAAGTAACTGAGAGCCATAGAATAATTTTGTTGAAACTTACTTATAATAATTCCTAATTTAAGGTATTAGTGGTTAAACTAATAACGTCAGTTATGTTGGAGGAGTCCAAAATCCATACCGGTTATCGCTAATGAACTAATAATGATTCACTATCATAACCTTGGTAGTTTAGTTGCCTGTTGCAAAGAAAACATATTACTGCCTCATGGTGGTGCTGATATCTTACATTGATTGACATCTTATGAATTTTACATTGACTTACCAATTCCAGCAAGAACGAAATGTCACCAGAGTTTTAATGAAATAGAAATCTTTCTTTAAGCCAGTAGTTTCTCTCATAGATAAAAACTTCTACCTTCAAGCAGATCATGGGTCTAGTAGTTCAGGTCTCCAAGCTGTAATGAGCAGAGCGCATGTTCTCAATGCTTTATGCGTTAATAATAGAAGTTTCATTTGCAACTGAAACTAATAGGTGCAGTTAGTAGTTTCAATACTTATATTTCAAATTATAAGTTTTTATGACTAATTCCTAATAAAAAAATATTTTCGGACTCACGCTTATCTTTTTTATAGATAAATAAAAATACAGTACAATTAATCTGAAACAATATTACGGCGGCTACGCTGCGCGTATTATTCCCAATGTTCCTTCAGCATACAAGAGCGCACTTTTTGGATGAGCTGTTTTGTTGATAAATTTTATTTATCTTTGTTTGCTTTTATAAGTATAATTGTGTAAAATATAACCAGAATTTGAGGTAGGTTTCTGATAATATTTGTATTGTTAACATCTAAAAATTGAACGGAATTTTATTAACAAAAGTAAACAAACGACGAAACATGTTACTAATTGAAATATTGCAGTCTTTTACATAGATGCGTGAAATATCAAATATAAGAATGAAATAAGATATATAATTAAATGAAATATCTAATTTATCTTACTGTTTTATTAGCATATTTTTCAAAGTTCATTCAGTAAGGAAGTACAAAATGTGAATTTTATACATTTTGGCAACACTGTCTAACCATTCGTTCCCAGCTTGCCTAACATGGCCGTAGCATGAAATTCCTATGCGTTCCTCTTACGACACTTTTTTTTATTTTTTAATAAACTTTTGAAAATTTGGGAAGTTTTATTTTTACCATTCTACGTAGAGCCAAAATTTTATAAAAGAGCCCATAAAGCAACCTTGTTATAGATATATATATAGAAATAAAAAATATTTTTTGTTACTGTTTTAGAACTTAGAACAGCTTTCGATCTCTTAGATCGAAATCAAGATGGAAAAGTTACAACTAGAGAATTTAAAATAATGTTAAATAACTTAGGGATTGACATCAGGGATGAAAGAGTTGAAGAAATTATTAGAACAGCAAGTCATACAGGTATGTAGGTATGTTAAAAACTTATATAATTTTCTTTATGTAGTATTGTAGAACAAAAAAGTAACCAGTAAATTTGTCCGTATTAGAACTGAACAAAACTAGATTCTTTATGGAACCACAATGTTAATTTTTTTTAATCAGGTATGGTAACTTGTAGTATCTTATGAGTTATATAGTTCGATGTCTAGCCCCTAAAATCGATAAATTACATAATAAGCAGTGGCGAAGCCAGGCTCAACCGGAAGAGAGGGGTAGATTGACATAAAGAGTGTTTCTTAAGGGAGAACAAAACAATACAAGATAAGGCGGATCTTCTTATAGAGGATCTGATCGTTAACGGGGAGCGCAGCATCTAGAGGGGCTCTCTTGCCCTGAAAGTATAAAAGCTTAGACCCTTCCCAATAAAGTAAACTCAAAATTGTTGACCGAAGAGAAGGATTTTTCACAAAAAAGGACATGTTCATACAGTAGAAGTTTAAAAGCTTTAATTCAATTAAAAATCGGTGACCAGGAAGGGGGAGACTTGTGACAAGAAAGAATCCTTTTATATAAAAGCTTTCTCCAATAAAAAAAAAACCTATTCCTAAAAGGACGATACTTCCTAAGCCCATAGAGGTATAGGCCCCTACCACTGTACAAGTTACTACGTGGATTAAAACTTTTTAATATATGTATATATATATATATATATATATATATATATATATATATATATATATATATATATATGTTACAATAAAGATTTTCACAGATGGTGGAATGTAATACATTAAAATTCCGGGTTACAATCCGTTCGTCTAACAATGAATTTGCACGACGTTTCGCCAAAATCTCATTTGGCATTTCCAAGTGCTCCCGCTGCTGCTGCTACTCGATACTGTAATCTTGTTTCTGAGGCCGCACGAAGCTAATGTTAGCTTCGAGCGGCAGCAGCAGAACGTCATGCAAATTCATTGTTAGACGAAAGGATTGAAACCCGGAATTTTAATGTATTATATATATATATATATATATATATATATATATATATATATATATATATATATATATATATATATCCTTTCCATCCATCATGTCCGTTGTGGATGACAATGTGCACAATACGGCGCCATCCTTGCCGATTATTGGTTTCTCGGGCTACGGTTTCCAATCTCATATCAGTCAGCTTACAGATTGCATCGGTCCATCGAGATGGCGAACGTCCGCGCCTACGCTTTTCAGATAATCTTCCTTGAATGTTCAATTTTTCTAAACTGTTGCTGCGATTTAATTTCATTTTAGATGGAATTATTTGTTCTTTCCGCAGTCCAAGGTATTCTAAGCATATGACGCCAACACCATATGCTAAAAGCATCTATACAGCGTCGGTCAGCAGCATGAATTACCTAAGTTTCTGAACCACATTAGAAGACCGGAAAAACGACTCTTCTATCAAGTTGAACTTTTGTGGTTCTTGTTAAGTTTCTATTTCTCCACAATTTGACCAATTGGGTCATAGCTGATAGTCCCAGTTGAATACGTCTGCGAATTTCTACTTCACAAGTGCTGGAATCATGTAACGTCGAGCCAAGATATAAATAGTATTCTAGTACTTCGTATCTCCCAATTCTAAAGGGTTTCCCTCGCTTTTCGTTGTACAAAGTAACAATATTTTTACTTACATAATAACAACAATATAACTTGTTTTGTAACTAACTTAATAACTAGTTTTAGTAGGAATTGATAACAAAATATATGTTAATTCGGCACCTAAACTGTGGGAATTGCTTATTAAGCAAGATTTATGTCAGTATATTCACCTGGTGTCAATGAAATGGCTGGCGCCGTTTTACCCCCTTGCATAGTCGACATGAGGGGATTTCTTATATAATAGCTCCCGTCATAAATAAAAAGGTGTTGCAACAAAAACTTTTTAATGTTATTGGTTTAGCTCTTTCATCTCCTCTTCTTGCAGAATTTTACTGGTGGGATAGCTACCGAGTATTCTCTGTGGCAGTAGTTCTCAGCCTGTGATAAATACGATGGGCATTTTCTTTGGATTTGAGCACTGGAGGTGATACTTGTGGATTCTCAGACTTTTCCTTTGTCTGCATATGCCAAATTAGTAACGAAAAAGTAAGGTAGTGATTATGGTGATGATAGCAATCGTAAACCAGTGGACGTGCTTGGTTTCAAATGTCTCGTTGATTAGTTTGTCCAAATCATCAAAATCCTGACCAAGCTTATGTTAGGCAATATCCAGGTCTTCGGCGTCAATTTTGTTTAGCTTCAGCAGTTTCAGATCAGAAATTTGACGCTTTTTGGGTAGATGGTTGCAACATTCAAACGGTGTTTTTATTACGTAGCTTTTGTATTGTAGTTATAGTATTTGTCGATGGGGTACTTAGCATACACCCTAGTGTATGCACTTACGCGCATCGTTGAAAGTCATTTACTTTTATTCGGGATAGCGCGTCCGCGTTTTTATTTATCTTTCCCGGTTTTTACTCAATTTTATAATCGTACTCTTCTCAGTTAGGCGTGAGATGTGTTCGTGGATAGTTGGAGAACAGACTATGATGTCGTCCATGACACGCTGGAATGTTTAAGAAGCATTTTTTTAGGGCAAAGGCTATTCGGATGAACTCATAATGTCCGTTTTCTACCGAGAAGGCAGTTTTTTGGATGCTTTTGGGATTGATTTCTACCTGGATGGAGTTGGAAGATAACAGGTTTATGGCAAGACAAATACTTTTCTCTGACGAAGCGACATTTACGTCTAATAGGACAGTAAGTTCTTAAAACTATCGCTGGTGGAGCGATGTTAATCCTAACTTCAATATCCAAACTCGAGATCAATACTCCTTTAAAACCAATGTATGGTGTGGAATTTTTAAAGATAGAGTGGTTAGAGCATTCTTTTTTCGAAATAATATGAATGCTGAACGTTACCTAAAATTTTTAAATAATGAGTTCTCTGAGTTTCTTAATCGCCTACCAAAAATTGAAAGATAACGTATATGGTACGTGATGGTGCACGAGAGGTGGGACGAGAAATGTTCGAGATTATCTCCTCCACATTTTTAACGATAAAGTAATAGGAAGGTAAGCGCAGTTTACTTGGGTTTATCTTAAAAGGCCATTTCAAGATGTTAATCATCTTGAGAGAGTCATTAGAAAAACATGTGAAGCTATAACTCCTGACGTAATTAGAGATGTAATAAAAGATTTCTCTCGAAAAACAATCACCTGTTTAGAAAGGGAGGGTGGATACATTGAAACAGTTGTGCAATAAAGTTAGAATTAATCCATATGTTTAGTTGTCATGTTATGTACATAGTAATTAAGTAATGATGTTGCAATTTCAAAATAAAATGATATTAGCACAAATTTATTATGGATGTAATTGTTGCAAAGCAGATAAAAAGATTATTAAATTTTTAACAAAAATATGATACTCGTACAATCAAAATCAGTGCACTAGTTTTTAATTAATTTCGTTTCTCTTTGTTCAATAAAAAAATCTGGCAATTACTGACGTGTTTACTGGAGTTTTTTTGAACTTTTAACTAGGAAGGCCACAAATCTAAACGTGAGCATAATTTTTTAGTTTCTCTTAACATTTTCAATTAATATTTTGCGCTGTATTTAATTTTAAACACACTCTCATTATAAATCATTATTTTCTATTTTCCCTGTATCCCATATCTATATACATATATATATATATATATATATATATATATATATATATATATATATATATATATATATATATATATATATATATATAATCGTATATCCTTCTACCATATGGTGTAGGGCAGTTATACATTCTCCTTTTTTCCCTCTCATTCTCCACATATAAACTTTTTCCATCTGTCTCTATTCTTTACCATTTTCACTGCTTCCTTCCAGGACTTTCCCTTCTCCTTAAGTATACTTCCAATACTCCCATTCCAGGTTTGTCTAGGTCTTCCTCACTTCTGTTTTCCCTGTATTCGGGCTTCATACACTTGTTTCACCTATCTATCATCCTTCATTCTCTGTACATGTCCCCACCATCCCAGCTGTCTTTGTTGTATATATTCCATAATTGCTTGTACTCTCAGTCTTCTCCTTATTTCTGTATTCCTTATTCTGTCCTTCCGTGTAACTCCTTGTACTGCTCTCATTTCGACGGCTTGTATCTTGTTTTTCTGCCTGTCTGTTAGGGTCGATGATTCACATCCATATGTCAGGATTGTCCTAAAAATTGCCTTGAACACTTTTATTTTTGTTTGTTTGTTCTTTCTTCCTAATGAATTTATTATTTATTGTCCATTCTTTCATTAATTTCTTTGTCTTGTTTTCCACCTCTTTCTTCCTAATGAATTTTTTGTTTTATTATTTATTGCATAGTAAAGTTTGTTCGTTTTTTCAGCTTCCATTCTTTCATTAATTTCTTTGTCTTGTTTTCCAGTTTCATCCATTATCACTCCCTAGATATTTATATTGTTCCACTTGTTGTATTTTAATCCCTTCTATGTAAATGTCTGTTTGTTGGTTTTCCATTGTCATTACTTTTGTTTTATCTATATTAATTTTTTATACCTTCTTCCTTAAACGCTTTATTCCAAATATCGAGGTTTCCTTGTAATTGTCTCTCATTTTCCGCCACCAGCACAATATCATCAGCCGCTTCAGATACTTCTATTCTTTTCAGCTTCCAGGGTCCTATTGTCATTCTTTTTTCACTTTTATTTCGCACTTCTTGATTATTTCATCCATTATACAGTGAACAATGTTGGGGCTCAAGCTTCCTCCCTGCCTCAAACCTTCCTGTGTTGTAAATCCCTCCGACTTCATGTTGTTTTTTATTACATACTGCACATTGTTGCTGTATATTCCCTTTATTATTCTTATTGTCTTTTCGTTTATTCCTTTGTTTTCTAGGCTTGTCCACACTTTATTTTTCGGTACACTGTCAAATGCTTTTTTTAAGTCTATGAAAGCAAGGTGTAGACTCTTATTTTGTTTTGATCTTTTTTCGATAATCTGTTTCAGTGTAAATATGTGGTCTTGTGCTGGTCTAAATCCACTTTGCGATTCCGATAGTTGTGGTTCTATTACTTTCTTTATCCTATTATTAATAGTGCCCTCATAAATTTTGACAATTGTGTTTAGTATAGTAATTCCTCTGTAATTATTACAATCCTTGTGTTCTCCCTTTTTATAGATTGGTGTAATAAAGGATATTTCCCATTCGGTTGGAAAGTTTTCTTCCTCCCATGCACTATTAATTATTTCTAACAATATTGTTTTTCCTTTCCTCCCCATGTATTTAATCATTTCAGACGTTATCTTATCGCTGCCTGAGACTTTTCCATTTTTCAATTTTCTTATAACTTCCTCCAACTCTTTCCATTCTATTTGTTCCCTATCTTCTGTTTCTTCCATATTTTGCTGTTCCAATTCTTCATAATCTGCATTATCTTTTTCTTCATTACCCCCCAATAGTTCTTCAAAGTATTCTTTCCATCTTTTCATTACTGCTTTCTCTGTTGTTAGGATTTCTTGGTTTTTGTTTTTTACATATAATTCGGTTATAGGTTGGTCCTTCCTGAATGATTTAAGAACTCTGTAGAATAGCTTTTGATTTTCTTTACTTTAACTCTTTTCCTTTTTCCTTTATATAGTTCATATTGTTCAGGTGTTTTTCTTTTCAGATATTTTTTCCATTCTTTCTTCCTCGCAATAATTTCTTCTTGTATATCACCATTCCACCAAGCTGTTTGTCTTTTACTGTTGTTTGCGTTGCACACTCAGCATACTCTGGTAGCCCCGTCCAGGATTATATTCTTGAAGACACTCCACTTGCATATTTTATATGTCTGTATCCTTTTTCGAATTTCTACTCAGTTACTTGTCAATATTTGATCATAATTTCTTCATTTCTTAGTTTATATGTCCTTACTGATTTGTATTTTCTTATTGTGGGGCTTTCATCTTTAGGCAACCTTTCTTTGATTATTCCTACTAGTAGGTAATGATCACTGTATATTTCGGCGCCTCTTCTTATTCTTACGTTTTTCACATATTTTCTTTTGCTCCTTTTTACTAGTATATAGTCTATAATTGACCTCTCTTGTTTTGTATGTTGAACCCTTGTGTACTTATGTTTGTTCGGCCTTTTCATTTTCATCTGTCGCATATACCGCTATCACTGTGATTATCTCTCCTTCGTCATTTTTCAGTTCTACGGTGAGTACTTTCTCGGATACTGCTTCCCAATCTATTATCTGTTCCCGACCCCGGCCGCTGCTCTTTGGCTCTGTTGCACTTCACTGTATATCAATGTATGTTCATTATTTAAACTTATTCTTCCCTGCCCCCTTCTCTTTGTTTCGCTAATTGTCAATATTTCCAAGCCCGTCCCTTCAAACTCATCTATCAATTCCACCTCCTTCCCATTCAGTCCTGTTACGTTCCATGTGCCCAGCTTCCAAGTTTCTATTGTTCTTTCTCGCCTCTCTCCCATATTAAGTTCTTGTTCCTTTTCTCCCTCCTTTCCCATTCCCTTGTCCCTTTTCGTTGCGGTTTTCGTCATCATAGTTTCTTGGTCTGTCCTCCTCATTTCTATTGGTTTTGTGGATTTTCTTTATTTTTACATTTCTCAAGCATGTTCCTCTCCATATTCCAGTTCCATCTATCTCCGTCTATCATCATTCTTCCAAACCCCACCATAACTCTCTTCCCATTTCTTTCCTCCTGTTTGGCTTGCATTCTAATTTTCTTCTGTATTAGTCTTTGTTCTGGCGACATATCGTCATTGATGTAGATTTTCTGTTCCTTTCAGCTTATTTTTATTTTCCATCACTATTCGTTTATCTCTTCCATCTTCTAATTCTAGCAGAAAAAAAAAAACTGGTATACCATCTGTATACCATCAAATACTCTTATTTTAAACTTTTGATGCTTGATTAGGGATTTCCATATGATGCAGAACTTTTTGAGTCACACTGTATATATATATATATATATATATATATATATATATATATATATATATATATATATATATATATATATATATATATATATATATATATATATATATATATATATATATATATATATATATATATATATATATATATATATATATATATATATATACATATATATATATATATATATATATATATATATATATATATATATATATAATAAACTCCTGGACAAAATTAACGCAACAATCTGAAAATTAATTTATCTTTTCCTTATGTCAGTTTTAAAGTTTATCGAGTATTTGAATAGTAGGCTATGCATATTTTGTTTCGTTGTTCATGACAGAAATCAAAACAATTCGTTTAGATTTACAGTTTTAAAGAATTTTTTAGAAGATAAACAATTTTCTGTAATAATGCGATAGATTTTCTTTAAAAGTAAGCTTATAAATTGTTCCCTTTTTCAAAGTAATACTTTTTTGTGGTAGACTGTTTTATTTTTGATCCCGAAGAATTAGATAAATGAATCGAACAAGGAATTTAACTGAACACGAGGTAGTGCGAGCCTCAGTTTTATTGGACGAGGGATATTGTCAGAGTTATGTTGCCAATTTGTTAGGCAAACATCGTTCCACAATAAGTCGTATGGTAAGACGCTTGAATGAAGTAGGAACTTATTCTAGAAGGCTAGGGCAAGGGCGAAAACGATGCACTAGCGACCTAGATGAACGTTTTATAAGACAATATGCTTTAAGAAACAGGACTAGTCACTAGTTCTATAATAAGAAACAAACTCGAAGCTGTTCGCAATGTCACAATTTCTTCTAAAACAGTTAGAAGACGTTTAAATGAAGCTGGATTAAACAGTAGGAGACCAGCCACTGCGCCCTTGCTTACTAGAGAAAACAGAGCTGCCAGGTTACGCTTTGCACGAAATCACGAAAACTGGTCTGTGGATGATTGGAAACAAGTTTTCTTCACAGATGAAACTAGGGTTAGTCTAAAACATCCAGATGCTCGTGAGCGAGTATGGCGAAGACCAGGAGAGAGGTTTGCTCCTTGCAATATCTCTGCAAGGATTCCATTCGGCGGTGGCTCTGTTATGTTCTGGGGTGGCATCTGCTTTGATGCTCGCACAGAGTTAGTTAGTTCCTTATCTTGAGAATATTGTAATAGAACATGTGATGCCTTTCGGTCATTTTGTGGGGCCCAATTTCCTGTTTATGCAAGACAACGCTCGACCTCACGTGGCTAGGGAGGTACTCGATTATCTTAATCAAGTGGATATACCGATTATGCAACGGCCACCAAAAAGCCCGGATCTGAATCCGATAGAACATGTATGGGATCACCTTAAGAAAAATGTGAAACGTCATATACCTGCACCTAGAAACCTGAGGGAACTTGAAAATGCAGTTATCACAGAATGGGAGCAAATGCCTCAAGATTTTATCCAAAATTATTAAAATTAATTCATTATAGATATTTGTATGATTTAATATATTGTTGCGTTAATTTTGTCCAGGAGTGTATATATATAAATCTTAAATGCCTATTCATATTAAATATACCTACTCGCTTATGTCCTAATTTTATACACTGTTGGCTATGAATATCCTAATAAATAACAATGTTATATATTTTATCGGTCTCGAAATAAAACTGGGTTTAATGTCAGCTTTACCACCTTCACACCTGTCCTACTTAATATGGAGGTTGACAAATTCCGGTTATATCAGCAAATAAGTTAAATATTGGACCTACCCTGTTTGTGAAAAATAAAACGTAGAAGTTATAACTTCGTCTTTGTCAAAATTAATACACCTAAAAAAACTTTTACGTATAATAGTATATATTAAAAAAATTCGTATTTATTACGTTCTTGAAGATTTGTTCAAATTTAAAGGGCATTAAAATAATATGCATATCGCTTGCTAACACTTTTTCGTCTTCCTGAGTAACGAAGCTATCAAAAAAGCAATGTTGACCTAGAGAAAATTGCCATCATAAATGCTGGAGTAAATCAAAATATTTTAGTATAATTAACTTCAAAAATTAAAGATAGTCAATATTTTGAAAATTATTTATTGTTTTCCCATCCATCGAACCATCTAGGGACATGTGTGTTTCGAGGCACCGAATATCTGACAGTTGGTAGACTTTCGAACGGGTATTAAACAGTCAAAACTCGGGCCTTTTGAATTCACATGGTAAAGGGCCCATCGGAGCCTCGAGTAACTTATTACAGTGGAGTAATAGAACCTCAGGGGTCAAGCGCGTATCAGCTACTGATGGTGACCTACCTTGGATACGCCCTGAACGAGGAAAATAAATAAAACGACCGATTTAATGAAGGTACAACTAATTGAAAACGAGAGGTATGGAGTGAGGAGGGAGACAGTTTGCATGGGAATGGCACATGGAATCTGGCGTCATATAAGATCGATGTTCTTTCATTACTTGAGTTTTTTTGAGAGAGAGAGAGAGAGAGAGCATTTATATTTTCAGCTGCTTTAAAGAAATGTTCGGGAAAGACATTTTTGTCCACGGGCCAGACTCCATCTGCTTTAAATCCGTTCACAATAGTGTCAATGATAGCAGCTTTGGTAAGCTTCTGTAAATAAACTAGCTACTTGATATTGTGTTACTTGATGACCTGCACTTGTTCTCAACCATTTTTCTGTTACTTGAATATAATAACTGCTCATAGGTTCAAAAAAAAAGAGACGTCAAATGGCTGAAGCTGGTAAGTAGTAAGCAGTTGTAACATTATTATTCCATTAGCCTTTGCTATGTTCAACGCTTCCAGGTTCTTCGAATGCATTGTATTTCCATCAAATAGAAGTAAAATGTTTTATCCATTTTATAAATAAGTTTGTGTTAATGTAGCGAGTCTGTAAAAAGGTGTTGTCTCATTCTTTTACATATAAACATTGGTGGCACACACTGACCAGCCACATTGCCACAAAACAAGGCCCCTTTCTCCGCTTATGATTGCGCTGATTTGTTTCCGGCTTTTAATCCTAAAACTTCTTGTGTTTTTTTTTTCTGAATGGTGGAAAATCCACTTTCACCAACATTAAATATTTTTGTAGACGGAAATTTATTTTTATCTACGATTTTTTTAAGCTGACGGTCGATTTTGCCCTACTCTCTCTATTTGAAAACAACTATTAAGGTGAAACGATATAGTTGTTCTGGCGCCTTACCAAGGCCAAGCTTTTATAGGAGGGTTAGCTTTGTAAATATTTGGCAAAAAGGAGTTTTGCCCCTTTTTTAATTTTTCAAAAATTTTCGAATTTGAAAAAAAAATATTGAATACGCTTCTTCTACATGGCCCCACGAGTCACCCATTTCAATATATGCAATGAATTTCATAACACTCTGTATATATTATAACTGAAATATCTCTATAATAAAAGTATTTGAACAAAAATATTGATAAATAGAGCCCCTCGATAATAACATGTAAAGCTAATTTATAGAAGTCTCAAACTTTTAATGATCAGCCATGGCTATCTAACGATGAATTAAAAACTACTTACCGATACCTATTTTACTATTGCAATCAGTTGACTATCTTATTATTTGCATCAACAGCAACTTGTTTCTTCTCAACAATTAAAAGTTTCCTAGTAAAAAATGCATTCAATACAATCCATTAAACACATAAAGGTTAAAATTTCACCTTATTAAAATATCGATGTTCTTGTTTAATTAAACAAACTGTTACAAAACTATTGCCGCTAGTGAAGCACTTGGGGTACTTTTTACATTGCTGATCTGCAATAGTTCACGGAAAAACATTTATATTCATAAGGTGCAAACATATAAAACGTCCTTAGTAATTTGCCGATGAGTATCTGTCGTCTCTTTCCCTCTTACTCAGCCATTTCGGTGCTTATCTTAGCTATGTCCAGTAGCCGCGCTTTGCTTTTTAAAATTAGTAGTATATAAAATTTTGAACAATATTCAAATTTATTAAAAATTAGTATTAGATTCAATAGAGGAGTCATCCATTTTAACATATTAAATAATATATATATATATATATATATATATATATATATATATATATATATATATATATATATATATATATATATATATATATATATATATATTATATATATATACATATACATATATATATATATATATATATATATATATATATATATATATATATATATTATATATATATATATATTCAACAAAACAGCACAAACTTGTCAGAGCGTTCTCCATTCTCAACCTACAATGACACGTAAGAATCCTCACGAGGGATTGTCTGCTTATCTTGAACGTCATTCGCATACCACCGCTATATATATATATATATATATATATATATATATATATATATATATATATATATATATATATATATATATATATATATTTATATGTATATATATACGAGGTGGTTTAAAAAGTCCGTGCAAAGTCCGAGAGATGGCACCACCGGCGCGTATCGAGGTAATGTTTAGTTAGTAGCATCTCTTGAATGAACGCACACCAAGTTTCAGCCATATTGGTCTATTTCTTTGTGTTTGGCATTCGTGTGAATCAAGGAAGTCGAGTGATTTTCAAGAAATGGACGAAAAAGAATTTCGTGTGGTGATTAAACATTACTTTATGAAAGGCAAAACGCCTCAGGAGACTAAAGAGAAGCTTGATAAATATTATGGTGATTCTGCACCTTCAATTAGAACAGTTTATAAGTGGTTTCAAAATTTTCGGACTGGCCATATGGGCACAAGTGACGCTGAACGTTCTGGACGGCCTGTGTAGGTTACGACTCCAGAAATCATTGATCAAATCCATGATATGGTGATAGATGACAGAAGAGTTAAGGTGCGTGAGATTGCTAGTGCTGTGGGCATCTCGACTGAACGGGTACATAATATTTTGCATAAACATTTGGACATGAGAAAGCTATCCGCAAGATGGGTGCCGCGATTGCTCACGCTTGACCAAAAACGGAATCGTGTGAAGTGTTGCAAGGATGGTTTGCAGCTGTTCCAGAAGAATCCGGAGGACTTTAAGCGTCGTTTCGTCACTGTAGATGAAACATGGATACATTACTATACTCCTGAGACCAAACAACAATCTAAACAATGGGTTACCAAGGGGGAATCTGCACCAAAAAAGGCGAAGACCGTTCCTTCGGCCGGAAAGGTTATGGCGACTGTCTTTTGGGATTCGGAAGGGATAATCCTCTTCGACTATCTAGAAAAGGGTAAAAAAACTATTACAGGTGAATATTATTCATCGTTATTGGACCGTTTGAAAAACGAGCTGCAAGAAAAACGCCCGCGATTGGCCCACAAGAAAGTCCTTTTCCATCACGACAACGCACCAGCACACACCTCAGCAGTTGTGGTCGCAAAATTAATGGAAATAGGATTCCAACTCGTTTCACATCCCCCCTATTCTCCAGACTTGGCTCCCTCGGACTACTTTTTGTTCCCCAGTTTGAAGAAATGGCTGGCGGGACAAAGATTTTATTCAAACGAGGAGATGATTGTAGACACTAATGGATATTTTGCAGACTTGGACAAATCCTATTATTCGGAAGGGATCAACAAACTAGAACATCGTTGAATGAAGTGTATAAGCCTAAAAGGAGACTATGTCGAAAAATAAAAAAGGTTTACCCCAAACACATAAGTAGTTTTTATTTCTGCACGGACTTTTCAAACCAGCCTCGTATATATATATATATATATATATATATATATATATATATATATATATATATATATATATATATATATATATATTATTCCAACAAACAGCACAAACTTGTCAGATCGTTCTCCATTCTCAACCTACAATGACACGTAAGAATCCTCACGAGGGATTGTCTGCTTATCTTGAACGTCATTCGCATACCACCGCGTTCTCGCACCGATCGGCCCATTCCTTGATGACTGCTCCCATCTGAATCCGCTAACCATTGCAAACATCTCCATCCCCTCAGCAGACCAACTCAAAAACTTAGGCCTAATATTCAATTATAGACTCACCTGGAAACCTCACATATAATCCCTTAAAACCAAATCTTTCCCTGACATCAATCTCATTCGAATGCTCTCTGGCGCGACCTGGGGCGCAGACTTTCATTCTCTCTCTCTCATCTCTCTTATCCTTTCCAGAATCAACTACGGCAACTTCATCTATGACTCCGCAAGCCCTCATGTCAAGAAACCTCTTGAAACTATACAAAATTGCTGTCTCCGACTGGCCACAGGCGCATTCCGAACCACCCCAATCATTAGCTTACAGTGCATCGCATCCACTCAGTCACTCCAACTATCTCGCCAACTCTCACTGTTAAAATTTTACTCAACTTCCCTACATCGACCTCATACCAGATCCTCACTCAACCTGGTCAATGTTCACATACCAAACATTACATTCCCCACTGATTCTATTCCCCACAGAATCAACAAATTACTCATCCAGCACAATATCTCCCCCCTCATTACAACTACCCCCTCCAAACCACCTTTCCTCCCTGGCTCTCCCCTCTCCCCAACATTGACCTAACTTTGCACTCCTATAAAAAATCAGAACATTCAAACATATTCTTTAACAAGCTCTTTCTTGACAGACTATCCAATATCTATCCCAATCATTTACTTTTCTTCACAGATGGATCAAAGACGGAAAAGGGAGTTGGGGCTGCTTTCTTTTTTGATAATATCATCCAAATGTTTAAATTACCTAAACATATCTCTATTTTCTCCGCAGAATTGTTGGCAATAAAGGAGGCTATCAGATACTCCCTCCAAGCAAACATCCAACAACCAACTCTCATAATTTCTGATTCCCTAAGCGCTCTCAAAGCCACCAATTCTAGAAATCTCAATTTTAACTATATCAGGCAAATTCTGGATCTGATGTACACGGCCACCTTGAAAAAACGTACCATATCCTTGCTTTGGTTGCCCAGTCACATAGGCAACCCTCATAACGATAGAGCGGATTATCTTGCTAAACTTGCCATAGAAAGGGGCAGTATGAACATGGGAGAGAATCACTACTCTGATTTTAACATCTTTATAAAACACCTACACAGCTCTCTCTTCCAACTTGGAAGATCCCAACAACAAATTATGGTCCATCAAAACCAATGTATTTCCTCCCCTTAACTCCACAGAATTGAACCGAAGACATAATGTAATAATGAGAAAACTGGCATTGGGACACACCTACTCCACGCATGTACATCTATTAAAGAGAGATCCCCCTCCACTCTGTCCTAAATGTGACTCCCCCTTATCAGTGTTATATCTAATCGAATCCATTCAACATCAAAACTTGAGAGACACCCACGGCATCCCATCCAACATCACCATCCTCATAAAATCTTTTGTTCCACTTAAAGAAAACATAACCAATTACTTAAAAGAATTGAACTTCATAGTCTAATCTATTTATACCAAACTAACTCTAGTGGGCGCTAAATGATCTTAGCTGTCGATGCGCCCTGCCCATCAGAAACAAACAAAACAAACCAGGTTCGGGTCCTAGAGAAGCATTCTGGCAGGTGTCCGGGGACCTACCAGAACGTAACCCGTTTCTTCCTAGACAACTCATCCCGGACATCGCGGATGAGTGACAAATTCGTCCAGGGTTTAGCAATTGCCTTAAGTGGCGTCTAACAGTACGAGTAGATGTGCATCACCTGCTCTCGACACGTGACTACTTCCTCCTTTGTAATTGCCATTAAAATGGCAAAAACCGTCTTTTAAAAAAATGTACCATCTTAAAGGACAACTCTCGACAATCTGCAAGTAAATTCCCGTCCATTCGTGATCCATTAGTGAAGCTCGCCACAGTGTCCGGAGGGAGGTTGATCTCGTATTAATCTCATTGTTCCCCGCTAGGGATCGTAAAGGAGAAAGACCTATTAAACTTCAAGCGATTCTGTGTCGTCATCGCCCAAAGGGACTTCTGTGGAATCTCATACTCCGCTCTTCTCCTAAGTCACCGGTGCCTTTCCAACATCCAGAATTCCACATCCGTACGTACGCCGCCGTAGCATCCTTTTTTAACTTTTTAATTGAGAAACTGGATAGTACAATAGAGCGTCTAACGCGAATGCCGTGAATGAGCTGAGTCCCCAGGGAGCTCCCACAATGCGTAGTAGCAACCCAAATCTCATTTGTGATCTAAAGTGATATCTAGATGTTTAATAGTGGAAATGTTTTCCAATTATCCTTGGCGCCCTGAAGTCCTCTAGCTTTTTTCTCCAGTTGAAGAGAAACATTTCTGAATTATTTGAATTGACAAACATATCGTATTCAACAGACCAATTCTCTATAATACGTCATGCATCCTGGAGGAGTCAAAATTCTTCACAAAAAATTTTTCCAAGCCTCTCTTTTGCTTCGTCTTAACCCTTTATTAAAACTTCGTCTAGCAATTCCACAAGCATCTCAGGCCTCAGTTGTTTCACTTCTTACAACAAGATTCAGAGTACGTCAGATAAATGCTTCATCAGCACACCCTTCAGCAAGCTGTTGATACAAGCGGACACACTTTTTCGTAGACTGGGATAATATGTTCATTGAAGCTGTTAGTTTCCTCATCTCACATTTTATACTATCAACCTGACGCTGAGGAATTGTCACTATTCGCCACAACACTTAGGTATAATCCTCTCAGTCTGTATCCCTAGGGTTCCGTCTCACAGTCGCACCTTTTTGTCAGTCGTAAGCTTCACTCTAATCTTAGGTCTTCGTGCAAAAAAAAATTACTTACTTACTTTTTTGACACGTATAGAACTTTTCAGTAGAACATACTCACAGATTCTTAAATAAAACAATATTGCTTTTGCTTAATTATGTTGAACAAATGGAGCAAACCTTTAATAAAATATTACGTAACAATATCAAAAACCTAGAATTAACCTAGATTTTAAACCGAGATCCCAAAACACCTGAATTAAGCAATTTTGTTTTTAGATGGACTCTAATTTCTAACTATATCTTATATAAAATAATACTACGTTACAAATAATTATTGACTTGGGCATTATTTTTACAGGTAAAGAACTAATCGATGAAAATGACTTTTTAAAATTTGTTAAACAAATTCAAGATTCGTGTGAAATACGAAATACAAATGAAGATGAAGAACAGAATCTATTAGCAGCATTTAAGGTATTTGACTTAGACAGTGATGGATATATAACAAAAGATGAATTACGAATTGCGATGGAAATGATTGGAGAAGATATTACTGAAGAACAGCTGACTCAAATTATGGTCGTAGCAGATACAGATAAAGACGGAAAAATTAATTTTCAAGGTATGTATATATCAAATAAGTATTTACAAAGACAAACTCTATTATCTACTAGAATTATACTATATAAACTATAACCCCACAAGTCAGTATACCTATTTATTTAGACATATTTGACTAAACCACAAACCACGTCACACTCGCTGCCACGTAATAGACATCGACAAACCCTCAAAGCTGCTGTCAAGGCAGTATCCTTCTTTTCTCTAGTAAGATGCATATCTGCAGTCGGATTTGGTAGATCGAAGGCCGTTACCAGCGACAAATACTTTGCCGAAAACGTTCTTTAGTTAATACTCTTCCATGGAAGTGCTGGCTACAAGCCACTATCTCATCTAGAACTGTTTTTTTTCAGTTAGTAAGTAGTAAGTTAGCTTAAATATATTACACAGTTATACAAAAAAATCTCTGTCTTTTAAGTGAGAGACATGTTTCCTTAAGTATTTTTGTATGCTGAATGATGAGTATTATAACAAACTAAAGTTTTCTGTTACAAGGCTATGAAAATGAATGCAAATTTTAGACAACCAAATAGTAGACAACTGGAAGAATCATTTCTGTGTGGACATGATATAATACATAGTATATAGAATTTGATAGAAGACGTACCAACAAAATAGGCGCCTTTAAACCTTTTACGAATTCAGGGTTTTTATTTCGCTACCACGTAAGTTTCCGGTCTACACAACGTAACATAATTCTTTAGCCTATTGTAATATAATTCGTTTTAAAGTTGAAATTATTATATGGCAGAAAAAAAAATCCAATTTGAATAGTTTATCTAGTCCATGAAAGGTAGGGTCCCAGAATTAATTTGTACACCTAATATAAAATGGACACACGTTATATTGAACACCTGAATTAACCTAAAAATCGTAAAAAACAAAATTATTGGACCACAAACTTTCGCGGGTTTGGTCACATGAAAAATCATGGTTCTTTAAATTAAGAAGGGATCTTTAATCTTCGAGGTTAGAACATCGAATAATCTCAGAGAGGTAGTAGTGTTCATCGGCCATCGATCCTGACTAAAAATCGGATTGACGGACGTTGATACCCATATCTCTATTAATGTATGTTTGTCAGTTTTAATTGTTTATAAGTTATCCTTCAATTTTGTGACAACATGAGAATATTTAATTTAATTTTTAGCTGTCAACGCTATTCTTTACTTCATTTCAATACTATAACACGTAGGCTGAAAAGTTTTTGGTCTGACACATAGATGACGCCCTTTTCAAAAAATCCATATAATTTTTAGGAAGTACCAACCTTCAAACGATACGTGTCAAAATTTCATGACATTTCGACGATTAGTTTACAAGTTACAGTGGTTTTAGTGACGATACTTTTGATATTTTCAAAACAATGGAAAAAATTGAATTTCGTATGTTGATTAAACACTGTTTTTTGATGGGAAAAAATACCGTTCAAGCAAAGCAATGGCTTGATAAGTGTTACAGGGACTCTGCCCCTGGAAAATCACTCATCATTTACTGGTATGCTGAATTTAAACGCGATCGTGCAGACACAAAAGATGCTGAACGCTCTGGACGCCCAAATGAGGTGAAGTTGCGTGAGATAGCTCACACTCTAAAGATATCATAAGAACGTGTTGGTCATATTTTGCATGAACATTTGGGCACGAGAAAGCTCCGTTCGAAATGGGTACCGCGTTTGCTAACAGTGGACCAAAAACAACGTGTTAATGATTCTGAGCGCTGCCGCTGTTTGGACCTGTTTAAGCGCAATAAAAAGGATTTTTTCATGTTATATGTGACAATTAATGAAACTTGGCTCCACCACTATACACCGGAATCGAATCGGCAGTCAGCTGAGTGGATAGCAGTCGGTGAAAGCCGCCCGAAGCAACCAAAGACACAACAGTCAGCTGGGAAGGTTTTGCGCATAGAATAATTTTCATCGACTATGTTAACGGAAAAACCATCAATAGCGAATATTATATAAAGTTATTGGTGCGGTTGAAGGCAGAAATCGCAAAGAGACGGCCCCAAATAAACAAGAAAAAAGTGCTCTCCCATCAAGACAATGCACCGTATCACGAGTCAATGGTTACGATGGCAAAATTGCATGAATTAAAGTTCGAATTGCTTCCTCATCCACCGTATTCTCCAGATTTGGCCCCCAGCGACTATAATCTATTCGCAGACCTCAAAAAAGTGCTCGCAGGAAAGAGATTTAGCTCCAATGAAAAAGTTATCGCCAAAAACGAGGCCTATTTTGAAGGCAAGACAAATCCTTCTACAAGAAACGTATAGAAATGTTAGAAAAGCATTGGACTAATTGTATCGCTCTTGAAGGAGACTATATTGATGAATAAAGTGAAATTTTGCAAAAAAAATGTGTTTTAAGTAGCTAGACCAAAAAACTTTTCGGCCTGCGTGTTAGATAGTAAATATTTTTCTTATAATTTCTTTCCAGAATTTGCTCAATTACTGTCATAAAAAGGACTGTTAGAAGCTCCACCGAAAAATAGTATGGTTGTTAGACAAGGACAGAAGATGATGTTATTCATATAAAAAAATCAGCGTTAAAAATAATATTTAGTAATTGTTTTGGTTTTCTTGAAACCGGAATAGGTATCCAGCTTTCAATCTAAATGTTGGAACATATAATGTTTTATTAGTACTTTTTAAGTCAGTCATCAGTCACAAATGTATCATTATTTTAAATGTGAATACAAATTGAACGGGAGTTGCAAATAATAGGAGAAATATTTGTTAGGTAATATAAATATTACCTTATCTGACCAACTTAACCTAACATAACTCAAATGGATCATTATTAACAATACCCATTCAATGTAGATATTTTAAAAATATTCATCTTTCCATACAAATACATAAAAAAATATTAACCGAATTAAAAAATAACTTGTAGTATTATAACCACAAAATATATGAAAAGCTTCAAATTAAAATCGCACTGTCATTACTTAGCTAATATCTCCGGTATATTAAATCCCAAAGTTTGCAAATTATTTCAGTCCAGAGTACTTATTTTCACACTTTGTGCAAATAATACATTTTATAAAAAATTGCGTTATGATTTGGAGCTCTTTTTTATTTAGCTGTATTAGATAATAATATTGCCTAAATGGCCATTAGTGTTGATTCTATATATTTTTAATCTACGAGTATTTTAAATTGTATAAGTCTGTGATTTTACACTAGTACACAATATCCATTAAAGGAAAGTTTTTGATATTTGCAATTTCTTTTCTTGTTTCATAACATGTAAATCGAAAAAACCTACATACTTAATCACAAAAAATTGCTCGTTACTTTAGTGGTAGAACGAGTTCCACGGTATAGTTCCAGTTTACAATGTCAGACACGAACGTATCCAGGGCAAAGCGCTCATTCAAGAAAAAATAAAAAACGAAAAAGAAGAAACTTTAAAGGGCGAAATAGAAATGCAAAAATAAAAATACAAAAAATAACGAAAACATAAAAATATAAAAATTAATTTGGAAATAGCATCAAATCTACACTGCTACTTTTTACATGTATTTTATTGGCTAATTTGGAACCAGCAGAAGTAACGTCAAATCAAAAATTTCATCCCATCTAATAATCAACTTTCGAATACTGGAGGAAAGTCAAGTCAAAAGGTTACTGGAAGGTTCGACTCTGGTACTTACCAGAACTTTCCATGTGTACATATAACTACTGGTGCAGCAGGTCTGAGCCAGTCAACCGATATTCACTGTGTCTTCAATAGGTGAGTGAGCTAAGCCTACCAGTTGGGTCAAGTATTTTTTAGAGCCACTCAGGCGTTTATAAATAAGGTTACGTTGTTAACGATTCAGCGATTACTATTTATGATCGGTAAATAATGTATGCATTTTATGCCGTTTTTGTTTTGCTGTTAACACGGATATTAGGAAGATCTTCACTACTGGTACTAGTATGTACTTTTAAAATATTACAGAACCATAACCGATAACCAAACCTATTACGTTTGCATGATAAATACAAACCTTTGTCAGAAAAAAAAACATCTAAAATTTAAAAAAAAAGGTAGGTGTGAAACGTAAAAAAATAACTTTTAAGTTAGCTTAAATATATTACACAGCTATACAAAAAAATCTCTGTCTTTTAAGTGAGATACAAGTTTCCTTAAATATTTTTTTATACTGAATCCAAAAGAAATCCTAAAAAAAGACACCCACCGTGAAATTTTTTTCAAAAAACACACTTAAAGTTGCAAAAAACTATTAAATTGAAAAAAATACATTTTAATAAATAACCATTAAAATTATGGGATAAAACTATTATTTCGGACATCTTTAAATGTTCTGAATCTACATTTATCATAAAAACTTAGGTTTTTTTAGTGTTCATGTTTAGCAAAAAAACACGCATACACCACTTTTAACTAAGCTACGTAGCAAAATGCTGTTTAAAAATAAATGTGCAACGGCTAAATTAAAAAATTGTTTTTAATTTTTATTAATATTAAACAAAACTATTGTTTCATTGCATTTATTTACTTAGAAATGCAAAACACGTGTCTCACTTCAAAAACAGAGATTTGAGATATTTTTTGTATACCTAGGTTATGAATTGCTAATTCAAGCTAACGATAAAGTTATCGTAATAAAGCAAAATTTTCTAACCTATTGACAACGAAAAAATATTTTCCTTTTCTAATTCAAACTATAATGCTCTAAATGATTTTTTCCTTTATTCAGCTGGCTTCAAAAAGAAAATAAACAGGGGGCAATAAAAATAACCGGTCAAGTGCAAGTTGAACTTGCGCAATTAGTGTTCCGTACGGTGATTGGTTTTAAAATAAAAAATGTTGTAACGGTATAAAATGATCAGCGACTTCACAAAACACACCCCAACTGAGTTTTCAACAAAGTTTATTTCCAATCTTTACTGAAAATTGATGACTTTGAAATTTCTGTCTTTTTATATACCAGATAAATTATTACAGATAATGCACTCATGATAATTTTCGTTCAATCTACACCTCGTGGAGAATATTCCAGAATTTTTTCAAAATTTTTTGGTAAGTACTTTTCGAGATAAGGAGGACAGCGATTTTTCGCGATTTTTTAAAAATGATACAAAGAAAAGTGCGCGCAAGTATTACATTATATATATATTTTTTACTCGTGTTTTCACAAGCTTTCATTTGACACCACACTCGATGACCTAGTAAAAAATTTTCCGATTTCACCTCCCAAAAGTAACCCCTTAAGTCAAAATTTAACTCTTAAAACTACATGGCTCTGATGAGGCCATCAATTCCTATATTATTACCAAATTTCAACTTTCTATGACAAATAATTTCGGAGAAAATCGGGTGTGATAGACGGACAGACAGACAGACAGACAGACAGACAGACAGACGGACAGACAGACACCGAAGTGATCTTATAAGTGTTCCGTACGGAACACTAAAAAGTAACAGCGATGAAGGAGATTGTTATGCAAAGGCCGAACATTCGACACAAAAAAAGACACCATCCACATCCACTAGTTCTGTATATTAGTAAATTCTGCCACGGCAGGACCCAGCTACTTGACGAGTTCGGCCTGTGATGCTTCAAAAGCAGAAGGAGGAATGAATGATGATCTCAGAAGAGAAGAAAAGACACTTGCATACATGCAACATATTGCTGGACTCCACCTAAGAACTTCGACTTTACGACTGATGCTACTGAGCTGAAGAGAAAGTTTAGCTATCATGGATGGATACGTATTCTCCATAACTGGGATACTCGAAGCTTTTGAAAAGTATATTGTGCGAGTACGGTATCTTACTATAGGTAACATGTTCTATTATATCTTGTGTAGCACTCATGAATTACCCCTAAAGCAAAAACATAAAGATAAAGGAGTGCTTGAAGACTTATGTCACCTTCGAATCGAAGCTGGAGAACTATCTTTAACAGAATATATTGAACAGCTGGGAAAAATGCAAACTATCGAGTCGATCAAGTCCATAATGAAATATATAAAGAAAAAATTTGTGTGGCAGTGCCATCAAAGAGAACATCGTTCAAAGTAATAAAGACCGTATATACGTATAGCTTATTAGCTGACAAAACTGCAGATATATCAGACAAGGAGGCTTCCGTTTTTATAACTTGAAGGTGAAAGAAATTCGGGAAAAGTTCTTTGGTTTCATAGAGTTAGAAGCACTTAACTCTAAAGCAGTTGTAAAGGTTTGATGATGAGGATTTTAAGTTTCGATGGCTGTTTTACAAGAGCACTAACAAAAAAACCTCTAACCATTTTATTCTTGCATTACTCATCGCACCCATTTTATCTATTAGTGAATAAACCCGATTTAAAGAATCAGTTCTGATGAAAAACTCATTCCTTCTCTGAGTAAAACAAGATGGTAGAAGGAATACAATGAATTTTCAAAGAATATTTACGAAAAATTATTCAAACTTTGGAAACTCCTTTAAAATTCTTCACGTCTGAGCGAAATGTCAAAGAAATAAAAGAAAAAGCATAAGGATTTTCAAACAAAATTCACGAAAAATTGTTCAAGCCGTGGAAACAACTAGCATTCTTAAAAGCAACTTCCTGCTTCACTCAACAGCCATCAGATTATCATTTATAGTGGCCATGGTTTTGATAGCAAAAGATTTTACAGTATTAGAACTTATCTTGAATTATTTACAATAAAGAACTTCTGACTTGGTTGAAGCCTCGAATCACATTCAACGTGTTGTAGGTTTGTTAAAAAACCATTCACAGAAATAATCTCTGACAAACTACTGAATGATGACTGTAGCAAGGCAACAACACAGGAGAAACGATCAAGCCACACAAGCCTTTGCACTAACTTACCAGCATCCTCCACACTCACACGTGCTAACTATGAAGATCAACGAGATAAAAGCAAAAAACTTATTTTACAATCTTCATTCATTAGATGCCGAAGTGATAAGAACTAAACGATTACGAAGTCTAAGCAGTGATAACACAGGGTTTCCTACAACAAAGAAGCTCTCTTAATACAATTAGCGCAACAATGCCTAACTAGTATAGTTGAGTGTACTTTCAGCAGCCTCAGAAAAGTTTCGACACACAATGGGAGAAGATGGGCCGGACTCGCCATTATGAACGTCCATCGAAAGTTCATCTTCTAAAACTATATTCATCTTCAAAAACTATGAAGAGTTTCTGAAAGAAATCGTTGATAAATTGTGACCGATCCACGGAAACGATTTCGATATTTGGCTAGGCCACATATCCCGATAGTGGTCGACTAAGTTAGGATAGTTTCAAACATATTTTAATTTTAGTACACATTTCCTGGGTTAAGTTTAGTATAGGATTACATTATAAATACCTAAGTTAAGTTAGCATAGGTAATACTTTTATTTCATATAATAATAACGTTTAGTGTAAAAGTAGTATTGCTACTTTGCTAGTAATATAAATATATATATATATATATATATATATATATATATATATATATATATATATATATATATATATATAGATATATAGATATATAGATATATAGATACAGATATATATATATATATATATATATATATATATATATATATAGATATATATATATAGATATATATATATATATATATAGATATATATATATATATATATATATATATATATATATATATATATATACATATATATGTTATGGAATTCACTGAACATATTGGAACTGGTGAATGCTTCTAGCAAGACCGATTGCAGAAAATTCATTCTTTCAATAACAGATCTAAATAATAACGGAAAAAATCGACCCTAAAGAAATAATATCATGAATATTTTTATCGCACCCCACTGATGAACGCTGAACTCCACAATATCAAAATATGTAAATCAGACAGAAGGTCGTTTTTTCGATCCCGTCAGTCGGCTTTTCTCAAATAAATTTGATAAAATTTCTTCTATTCTAAAACTGAAAGATTTACGCTTCCTTTGTTATTCGCATTCCAACGTTTATGCTCGACTGCAGTGTTTTATTTTCAGTGAATGTTTACCAACTACGGGGGTAAGGTGTCGTAAAGATTAATACTTTTTAAAGAGAGGTGGACTAACATAGTGATTAAGAAATTTGCAGAAAGTGTAGAATATAGCAGCAAGTGAGATAGATTGTGTCATTGGTACAGTTGGTTAAGTTTTAAATTTGTCACGGAAAATATTTTATATGGAGATCCATAGCAAATTGATTTGTTTACTTATTTCCTATGGATGTACATTACACACAGCACAATTGAAGTTAAATAAAATTACCCACATGAATTATACAAAAACATAACCAACCAACCAATAAGGTACCAAGTTAAGGTACATACAAAAATGGATTACCATTTAGGTATTTATCTCGAAAAAGTTCATAGAAAAATCTATTTGAAATTCTGTTTTTATTTTGCCCCCAAACAGCTGCTAATTAAAAAATAGCGGATAGAGGAAAAAAATCGACCCTAAACCAAGTTAATAAAAAATAATATATAAAAATTGTTATATTTTAAAATAATTATTATTACTTACACACTTTTATATTTCAATATTATAAAGGAAAAATTTTAACAGGTAATTCACCAAAATTTTATTTGCTTCCTAGTAAAAAAAGATAATAAAATAAATGTTGTGATGGATTGTTCCCCTTTATTTATGGACTAGAAAGAATTTATTTGTCAGATGTCGACAAAAAATTGTTATCGCCGAGAAGCGGGGGGACTTCTGCTGTGGGGGAGGCTCGTGTATATTATATTATACGTCTTTTGTCTATTGATTCTTCCAACACATTTTTGTAAGGACTTAATGTAATTTCCACAGTTTTTTGTACAGTATTTTTTGTAGTATTGGACATAAAGATTTTGCAATTATTTTTAACGCTTTAGCGTTAAATTCCGAAATAGACGGCTAACTATTTAATTATGGCTTTTTCATTATTGATAATAATAGAAGTGTCTTGTAAGATCGATGTGCGTTCGTTACTCGAGTTCGTTTGAGAGAGAGAGAGAGAGAGCATTTATGTTTTCAGCTGCTTTATACAAATGTTCGGGAAAGACGTTTTGATCCATAGGCCAAATTCCAGAAATTCGTTCACAATGATGCCAATGATAGCAGCTCTTTGGTAAGCTTCTACAAATAAACTTGCAACTTGATATTGCACTACTTGGATTTGTCCCCAATCATTTTTCTATTGCTTCAATATAATAAGAGCTCCTAGGTTTAAAAAAAATACACGCCGAGTGGCTGAAGCCGGTGAGTAGTAATGCCTGGCAGCTGTAACATCAGCCTTTGCTATGTACAACGCTTCCCGATTCTTCGAATACGTTGTATTTTCATCAAGCAGCACTTTATTTTCAAGGATGAAACTCATTTTACAAATTTTACATTTTACAGTTCGAGTTAACATAGCCAGTGTCTGGAATTGTAATAACACTCTCAGAAGGTGTGCCATTTCCCAATTCAGAATTTCGTCTCTCAATCCTAAAACTTTATGCATTTTTTTCTGAATGGTGGAAAATCCACTTTCATCAACGTCAGATATTTTTGTAGGCGAAAATTTATATTTATTTACGATTTTTTTAAGATGAGGTACTCTCCCTACTTGAAAACAGCTGTTAAGCGGAAATGAACTAGTTGTTCCGGCGCCTTACCAAAGCCAAGGTCTTTCATGGGGGAGTTAGTTTTGTAAATATTCGGTAAAAAGGAGCTTTGTTTTCTTTTTAATTTTTCAAAAATTTTCGAGTCACCCATTTCAATATATGCAGTGATTGCATAACACTCTGTATATATATATATATATATATATATATATATATATATATATATATATATATATATATATATATATATATATATATATATATATATATTATATATATATATATATATATATATATATATATATATATATATATATATATATATATATATATATATATATATATATATATATATATATATATATATATATATATATATATATATAGCAGCTTACTTACAGCTACTGTGGCCGTTTCCGACATCCTATTTTCCAAGCCTTCCTATCTCTAAAGGTTTCTTCCTCCAAATCTCGTTTTTGCATAGCTTTTGCTAGCTCTGTATTGTATCTTTTTCTTGGTCTTCCTCTTTTTTGTCGTTGCCGAGATTTCCATTTCCATATTCTTTGTAACAGTCTTTCTTCATTCATTCGCCTCATATGTCCATACCACAGTAGCTGTTTTCTTTCCACTCGATCTCTTAGCGACTCTTAGACTTTCATCTTCTCCATTATGGTTTCGTTTGGAATCCTGAATAGCTTTCTTGCAAGATCTTCTCCAAAACATCATTTCCGTAGCGTTCAACCCCTTTTTCTCTTTAGTAAGGGTCAACACTTCTGCTCTATACGCTGAAGTGCTTTCAACAAACGTACTAAAAATACACTTTTTTGTAGCTATTTTTAGTTTGTCATTCCATATTGCAGGGAGTAGCTCTTTAATAACGTTTCTTCCTCGTGTGCTTTTTTCTTGTACGTCTCTTACGTTTCGCCCCCTCGTTCCCTCCCAAATATTTGTATTCATTTACATGTTGAATGGTTCCCTTTTCGGTTTTCAAGTCCCGTCCTTCTGCTCCTATCACCATATATTTAGTTTTTTTCCATGTTTATTTCTAAACCCCATCTATCGAACTCCTCTACCAATTTTCGAAACATATAGTTTACATCGTCTTCATCTTCAGCAAGAATTATCTTATCATAAGCAAAAAGCAAACTATATACGGTTCCATCATCGATATCAATTCCCAAGTAGGTATATTTACTCTTCCACTCGCTTAAGACTTTGTCAATATAGATCTTAAATAAGGTTGGCAACAACCCTGATGTAAGCCTTTGTTTACCATAAACTCCTCTGACAAAGTATTTTTTGACTTTGCTCTTTGTGCTGTTGTACAGGGTGGGTCAACGATAGAGTAAAGTTCATTATCTCATTTGTTTCGGAAATGAATACAATAGTTTTAGGGAATGTTAAGGTGCACAGTTTAAAATTATTTTTAAGTATACAGGGTACTTCAGAAAAGTGTGGCCGATATAACATATGTTTTTTTAAATGGAACATCCTATTTTCCAATTCATTTTAAAATTTTGCGTAAAATTTTATAATATTTATTTATTAATAATGTTATATACCTATACCTAGTAGTTTTTCAAATATTTCAATTTTTTTAAAAAAATACTGGTTTTCAGTTTTGTAAAAAATTGCTAGTAGCGCCATTGTTTCTGAAGGTGGAATACTCATAATTGGTACGAGCGTTCTATACAGATGAAAAAAAAAAAGATAAATGTAAAGAAATTTGAGTTAGATGCTACAGGTGTTCAAAATAAATTTATACATTTCGACTATTGAATTGAAAAATCTCAATTTTTTAAATAGCACACCCTGTATATTATTATTTTTTCTGATAGATTTTACAAAACCCTCCAATTTTTATTAAGTATGTCATATACCTATTTCTAATTGTTTTCGATTTATTTTGAATTTTTCAATTTTTACCCTTGTTTATAATACACTGACGCTATTGTGAAAACTTAACAAATAGTTAATAATAATTCTAATATAGTTTAACTTATCTAATGATTAATTATTATGACGTAATAAATGTTCAAAAATATACCCGTCTACAATACACATGTTTAGTCGTTTTACCATATTTTCCTTCACTTTCCTTAGCATAAAGGGCGTTATTGTCATGCACGCATCCCGTATCCTATTTTCCATATCTACTGGTGTTGTAGGGGGATTCACATAAACACGATCTTTAATGTAGCCCCCACAAAAAGAAGTCTAAAGGTGTTAATTCACATGATCGAGGAAGCCACTGAATGAATCCATCCATACCGATCCATTTTTGTGGGTAACGATCGTTTATAAATTCCCGAACTTTCCGGTGGTAATGAGCAGGAGCTCCGTCTTGTTGAATCCACATTTGTTCCCTTTCAAAGTTATCAACTTCTTCAAAAGCTGGGGTAATTCGTTTTGCAAAAAATTTAGATATCTAGCCCCGTCAAGCGGTTCACGGAAAAAATATGGACCAATAATTCGAAAATTTAATATTCCACCCCATACATTGGTTTTGAACTTCCCGGATCCAAAATGGATTAACTGTTTAATAATAATGCATGTTATGGCTGTTCACTGCTCCATTACTGCGAAAAGTAGCTTCATCAAAAACATTATTTTGGATAAAAAATTTGGATCGACCTCTATTGCTCCGTTCATGGTGGTACAAAGGTTTCCTCGTCGTTCAAAATCACGGCCTTGAAGTTCTTGGTGTAGTTCCATATGAAAGGGATGATACTTGTATTTTCTCGTGATGCGATTAGCGGTAGATTGGGATGTCAGATAAGTCAGTAGTTGACGACTGCTGACCTGGGGATTATCTTCAACATGAAGTAAAATCTCCATTTCTTTTTCCTCATTGGTAGCATTCTGATGTACTACTTTCCGTTTCGTATACTCAACGCTACAACTACCATCAAACCGCTCCATTAAGCATTGAAAAGATTTTCTAGATGGTATACATCTATTAGGGTACTTAACTCCGTAAAGCCTTACTGCCAAAAGAAAATTCTTTCCCGCTTTGCCCAGTATATAAACCATATCAATTAATTCATTTTTAGGAAAATCCATAACTATTACACTTATACGTCACTTACTACAACAAATAAACTATTTTTACTTGCTTAATAGACATGTCAAAATTTGACAATGCCTACATTTTTGTTTTGTCTTGGCAACTATGATGTTATAGCGTAAGTGTATTAAAAACAGGGGTAAAAATTGAACAATTCAAAATAAATCGAAAACTATTAGAAATAGGTATATGACATACTTAATAAAAGTTGGATGGTTTCGTAAAATCTATCAGAAAAAAATAATAATATACAGAGTGAGCTATTTAAAAAATTTGAGATTTTTCAATTTAAAATAGTCAAAATGTATAAATTTATTTTGAACACCCTGTAGCATCTAACTCAAATTTCTTTACATATATCTTTTTTTCATCTCTATAGAACGCTCGTAGCAATTATGAGTATGCCACTTTCAGAAACAATGGCGCTGTTGGCAATTTTTTACAAAACTGAAAACTAGTATTTAAAAAAAAAATAAAATATCAGAAAAACTACTAGGTTTAGGTATATAACATTATTAGTAAAAAAAGTTATAAAATTTTACGCAGAATTTAAAAATAAATTAGAAAATAAGATGTTCCATTTAAAAAAACATATATCGGCCACACTTTTTTGAAGTACCCTGTATACTTAAAAATAATTTTAAACTATGCACCTTAACGTTCCTTAAAACTATTGTATTTAACATTTTTTTCGTCATTCCCGAAACAAATGAGATAATGAACTTTACTCTATCGTTGACGCACCCTGTACAATTGTTTCGTAGCTTTTATATATGTCGTCGTAAAACCTTTATCTTTCATTGTCTCCCAAATTTTACTTAATGGCACGCTGTTATAGAATTCTTTTAAATCAATAAATATCAAATGGAGTTCTCTATTATGGGCAATGGTCTTTTTCTGCAAGTTGTTTCAAACAGAAACACATTATCTGTACAGGATTAACCCGGTCTAAAGCCACTTTGTTCTTCCGCTTCCTGAGTTTGTTCTTCAATCCTCATTTTTAAGATTCGACCATATAGCCTACCTATCGAGGATGTAACACTAATTCCCCTGTAATTTTCACAATTCATTTTGATACCTTTTTTATGACCCAAACTATGTGGTAGTTTCCATTCGTCTGGCACCTCTACTCCTTCCGAACATTCATTGAATATATCTTGTAGCTTCTCAATTCCTATAATCGGAGAGTACTTAATCAACTTTATAGGTAAGCCCCCAGGACCTACAGGTTTATTGTTTTTCATAAACTTAAGGGCTAGTAAAATTTCATCCACCGTTATATTTCGTATACTCTGTTGGTCTTCTTCAAGAGAATAGTGAACGTTGTTAAAGTTTAATCTGTTTTCTATAAGCAAACTCTGATAGTAGTGTTTCCATTTGTCTATTGCAACTGGGTCTGTGATAAAGGCTACTCTGGTGGTTTTCTTTAGGTCCTTTAAAATTTTCCACGCCTGTCTGGATCTTGAATGGTCCAAACATTTGTCAATCCGTATGCAGCATTTTTCCCAGTATATGTTTTTGTGTTTGTTTATTTCTTTTTTTTTTTTATCAAATACTTGTATCTGTTATAGACTTTCCTATCTTCTGTGTCCTTTGTGGTTAACCATTTTAAGTATGCCTTTTTCTTTGCCTCTACTAGGTCTTCTAGTTCTTCATGCCACCGTGGTTCTCTTATAGTAGTTACCCTATTTTTTTCCCAACGCTTCATTTGCTGCTTCGTGTATATATTTTTGGAGATGGTTATATGGTTCCTC